>JAJKFI010000018.1:10978105-11089327 GCA_029204185.1 Lerista edwardsae | reverse complement strand
CGCGAAGAGTCGGACACGACTTAGCGACTGAACAACAACAAGTGCTGTTGGCTGGAGAACTCTGGTGATACAGACAGACATGCAGGGCCCGGAGATAGGGCTTTTGCTTCATAGCAGGGTTAGGTGTGATTACCATCTCTGGGACTGGGACCGGCTCATTCTATGAAGCCAACTGAGGTGGTTGCCTCAGGCAGCAGACTGGCAGGGGATGCCCACTTCTACCCACCTGCTCCCAACCCATGGATTGGAAAGAAAGAGGGGGAAAGTGTGGAGAAGAGGTCTGGTGGGCTAGAGTGTCGAGGGGGCAGGAGCTGGCACAACACCAATGAAGGGGGGAAGCATTTGTTATACGGCCATTTGTCAAGAGGCAGAAACTCTTGGGCCATCCCTGAATGAAATCCTGGTCAGATTGCTTTGTGACCCTGGGCATTTTGCCTTCCTGTAGCATGTACTTTGTTTCCCTTGCTTGAGTCATTTGCAGCTGTCTGCTCTGCAGGTACTTTGGCATAGGTCCCTTGTTCTCTTCATCCATGCCCTACTGTAGTATGAAGCATGTTGGGCTCTGGTAGCAGAGGGGAGCAGACTGCTGTCTCTGGGGTGCTGCTTTGGAGAAGTGGTTTGGATCTGATTACTCCTTGAAGTTGGGGCCGGCCTGCAGGGACCACACACTGGGGTAGCAAGTGGAGCATCTGCAGCCAGCATCTCGCTCTGTAACTGAGTGAGCATGCCCAGTTCTTTCAAACTGTCCTCTTGGAGCACAATCACCAGCCTACTCACTATCTTAGTTGTCTTCCTCTGTCAATATCTCTTAAAATGCACTGCCCAGAATTTGCCCCAACATTCCAGGTGGGTATGACTAAAGCAGAATGCAGGTATCGTCATTATTTCTTGCAGCTTAGAATTGCGTTCAGTTTCTTTGCTGCCAGTTCATGTTCATCTTATCATCCACTAAAATGTCCAGGTCTTTTTTTCACATTTTTTTTTCACAGGCAAGTATTTCTATGCTTTAGATGTATCCTGCCGAACAGCAGAACTTTATGGCTCATGTTTAAGTGATCACCAAATTCAATGAAAACGTTCCTTTAAAAAAATACTTTTGTTTCCCCAAAATAGAAAATGTTCACCAAATTTTAGACCACCTAATCATCCTAAAGTGAGAATCACATATTGAGTTCTTGTCATTTTCATAAAGTATTTGACAGTTTAAAAATGTGTTTGTCTCCCCAAAATAGTAAATTTCCAGAACCCTAACCCCGCATGCTAGGTAAATAATAGTTTTGTCGCATAAATGTCATGTTATCCATTTGGTGAACATTTACTAAATTTGGTATAACCATAGTTTGTTTTTGGACCACAGTGCTGGGGGCTCACAGTTTAATTTGGTAAGCATTTAATTTGTCCCCGATCGTAATATTTATCCCTCTTTGAAGTTCATTTGGTTTGCATCCACCCAGTCAAAATAAACTTGGATCATATTCCTGTGCTGGTGCTTGCTGCTACTCCCAGTTTGGTGTCAACTGCAAATAACATACCCAAACGGACGTGTCCCATATGCATTTGTCAGGCGCCATGCTCTATAGGTGCTCTGCTTGTTTTTCCCAGGCAGAAGTGCCATCTGTGCAGGAAATTCATCATGTTTGGTGTTCCTCTGTTGATAGCAGTAGTCAAAAGACTAAACTGATCTCCCTGTCCTCCTCTTATCTAAGCTGCAGCACTGTTCCACTTGGCAGGCATCTGATGAGAAGGGAGACTGCCTCTGTGATGTTTAAAGAATAGATTTAGGGCACAGTCCTAATTTGCGCTGGAATGGCAAGGCCGGCGTGTATCCAGCACAAGTTAGGAGGCCGCAGGAGCTTCCCTGGGGCAATGGCACATTTGTGCTTTTGTCCCGGGATAAGCTCCAGCCACACCTGCTGCACCCACCGGCCCACCCACCCACCCGCCAAGAACCGCCCTTGCGCTAGCCAAGTTTGACTGGCGCAAGGGCGGCTCAGCGCCAGCACTCTTAAGCTGACGCTACTGCTAGCGTTGGCCCAAGAACTCTAGTGCTGATGCAGGTTGCCAGTTGGCACCCCCGCGTCGGTGTTGGTGACATTGCACTGACGGTAGCATGTAGTGTCAGCGCGTCACTTCTGGGATTGGGCCATCAGTTTGATCTACCTAGACATTCAGGAGCATGCTACTGAGTCACAGTAATATCTGTAACAAATGTCATTTTCAGAAATGGAACATTTCTCCCCTCCCCAGTCCAAAGACCCAAGTCTTGTGGTCTCTCCTCTCTTTCATGGCTGCATTTTGCATAGTTCTTTTGGGTGAAGCATAAGCGAACACTGCCGTTGTAGTCACCCTGAACTGAAAATCTAAGAGCATCACTGACATTCTTCATCCAAGGTATGTGTTCACAGATGCATCCTCCGCACCATCTGTGCATTCAGTCTTTTTCAGTTTTCCTTGTAGTAATGTGTGGTGTTTTTGCTGAATGGTTATCAAATCCTCCCTCCCAGCACTGGAAACGGATGGCTTGCTAGACAATCTTTGCAGGGATCTTTCACCCAGAAAAAGGTGCACTGCAAAAGCAAATAATATCATGTTCGCTTCTTTCCTGTGGAATGAGATTCCATCCCCATCCCTACCACCATGTATCTCTCTGGCCAGTACTAAGCAAATATTAGTGCAGCTACTCCCCAGATGACTCAGTGTGGCTGCTGGAATAACATTCCAGCTCGTTTCAGCCATCACATAAGAGGCACTTCACCTATGCAGAGCGTACATTTACCAACGACTGGGTCAGAAATAAAACTCCGAAGTACAAGGTGAAATCAAGGGAGGTCTCACGGTGTTATTGGAAAAACTGATCATGCTCTTTTGTTATGGTAGCCTTTTCGTTCTCAGCTTCTCCAAAGGGAAGGCACACTATTGTAGGCCTGTCTAAACAGTTGAACTGTGTTGTACCTTTCTGGCACACTCCTGCCATACTGTTTCACATTTCCTAACAAGGAAGTAGATTCTCCATAAGGCTTACCCGTGTAGGTGTGAAAGGTATGAAATCTGTGGAACTCTCTGCCACAGGAGGTGGTGATGGGATCTGGTCTAGATGCCTTTAAGAGGGGATTGGACAGATTTCTGGAAGAAAAGTCCAGCGTGGGCTATAGGCAATGATGGATTGTGCAACCTCCTTACATTAGTAGTAGGCTACTTCAGAGTACTGGGTGCAAGGAAGTGGCAACAGGATGCAAGCATCTTGTTGTCTCGTGCCTCCCTGGGGCACCTGGTGGGCCGCTGTGAGATACAGGAAGCTGGACTAGATGGGCCTTTGACCTGATCCAGCGGGGCTCTTATATTCTTATGTTCTTATGTACAGGGGCAAACCTAATGGACAAACCCAAGCTTGCATTCCCAACATGGAAATGGTCCATCTTCCCATCACTGTAGAACAGTGATTTTCAAGCATTGTGCTGTGTGCCTCGAATGGTCTGCAGGTGTGCCATAAGAGTTTGGGAGAGGGCCATTTGTTAGTACGGTCATTAGGGATGTGAACCCCCGCCCCCCCCCCCAGCAGCCCGGTGTGCCTTGCAGATTGTCAAAAAATGGATGGTGTGCCTTAACAATTTTAGCACCTTGTTAGTGTGCTGTGAGATGAAAAGGGTTGGAATTCGCTGCTCTGGATTGTCTCTCTCCCTAGACAAGCTGCTTTAAGCCAATTGGACCAATTGCTCCCAATAGGATCCTGTGCTTAAGGGCCCCCCTGTGCTAGGGTCATCCACTCTAGTCATCAAATTCACACACCACCACATTGCAATGGACACCTAACATCACACTGCAGGTTTTATAGAGAACAGCAACAATTTTAATTTTCGTCTGAATTCTAAAAATGGTCAGTAGTATTTAATTGTCTCAAAGATTCTACAGATCTTGGCTGGGAATCTGGGGCTCTGCAAAAACAATGTTTTTAATGGGCCCCACAGCTCCTAAGGCCAGCTCTTCAGACAAGTAAAATCCTCTAATGCCTCACAGTGCCTGGGACAATGTGGGCGGTCAGCATTTGTGAATATTTTTTTTCTTGGCAGGAACGAACAGTGACATTGTGAGAGGTCATCAGAACCTTTCAGGCAGGACCAGACCCATATTTAGTCCTAGGCATACCTGCAGTCATGCACGACAGACATGTTTAGTAAACTGCATTATTTCGACAAGCCCGGAGTCATCACAAAGGAGCATGATGTTCCCTACCTCCATGAATCTTTTCACATGGCAGCACAAAATACAGCATGCAAATCACCATTTAAGGCTTCTTATCACTGGCACATTATATGGATACAGGGGGAAATTTTCATGTCCATAAATTCCATGTTCAAAAATCTTGTGAGTCCTTTGCACACAAAATCCGTTTTTGTGTTAACACACACCTCTGTTCCAATTTATTTTGTGCCATTATGTAGTCGGTACAAGATGCTATAAGCGAAGAAGAAAAAATTGCCGCAGTTGTATAGCGCCTTCAGTGATGTGGGGGTTTGTTGCTGTCTTGTGGCCAGGTGGAAAGAGGTGAATAATTTTTATGCAACAGCTTGGTAGATTGCTAACACAAGGAAGAAATCCTCGCCCCAAATCTAGGAAAAGTTGAGGCTCCCTTCTTCACTCTATCTCCCATTTAAGGTGGGGTGACCTTAACGACTTTAGCCAAAAGACCAGGTTTCCTCAGTACGGAAGTTGGATGCTATAGGAGCAAACTGGGAAGCCAAGTGGCCAGGCTAACGCCAGTATTTTTTCCATTACTTTTTACTCTTGTTCACCAATTCATTCAAACCAATGACCTCTGAACAAAAGAAGCCACAATATTATTAAGAATTTTTGTATCCTTCTTTAACGTGGTACAGTACAACACAACAATCGCTGAACTGTGCTCTCCTTTTTTTATTGTACGCCGTATTTGATGTAAAAAATTCACCCAACCACAGCAGTTGTTTTATTCATCATGCCAATTTACTATATACTACATTCCTTCTGATCTAGACCAGAAAGTCTAGATCTGATCACCGTCGAATCCTATCCCACCATCTTTTGGCATGCCAACAGATCGGCTGCCAAATTTCCAATGGGTCTCCTCAGACCTACACCAGCTATTTTGCAAGCATATGTCCAACAAGAAGGGGCTAGAAAAATGAAAATAGGGTTCTAGTGCACACTGTTGCTGCTGAGATCCAGCCCCTCACCCTCGAACCATATTCCTGCCCTCCCCTGAACTGTCCGTGACCCACCCTTGTTGCCACCTTCCCTGCTCAGGCATGGGATGAGTCTGTTGGTGGTAGGCACTTGGAGCAGCCCGTTCTTTGCACCCGTGGCTCCAATGTGCTTGGGAGCAGCCTACCATTGAAAATACCACTATGGCTTTTATAATAGATCACAAGATCTGCTGTCATAATATAAAGGCCCTGTAGGATTGGGCTGTTAATCTACTGTTTGAACCAAGAGTACTTACGATTTCTGAACACTTTGATGTGCACTGCCTACTTTCACTCTGCTTCAAAACTCCCATCTATGCAACTGGGACAGCACTTGGCCCTTTTGTACAAGCTTGTTACAAGAATAAATTCATTAACGCATATGAAGTACTCAGAAACATAATGACAGTGATTAGCACCATAGAAAAGTCCCTGAATTAATACACTGATTACTCACAAATATAATTTGGATTTTCACAGAGATGCAAATTTCATTCAATTGTTGTTAGTTTCTTATTCTTATCCTAGCAAGCTGTTTCTTCCCCTGCCCCCCATCCTATTTAGCTGAAGGATTTGGCTACACAATATCGAAAGCAGAATGAAAAAGTTAATTCTCAGTAAACCCTTGGATTAAATATTTAGCAATAAGCCTAATCATACTCTTGCAAGGAAAACTATATGATGTTTCCAGTTTGGAGAGATTTGGAGGGGGTTCTTTGCCTTTACAGCTTTCTAGAAGAATATATACTCTAGGAACTGATTGTCAGAAATTGAGAATTGAATTAAAGATTTCCTTTCATGAAGCCAAAACTGTTTTGATTGCAGTGAAGTCTATCTGTATTGGGCCTTTCTTACTATTTTTCATTCTCAAATTTAGGGTGCAAACCTAACCTGGATTGCCATAAAGTGTGTTTGCAACACTGAGTCAGGGAGGCTGGTACATATGAGTGTGTCTATCTCCCTAACTCCAAGAGTGGTCAGAAGTCTGTATGGAAGTCTCTTTTCCCTGTGCAATGTTCCATGTCACTTTCTTAGGCATAGAGTCTAATCTCCATGTTCAAAAAAGGACATACTTTGTAATACAGAATGATGGTACAAGTGTCTGTCTCTGCTAAAGGTAAAGGTTTCCCCAAGACCAAATGGTCTAGTTGTGACCGACTGCAGGGGGTGGTGCTCATCTCCATTTCTAAGCCTGTAGAGCTGGCGTTTGTCTGAGGACAAGCTTCCTTGGTGATGTGACCCGCATGACTATATGCCGTAGTGCACGGAACGCCGTTACCTTCCCACCAAAGTGGTACCTATTTATCTACTTGCATTTTTTAGGTGCTTTTGATCTGCTAGGTTGGCAGGAGCTGGGACAAGCAATGGGAGGTTACTCCATTGCATGGTCTCGAACTCCCAACCCTCCAGTCAGAAAGCTCAGCAGCAGTGGTTTAACCCGCTGCATCACCATGTCCCATCTGTCTCTGCTACAGCTTCACAAATTAGGAAACTGATAGATAACTGTTCATAAATGAAACTTAGAACATAAGAAGAGGCCCACTGGATCAGGCCAGAGACCCATCTAGTCCAGCTTCCTGCATCTCGCAGTGGCCCACCAGATGCCTCAGGGAATACACAAGACACGTGCATCTTGTTGCCACTTCCCTACATCTGGCACTCTGAGGTAGCCTAATTCTAAAGTAAGGATGTTGCACTAACTATCATGGCCTGTAGCCTTTTCTTCCAGAAATCTGTCCAGTCCCCTTTTAAAAGCATCTAAGCCAGATGCCATCACCACCTCCTGTGGCAAGGAGTTCCACAGATTCATAAACTGTTCATAAATGAAATAAAAAGTATTCTTAAATGACCTGGAGACAGGGATAAGCAGTGAAGTGGTCAAATTTGAAAATAATACTAAACTTTTCTGGATGGTGAAGACCAGAAGGGATTGTGAAGATCTCCAGGAGGATGGAGAGGATGGAGGAGGATTGTCGTGTGCTTCCTGAGGCATCTAGTGGACCACTGTGAGATACAGGAAGCTGGACTAGGTGGGCCTTTGGCCTGATCCAGCAGGGCTTTTCTTATGTTCTTATGACAAAGAGATGCATTTGTTAAGATGTGCTCCCTCGGTCACAGACTCAGGCCCAGCTAGAGAATCTGAACAGATTATGTATCGTGTGCCTTGGTTACAATATCTCTTTTGTTTGATCTAAAGACAAAATGTGCAGGCAGCCTTTGTAAAAGGAGATAACCATATAAACACACTAGCGGTGCCCTTTTCAGTTTTAAAAGCATTACCCCCCATTATAGGTTTCGTCCTATCTCCATTGAAGTTGATGGAAAATGGCCTTTATTGGAAGTCTGGGGCAATGCAATTAAAGGACCTTTAACTTGGCAGCAATGCAGGAGCAGTACATAGTATTATTTTATGCTGTTGGCATGCCAGGAGGTGGAAAGTATCCACAGTTGGATACAGCAATAATGTGGCTGGATGCAGCTGCTAGCCCTCTCCCCACCTCAGGATTGAGAGAGGGGGTTGGGCAAAGGCTCTCCGCTGCTACTGGGTGGCAGTAGGAGCCCGTCCCTGGCCTCAGAAGAAGTGCGGGGGTCAGGTGCGGCTGGAGCACTTCGTGCTGAAAAACAAAATGGCGGCCGCGACTCCTCAATGAGGCCCGCAGCTGCTGCGGGCCTCAAAACATTCAATAAGAGGGTGTCCCTGTCTGGTGCAAGCCTGGGAGCACCCTGAGAGCTCTTAAAAGGGCTTTTGATTTCTTAGATTGCTTCTGACTTCCTCCGTTGGATCCTTCTTTAATGTTTTTTTTTTCCTTTTAGAGGAGCAACAGAGAGATGCGACCTGTTTGCCACGAGGCTAGGCCAGACTGGGTGGATCCAGGAGCCCCTCCCATCTCTGCAAGTCTTCTGACATCTGACCTGCCTGTCTGAGAGGGAGGAGCTTCCCAGATGTGCCACGCTGACCCTGACTGGAACTACCATGAAGGGGAGTTCACTGGTAAGTACAAACCTACCCGTTTTTCCGAGAATTGAAATTGTAATGGAAATGTACAAGTGCCAGGTTGCTGGGGGTCCTGAGCAAAGTCTTGCACTGGGTCACCCATGACATTCCCACCCCCTTCCTGACGGTGCATTGAGTGCTTACCATGTCACCAGTCAAGACGATCCAGTGGTTCACCTGGCCAGGTGGACCCCCTAGTGGGCATGGGACCTTAGCTAGTGCCTTGCTTGGCCAAATATACCACTATATAGTTGGTATAGTTATACCAACTATAACTATAGTTATGTTATAGTGGCCAACTTTACCATTATATAGAACAACTATAACATCTGTTCCTTCCTTCTTGTATCCCATCTTTGACTCTGGTCAAGATGTCTTATCAGATAGTTGAAGCCCATTTCCTAGAAACAATAGTGGTAGATGCCATGGTCAATCATGCCTCTGTTCTTCAGACCTACTGTCTCTAGCCTAAGAGCTATACGTTGGCAAGGCGCCATCCCTTTAAGAGAATTAGTTAAAGGGTGTGTTGAGAAAAGGGGAGCAATGATTTCTCAGCTGTCCTGATTGGACCTTCTTTCCTAACACTTTTATCCTGCCCCTCCCAAACTCAAGGTGAATCAGAGCTTCAGCCTTAAAAATTGCAAGACTGTACATAAAAGCATCATTAAAATAAGAGTGGGTGTAGAGTGAAGAAACGGAGCTGCAAATCAGAACTTCCCTGCTTTCAATCTTGCCTCTGCCATTCACCCTCAGCTCTCCAACTACAATATAGGGATAAGACCTGCTAACTTTACAGAGTAGTAGTTTGAGTAGTACTCAAAGTACTGTATAAATGTGAAGAATGATTAAAAACAAGAGGCTACAGAAACAGCAGTTGCATCATGAAACCAGTGTCACATCCTACACACAAAATTCTCTCCACATAGAAAACTAGCCCATAAGGACAAATATAAACCCTTGTCTAGAGCTTAGCTTTCTCCTTGGCGTATTAGTTTCCTGTGTGTGGGAATTTTTTTTCTTTCGTGTAGATGCATTCCTCCTCCTAACTTAAGAGGTAACCCACACAGATTTTTCAGCTCAGTGAGGACCAGGTGTATCATTTGACTGAGACTAGATCTTTACATGCATTACTTCAATATGTCCATATACAAGGCATAATTCACAATCCTAAAATGACTGTTCTGTGTTTGCAGCATGTCATGCTAACCAGGTAGTCTAAGCTGAAGAAGACACATTAAATCTTGCTGAAACTAAACTGCAAGTTTCCTGATGTGGTTATGATGTTTGCATGCAGCAGCTGTTTTATATGATGCCTATTCAAGATATGAAAGGAGAATAAGCAGTGGTGGTATCTAAAGCGGGAGGAACCGAAACGCTGGGCGGGACATACGGTTGATCGGCAGCCCGTCCGTTCCGTTCTGCCATCTGCCTGCCCGCCGCACCGGCTGCCCCCGGTTGGTGCGCCCCACTGCTGCTCGCTCAGGCACCCGGCGTGCCCCCCATCCATCCCCCCCGGCGAGCAGGCGCCCCCTCCGAGGCCAGGGCAGCCTGCGCGGCGGGCGGGCAGGCGGCGGAACCGAACGGATGGGCAGCCAATCACACGTAAGTCCTGCCCAGCGTACCGGTTCCTCCCGCTTTAGATACCACCACTGAGAATAAGGATAAAGTGGCAATGAAAGAAATTACTATTATACTGTGGTTGACATTTGTATCACACAAGTAAAGCACTTGTCCAGCTCAGAAAGAAAATATTCACTGATTCATATATACTGTACATGAGTGGGCCTTCTGATGTCTGAAGTAGTGTGATGTACCGTATGTTATCCATAAGTAAAAAGCAGATCAAAGTATTTCCGCTATAAGTGTTACAAAATACAGATGATTTGCAAAGTGCTTTGTTGCCTGTTGAGTTCTGAGTGACTGAGCACAGAGTTTACATTTATCATATCTTTGCCCAGAGGGTGAAGAACAATTACATACAGTCTGTGTCCTTAGGACACTGGGTAAACAGTAGGAGAGAAAAGATAAGACCAGCTCTACTGTTGGTTGTCTCATATGATGGATGAGTCGAGAATCTTTTGGTCAGCACGACATGCAAAAGGTAAAACAAAGGATGGGAGAAAGCGCAGAGGAGATAGTCGTGAAATGACATCCACAAATGGGATCTGAATGGCAAGGTACAACTGTGCCTGAGAGCAAAACAAATAGGCAAACATTTTTTTCTGCCCTCAGAAACATCTGAAAACTCAGCTACTTGAGTTTATATCGCTTAAGAACATAGGAAGAGCCCTGCTGGATCAGGCCAAAGGCCCATCTACTCTAGCTTCTTGTATCTCACAGTGGCCCACCAGATACTTCAGGGAGCACACAAGATGTCTGCATCCCACTGCCACTCCCCTGCATCCGGCATTCCGAGGTAGTCTATTTCTAACGTAAGGAGGTGCACCGCCCATCATGGCGTGTAGCCTACAATGGACTTTTCCTCCAGAAATCTGTATAATCGTCTTTTAAAGACAACTAGGCCGGGTGCCATTACAGTTGATTGGACTTTTATGTTTATTTTTTGCACTGGACACCTGTCAGATTCTCTCTGCATGCATACCTGAAAAAGGCAGTCATGATGCCAGTCCTTCGTACAAACTGTATGTTCCCTCTTCACAAGGGGGAAAAATTGGTGGTTCTTCATGTGGGAACTAGAGTGTTCATTTCCAGCATACAAACCTGTGATATTGCTGAAATGGATCAGGGAATCCTGAGATAAAGCCAAGAGTCTGCTTTTTCCCAAATAAAAAAAATATGGGATATGGGAATTCTGGGTTTGTTCTGGGTTCAGTCTCTGTGCCTTGTTTAGGTAATAGCAGCGATCTTTGGGTGGGGACCTTGACAGGAAAAACGCAATAGAATACATTACTGTACATAGGTTGCTTTCTTGGGTTTTATTTTTTCCAATTGATTAAATTTATTTCCTGTCACGTTAATATGTAAATATGTAACAATATGTAACAAAATGTAATCAAACTATATGCTACCACAACACAATACAACACAACACACACACATACACAACACAGCTCTTTCAAAATATTTGTGTGCTGCTTCATGATCTCAACCCATTGGGGAAGTGTTGCGCCTTGTAGCTTCAAGCATACAGTTATCACATCTTTCTCTAGTAAGTGACTGGGAAAGCTTTACCTGTTGAATTTCTTCTTGGATGAATCCCTCCCCAGTGTTGAGCTGAAAGATGAAGTGTGGGTCAGGGAGCCCAATTTGTAGAACCAACATCCAGTAATAAATGAAATGGAACAAAATTTGTGTTGCTTATGTGACATGAAAATTAAGATGACAGCCCTGATTTTCAATTTTTCACTCTTTTTGAAGCGTGAGAGAGAATTGGGAACACCTTAATATTTACCAATCTTACACCCAAGGTTTTGAAATTTTTGAATAGAGCTATGCCTGCGAGCATGATTTAGGAGGAAAACGGTACATGTGAGTTTCTAGATATTTCTAAAATCTTATTTGACAGACCTTGAGCATTTATTTGTTCAGAAGATTTATATGCCACGTTTCCTATGCTCAAAATAGTGTATGATTAAAAAATAAGAATAAAACAAGTTAAAAACATATGAATAATATGCTAAAGTATCTCTAGTAAAGGACTTATTTTAGTCAGGAGAAATGACCTACCTGTGTCCTTTGCCTGCTGAAATGTCAAAGCCTAAAAGAAGTGTGAGGGGCAGGGTTAAAGAAAAGATCAAACAGCTGATATAAAATTGGAGTTAACTTGTCCTCACTAGCTATTTAGTGGTGGTGTGCGTATATGTCTATATCCTGTAACTGTGAGGCTAAATACACCAGTGATCACTAGGCAAACTGCCATTTCACACTTCGCTTTGTCTCTGAAACAAAGATTAATACACCTGTCAGAATCAATGCCTGGGCTAATGTGAGGATGGCCATGTGATTATCTATTTCACTTCCAATATTCATGGAGAGTGTGTTGGGAGCAAAGAGGTGATTGTGTGACTGCTCATGCGCTGCATGTTGCAAAATATCTCTGACACAGACATGAATAGTTGTGCCAGAAACATGGACCATGTCAACCACCCACAGATTAAACTACATGAATAAAGGAGCTGCTTGATACCCAGATCCAAGGTCTTTGGCAAGCTACCTTGGCCATGGTTTGGGATATTGTGTCGGCGCTGCTGTTAGACTACTTTGCCTTCAGCACATCAGTCGTGATGTAGCACGTCTTAGGGCCCAGCCAGTCAGATCAGTTGGTAATTGAGAGAGCCTGTGAGGTCCAAACAGATTAAATAGAAACTTACTAGAGCCAATTCCTGCCATGAAGAAGCCCTTGGCAAAGTACATCACCTGTCAGTAGTTTCAGCAATGGCCATTTCAGTCAGGCCTTACAGATCTTATTAGGCAACAGAAGTGAGGAAGGCCACTGAGAGCTGTTGCCAGTAGGGCCCTCCCTTGTGGGAGGACAGCAGCAATTTCTTCATAGCAGCTGCACTGTTGCTGAGAGGCACCACCATCTTAATTCCCTTACAACGTTGTGTGCTGGAATAGGATTTCTCTGCGTTATGCTACATTGGGGCATTGCATTGTGGGCAGGGGTGTGTGTGATTAGAATGGTAGAGCCAGTGCTGAGATGTATCGATGTGGGTGGCTGCCTGCACTGGAAGGAGGGGGGCACTCCTACTCCAGCCCAAATTGGGCAGACAAAAATGGCTGCAAGTCAGGGATAAAGGCAATGGGCCCTGCCAGGGTCCTGAACCACCAGGACTTGCCCAATAGTGCAGACTCCTGACACTGACCTGATCTTTCTCAGACTTGGTTCAGAAATGTTCTATTTTGTACTACAGTATACAAGTACAGTTCAGATTGCTCTCCAGGCATTTATCAACAAGAAAAGTAATATGCAAGAAATTGCTCCTCTGAATTTCCAGATCCTTAAAATGTCAGCAGCAATTTTCTTCTGACTGGCCTTAATTTTCAATGCCAATGAAGTCTACTAAAATAATACAAGCAAAGTTTTAATTTCAGTCATTTTTGAAGTCCCAGCTTGCAACATGTGGGAACATGTGGCAGAAACATTTTGTTCACATCTGGGTATTTGAGATGGCTTTTGCTCAATTTTTTCCAACACCCAAACAAGGGACTGTGTAGTAGTCTGTCTAATATCTGTTTGAAAGATTTCTATTGCATGAAACTAGACTCTAGGGAAAGGAAGCATTAAGGGACTTTGAATTCTACCACATCCACATAAATAGGCATTTTTTTGTAGCCCCTTGCCTACTAGGGTTTCATGTGTCTAGAAAACCACTGTGATGGATATACCATCAAGATTCAACAGCTTGCACTCCACTAATATCACAACTGCACAACTTGTGACTCACCAAGCCAAATACACCCACCAGATGTGTGCTGTATGGCATGTGAAGGGCCTTTCCAAGTAGGTTGAGAAGAAGCCAGTTTATTGATCTTTTGGTTAGCCACTATGCATGCCTGGCAAATTTGAAAAAAAAAAAAAGCTTCTGACATTTTAAAGATTTAGAAATCTTTAGAGCTGCAAATTTCTGGTATTTTCTTGTCCATGTATGGCTGGTTTTTGACTGCTCATCTGTGCCGGATCATGGGTTGCCTTCACCTGTGAGCCACAGGTTGTGCACTGCATGTATATATTACACCAGCTTTTCTACCATGGCCCAAATAAATAAAGATTGGGGACCCAAATCTGCCCATCCCTGCCCCTGTCTTCTGGATAGGTTAGGGCAGTGGTTCTCAAACTTTTTAGCACTGGAACCCACTTTGTAGAATAACTATCTGTTTGGGACCCACCGGAAATGCTGTCATTGTGACTCCAGAGCCTACTGCTTTCCTGAGAATGCAGCAATATGTTGGCTGATTTCTCAGTAGAAAGTGAATCAGAAAGTAAAAAAAAAAATTACCACCTTACAACAAGTAAAACAGCCACACAGTCTTCCCTCTTTCTATTCCGGCATCCCAGCTTCCCGTATTTTCAATATGGCTGCTCCAGGTGCTTTGCAGACCACCTGAAATTGGCTCATGACCCACTGGTTGGTTCCGACCCACAGTTTAGAAACCACTGAGTTAGGGGCAGAAAGAGGGGAAAGGTGGTCATGGGATGGATTTTGAAAGGTTTACGTGATCCTATAAAAGAGGCTTTGCTATCCCATTGGGGTCCTGACCCACAAGTTGAAGAACACTATTACACCAGTGAAATGTTGATATAGGAGCTAGGGTGGAGGAAGTCACTAGTGTTCCTTTAGTTATTCCTCTTGGCAGACTTGGCAGACTCTTGCACTCTCTTGTCTGGGAGTGCAATGCTAGGTTTGTATATCAGTGAATTTAGAGGGGAAAAAAATAAGCCTCCTTAAAAAGTTAAGCTTTTCTCTGCAGAGCAAACAATGGATTAGTAGTATTACTTCACATTTGCTGAAATGCAGCCAACGAAATGTGCATCGACACAATGTGAATCCCATTGAAAGGCTTTTAGAGGGATTTTAGGAAATTCTAGGATGCTTTACCTGTGTGAGACAGTGGCCAGGAGGCAAATTTGATTGCTTCTATTCTCATAAAGAGAAGTAGGAGGTATACAATGGTGATGAGCTTTAAATAAATACATTGTCTGATTGTCCCTTGTGTTACGCATGGCCATTAAAAAACAGTCACGACCATAAGTGGAGAATTTTGATAGTTCAGAGGTGTTCCAAGGGTGCTCACTCAAACAGGAATAAAAACATTTCATGAATCTTCTCCAACAGAGAGATGCAGGTCAGAAAAAAATAGTGTTAAGTAATATAGGATGTAGCCACACATTTTGGAAACTTGGCTCAGGGTAGAATAGGTGGGACCTGCCCACCCTTGTTCCAGAGCCTGCTTGCCTAGAACCCAGATACTGAGGTTGCAAACCTAAGCATACTTGCCTGTGAGTAACCTCCATTGGACATAATGGGACTGACTTCTGAGTGTACGTGCATCAGAATCAATCAACAGTATCTACATATAGGCATGCCTCTTTATCCGCTGGTGTTCCACTCTGGAGTCCACCATGGATACCTAAAACTGGGGACACCTTTTAAAAGTTGGTGTAATGTTCCGCTCTCTTTTTAATAGGCATCCCAGTATCCATGGTATCAGTGGATAATTGAAACCGTGGAAACTGAATCTGTGGATACCTGTACCACTTTTCAACAAGAGTTCACAAAGCAGTTTATAGGCAAATAATAATAAAGTTAAATGGCTCCTTGTCCCAGAAGGGCTCACAATCTTAAAAAAAAAATGCAGAGCACCACCAGCAACAGCCCACTAGAAAAGGCACCGTGCTGGGGGTGAATAGGGACAATTACCCTGCCTCTGCAAAGTATAAGGGGAATACCACTTGAAAAAATGCCTCACACACAATTAACAGGACTGCTCTAAGTGTGCTGTTTATGCTTTTAAGACTTCTGTATAACAGCCTGATCCTAATGACATGCTTGTCACAGGAAGGCTTGTTCTGGCAGCATAACATGCTTTCTGGCTGGAGCACACAACCGGGTTGCTTCCAGAACCAGAGATTAGCCCGCTCCTATAGCTGCTGACAGATGCCCGCTGTCAATGGTAAGGCCTTACAGGGAGTGGGATGGAAGTACAGCAGTGGTGTCATCTAAATGATTTAAGAACAGGTACTCACTTTTGATTGGCATGTGTCGGGACCCGCCCACCAGAAGTGACGCCATAAGCCGGAAGTGAGGTTGTGGCAGGAAGTGACATGAAAAAAGCCCTTTTTGAGGCCTCAGACAATTTTAAACTGACCCAACAGTTGCAACAGTATTCCACAGCACCCCCAGAACATGTTAAGGAGGGCTGGCATCATGTTAAAGTGACCCAACAGTTCCAAAACCCCAGAGCAGCTCATTTTTCAGTGACAAGGCAAGGCAAGGCTCCGCTCGCTGCCTGCCTGCCTGCCTGGCTCTGAGAACGTGCAGGCAACTCAAACGTGCAGGAAATTCAAACGTTGCAGGGGGCGGAGTCGACAAGTGGGCGGGCAAATGGGCAGGGCCAGCCATAATCCTAGAAACCGGTACTCGCGTACCCCCGCGTACCCCCTGCATGACATCACTGAAGTAGAGAGAGGTGGAATGGGGCAGGGGGTTGGGTGGAGCTGGGCAGCAACATGGGTGGGGAAGAGGGCAGATAGAACCCAGGAAGGGAGCAGCTTCAATGGCAGCAGTGTCCACTGAATCCTCACTCCTTTCCCGGACTTGATGCACATTCATGGGTCCGTATGGACGTGAGCCAGCATTGTTGCTGACACAGGTCCGAGTAGGCCCACCGGCTGGCAGGGGCCTTCCTCAGGACTCACAAATGTTCCCTGGTTGCCAAAACTCTCCTGAAGGTTGCAGTGGACACCATGTTGGTGCTGCTGCATTGCTGCATGGGGAGTTGCGGTGGATTGGGCCGTAAGTGACATACAGAGCATAGCTTTTGCACAGCTCCCATTAATTTCAATTAACCGGGAGAACTTCCTTGTAGGCTGTGCTTCCTGGCCGACATCAGTTTATCTCTCATTTTGTTGCCCTTGAAGGTGCCCCAAATCTGTCACCTGAGTTTGTGAGTCTTATCACATGTCTGAGACACCCAAGCCAACTTGCAATGCCGCAGCTTACCCATGCGGTGATTGAAAAAAGGATTTTTCACATCAACATCCTTTATCATGGTTCATGGGAGAATTATAAGTTGTGCTTTTCCAGTGCACTAGCTGGGGTGTGTATTGGTAGGGAAAATGTGCAATAATTTGGGCTGCAGCATTTAGAAACTCTGTCTCAGCTGTCACAGCTAGATCAGGAGTGAGTGAGGGTAGAACTTTAAAATATTTTCCTTCCCAGAGAGAATTAAGTTTGGTATAACTGTGCATCTTGCAGCAGCAGTTCAGAAAAACTGGAAAATGTCAGCATGGTCTGGTGTACCGATGATAATTGTATGTTGTCTAATCTTATCTAGATATGTCCCTGTTAGTGGTTTCCTGTTGGTTAACCACAGAAAGGGGAAGCAGTGGCTACTAAGCCAGGGGAAATGAGATGAAACATTACTTATGCGATTAATATAAACGACGTACTGATTTGGAGGAGATTGCTTATTAAAACAAGTGGTATTTTTTCCATCATGTGGGTCCTGGAAATGGGTTTCAGGGGATGTACAGTAAAATCTGTTACATGGGATTAGCGGTGATTAGGCAAGCCACTGTAATATAATATTAGCACTGTGGCAAACTATGTTTGCCCTTTCATAGTAATTTGTATTGGAACACATGTCCTCAGGTGAATACTTCTGCACCAGTTTACATTTAAATAGAATTGAATGACTTTTAGGCAATGGAAATGCTTGTGGTTTCTCTAGATTCAACCCCCCTCCCACACGTGCACTCAGCCCGGCAACCTTTTGTAATCAGGAGGTCCTATACCCTACATCACTTCAACACATGTTTGTAAATTGAGTGGTAATCTACACATATAAAAAAATAAGAAAGCGCGCATGCATATTTTCTTGCTGGGTTTAATTTGGACTCAGATTAAGAGCACAATCCTAACCTGGAGTTAGGCCGACACAGTTAGGCCAGCAAAGTTTGGCTGGCACAAGGGACACTATAAAGTATGTTTGGGCCATTGTTGGATGCCAGCAGACAGTCACACGCCATCCCCCCTGACTCCAAGTGTGGTCAAAACGCGCTTTACAGTGGTCCTTGTGCCGGCCAAACTTTGCTGGCCTAACTGTGCCGGTCTAACTCCATATTAGGATTGCGCCCTGAGATCGGCAATTATGTCAGATATTGGAGAATTCTAAAGGGTGCAATCCTAACCCACTTTCCAGCACTGGCACAGCGGTGCCACTGGGGCATGTGCTTCATCCTGCAGTGTAGTAGTAGACATGGAAGCCTCCTCAAGGTAAGGGTATGGTTTGTTCCCTTAGCTTGGAGCTGCATAGCCCTTACCCCAGTGCTGGAAAGTGGGTTAGGATTGCACCCTTAATAAAACATAACAGTTTGGTTTCAAGCCAAGCATTAATTGTCACAAGAGAATACCATAGTGCATGCAGAGCAGCAATGAACCCTATCCAAATTTCACATGTCAAAAAGATGGTAGCGCAAGAAATATTTCATGCATATACTGAAATGTGACAAGAGGAAAAAGCAGTTGGCAATAGGCTATGAGTAAATGATAACATGCATATAGATTTTTTTTAAAAACCCAGTTTCCTTCCAGAAATTAGTGTTGTTAGCTAGTGCAGCAATTATAAATAGAGGACACCTAGTGGCGGAGAAGAGGAGCAGGTTACAGTATTCTTAAGACGACGTGCTTTATGATGGAAATTTCAAGCATGTCCTGGTAGCCCCTGGGGTTCTGTTCTGCCCCCCCCCCTGGATACCTGAAATCGTGGATACTGGGGATGCCTTTTTAAGGACAGGAGAAACATCAGAGGGGTTGCTGCCACAAAATAAAAAAAGAGATTTGTTTAATGTTCCCCATCTTTAATTAGGTGTTCCAGTATTCATGGTATCCGTGGATAAATGAATCAGTGGACACTGAATCAGTGGATACCCGGGCACACCTGTACACAGTAAAACTGTAACAAGTCGTAAAATTGCTTTAAAAAGCTGATGCCCCAACCCTATTCCCTGCCATGGGCGCCACTGCAGCCACACCCTGGAGATGCACCCGGCATCCAATAGAGGGTGGGCACAATCAGGAGGCTCCTGATGTTCAGTGGATCTCCCTGGACCTAAGCCAGCTCTATAACTGGTGTAAATCTGAGGAGAGTAAGATGGCAGCAGCAGCTGGAAGGAGGGGGATAGGATTTGGCAAGCATGTTTGCTGCCAAATTCTATCCCCCCTCCAGTTTGCTTCCTGCCCTCCTAATTGCAGAGAAACTCTCCCTGGCTTCCCTGCCCACGGCATGCTTCCCCTGCCATCTTACTGGGGCTGGTGCAGTTCCTGGAGCCACTGCTGTGCATGCCTTGTTGCTTACCATTTGCAGCAGCAGCTGGGCAGCATGGCACAGTTGCTGGCGTTTCACACTGCTTCTAAAGCAGGTGGCACTATGGCAGACATGCAATGCACTGCCCTGGTGCCTGGGGCCAGAGGTGTAGCGTGTCTTGCCCGCACCGGTGGCAGGAACCGAGGCAACGGTGCGCGCCTTTCTGCCTTCCCAAACTGGGAAGGCAGGGAGGCGCCTGTGGGGACTCCTGCCACCGCCACCAGGGTGAAATTGCCTTGCTGGTGGTGGCGGAAACTGAGGGAGTGGCGCATGCCTGTCTGCCTTCCCAAGCTGGGAAGGCTGAGGGGCGCATGCGAGGGTTCCTGTTTCTTAGGGGCACAAAAATTTGCGTCCCTATGAATTTGTGCCCAGGGTGATGGCCCCCCATGCGACACCTCAGCCCAGGCCAGTGATGTAATGATGTTGTGTGACATGGTGCCTTCCCCAGAGGAATGCATTCACTGTGGCTGTTATGTGCCACCTATTGAAGGGGGGTCTCCACAGAAGAAGGATGGGGCATCCTCAGATGCGGAAGTGACTGCCTTGAGTCACAAAGCAGTCACTTCTGGGTTCTCCCTGGAGGAGGGGTCTCGCTCTGGCTGCTTCACTCTGCCCATTCCTTCTCCTCCTCTCCTTCAAGAGGAGCTTCCACAGGAGAAGGAACTTGGGCGGGAACTACCAGCACCTCCTCCATTACTATGGTGGAGCCTGAAGGGCTGTCATGGCGGAACGCCCAGAGCACCTGCCCCTCAGAGTCAGCTCTAGTTCCACCTCTGCACTGTGGAATGGCAAGTTCTGGCAGCACAGGCAGCCTATAGGATTGGGCTGTCTGGTTCTAGAGAAAACATGCTAACCAAACAATAAGACAGTTCTAAATTTACTTTAAAAACAACAACATTTAAGCCTGACTTGGTGGACTGCATTGTGTTGCAATCTACAATAAGCTCAGGGATCCGCTGAGAATAGCATTTTGCACTCCTTGCCATAATACATGTCAGTTATTTCTAGGAACAATAGTGACAGGCTATACAGAACAGGCTTCAGAGCACAGGCAGAATGCTTAATAGGCATAACATGGACCTCTGGATGCTGATTGCAGCACAAGAGGAAGAAGTCTGGGTGTGCTTTTCCACAATTTTGCAGGGATTAAGCAAGGGAGATGTTTCCAAGGGAGAATGCACACACTTATTCCCCTCACGAAAGCATTTCTTTTTCACATGCAAGTTTCTTTTATTTATTTATTTTAACGGCATGTATTCCACCACAGGTAGATGCTCAAGGCATCTCACAGCATATTTGAAAACAGTTCAAGTTCATTAAAATTACAGTTATCTGTTGCTCACACTGTGCCACAATGCACTGGTATGAGCTGATGATATCTGATAATATCCTTGCTAATGTCACCAAGAAACAGTCACATGGCTTCTGTTCATTACCAGGATGTGATAGTTTTACCAAAAATGACTGGGTTACATGTGTGCAGAATGTTTATATTTGTGCACCAAAATCCTCACAGATTTTTGCATGGTGGATGACTGCATGGCTCCACTCTAAGTTTATAAGAGAAAGTATTTCATATTGCATTCATTTGGGGTTTGGCAACCTAATAAACTGATGGAGTCTCCTTTTAATTAATTAATTAATTGCAAAGTCATACAATCTTTCTTTAATACTATTCAGGACAGCATGTTGTTACAGGTTGGACCAGAATACAAGGAGGACTTCCATGGACGTAATAAAAACAAATCAGGGAAGCAATTGGATTATGTGCATGACAATATATCGATATGAAAACAAAATGGGATTGGCTGGGTATTTGGGAAAACCCTGACCATGGTGCATGCTTTCTCTATTTGTCTACTCTATTTCTGTAAGTTAACAGCAATAAAAGTGAAATTTACAAGACAGCTGAATTCTTGCAAATGTCAGTATATATTTTTGTTCCCAGAAAAGAGAAAACCGAGGCTACTAAACGGAAAATTCTCAGGTTTAAATTGTAAGGGATATCAAACTCTCATTCTCGTCGACATGAACAACGATAAGACATTGACTTTCTTTATTACAGAATGCTCTTCCTAAATCTGGGTGCATATTTCTCTGTAAGGAATAGTAGTAATAACTGCCCTGGGAGACTGAAATTTTGGATAGAGGAACAGAGCATGTATCCTTAACCCGTTCCCTGACAGATTGTTGCCTGCTCTAGATCCCTTTAGCTGCTTGCTTCCTATCATGTTCCAGGTGTGTATATTCATAATTGTGCATTGGGAACCCTGAAGAGCTGCAGAGCAGCTGGGAAATGAAAAAACAAAACAAAACCCAGCTGCTGAGGAATGGGTTAAGCACCTCTCCCCTCCATCGTTTCTTTGTTCAAAACTGCTGAGACTGCTTTCTATTACAAAACAGTTGGGCCTTCATAACATGTGCTTTTGCTCCGTGTTTGTTTCTGTCATGTCAGGAGCATGATTATGATTAAAAGAGCTTTTGTTCAGTGCTGACATAGGAGCCAGTAGCACATCTGTAAGATTGAATGATACCTTGCTCACTTAGCTGTCTGGACTCTTGCAACTGCCTTTCATAGAATCAATGTTTCCCCTGGATGGTGAATTCCAAATACTGATCCACCCCACCAGGGACCCTCCAAAGGAGTAGGAGAAAAGCCTAGAAGAAAAATACCTCACACCATTGCTGCTTCCCCTCTCATTAAATACTCACTTCACTCTTATTCATTTGAGGCCTGAAGTCAAAGTCTAGATGTAAACACCCCAATAGAATCAATTAAAAATCCTTCCAGAGCACTCTGTGGTTTTAGCGTCTTCTCCCTAGAGTACCTGTTTGATTTTATGATATTAATATTTCCCCCTTACTCTTTCTCTCTCTGACCTGTCTCTGTGTGTATATATGTGAAATATTTAAGACAAAAGTACAGCACACCTCTTCTGGAGATTGCCTTAAGTCTGAACATTCTTCTTTCAGTCCCTAATGACAAGGCATTCTATACATATTTTAATGACTGAAGGCCTGTTCTCATGACGCTAGGAGCTCAGGGCAATATAAAAGTTCTCCCCCCTCCACATTCTTATTTTCACAACAGCAGTAAATTAGGCTGAGAAATAAAGGCTGTTCATGCATGGGCAGCCCACTCCTATACTGCACTGGAACAGGCAGGCCAGTAGACCTGTGCTGTATTCAGCACAGTGTAGGAGGTCACTGGAGCTCACCTCGGGACTAGGGAATGTTGTCACCCTGGAGTAAGCCCTAGCAAGTCCTATAGGGCAGCTCGGATCTGCGCCAGCAAAATCACTGGCAGAAATCCAAGTGGCCCAGCCTAATTGCCAGATCCTGACTCCACCCCTCTACCAGACCTGCCTGCCCATGGGGCTGCCCTTCCCCCACCCATTCCACCTCCCTCCCTCCTTCTCCCGGCCCTCCCAAGCCTGGACAAGTTCAGCCAGCGTGGGGATGACTTACGCAGCCTCTGCCTTGGGCTGCATCGGCCCAGCGCCCCATTTGCTCAACGTAGACGTGCCTTATGTGAGATGCGTTGGCTGAGGTTGGATTGCGCTCTAAATTGCACCTTGGTACATCTGTGTACCTGGGTAAAATCAAATGTACTAGGGAGCTGTTATTCACACATTCCATCCAATGCAGGAATTATCAATGTGCAGTGTATATAGACTGTTGTTAGGTTAAAAATTCACTCATTCACATCGAAATGTATACCTCGGTACAGTGTAATTTGAACGGCTCTTCTGTCTTAAAATCATCCATTAAGTTTCAAGGCTTCAGTGAAGAAATGAATCCGAGCCTCCCTGGTCCTAGGTGGACCCACTACCCAGAGAACTGTTGGAATTACACCATGACTCTCATACGGCAAATGTTTGGGGGAAAAATCTCTCTCTCTCTCTCTCTCTCTCTCTCTCTCTCTGTGTGTGTGTGTGTGTGTGTGTGTGTGTGTGTGAGAGAGAGAGAGAGAGAGAGAGAATTTTCAGGAGACGTTGAGCAACTTATGCTACCGCCCAAGTTGAAGTTTATATTTCTGGGTTTGATGAGGGAAAAGCCTGTAACATAAAAATATGGTCCAGGGTGGAGTGTTGAGGTTTGCATTTAAAGGACATTTCTGACATATTAGTTGGTATTCCTACTGTTTATGGGGTTTTGTGCTCATTCTTTTAAAGGGCCTGTGTTTTGGTAGAAGGATGCCACCTGCTCCAGCAGAGATCTCAGTACTGTAGTGTCTCATCATGGAGTTGTCCAGGGTCATGAAATAAAAAGGGAGATGTCCTTGAATGGATGCTCAACCTTGCTGCAAGGGCTAATGTTGCTGCCTGGGCTGTGTCCGATTCTAGCGTCCTGACCAGAGTTTCTGGTCAGAGGCAGGGAACTTTCTGAAGTTTATTGGTGGCCGTTTTGACGTATGTGCTTTAAATATTCTTTGGGGTTCCCCCTCCCTCAGCAATTTTTTATCTACGGCTGTAAAGCAAGTGAGCATCAAGGGCAAGGCAGACTGTTTATCTTCGCAGGAGGCGCCTTTAACCTAGTGAGGGATCGCGGTGGGGTCCGAGGCGTATCGCCTCAACTGGGTTAGCACCGCTTGACTCCAGGCTTCCCGTTAGCTCCTCCCAACTGCTCTGGCGTCTCCCCAGTGAGGATACCCCAGGACAGGAGGAAAAACTTTGGGGACCCGCCACCACGCGCCGCGTGGAAAGGAGAAAGAACGGCGGCAGCACGTTCTCTCTCTCCCTCCCCAGGCGAGGAAAGACAATTCCAAAAAAGAAAAGCAGAAACTGGGATCTGCCGCTGGTGGGCGGGGCGTCACTTCCCGAAAGGCACTTTCCACGTCCAATGGAGCGTTCGGGTCCCTTACAAAGGGGCCAACCTCTGGCAGCCGAAGCCAATGAAGAGCGAGGGAGGCGCCGCTGTGTGCGGGGAGTGGACCGCGCGCTGCCTCCTCCCCTCTCCAGCGGCGGAGTCGGACCCAGCCCGCGAGTCTTGCCTTGCGCTGGGGAAGTGGACGGGCGGCGCGCGCCGGCGAACAAGTCGCTCGCTCGGCGCTCCCCCTTCCCCACCTCGGGCGGGCGAGGGCGCGCGCCGGGCAGCCGGGCTTGGGAGCGGAGGTGTCGGACGGGCGCCCATGGAGATGTTTGTTGGGAGGCAGCCCGGCGTCTCGGATGAAGCGTAAGAAGAAGGTGAGGACGGAGCGCGTTCTGCTGCTGCTGCTGCTGCCTGCGAGAAGTGGAATGTGTGCGTGAGCAGCCGGGCGTGAACGAATGCGCGCGGGAGGGGGCGAAGCTGCTGATTAATCTCTCCCCCCCCCGCGGTGCTTTTCTTTGGAAGGGTGGCGAGCCTGCGGAGCCTTCGTCGCTTGGGCGTCGAGTTCTCCTGCGGGAGGTGCGGAACTCTTTCTGGGTGTGAGACTGCACCGAGTTCTGGAGGGAGTGAGGGAGGGGGGTGGCGGCGGCGGCTGAGAAAGTGCATGTGCGGGTGCACTTGGCGTCGGGAAGGGGGAACTTCTGGTTCTGAGGGAAAAGTGCGGGGGGGGGGGGGGAAAAAAAAAACCGGCTGGTTTTGGCGGGCGGCGGGGGGGGGGGGGGGGGGTGAAGCCGGGCGGAAAGTGTCTCCCCCCCCCCCCCCCCGCACGCACACACTTGATAGGGTGAGAAGCGTCACCCTTGCCGCCTCCTTTCTCTTCTCCCCCGGGAGAGTCGAGGTGGAAAGTTGGACGGTGGCGGGTGGAGAGGTGAGGAGTTGTTGCTGCCTTGCTTGCCTCGGGGGTGTCTGAACGGGCTCCCTCCGTGGCTGGAAAAATAGCAAAGGAAGGGGTGGGTGGGTGGGATGGGTAGGCATTCGCAACCCCCCCCCCCTTGCTTCTCCCCTCCTGCCTCGAGTTCGTCTCTCTGGGCTGGCTTTGTGCCTGTTGTATTGTTGCTTTGCATCAATGGCAAACGAGGAAGAAATCTGCCAGACGGAATGATTTGGTCAGGCTTTGCTTGGACCGGGTGAGGGGAAGGGCACGGCAGTGGCATCAGGCGGATTACTGATGCCGTCAAGTGCCCTTCTGCCAGGCTTGTCAGGTTTCTTCTGGAACTGTAAAAGAATCCAGGGTTTCTCGTATCATATGTGTGTTAATTTTTGGTGTACTTTTGTGAAATATAGGGGTTTTTTTCCCCCTCTGGTGACCATGTTTTAGAAAGGGAAGAAATGAGAGCCCAATCCTATGCATGCCTACTCAGAAGTAAGTACCATTATAGTCAATGGGGCTTACTCCCAGGAAAGTGTGGCTAGGGTTGTAGCCTGAGATTCTTACTTCACCCCCCCTGAATTTCATGGAAGATTGATGTGCATCAGATTGCAAGTGCTAGAATAGCTTTATTGTCTGATCCAGTAAGTGATTGCTCAACAGTTCATTTTTTTTCTTATGTATGGTAAATGAATGATTAGTGTTAGTCTCTTTCTTTCTTCCTCTGCACCCGCTGCCTTTTTGTTTTTATTCTGTACTTGGAAGAATGAACAGTGGTGCGTTTAAAACTTTTTCTTTGTTAATGTCTTGGCCTATTTAACTTGAACATAAATGGTGGCTTTGTGATCTCATAGAAGAATTTTATTGTGCCATTACAAATTTTTGTGCCACTCTTACTGGAGGAGCATTACCCTCTCCTTGTGTAGCCAACTCACAGCCTAGCATTTGCAGAAAGACTGCTCTGAAGTTGACAGTGATCAGAGCACTTATTCACATAAAGTGAGCTTTTAATCTATATTATTGGGACATAGTGGAGGACAATTTAGATTGCTGGCTGGGTTGGTGCTGTATTGCTGGGTGGTTGCCTGGGATGGTTGCCTGTAAAACCGTCTTTAAAAATGTTTATCTCCATTAGTTGTGGTAAAGACTCTTACTCACAAGAAGATTCCTGTAAATTCTTTCACCTAATTTTTCTTAGCATTTTTCATTTCTAAATGTTAACACTAGATGGCTTTCTTGTATCATTCAGAAATGTGCTGTTCATTTCTGAGCTGTCCTACAACTTTACCAGGTTAGCTCACATTTATATGTGCTTAACCTGAACTGTTACCTTCTTGATTTGGTATTGAATGGAGCTAAACCAAATTTAAGCTATTTCCTATCTGGCAATTTGTCTTGACCTCCTGTTTACAGAAATACTGTATTTGCATTTCTGTTCAAAATTCCTGCAGTTCTGTGGTAACCAGATGCTCAGAGAACACTTTTAATTTTTTTTTTTAAAAGGAGGATGACTTTATAATTGGATGTATAGGTAGATTATCCCTTATCTGGACATCCGTAATCCAGACTATTCCAAAATCCAGACATCTTTGTTCAAGGCTTTTAAAAAACTTTATATAGAAAGGTTTTGTGCTCATTCCCTCATACAGGCTGTAAATTCTATTCTCTGCTCTGTGATGTGTGTCTATACAGATATTGTTGAAAAAGTCAGAGAGGCCAGCAGATACCTAAATGGGTAACAGTGAGAAGAGTAAGTATTCCTCATATTAATGCAGTTATTCCGAAATCCAGAAAAATCCTACATTTGGGCACCTTCCTGTCCCAAGCAGTCCAGAAAAGGGATTATTAGCCTGTATATATTGGGATTGGTTCACATTCTTCTTAATTTGCTAGAACCTCTTTAATATTAAAAAAAACCCACTTTCCTGCCCTTAGTTGCTGTCTGGTACATGATTATGCTAGCTGAAATGATGCTGTTCTAAGCTATACTTCGTTGGTTCATACTAAGCTAATGCACTGCCAGGTTGTATTTCATACAATGGGACAAAAAGTAAGCACAGATCATCTCTTTTAGTAGTGTTGACCAAGTAGTAGTGTTGATGAGAGGGTAGTGGTGCATTTTCTTCCTTTGAGCTAATGACTATTGCAAATGCTGTGAGTATACCGTAATTTCTATTTGTATAGGCACTGTGAAGCTTGACCTGCTCAAGAAGTGATGTGGTCATGATTTTAATTCTACTTGGGTTATCTCTGAAGGATAAAAATATTTGTCTCCACAGAGTGCCCCAATAGTATCTTCTTAAAATAAATAGAATTAAAAATATAGGAATGCTGTACTTTGGATTTAGGAAATATTATTTGCTCAGTGAGTCTTGGCTGTCCTGAAGGATCTTCTGGAGTGTGGAATACTTGCCTACCCTGTTTTTTGAACTATAATTCCTAGATAACATGAAATATAGGACCTTCCCAACATATTGTTTTATCACCCATTTGGTTTAATGAAGAGAGCATAATGGTTGTGAACCTCAGTTAGGCTTTAAAACAGTTGGAATATAATTCATGTGATTCAGCAAAATGGGTTATTGACTTGGATTCAATTGTACTGTTGAAATCACAAAATTAATATGAAAGTAATGAAGTCATGCACTGATTCAATTTTGGTAACTTTTTATAGGTGACTTAAGCTGAGGTGATGGATTTTGATGGATTTTGTTGGCCCAATGTTTAAACTTCTAGCGTTCATTGCCTCTGGTCAATGACTACAGATACAATATCTGAATGGAAGAAATCTTGTTGACTTTGATAGAATTTTCCAAGTGTGCTATTTAGGCAGAGACTGGACACTGAACTAAATAGGATGTAAAGGTTTCCCCACGACCGAATGGTCTAGTTGTGACCGACTGTAGGGGGCGGTGCTCATCTCCGTTTCTAAGCCGGTAGAGCCGGCGTTTGTCCGAGGACAAGCTTCTGTAGTCATGTGGCCAGCAGGACTATACGTCGTAGCGCACGGAACGCCGTTACCTTCCCACTGAAGTGGTATCTATCTACTTGCATTTTTAGGTGCTTTTGAACTGCTAGGTTGGCAGGAGCTAGGACAAGCGACGGTAGCTCACTCCATCGTGTAGCTCACTCCATCGTGCAGCATTGAACTCCCAACCTTCTGGTCAGAAAGCCCAACAGCAGCGGTTTAACCCAGTGTTAAAAATACTGTGAATTGGGTTGCATGCTTTTCAGGATTGGAGCCACATTATGGCCTAAGTAAAAAAAAATATTGGGGTTATCTAAGCTGTATCTTCTCAAGTAGTAGATTTTTCATGTGTACTTAGCCATAGGTGAACAGAATTTGAAAATGGCATTTGCTTTGAAATGATTATAAAAATAAAAGGTGAAAGTTATAGATGGCTACTGCTTCTTGTTTAAGTGTACTTTTGAATAATAGAAATGTTATCAGCTCAAAATTAACTTGTCATGATGGATATTATTTTTGTGTGATTTGATATCCATTTAAAATATTATGTGTCTTAACGTCTGTCCCTAAACTTGACAGGAATTAAACGTGCTGTCAATCCATTTCATTGGCTTAGTATCACTCCAGTTAGTCAACTTGATTACATTTGATCTGTAAAAACCACTTCAGCTGTTCATTACTTCAGCATGCAAACACAGTTTTTGTATGTGTGTTTATTGTATCCATGCATTTTTGTTTATGCTTCAGTTGCCTTTAGTTTATGGTAGCTAGTTGGTAATGTTGGGTATCAAAAAAAGACTTGTATGTAATAGGTTTTCATAAGAGAATTGGGGTCCAATCCTATCCAACGATGCAGCTGCAGTGCAGACCTGAGATTTTGTGAGTGCCGCTGCTACCAAACCTGCTCCTTTCCTGGCCCTGATCTATCCCGTCGCCTCCCTGTTCCACCTGACCCATGCCACCCCTTCCCACCCAGTGTCACACATACCTGGCTGCTTGCTGTTACAGTGGCGACAACAAGGCTGCGCTCTCTGGTGTGTTGCATTTGTAACAGCTGGAAATCATGTTATGCATTATCTGTTCCAGTACCGTAACAGGAGGATAGGATAGGACTGTTAGGCTGCAATCCCATATACACATGCCTAGGAATAAGCCCTATGGAATGCGATGTAGCCTCTTCCTGAATAGACATGCTCAGGATAGCATTGCCAAATTTCTTTAATTGGATGGCAGTCTTTATTTTTATCAGTCTCTTTCAGTAGTTGATAGTCCTTCTGTACATTGTATTTTCTGTTTTTCTATGTTAATTCAGAATTTGCTGGATAAAACGTACTCTGCTTTTTCTGGTCTTTGGATTCAGGCTCTATTATTCTACATTTATAGTACAATAAATATAAGGATATATGGTATTGTATAGTGCAGTTGTTCCCAAACTTTAACATTGGGGTTGAACTTAAAAAAAATAAAAAAATACCAGGTGCTCAAGCCTCTGTGGCTATAATGGTGTTTGGGCGGCAGTGCTCCCCCCCCGCCCCCAGAATCAAGTGGTTTAACCCTCTGTGCACATAGCCTAATCTCCCTTGTCAGTTTTGTGATAAGTTTTGCACCACTGCTGTAGCTTCCAGAAAGAGGAAGCTATTGGTCTGAACTCTGTTGGGCTGCAGTGCCAGCCATGCATTGGCTGGAAGTGGTGCTGCCTCTCATCAGCTCAGGTTACTTAAAATTAGAGGGGCCTAGCTGGCTCTGCATGAGCAACTCATCTGATTGAGTAGCAAGCAACATAGAGCCCAATCCTGTCCAATTTTCCAACACTGCTGGAGCCACAGTGCAGCTCCCAGGTAAGGGAATATTACCTTGAGGAGGCCTCTATGACTTCCTACCACAGGATGCATCACATGCCTGGTTTGCCTGGTTTTGTCAGTGCTGGAAAGTTGGATAGGATTGGACCACAGATTGCTTTGCTCAGTCCTGCCTATTAACCTCTTGTTGACCTTGTCTTCTACCCTGGCCTTTTAATCCTCACTTGTATGTTTCAGAATTTGACCCATAGTGGTGGCATGGTGTGGAGCTTGGCCAGGGCCTGACACTTGATGTTGTTTAAAAAGTTCAAAATGCATATGTTAATAAGCTGTTTAGATGCTTGCTGGCAATTGAGAATTATTCTAATGAGAGAAAAAATCTTAAATTCTGAAGTGTTGTAGAAACTTGAATACTTCCATACATGACACATTTTATAATCATTAGACTGCATGTTATTTCTCTTTTATCTCTGTGCAATGCAGGACAGATTTGAAAGTAAAGGAAGAAATGCTAAAAGTCGCTTTCAAAAGCCTGAGGGCAGTGGTGGCTCTTGAGAAATGTGTGTTTATGTTGCCTACTCCCTCATGGTGCCTGGGAACCAGGCAGCAGACATATGCAAGTCTTTTTTCATGCTGGCACCTGCGGCGGTGGTGGTGAAAGCACACTTCCCCAACCTGCCAGATTTCTCATTGGCTTTCCTGGCTGGAAACCTTAGAAGAGGAAAGATGAAGTTGGTCTGCTGCTCCAGTTGCTGCTGCACTCTTCCCCAGTAAGGATTCTTGTGGGCCCTGGATTACTGGGTGCAGTGGGAACAGTGGCGGCAGCAAACGGCCCTGGCAGCCTCAGGTTACCTGGGCATGAGTGTAGACGCAAGAATGGGCCCTGGCTTGGGTTCAGCAAGGTTGTGTCTGTGAAGCCACCCCCAGCTGTGGATATATAATAAATGCTGTCGGACATTAATAATCCAGATCCTCTCCCACGGTGCGGCCCTAAATCCCTGGGGCTTGGGAATGAAATTCTACTGCTTTTGATTGTTAGCCACCTGCAGTCACATTTGGTGAGAATGGTGCACTATAAATGTTCTCAAATAAACACAGGTATCACCCAGTGTCTGTGGCTCCAGTATCAACAGTTTAACTTATCCGTGCCCCCCTACACCATCTGTGCCCATAAGAGTACCTTTGTTTTTAGTTGTAGCAATAGCCACATAGGTGTTTCTTACTTAAACTGAAGAACACAACGTGCAGGCAACAAGCCTGCATGCTAGAGGGAGACTGACAATGTTACAGGAACAAGGAAAATTCCTGTTTATGGTTAACGTTGTTGGTCTCTCTGTAGCATGCAGGCTGGTTGCCTGTGTTGTGGTCTTCAGTTTAAGCAAGAAAGACCCATGCTGCCATTTCTACAACTAAAAACAAGGTAATGTGTGGGGGCTTCTATTTATATAGCATTCTCGCATATCTGTTGTTTTTTAATCTGTAAGGGGGACGGATCTGGGGAGGCATCTGTCTGCATTCTGCATATTGCCACCAGTGGTTCTGGTGAATCCATATATTAGAACGTAGGCCATGCTGAATCACTGTGGTGTGGAGATGTGGTGGCTTGTAGTACACTCAAGTGGGAAGTACTGAACATTTTCTTTGAGAATTGTTCTTTTTCTCCTTCAGTCTAAGGAAAGAGAACAGTTGGGGTACTTTGCTTTATTTGGGGGGGGGAGTGAGAAACTTGGGTAGAAAGTAGGTTTTGTTTCCTTCTCCTCCATCCTTTAAAAAAAATTGATGGATTGTGGCCATGAGGTATGTGGAGAATTCAAAATGCAAGCCCTGGAATGAGAAGGGATGGAGGAAATATCACAGGAAGTCCTAAACAGATCTTTAAAAAATAGAAGCCCCATGAAAAACGAACAAGAGAGTTGGTCTATTGCTGAGGAGTCTCAGGCTTTTGCAAGACGCAAGATTTAGTATTTGTATAGGCAGGTGGCGAAGAAGGCTGGGAGACTGCAAGGAAAGTAGACACCTGCTGATAAGCTCAGAAATTAGACAAGAGTGTGTTGTCCAGATCTGACCTGGAAGTATTTTTAGCCAAGTTGGGGAGAACCACCTGGATAGTGAAGTGTGAGATCTTTGGAAGACAATACTGCTATCTTTGTCTTGCAGTCATTGCCCTTGAATTCTTTCCCACAAGGGGAGCCAATGATTATCCAGGAGGCTCTGAGTCCTGACCCTACAGGATGTTTGTACATCAGTAAATATTGATAGTGCATTTTAAAGAAAAGGCTGTTGGGTTTAGGTTCGGTGTCTGTTTCCAGAATGTAAGGAAATTATTTCTATGGAATAACAGACAAACATTAGTCACAGTAACAAGAAGTTAATATGTAAGTAAGAAGTTAATATGATTAACTTATCATGATGGGTGGAGGAATGGGAGCAAGCAGGTTGGCAGCTATTTCTGTATAGATGGAAATTTTTCCTTTAGGATTCAGAAACTGATATGTGAGATGAAAATTAGACCAAGTTCCTAGACAGGGTATTATAGGAAACTCTGAATCATCATTTCCCTTTTTGTCTTCCTACTTCGATGCTGATTTTATTACCAGATGGTTGGCCCTGGCATTGATGTATTGCATCTTGGATTAGATAATGTATGCGCAAATATCCCACTAAAGTGGAAGTAAATGCACTTCAATTAGAGTTCTCCTGGAATATTACAGCAGGAATCAACTGCTTCTTGCACACATATTTAAGGCTTAGTTTCCCTGTTGTAATGGTCAGGTGATGTTGAAGTTATTACTGTCTCATTGAATTAATCTTTGGGAATGAAGTGAGCTAATACTTTATTTGACAAGCTACTGTCTTGATAACACCACAGTTGTCATAGGGGAGGAGCCATTTAAAGGAATAAAACCTTAAAAAAACAAAGCAGTGCAAATGATCTGTGTTGAGTAGTGAGCTTTGTTTAAAAGATAGAAAACATCTGTTTTAGAGGTGATATGTTTGAATCAATGCTATTGCACAGTTGGCCACTGAAAATCTGGAGGGAGAGGGCTGCATGGAAGTATCTAAAGTGAACTCCAGTTGACAGAGTACTATGTGGAATGTGTTGTGATAAGAAAAGGACTCTCATTCAATACAGACACTGAAGGTAGGGGGACTTGACAAACTTTACTACACGTTTCTATACTAATATATTTGATAATTGTCTCCTAGTGCTGTTGTGGTTATCTAGTGTTCCATTTTAGAATGGTAATTAGAACCTTTTCTGTTTTATAAAGGTAAAGGTTTCCCCATGACCAAATGGTCTAATCGTAACCGACTGTAGGGGGTGGTGCTCATCTCCGTTTCTAATCCTGAAGAGCCGGTGTTTGTCCGAGGACAAGCTTTCGTGGTTATGTGGCTGGCATGACTATATGCCGTAGTGCACGGAATGCTGTTACCTTCCCACCGAAGTGGTCCCTATTTATCTACTTGCATTTTTAGGTGCTTTTAGGTTGGCAGGAGCTGGGAGAAGCAACGGGAGCTCACTCTATTGTGTGGTTTTGAACTCCCAACCTTCCGGTCAGAAAGCTTAGCAGAAGAGAGGTTTAACCCGCAGCGGCACCATGTCCCACGTGATTTATAGGGGTAGCCCTAACATTGAACTCAAAAGTTCATGTTTTTCACTCAACATATTAAAACTACTAGGAACCTGGATTTGGTAAGAACATCAAGGAATGCTACTGGAGTTTGTTTAGTTATGGTCTCCTAGGAAAATTATATTTGAAATCTTGACCACCAGGTGGTTGATTTCTATTGGACGAACATGCAAATTCTTGGTGTTTTCAGATCTGTAAGAACATTTTTTTTAAAAAAGGGTCATGGTATCCATAGTGTAGTGGAGGACAGGGAGGCCTGGTGTGCTATGGTCCATGGGGTTGCAAAGAGTCGGACACGACTTGGCGACTGAACAACAGTCTATAGTGTTGGGTTTTTCCCAGTACCAATGTGGTACTTTCATTTTGTTATATCTGGTATTATGAATGAAATGTGATAGGAAATTTAATTTGATAGATTCAACATCCATTCAGTTTTAGTTGATTTAGATTTTGTGCATGTGTGTCAGTAAACAGACTGAAATACGTGATCATTCAGAAACATTTACTTGGTTTGGCTGTTCCTGGAAGGTGGCAAGTTTTCCCTCTTAATTTAATTCCTATGTTTTATGAAAATGAATATAGTGAAATGTTACTGTTTAAAATAAATGTGTACCTAAATAGGGGCTAATAAGAGAGAGCAGAATGTCTTGAATATATTGCATGGCTGTAAGTATCAGGTTTTTTTAGTCCACATTCTTGGTAATGATGTGTCTAATTTGGTACACATGGGTACAACTTTAAGCACCATTAGTTAGACTTTTCCTAACTCTTTGATGCTTATCTGTTGTACACACATTCAAATTATGGTGTTTTACTGTTGAACAGCAGTGTCTTAAGGCCTGATTATGCATGAATTTAACAGGAAGGCATTGGTGTGTTCACAATACTTGCCATGAAAGCAAGGGAGAAGAAAGCACCTTATTTATTTATGATGATGGAAAAAAAAACTTGAAAGCATCTTGGCTCTTCATTCTAAGCTAATTCATTTCAATGTACAATACGTATTACTTGGTGGAAAGGTTTTTTGGGTGATTATTTTTTCCTAAAATTTCTTAATTCAAATAGTAAACTGCTGTGTTATGTTTTTATTCTACATCCTCATTCCAAGTTCTCATTTTTAGTAATTTTACATACTTTAAAAGTGTACTATGTTGATGATTTGGTGATAGTGTCAGCAGATGCAGCCACAGTGTTATTTCTAATTGGAAAAGTAATCTATTTTAATTTTTGGAAAATTAAACACCAAAATGTGGTGTGTTGTATTTTTACTCAAATATTTTAACCCCCAAAAGGTGGTGTTTTGTGTTTATGCAGTATTTAACAAAAAAAATCACCCCTAATTATACTGCACTGTGTTCTAGACATAGGATTGAGTAAAGCTGGGTCCAAGGTTTAGCATAGGCAAGCGATGGCAAACTTATGACATGCATGTAAAAGGTGATATTGCACAATGTTTTGGGTGATACCCAGCCAGCATTTACCAACACCTGATGACAACAGAGTTTGTTTTACTCATATTTCATTTTTGTAATTTATTTGAAGTTTCTCTCTACACACACAGCCATGTACCACTGCCCACTACGGTTTCAGTTTTCTGTGGATACTGGGACACCTATTAAAAAGACAGGAGAACATTAAACAAATCAATTTTTACCATGTTGCAGCAAAACCACAGATGTTCCCCTATCTTTAAAGGTGTCCCTGGTATCCACGGGGTGGGGGGTCTGGAACGGAACCTCCGTGGATATTGGGCATGCCTGTATGTAAAAAAATGTTTTATTTTGGTTTTTTGGGGGCGGGGGGGCGGGGACATGCCAGCAGAGTCAAGTTATGCATTTTCTGAACTTTTTTTGAATGAAAAATTTAACTTTTATTTTTTTATGCTGAACCCAAAAGTGTTTTATCAAAGGAAGGGAGTTCATGAAAATATTGCTAATAAACAGTGAAAGCTGTCATTGTACACTGACTTAGTTATCTGCGTTGGCCCATTAGTTACCTCATTCAGTATTGCCTGTGCCAGGCAGAAGTATTTCCCAGCCCTAGTTTGAGACACCAGGGATGGAACCTGGGACTTTTATGAGTGTAAACATATACTCTACTCCTGACCTGTGGCCTCTTCCTTGTCACAGTTTTGTTAATCCGCTGAAATAATCTGGGAATGTCATTTGACAGTAATGGGCTCTGAAATGAGATTATGACAACAGGACAGCCCAGTGTGATCTTCCACCCCTGATTTTAACCTGTCACTGTTTGCAGACAGGAAAAAGATTACACTCTATCCCTACCTCCTTCCTGTGCAATCTTTTTCAGTAAAACAAAGTGAGGGCCATGCTGGGGGCTCACAGTGTGTCATGCTTTTTCTGTTTTACTTAAAGGCGGTGGTTCCCAGACCACTTTCAGGATAGGTTCCGCTGGTCACTGCCATGAGAAACCCTGGGCTAGATTATTCCAAGTGAGGCTGCACAAGCCTCAGATTCAGTTGTGCAGGTTCTCCTCTTCCGCCCTCCTCTGAGGTGAAAATTGTTTTCATTATTGAACCAACTCTCATTTCCCCATTAATAGCTGAACTCGAAACTGTGACTTGTTCAAACTATAGATAAAACCTTGGCGTATTTGTCCACATAATATAATTTCAGGGGGGCTTTCATCCATAGTTGTAACATAACCTTTTATCTCAGTGGTTCCCAAACTGTGGGGCGAGACCCACCAGTGGGTCAGGAGCCAATTTCAGGTGGTCGCGAAGCATTTAGGGCAGCCATATTGAAAATATAGGAAGATGGGATGCTGGAAAGGGGAAGGCGGTGTGGTGGTTTTGCTTGTGTCAAGGTTGTTAATAGGCTTTTTTCCTTTCTGGGTCACTTTACTATTGGGAAATGGCTGAGAAATAACCCAACTGATTGCTGCATTCTGAAGAAAGCAGCAGGCCCTCGTGTCACAATGACAGCTTCCAGCCATGACATCACTTCTGGTGGGTCCTGGACAGATTGTCATTCTAAGAAGGGGGTCCAGGCGCTGAAAGGTTTGAGAACCATTGCTTTATCTGTTGAACATTTAAGTAAGTCTATTTCATTTTTCAATTTCTATACTGCTTTTCACAGTTGGAAGCCGCCAAGCAGCTCACAATATAAATAAAAGCAGACCACAGTTATAAGGTTAGTCCAGAAATGGAGCATGCAAGAGTTCTTTTACCATGTCCTTCCCAAAAGCCTAAGTAATGAGATAGTCATGTACCAGTATTTTGTTTTGCAAGAGCCATTTATATTAGGTACAATATGCTAATGTGTTGTGATGCAAGTCTATTATTTACTTCCATTTTTTAAAAAAGTGTCTGCAACTTGTTTTATCATGGGAAGAATCTTAAAATGCTGCTGCTAAATGTGTAGCCAGACCAATATTTAAAATACTGCAGGAGTTAATGGAACTTGGCTAATGATAACAGCTGCTGTTAAAAATAAGATTAAGAATGGGGAAGGGTGTGCATTTTTAGCATTCATTTGATTTGGGAAGGTAGTGTGGCTGAGCAGCTGTTCATTGTGTATTTTCATTACAAGCTGTGGCAGTTGAGGTCTACCTTTTTGTATCCAACAAAAGAAGGGTGATGCTTGAGCAGCTATATCAAGGTCATTTACAGTACCAACTGTGCATGTTACAGACTTTCTTTCTGCTGCTATGCATAACAATGTGACAGCTTCTGAGAGCACAGACATCTACAGAACTATTTTGCACTTTCTCATTATATCCTCGCGATCTTTCAGTTTGTGTTTTGTAATTTGTATTTTTTTTTAATGGGGGCAATTGCTTTCATAGACACTTGTGTTAAATATATTGAGGAAGCTATATCAAATATTGCCAGTTAAAAGAGCACCTGTTTCCTAACTTTAAACTTATTCCCTTAATAGTGGCTTTATAAATGCTTACTTAAAGGAGTTCATGGCACTAATAATGGCAAAGACATTTCAAGCACCATGGCTGAAAGTAGAATCTGGAGAAGGTACCTACGAAAGTGGTAGACTCTGGTGTCTCCCATCTCCTTTAAAAGCTTGATTTCTGGTGGCATTTCTGACTTTAAATGCAATTGCAGTGCCAACCTCTCCAGTGTGGATTGACAAAGTACTATTGGCGCATCTGGCAGGAAGAGTGTTCTGTGAGGCAGAAAATGATGCTCCACCTTATCCTGCACTACTTGGTTGCATTTCTATTACCATGCCCTGTGATGTGGTTTCTTCTCCCGTAGCCGACCTTTTAAATCTCATTTTGTTTTGTGCTGAAAGAGAAATGGTGTGATTGCTTTGGCTGCAGAGAGGAAGTTAGTGATTTAAAGGGCCTATTTCAGTATTGTCAAAGGCTGGGAAAAGGAAGAGCCAATTTAATCCACACCAAAAAGGATTACCTTGGAAAGCTGCAGTTCTGTGTTCTAGAACCTACTTTATCTGACTTTTGAGTAAGCATACTGACAGTGTTCCTGTGAGGATGGACACTGTACAGTTGTTAATGGGGGTCAAAGTGTTTTATGTGACATGTGGAATTCCATAGTTGCAATTCCACTTTCAGCTGCTTGAAGAAGAAATGCATGGCTGTCAGTATGCTGCCCCTCCTGTCTTCATGCCACTGTCCACCGTACACCCTGGTAGCAGAGGCCAGGGGGCTCATTATTACAGGAGGATCACCCACTCCGAGCCCAAGAAATCATGGAATGAGGATCCTATGGATTCTGGGAGCCCCTCCTCCCCACAGTGTCTCACCTTGAGGCCAGTTGCACTAAGAAGCAACTGAGGTTAGGACTCCTTTCTGCTAACAAAAGAAGTGTGATCCAGTCGGGATTTTTATTGAACTCTTCTGGTGATGGAGCATCCTCTGAAAGGGAAACATAGAGTGGGGTCGCCCACAGAGTTCTCCCAGCAGGGCTGTTGGATAACTTGCACCAGCACAGCCAAGTAACGGGTATCATGGCTGACTATCAGGAAGATGCTACACGGCAGCATGGAAGGGCTCTGCACAACAGCACTGAATCTCGAAGTCAGTAGCCTTGCCAGGCAGTTCACATTGTCATGGCAGGCAAGCCGGCAGGCTGCAGCCTTTCCTTGAGGTCTGCAGCTTTGGGACATCTTCCTGTAGGGATCAAGGAGGAACACATGGCAATAGACAGCGGCACCAGGCACACCTGCTTGAGAGGCATACTTGTTGCCCATGAGGGAGAGTGTGCCACCAGATGATACAAACAGTTATGCCTTGTAGGGAGCAAGGCCATGATGTCTTAGAACTTTACTACCTTTCCCTCTCCTAGGGCAGTGGTGCACTTCAGAAAAACGAAAAGGGTTCTGGTAACTTAGATTCTGTTGCATTCTCCAAAATGGAGCAGATGTTCCCAGTTTTTAGCTGTTGCAAAAGGAACAGTAGCATCCCTAGGAGGGGCGGAGCACTACATTTTGCAAGGCGCCTTGCCTCACTGTGTAAACAGCTCTTCTCCCTTGCTATTGTAGCCAAACCTCACAGGAAAGCAAAGCCTTGGTGTTGCTTACTGGCTACAGTGGCAACAGGAGTGGCAAAAAAGAGTGCTTTACACAGCAAGGTAAGGCTAAATCTTGCACTCTGTCCCTCCTGTAGGGAGAATGGACGCTACCATTACTTCACATGGCACAGTTGATAGTGGATATGTGGTTACAATCCTGGAGGAACAGAATGGGGAGGGGTTGAGACATGAGAGGCAGCATCAGTACATTTCATCATAGGATCCTTTCCCCCTTTGCTTACCAGTGTAGGGTGCATTGTCCTTCCCCTGCTGGGATCGTGAGGTAGGGATCCCAGATGGGTTTGTGGAGAGACCTCCTTGGGCAGGATAGCTGCAATCAGAATTCTGAGAAGAAAAGAATTAACACAATTACCTTGCCATATGTGTTGTGAGGGAAAAGCGATTATTTGTGTGAAGTGCCCTTTCACCATGGCTTCCATCATTTCTCCTTTGAGAAACCAAAGAGGTATAGTCCCATGTCACATGTCTTCTCATCTGTGATGGAATCTCCCTGGCAGGAGCTTTAATGTTGGGATTGATGTGTTGGGATTGGCTGCCAAATGTAGTCTTTATTCTGTGATGCATTGTAGGAAAGTAGGCAGGGCAGGAGGTAGCAGAAGGTGTAGTTTTCTGTTGTTTCCTTTTTTTGTATTTGTTATGGGGTTGCATTAACTATGCCAGCTCTGTTGTTGGTGTAGCATTTTTCTGGCATTGGGAGCATATCCATTGAAGGGCATGAGTGATTATGAATTAAGAGATGGTTACGAAATAGTGTACATAGACTCTTTCTTGTCCCTCCCATGGGCTCCAGTTTCCTCTGTGTTTTGTATTGGTTTCCCTGCTAGGATTGCTTTAGCGTTTGAGTGAAAACTGAGCTGCATTTGCATGACATTTTTCTGATGGTGTACAAATGTCCAAGGTATGTCATGGGGCAAGTGGGTTTCTCCACTGGTGGGGCTGTTGTTGTGCTAGTGTATGTACACTAGCAAATCATGAGGGTAGGATTGTGTGCAAGTGTTTTGAGCATTCACAAAGAAGTGTTCTAAAATCCAAGTACCATTGGCATTTGCAGGAGTTTTGTGTCTGTAATGCTGCAGATTCTGTAACTCTGGTTGCACCAGGAGGGTGTTCTGAGGGCTGGGGAGGCAGCACACAGAAGGTTCTTCCCTATCCCTCAGAACACCTGGAGAGTCCAGGTCTGGCAAAGTCTGCAGGTTTGGAATCCACAGTAAGTTAAAACGGTGGGTCCTGAATCCGTAGATAGGGAGGTGGGACATGTAGAAATTGAAAGAACCCAAGGGGAATTTGCACATCATTACACAACTTGTAAATATTTCTATAATGTTCCAGTACTTAGGCTATGAGGCCTATACATTTAGATCAGTGTTTCTCGAACTATGGTTCAAGAGCCAATTTCAGGTGGGTTGCAAAGCGCCTGGTGAAGATGAGACTGGAAAAGGGGGAGGTCTGTATGGTTATTTAGCTTGTGTCAATGTTGTATTTTTTTTCCTTTCCCTTTGCTATTGGAAAATGGCTGAGAAACAACCCAACTTATCGCTGCATTCTCAGGAAAGCAGCAGACTCTTGTGTCACAATGATGGCACTTTCAGACATTATATCACTTCCAATGGGTGCCAGACAGATTGTCATTCTAAAAAGTGGGTCCCAGTGCTAAAAGGTTTGAGAACCACTGATTTAGATAGTGGATGGGGACCCATAAATATTAACTTTCTAGTTATGAGCAAATAAGTCTGCCTTGCTTTAATTGTGAGAAGTTCAGTTGCTGATGTTGCCTAGTTAGTAAAAACAATGCAATCATCAGAGGGACTGAGCTATCTGGTTTCATATTGGATATGGGAAAAGATCAGTTAATTGATTATTGTTACTGAATTTTCTGGCCTTAGTTTGTCTGTTGGTGGCAGGAACCAGGAGAATGCTTGTGTTAACTTAATATTGCTTTTCTGAAGCAGTATTTTTTAATCTTGCCCATGGCAGATTCAGATAAAAAAAGCAATTAAAATGTTGTAGGCCAGTCTGTGTTCTGCACTTCATATCTCACTGGAACTGAAATGTGTTAAAACTCATATTCTCTGCTTCTTTCATCAACCCATTGATACGGGTATCTGTAGTTACAGTTCTATGCATTTTTTTCCTAGTCCGATAGCAATTGTATTACAAATTGTTGTCTGCTTAAATGCCCATTTTTTTCCTGCAGCTGTAGTAATCCGTTTAAAAATAAGATGTAAGTTAAGAACATAAGAACATAAGAACATAAGAAGAGCCATGCTGGATCAGGCCAAGGGCCCATCTAGTCCAGCTTCCTGAATCTCACAGCGGCCCACCCCAGGTGCCCCAGGGAGACAGGAGACAACAAGATGCTTGCATCCTGTTGCCACTCCCTTACACCCGGTACCTGTAGCCCACCACCTTTGTAAGGAGGTTGCACAATCCATCATTGCCTATAGCCCACAATGGATCTTTCCTCCAGAAATCGGTCTAATCCTCTCTTAAAGACATCAAGACCAGATGCCATCACCACCTCCTGTGGCAAGGAGTTCCACAGATTAACTACCCGCTGGGTAAAAAAGTACTTCCTTTTATCTGTTTTAACTCTCCCAACCCTCAGTTTTAGCGGATGCCCCCTGGTTCTGGTGTTGTGAGAGAGGGAAAAGAACATCCCTCTATCAACTCTATCCCTTCCATGCATAATTTTGTATGTCTCAATCATGTCCCCCCTCAGGCGCCTTTTTTCTAGACTGAAGAGCCCCAAACACTGCAGTCTTTCTTCATAAGGGAGGTGCCCCAGCCCCGTAATCATTTTTGTAAGTTTACATTTTTGTAATAATCAAGTTGTATTATACAGCAGGCCATACACCAAGTTTAGAGTCATGTGAGGTGTTGGTTAGTGTCATGAAGCTTCCTTGGTGAACTTGAGCTGTCTCATGGCCTAATCAACCTTGCTGGGTTGTTGTGAGGACAGTGGGGAGCCGGGGAAACAATGTGTGCCACTCTATGCTCCTTGGTGGAATAGAAAGAAAAATTTAAATATATTTATTCCCTATCAGCGTAAATGCTAAATGCACAAGCTTAAAAAGAAATGACAGATGATGTGACTAAGCATGACCAAGCAGTATGGTACTCTAGAGCAGGGTCATATGACCCTAGATCCAAACTCTCAGATGCAACTGGAGATGTTCTCTGGTCACACTTCTCCAGAAACTTTTGAGGCCGTACAAGATGTCTGTGGGAAACTGGAAATGCTTTTAGAATCTCTCTCTCTCTCTCCCCTATAGATGCCATATACAGCCTCTGCAAGTTTCAGAAAGGCGCCAGATGCAACTGGAATGAGGTGCCAGTTGTGTTCAGAGGCCCATTGACCAGAAGTGTTACATCACTTCTGGACCACTGGCCTTTGCGATGTCATGGCATCTCCCTGTTCTTGAGATTTAGAGATTGTATGGACATGGCAATCGGGAAAACTCTTAGAGTGTTAGAAATGGCTCTATTTCATCTCTGAATAAGTTTTAAGGTTTCTGCTAATGCAAGCTATAAATTAGTTCTGAGTCACAAATTCTTGCTTAGATGATCAATATTCCTGTTTAATTCCGGACATATACAAGACACGTATTTATGTGTGTTGATGCTAGATACCTGCCTAGAGAGCATAAGGCCACATCATTAATGTGTCTCGTTAATAGGAATGATGGCAGGAGGCCACAGAAAGGCTATACTTTTCCTTGAACCATGTGATCACGCCTCTCCCTTTTTAAAATGATTTCCAGAGTACAATGCTCCAAATTTGAATAGAGCTTTGTTTAGTCCATAAATTCAAGTGCACTCTTCATGCTTCCAAAATTCAGATGAATTCACAAAATTCACCAAATCCTGCTAGAATAGGATTATTTCACAACGTTTGAAGTCTTGTGGAAGTAGCTACTTCTAAGACTGCTGAATTTGGGAAAAACAACTTTTGCCAAACAAAGGAAAGATTTCCCACTTCTCATTGTTTGCACCAACCTCCTGATTAAACCTCATCAAGGAAGCAGCCTAACAAGCAAAAGGCTCCCAAATTAGCTATCTTGCCCGCAGCAGGGTGGTAAAATAAAGTAGACCCCAGCAGGGTCTCAATTGGCAGTGGAGGATCCCTTGATTAAGACACCTCACCTAAAATTCCATAGGATTCTATGGGATAAAAAACTATTCTTTAAAAGCACTCAGTATATGTATTGCCCCACAATCCCCTTTCCTTTTCAGCTCTCCCTCTCTCTTCTGGAGGGCCACTGGAGCTTCTGAGCTGCCGTAGGATGGTCAGCCAACTTTGTGGGGTGCTTCTCCCTCCAAGGGTCCTTTTCCTCTTAGAAAAGAGTTCATCTCTCTTGCCCTGCTCCCTTCAAGGCTGCTGCTTCAGTGCATGCAAATGGCTTGCTTCATAGCTCCTCTTTGTCCAGGGACATTCCGCTGGACATCAGGAACTTTGGCTTGCAGTGCAGCCTCACCAGCAGCCCATCAGTTTGTTGTCTTGTGTGAAGTCGCATTGACTGCATGCTTAGTAATTCTTTCTCCTTTCTGTGAGTACTGTGTGATTGTAAGTAAAGCCGTTTTTCTGCTTTTTGTACACTTTTGTGGGGACTCAAGATCAGCCCAAACAGGCAGCCCTGACCAATCCATCAAGTACTCGGGAACAAAGAGAACCTCACATTCTAATTGTTTTCCAGTGGTAGGCATGCTTGTCTAGTGGGTGAGACCACCTCCTTGACCACAAGTCGGTGACATGCGTTCACAGTTGGTTCCTAGGCTCACCCCTTGTCTGTAGACTTTGGTTCAGGCTACAGAGAACTGTCTTCAGCTGCAGCTTTTTGCTGAGACCTGAACTGCCCAACCTTTCCCTCTCCTCCACACTAATCTTATATTGTTTACATTTTCCTCAAACCCTCCCCCCCCAAAAAAACCCTGCACTTTTTTCTCCTGGATTCCTCTGGGAAGTCCTACTAATATCCCTATTCTTCTCCTGCCTACATTTGTCCTGTCCCTTCTCTTTCTAAGGAGTTCTGCGCTCATTCCCTCTCCTTGGTCATCTTCCTCCTAACTACTTTCCCAAGTGCTCTATTGTGCATAAATGTTAGCCATAGAATCTAGAATTAAGTATGAGTAAGTTGTTTTACTTAAGGCTAACTTTTTGAACTCCTGTTTTGGTTTTTGAATACTAAAGTCAATACTTTGCACATTCACTATCATCTGTTTTCCATTCCTTGCCAAAATATATATGGTATTGTCCACGACACATGTCCCTACACGATTGTTTTTCTCTCTTGTGTTAATGTTACATGTTTTAAAAATCACTGCTTGTAACATCCTCTGGTACTTGTCTGTCTGATGTTGGACGTTGCAGTGGAATTCTGACTGGCACAGTGACTGTTTACCTAGAGTCTGATCCTGGGAGGACAAAAGAATCCTGATCAGCTTGATAGTGGTTAGAGTAGAAAACCTGTTGATCGTCTGTAACCGTGGCTATGTTTTTCATTGCCTTCACTGCATGGCGGGAGCTTCTCTATATTTGGAAGCCTTATACACCAATTTTTGTTCTTTATTCTTGCTTTCTGCTTCTTGATGTGCATTCCAGACAGTTGGCATGCTCCTTTTTTATTTTTTAAAAACCTCGACCATTGTGATACCTGCTCTAGCCTGATAGGAAATGAAACAGCGTTTCTGCTTTCATTGCTGCTTGGAGAATTTGCTGTTGTGCTTCCTGTCTGTAAACAAAAGCAATCAGTTAACAGAATGGGAAATTGTTTGTTTACAGGATGCTTTCTGTATGAAAGGAAGGAAGGCTTCTTTTTCAGATATCTCATTGTGTAGAGTTGTATTGCCAGCCAAACTGCTTTTTAGAGTACTTTGGGTAAACTAGCTGCAAAACAGGTGCATCTGCTTTGGGTCCTAACTATGTATTTGCATTTAATGGTCAAAGCTCTGTTCCTGTTTTATCAGGAACATAAAAACGTTTATAACACTTGGATTGTAGCATCAGAATGGAAGGTGACTGAGTGTTAACATTAGAATGTTATCGTGGAGGTATAGCAGTTTTGAATGTAAGACAGATGTCTGCTGTTCACACAATGGTCTCTTGAATTGAATTTATGATTAAACAGGTCTGGTTTATGATTAAACCAGATGTCATTACCACAAAGAAGGGCACAACACCCCAAAATGTAGGACATTCAAGAACAATGCAGGACGTTACACAATAAAAGCTAAAAACATTCATATTTATTGATGGTGTCTTGACCTACTTTGATGCAACCCAAGGGACAAAGGACAAACACGCAAGCAAGTGATGCGGGCAGCCCCTCTTGACTCTGGCACCCCGTCTGTCTTGAAATGTAGGATGTTTTGGAATTTACCTGGAGCAGAAGGTTGAAATGTAGGACATGTCCTGGCAAAAGAGGGTGCCTGGTCACTCTGTGATGTTTCCGTTCAGGGAGTAATTATCTATATACAGTACAGGTGGGGCCTTCTTATCCGTGAGGGTTTTGTTCCTGGAACCCCCATGGATTAAAAAATTTGCAAATAAACTTGCGGATTTTGCCCCTCCATCTTCAAACCAAGCCTTAGCACTTCTGTGGCTGGGCCCAGAGGGCTTTCTGGGGCCTGCGGGCCTCAGAATGGCCATTTCGGCCAAAGAATGCACCTTCTGGTTTTGCTGAAAAGTTGCGTTCTTCAGCCAAAACAGCCATTCTGAAGCCTGTGGAGGCTGGGCACAGATCCGCACAGTCTTGGCAGGCCTCAGAAGAGCCTCCAGAGGTGATGGGAGTGCAGCTTCGCCCTTCAAGGTTTCAGGTTGAGCCAAATTTGGCTCAACATGCGCACGTGCGTGTATAACATTTGTGGCAAATTAGGCTCAACCGCTATATCTCTTTTTACTTGTTTTTGGAGTTGTGTATTTAAAATGGCACTAGTTGTCCTCTGGAAATGCATGTTTTCAAACTCTCCTTTCCTAAGCACTGGAGGTATTTCTGCCAAGCATCTTCGGTTCTGTGGTTGAACGTGTGCTGCACTGTTATGCAAGTCTTTTAAAATTTGCCCTAATCTTTATCTAGTGTCTTGTAATTAGGAGTATAATTTATTAGTTACAATAAGTAGAACTCCTTGGTCTACTACAGGGTAACTACCTGCCCTCAATGTGGAGATTAAATGAAATTTTCTACGAGTATATCTTTCCATTGTTTTGAATTTGGGGTAAAAATGAGAGCCAAGACATGTTTCTTGTGGTGGATACACACTTTAGTTATTGGAAGTCACTTTTAAATTTTCTGCATTGTTTGTGCCATGTTGTGCCTTGTAGGAAAGGAGTACAAAAGCAATTCTTTCCCTGACTTGAAACACAATGTCTTTTTTTAGTCGAGATGTAGAAATGAGAAACCCACTACTTTCACATGTTGGAGAGAAGATGAGCACTTACAGCATTTTGCTTTCAAGGAGAATAGAATAAGAGCCTAAAATGATTCCCACAATAGCTAGAAATTTTAGAATTAATTGTATTTCGTTGATAAATTTGCTTTCGTATTTGACAGTCGTAGGTAACCTTTATTGTAATGTTGTTTTCTGATCTCATAACGATAACTACTAAACCAGCAAGTAGATTATAAATGTGCTTTTCTAAAGTATGCCTTGGTTAAAATTGTGTTGCTTAAAGTTATTACTCCATTAATTGCACAATCCTGTGCATATCTACACTTTGTGTTCAGTGGGGCTTTTTCCCAGCAAGTGTGTAGGATTATAGGGGAAGAGAATGGTTCAAAGCTATGATATGTATAAGGCCATATTCATATCTAACACAATAGTGAACGAAAGTATTCCTTGGTGTTTTTCAGGTTTGTTGTAACCATATCAATTAGTGAAGTGAGGAGCATCTTTTGGGGTAAGCATACGTTATAGCTTCTTTTGAGTGGGTAGTAATAACTTGTGTGTTTGAGAGCGCAATCCTAACCTGGCCCAAGCACCACCATAAAGCATGTTTGAGCCACTCTTGGACTCGGGGAGGATGGTGCACATCTGTGTACTGGCCTCTCTGACTCCGAGAGTGGTCCGAACAAACCCTATAGTGTCCCTTGTGCCAGCCATACTTGGCTGGACTAACTGTGCCAGCCTAACTCCAGGTTGGGATTGTGCCCTGAGTCAACGTTACTTAGAATGATGGCATTGCCACTACGTCCATTGCTTTATGTTCCTGGAGCAGCGCATTATCCCCTGCTTGTGATTTGGGCATACTGCATATGAATATAACATGGCATCCATGGCTTTCTCAAGGCCTGGATGCCACTAATGTGTTTTATAAACAAGTAGTATGCTTGAAATGTGTGGATGAAAATATTTATACACTCCTGGAACCAAGTGGGAACTGTCACGGAGGCTGGAATTGCTGTACCACCCTTGGTGGTTCTCCATGATCAGTGATAAAAGCAAAGCATGCTGTGTTTCAAAGGCTAATTTCTTATGGCATGAACGTTTGTAGGCAGCAGTCAGACAACCAATATGTGGCGCATATGGAGCATAGTTATAGTCTCTGTGATATATGCCAAAGAATAGGTAGACTAAAAAGCTGCTGTTTGATCAGAGATACAGTACTGATGAGTTTCCTAAGGATCCTGGTCAGACATGTTTTTTTCTTTTGTAAGATGTGGGTAATATGTGCCTTTTCATAAAGGGCATAAGAAATCATGAGTATGAGTGGGCATATATTCTGTGCATACAGTAAAGAGTGCAGAATTTAAATTTAGTTAATGGAAGCAATCTTGCACATAATTCTGATAATGAGAATAATTGGTCTACGACAACTCTTGAGCCAAATTAAGATATGTCACTTTTCCTGAAATGCCGTGTCATATCTGTTCTTGACTTACTATTCCAGTTCCAGGCCTGAGCGCTATGTGAAGTCTCCCAAGTTCATACACCTGCCTCTGCTTACCACTTCTGCTTGTTGGTCCATGAGTCATTTCTACTTGAGAAGTGTGGTTCACAAAGCCGGATGGGAAATCCTGCTCATGCACATCCTCCTCTCTGGCATGGAACTCTGGAGTGCTTGAAAAGTTCCACATGATGTCCAAACCCTAGAAGCTGCTGTATAACTCATTCAATCTCAATTTCTGTAAATAAAGTAAATCTAAATTGAATGAGCTAAATGGTTTTGGCTTCTGCGTTTTGGACAACGTGTGGAACTTTTTAAGCAAGCCAGAGTTCCATGCCAGGGAGGAGAGAGTGTATGAGTTCAGAAGGCTTCTGATCATATTTGTCACCAAACAAACCTTGGTGGAACTGTCTGAAACAGCTGACTGCGTTACGATTCATTCTGTTTCCATGTTAGAATTTTATTATGGGAATTACTATAGAAACGCATGTTTATCCCATCTTCAGTAGAATTTGAAATACTGGCTGTTTTTGTTACGTTTATTAATTTGAAAAGCGCCGCTTCAAAATTTGTAGTATATCACAGAGGAATGAAAGGGGTCTGAGATTCTTCCTCTTTCCTGGTCTTCCCTCTCTTTATGATTTGTTATATCACGCTCCTCATGGGAGAATGAATATTGGTGGGACTTCCTGTTCTGTCTGGAAGCCGGATTTGTCAGGAGTGGGGTGAGAAAGGTCTGCTTTTCTTGGTCTAGTCTGAGAACTACTTGTATTGTACTAGCTTCCTGCATGGCTCATCTCTGCAGTAGACATACAGTGTTACTTCTGACTCCTTGCTTCTCCCTGTACTGCACCTGCTTCAGCAGTGAGTGTCACCAAGTGTATATAGTGCATTTTCCATCTTCTATTGTACATGAAACCAATTGGCTTAAAATGATTACATCTGTTTTAGGAAAATGGTCCTTAAATCCATACTAGGTGCTAATTGTAATAGTCTTTGTCACTATGACTGGAAGTCATTAAGTAGGAAGTGGTGTCATTGTGCCAGCAGGACTGAAAGTGATGGCATTAAGTAGGAAGCGATGTTATTTGTTTTAATCACACTTTTTAAAGTAACTCTAATAAATTCTTTTTTGAGAATTTTTTTTTTTGTAATTTTGTTATTCATTTGCATATATATATACTGCAGCTGGCATGTAGAGGCTCTGAAGACCAGATTTGGGGAAACATTTACCTTTTACCTCTAGTACACAGTTCAACTGCTTCCCAAAGGGGGAGGGGAAGGAGATGATTGTCTTGGTTATACTTGTTGCCCTTCCCCTCTCCAATATGATGGGAGCACAATTTCTCAGCTCCAAGGAGCATGTTCACTGGAGAACCTAGGTCTGTCTCCTAAAAAAGCTTAGGCGCTCCAGTTGTGTGAGACTGGAGGCTGTATTGGAAGAAGCATCAGGAATTTTCCTCCCATTCATAAAATATTACTATGGAAGTAGTTCTTACTGTACAACACATAATTAAATCAAATATTATGATTTTATGGATTGTTCCTTGCTTAGAGTACCTTCTCTAAAGGTGAAAAGATATAAATGTTAATGCCGGTAGCTAGCTATTTACAGGCCTGTTCATATTCAAGCTGTTTCTATACTGAAAGTCGGGGGGAATGTCTTCTATGAGCCAACAACCCCTAACCTACAAGGCTAGTTTAAAAATATACAAGGTGCTTATGTTTCACCCCATGAGATGTGTTTCCCTCTTACTTTACAGACGCTTCTGTACTTTCTATTATTTTGTTTCACTATGTTTATCCCTTAACTCTACATTGTTCTGTAGAGCTGCACAGTTCAAACAGACAAAATTATGTGGGTCTCATAGGAACCAAAGTGCCTCATATCACAGCAAGTGTGGGCTTCGGGCATATTGGTCATTTGCATACCGAAATGTATTCGGGTATGCTAGGTATTCAGAAATTTGGTAGAAATTTTTGTGTTGTATAGTACCATAATATAGGGTCATGCAAGGTTGAGTCTGAGTTTGGGGCTGTATGAGAAATAACAAATTGTTATGCTAGTTAAAGAGCACTTCCTGAGAGGAGGGGATCTCTCATGTGAAATGTTTATTATTGTTCTAAGCAATTAAGGAAGGAACTGCAGATTGCATCAGCATGGTTTCTTCTAAAAATGGTGTAAGAAAACCTTTAAAGGTAGTTTGAGAGAACCAGTTTTCTATTAAGCACAGTTTTTAGAAAGAGGGAAAGATTAAATATAGAAGAAAAATAACACAAGAGCTAAAGTCACATGATAAGCAGCTGAAATTGATCCTTTTTAAGTTCATTTTTTTGTGAGGAAACAAATGCACAATCCTGTTAAAAGGTTTGCATAACTGAGAAAGAAAAGATGGAAACTTGATGTGGCCATCATTGAACCACATGCTCTTAAGGAATCTTGTTGACTTCATTGGCCTCATTCTGAAGTGGTCAGGTAGGTTTTCATTCACTGAAAAAGGAGCCAGGGGTCCTGCTGATTTACATGTCGAGGCTTGGTTTGATTGTCTCACTAAAACATGATTGAATCATGGCTTTGCAGTATGAGCCTTGTGTGCATATTTTTCCCTTTCCTTTGGCTGCAGGGAGAAAAATTGCAGCTTCTTGTGGGTTACATCAAACTGGGATTTGTCATTGTGTCTGAACCTGGCAAATCCCTTTTTGAAATAACCAGACTTTGATAACGAAACAGGATAGGATATTCCAAGAAAATGTTCTAGTCTAAACCATGTTTATTCTCAAGGTTTAGCATTGTATTTGAAGCCAAGCTATGTCTCTTAGGGTTGAACTACAAGTAGGCAAATACATGCTGTGGTGGTGTCCAACTAGAATTGCCTGCTTTGTTTAAACAGTCACATTGAACAGTGATCAGTTAGAACAGAGGTTCATGGGGAGGTCAGTTCCTTCCCCACAACTGTATTTCTCCTGAAAGTTGGCACGGCAAAGTCATTATTTGCTTCCAGAGTGAAATCCATCGTTCTACAGCAATTTTCAGGAGAAAAACGGGAGTGGACCTCCCCCTCCTTGAACTGGTTAAACTAGTATTGCCAACCCTTGTGACACACATAGTTTAGCAGTAGTATGATAATCACATGAGGTGTACAGTATTATGACATAACTACTGCTTAATAAGTTTGTTCATATTTAAAATCATCCCCATAGGTGAAAGCTTGATCTGTAGTTTAGATCAGGGGTGTCAAACTTGTTTCATACAGTGGGCCGAATAGCGTTCATGGAGGCTGTTGGGAGCAGGAAGTAACATTCTTAAGCAAATGATGGCCAGAAATAAGCAGTCTGTTCTCATATATAAACTCATTAGCTGCAAATGACAGAAGAGGAAAAATATGTAAATCTTGATCAATTTCAAGATATGGAAGAGCCCAATTATGCACACTTCCCTTTCAGCAATGCTGCTTCTGCTGAAGCATCACTTTGCAGTTTAGCAGCAGAGGTGCTCTGTGAAATGATGCCTCTGCAAAAGAGGCACTGCTGAAAGGGCAGCGTGCATAATAATTGGGCTCTCCCAGCGCCTTGACAGCATGTCTCTCAGCCCTCTTGGTCCGCCCCTTTCCCACATAGCATTCCTTGTCTTCTGAGACTTTGTTCAATCTCTCTATCCCAGAGCCTTGGCAGAAATGCTGGGAGAGCCCAGTTATCATGTGGGCTGGATAATGAGCTTCCAAGGGCCATATCCAGCTCGGGGGCCTTATGTTTGGCACCTGTAGCTTAGATTCTTTCCCCTTCAGGCCAGGCTCCAGATTTGTAGGAATCTTCAGAAAAGTGCCCCCTACAGTCATCCACTAAGATCTGTGTAAGGTTCATTCTGGTGTTGTAAGCTTGTGATAGTGTGCATTTTGCCACCCTAGGCTATGGCAGCAGCACTCACCTCTCCCCTTCTGCATGCAAGAGTTGTGTTCCATTTGTTCCTCCCCTCTTCTGCCCACTCCATCTACACATAGGAGCTTCCCCCAGAGCCCATCTAATGACATGGAACCTCTAGGAGCCTCTGATAATTGCAAATGGGATAGGAAAAGGAGGGAGCAATGGGGAGTTAACTTTGGTTGTGAGTTATTCCACCACCACATGAAAGCTTTGGAGATGAGAAGTTGGGGAACAGCTTGGATGCTAATGGCATCAGCCTTGTTCCCATTCTCAAAGCCCTGTAGTTTCAGAGATTCATTTTTCTTCATGTTCTTATGCAGTCCCTGATTTATGGGGTTATAAAGTTTGAGAGTTCCACCACTGCCCAAATGATCACCCTATTGGTAACTTGCTCCTGGGGAAGGGTGAGGGTGAGGAAAAACGTGAAAGCCTATTGAAAAATACTATTTTGTCATTGTAGTGTACTTGAAAATGTGTGCTTCTGCCTTTTTTTTAAAACTCAGTGATGCTTGAGTTTGCTGTTGGTTTGGGAGGAGCATTTGGAGAAGAAAATCTGTGGTAGGTTGTGTGCAGTGCCTGCCCTTTCTGCTTCAGATGTCCCAAGTTACTCATCCCTGCCCTGGTTCCAAGTCCATGGTTGGAAAAGCAAGCGCATTTGACTATTGCAGGGAAAAGGCAGTTTTGGGAGAGGTAGTTAGAAAAGGGGCAGATTGAGAATAATTTGAACATCCCTCCCTCCCTTCTTTCCAGTAACTTCCCCAACAGTGACTTTTCTGTAGGAGACAGAATTGTTGGATTCAGATTCACTTTGGGCAACATGTGAATTGGCAGAGGTAGAACTGATGTAGTGGTCTCCCTTAAAATGCATTCCTGTATCCACTGCTTTTAGCAAAGTATTTATTTGGAATTTGTGGGGTTAAAGTATAGCCTTAGGTTTGTTTCCAAACAATTGATTTTCTGTGAAGCAGATTAGCTGATGTCATGGTCTAGTCCTTCATCTTGTGTATGCTAATTATTAGATTGCAGTTGGTGGCTTTGTCTGGAGAGGCGTTGGGAGTGTGGAATATGCAGCAGCTGTACACTTCCCAGCTAGGTCTTGTGAGCAGTCAATTTATAGTGCTCTATATTTAGCAAGATAATCTTGGATCTGTGTTATGAAGTGATGCAATTTGGCATGGACTCAATGTGGGTTATACAGTATAAATTCATCCTAGAGCCGTGATGGTGAATCTTTTGGCCTTGGCGTGTCAAAAATTCAGAAAATTCCTAACTTGATTCTGCTGGCATGTCAAGTCTCCACCTGCCCACCCCTCCTGAACAAAAGAGAAACAATTCTTTACATATTCATAATTTAAAAAAAACAAAACACACTCCAATTATGTGTGTGTATATAAATGTCAATTACAAAAAAATGAAATACGAATAAAACAAACTTGGTGGTTGTTGTCATGTGTTGGTGAATGCTGGTTTGTTGCACAAACCATTGTGGCATGTCACCATAGGTTTGCCATCACTGTTGTAGAGTTAATTGTGTTTACCTGAAATCTGCAGCAGAATTTTATTGCAAAGTATTGATTAGGCCTAGGAAAGAAGAAATTGTGCTCTTGACTATAATCTAATATAAATAAATCTCATGGAGGTTCTATTTTTTATTCAGCCTTATCTATAAATTACAGCAAAATAATTCATTAGCACTAGGCATTAATTTAAAAAAAAAAAAACCACGTATAAAGCAGGGCTGATTTTAAGCAGGGCTTAAAACTGATTTTTTTTTCTTTATGAAATGTAACAGTAGAATGAATAAAGTAATATTGCTTATACGGTTTGTAACAGGTTGGGCTAATAATCAACACCTTTTGAGATCAGGTTGCTTTTACATTTGGTGTCTTCCCATCTTCTCTTACTGGCACCATGACCAGCAGCTAGGAGTTTTTGGTGCTGTGTGGCTGTCGCAAAAAACAATAGCCCTATGTCCCTTCCTCCCTCTTCTGGTAATGCTGTTGTTGCAAATCAAGATGTGATGAAGCTGCAAATTTTTCCATTCTTGCAAATAGCAGCCAAAAAAATGATGGGGAAAATTTGATGTGATGAGACAATGTCACTGTTCTATTACATATGACCAGGTAGAGAAGAGAAAGAGATGGCCTGCTGTTTGCATAGGCTGCTATTATAGTGGGTGAGCATGAGTGGGCTACACACTTGGTCAGCTCAAAGATTGCATCACTAAAATGAAACCCACTATGCTTTCCCTGCTTCCAGTCAGGAGTAAAAGAAGCTGCAATTCTTTCCATAGCCACCTAGATCTGTGAGAGTATTGGGGAATACACTGTATAAAAGCTCAGTCCCTGTTGCTCTTTTGCCTACAACTGAACTATGGAGGACTGCGCATAGAGATTAATTCCTTTAACCTCTTGTCCAATTTCCCATCTTTCTGAGAGCTCCACAGAGCTCCAAAATGGTATAAAAGGAACCTTGGCAGAAGTGCAAGCTCCTCATGTGAGCTTCACATGAGCCTAGAAAAATCACAGCGCACAGACAAGAGTGTAGTGGTGACAGAACACTTCTGTGTGCCTAAACCTGATTCAGTCATGAGCAAATGGTCATCTTTGCCTACAACATTGTGTGTTTAAAGTACTATCATGCTGTGGGACTACACACAGCCTTGCCTAGCAGAAGAAATACATCCTGATGTGGCACCACTGGAACAAATGCATATCTATTAAAAATGTATGCACATGTACTAATTACATCATTGCAAGTGCTTTCCACCCACAAGGGTAGTTCTCGCAATTAAGTTGACTATGAAATTCCTAGTCAGACTGGCATGATTTTTCCATTTAAAAAATCCTATACAGTATTTGTCAAACCAATTATTTTAAATTTACAGTCATTTATGTGGATCTTTTTCCATCTTTTCTTTAGATGTTTATGGAGCTAGCAATGGGAAGAAGACCTAGCCTCTAGTGCAGTGTTTTCCAAACACTTTAGCATCGGGATCTACCCAAAAAAAGTTTCAGAGGCTCATTCCTCTGTGGCTATAATGGTGATTAGGCCCCTAGCAGGTTGTTCAACCATTGAAGCGCATTGACAAGGCAGAATAGGCTGTTTTGCGACCCACCAAAAATTGAGTCATGACCCACTGGTGAACCATGGACTCACAGTTTGAGAATTGCTGCTGTAGTAGCTATCGTGTGCAGTGGCAGACAAAGTGGGTGGCCAGAGGACGGCGCAGATCCCAGGCCACAGGACTGTATGTGAGAGGCTGGGAGCATACAGGCAGGGACGAGTGGGGCTGTTCACCACCCCCCAGCACTCCAGGTGTTTGCTGGGCCCTCTATGGGGGGCATAATGTTTGTTACTTAGAGTAACTTTGAAATTGGGCCATTTGCCCTCCCCTACTTCACTTTGGCTCCAAAATGGAGCGATTCTGAAAGTGAGGTGGGGTATAGTATGCAGGTGACACAATGGTGCTGGGGTGGGGGTTGATGTTTCCAGGATGCTGCTTCATGTTTGTATCTCTCTTGTGATCTGTTTATGCATTCAGAGACATGTGGACACTAGGACTGTAACTTATTTGTTGAAGTAGTGGCGATTTGCAGGCGAAAGTTTGTGTCGGCCAATGGAACTGTAAAATAATTTAAAGAGGCAGCATGCTGTGTTCTATTGACACATGGAACTATATGGTCTCAACCTCATAGCAGAAAAGAATGATTTATTAATTCCTTTTTCTATTAAGATGAACTGTCATGTTCTCAGGGGGTCACAGGCAGCACCTTTTAATTTGGAAAGAAAAGGGCCCTTATGATTCAAAATAGAAAAAAGTATAGCTAGTGGTTCAGGTGACCAGAACCTGTCAAATTGAAGTCTCGTTCAGCTGAATTCAGCTGACAATGTGCCATAGTTCAGACCATTGCAACATTATTTTAAGTGTTTTTTCCCCAACCCACTTGCAGTGAGGATTAGGCAGAGGATAGAGATATTCATAGAAATAATTATTCCAGTGACAGAACTGCAGAATCAAAACTGAATGAATTTTCCTGACCTTTCTGTCTAAGCCTGACTGTTAATCATGAATCTAAAATGTGGTATTGAGGAATAGTAATTTATACTGCAAGGTTTTTTTTTTGTAATCCTGATTTATTATTTGAGCTATGTATTCATGAAATGCATTCATAATTATTTCATTGCACTGTAGTGCTTTGTAGCCCTTTTCCACTGCTGCAGTTCTTATACATTACATTATACATTAACAGCATTACAGAAACTTTGAAAAAATGTACAATTACAACCCTTTTTATTGAGAGCTCATTTCACACAGAAATCAATCTACCATTTCTCCCTTGGAATAATATTCATAATATAACACAAGAATATGGCAAAATTCATCTCATTTGAATATCAAGTCATAGAACCTGCCATGAATGTTTATTTTAAAAAGTGATTGTAATTTTTTCCATTAAACAGTGGTGGGGATGAGGAAACCATTTGGGTATTAGCAATTGAAAAACTGTTCTGCTTATCCTTTTGCCTTCACTAGTGTAAAATGGCAGAATTGAAGCCCTGCCTCTTTTTGCTCTCTTACTAATCTGTCTGCTGATGATATTCTCCAGTTTGGTTCTAATTAGCTTCCTGAGGGTTTTTTGGAGAGCAATCCTAACCTGGAGTTGGGCCAGCACAAGGGACACTGTAAAGTATGTTGAATCAGAGGCCAGCACACAGATGTGCGTCATCCTCCACGACTCCGAGAGTGGTCCAAATGCACTTTATGGTGGCCCTTGCACCAGCCAAACTTTGCTGGCCTGACTATGCCATCTTAACTCCAGGTTAGGATTGCTCCCGTAGTTTCCAAAGAAATGAAAAATAGGAGTTGCTCAGCTTCTATACACCAGACCTGAATTAATAACCTATGTACATATATACAAAGGTTTGATTTTTAAACCTGTTTGTCTGGTGTATTTGCCTTCAAGACAGTTTTTTAAGCTTAGCTATTTTGCTGTGCACTGGCACATGTGCACACATTTTAGGTAACTTTGAACAACTGCTACCTTTACCGCCTGATCTCAACCTCCATGTTGAGCCATGCGACCCAACACTGAGACCCTTGCCTCAGAGTACTACGTGCAAGGGAGTGGCAACAGGATCCAAGCATCTGGTTGTCTCATGCCTCCCTGGGGCACCTGGTGGGCCGCTGTGAGATACAGGAAGCTGGACTAGATGGGCCTTTGGCCTGATCCAGCAGGGCTCTTCTTATGTTCTCTGCGCCGGTTGAATAGGCATCGCACCCGCCCTTACTGTAGGGAAAGGGGACAAACATCCTCTTCTCCCACAGAGTGTCCCAAGGCTGCCTGGCTGCTGTGGGATGCAGCAGTAGCTGCCTGGCTACCGCTGCTCGCTTGGGTGGGTAGGTAGCTCAAGATTGGGCTGCCCATCTACTCACAACTTTTCATGGATACTTACCTGACTTGGGACCAGTTAATTCTTAAACTACCGTTTTGAGGAAAAAGTGCTATTTTAATTCCCCCCACCCCCAGGGCTACAGACCTCCTGTGCTATGGATATTGGCTTCCATGTATTTGGTACTTTTGGCATGGTAGACCAAAATAATCTTCTTATAGAATTTTCAGTAGTCTCTTGATGTTTTTGGGAGGGGGCAATAAGTGCCATTGTGGGGGAAAAGGGGGGACTTCCCTTTTCCCTTACAAATTTTATCACCTTCTGAAGAGAGCTTGTATAATTGGAGCAATCTCTTTGCTCTGTTAAATTGCTGCAACCTGTTCTCCCTATATACCACATATGACATCATTGCATGCTCTTGCATTGATATTAAAAACACACGATGTAGTCCAGTTTAATCTAAACTTATTGTTGGCTACAGGACAAAAAGCACAGGACATAACCACAAGTAACTGTCAGCAACTCAAGTCTCCACATAGTGAACAGTGTTTACAATCTGGCAATCTATCCCTATTGAAGTAAGCTATCCCTTCCTGTGGTGTAAGGCTATCGATATGTTTGTATAATTTTATTGCTTCCAGATTATGTGCAGAAAAACAAGATGCTTTTGGAGGGTGTTTTCAATTTAAACTTGTTTGGTTGATTTGGATATAAACATCTCCATAATTTCTGCCATTTTCTGAAGGCGTATTTCGCACGTAACTATTATGCTATTAAAAAAAAGCAACTCAAGTTCTCAGGTCTCTGCTTTATAACGTTCCTTTATTTCTCTCAGCTAGGATCAGTCCAGGTTCTATTTTTCTTTTATTAGTATTTTAGAAACCTTTATGTACTTGATAGACTATTTTGAAACATTCTAGTTGGATATTAAAATCATCATTTATTTAGGAGGGCAACTGTTCATTAATTAAGGTTAACCATGTCACTTTGCTGTTTTATGAGCTACTCTGGCTACCAGTCTGTTTCCAGGTACAGTTCATGGTGGTGTTTGGCTCTCTTTAAATCCCCCTAAATAGGTTGTTGTTGTTGTTGTTCAGTCGCTAAGTCATGTCCAACTCTTCGCGACCCCATGGACCACAGCACACCTGGCCTCCACTAGTTTCCGGATTTCACCCGAATTCGTGTGCATCTAAATAGCTTAGGACCAGCTATTTTTCTTCAAAGCCTTAAATACTACCTCCTTTATGAAATGATCCCTAAGGTCAGCAGAGGGAAGCTTCCTGTATGTTCTGTTGCTATTGGCTTGTGGCAACATGCGAGACAATCTTTTCTGTGGTGGCACCCTGAATGTGTTGTTGGAAAGCAGGTTGGCTTCCTCTCTAGCTGTGTTCTGACCGCAGCTGAAAACTCACTGTTTTGTGCCTTTGGGAATTAAGTTTTACTGCTGCAGTTATGTTATCCTCTGTTGTGTTGCTTGTGTTCTTGTGCTACTTTAGTTTTGGTTTGTACTGAAATAAAATGAATTTGAATTCAAACTGTTTGATAATGTTTATAACTTTGGTTTAATATGCTGTAAGCTGCCTTGAGCACCTTCTTATGGGGAGGTAAAATGTGAGGTCTAAATGTTTTAAATTTATGAACGTTTCAAGAGACTTTGCTCTTAACAAGGTACAAGCTGTCACTTTATGGGCCCAATACTAACCAATTTTCCGGCGCCAGTGCAGTCCTGAGGTAAGGTAACAAGCAGAGGCAGATCTAAGGGAGGGCAAAGCTCTAAGTTTTGCAAGAAGCCTTACCTTGCAGTGGAACTCACTCCTCTCCTGCACCGTTTTCGCCAATCCTCACAGGGAACAGCAACATCTTGGCGTTGCTTACTGGCTACAGCAGCAAGGGAGAGGAGGGACTTACATGACAGGGTAAGGCTGTTGCAGTTTCACACCACACACTCCAGAACTGGTTGAAACTGGCATTCCGTCTCTTCGTCTCCAGAGCAGATAGGACACCTGCGTGTCCTTGAATCCTTGAGTTAATCAGCCTCCCAGCTTGGTAGTGCTATGTCTCTCACGGGAAGCACTGGCTAACAAACACCCCACTCTCTCATGAGCTCATGGTGTTCTAAAGGTCACCCCATTGGTTAACATGGGGCACGAGGGTCTCTAAGTACCCACCTACCAGATATAGTCTGACTGCACCCTTTGTTCTTCTGTCTGTACCATGTGTGCGCTCGAACTGTGAAGAGTACGTCAAAAAGCCGCTTGTACGCGGCAAGCCTTCGCCGGCTTTTGCTAACCGGCAAACTAAACTTCTCATCTTCTCACTTTCGCTACTGAAACCAATAAAATGGCTTTGATGTTCAAATGTAGCGATCGCTTCGTTCCTCCGCTCCGATCGCGCTAGGCAAGCGCTGAATGGGTCCGCGAGCCTCCAACTCTGCTATAATTACCACAAATTCACAACAAAGGCTTCTTGCAAAACTTAGAGCTCTGTCCTCCCTGTAGATCTGCCTCTGGTAACAAATATTCCATTACCTTGAGGAGGTGTCCATGATTGCCCCCTCACCACAGGATGCTGCACACCTCTCATTGGCGTGGCTGCAGCAATGCTGGAGAATTAGATAGACTTGGACCGTATTTTGTCTTGTATAATGAGGAATGGGCAAAGATAGTATCTCTGACCATGATAAGCCTAAGTGATTTTTCTGTAAAATTGTATCATACCCCACTCCTATCATAGTACAGCATGAGACATTTTTTCTCAAACATGCCCTTTAAACCCCAACGGTTGGAGAAGGATGGCTGGGGAAGGCTGCATTGAAGCAGAGAAGTAGCAAGAAAGTATTGGTTTATCCTGCTATTTCTCCCTGTTCTAACATTGCCTTTCATTTTAAAAAAAATTGACTTGGTTATGAATATTTTATGAATAAAATGAGTTGGCCCCTTGGTAATGGTTCCAGGATTCCATGGAATTGTTGAAATTTCTGGTATTGAATAATAAGTTCAAGACTGCACATGGAGCAGACATAATCAAGATAGCGACACACAGGGTCTGGGCCTTAGTAGTGTCTTCCTCATTGCAGCCAGTTATGTATGACCAGTGTAGCTTTGTCTTCTCAGGGGTACTAACAAATGTACAGAATTGCATCCCACTACAGCTAACCAATATTGCAGTATGCTGAAATAAAAAATTGTACCTTTCCGTAGTTTTGAATGTGTCTTCTCGATATGGAAGTCATATTATATATCGGAGCTGATGCTGGCAGTGCTAGACTCAATTAAGATAATTTGGTTTGACCTTTTGTGTGGGAAAATATATTCATTGATTTTTTTCTTTCCCTTTTGATATACAGGTAAATGGAGAAAAATAAAATTGGTATCAAGTATGTTTTGAAAATGCATACCCAGAAATGACTTCTACTGAGCGATCTTCTGGAATGACGACCTGAAAGATCTTTAGTGACATCATGCTTGCTCCTGTCCTTCTTACTTCATAAGTAATGGAAATGTTGCACCAACAGCACTGTTTTTTAAGATAAAGCTTTATGCTCCCTTGCATGGATATGAGTGATCAGAAGTCTTCACAGGAGGAAAAACACAAACCCAGCAGAGCCTCCTCAAAGTTCAAGGAATCCGCAAGAACTATGCAGTCTGATGATTATTTTGCCAGAAAATTTAAAGCCTTGAATGGTAATATGGGTCCTCCTGCTTCAACAAACAAAGGTGAAAATAGTAATCCCGCCAATGGTACCCCGGCTATGCCTAAAATGGGGGTTCGAGCAAGAGTATCCGAATGGCCACCTAAAAAAGATTGTACCAAGGAGCTGAGCAAAGCGACATGGGAAAATAGACCTCAGACCAGTTATGAGACTGTTGGGTCAGTAAATGGGGACCAGAATGAGGGGCAACAAAAGGAACACCTTGATTTAGAGTTTGCGGAGACTAAATACACCCTAGGAGACCTTTTTATCCATTCTCCACATAGGGGGCTTCACCCTATCAGGCAAAGAAGCAACAGTGACGTTACAATCAGTGACATTGACTCTGAGGATGTGCTGGATCAGAATGCTGTCAACCCAAATACAGGAGCAGCTCTTCATAGGGAATATGGGAGTACTTCATCAATAGACAGACAGGGTTTGTCCGGAGAGAATTTTTTTGCAATGCTTCGAGGCTACAGAGTGGAAAATTTTGAACATAAAACGCACACACCATTTGGATTTTCTGATTTTTTTCACTGTGACTCCACAATTTCTCCAAGTCTTCATGCAGCTGCACAGATTTCCAGAGGAGAGATTGTCAGAATTGCTGGACTGGATTATATTGATAGTGCCCTGCTTATTGGTAGAGATCGGGACAAATCTTTCAAATGGAGGTTGAAGTCTGAATCCGTAGAGACATCTCTTTTTAGGAAACTTAGAACTGCTAAAAGTGAACATGAAACTCTTAAATTCTCATCTGAATTAGAAGATGCTCGACTTGAGAAGAATGTTCATCCTTGGAATTGTCAGAAGTGTTTTGCGCATTACGATGTGCAGAGCATTCTGTTCAACATAAATGAAGCAATGGCTACCAGAATTAATGTAGGAAAAAGAAAAAATATAACCACTGGCGCTTCAGCTGCGTCACAAACTCAAATGGCAACAGGCCACATTGGAAGCTGTGAATCTCCTTTGGGGAGTAAAGAGGATCTCAATTCAAAAGAGAACCTTGATGCTGATGAAGGTGATGGAAAAAGTAATGATCTGGTACTGAGTTGTCCTTATTTCAGAAATGAAACTGGTGGGGAAGGCGATAGGCGGATTTCACTCTCTAGGGCAAACTCGGCTTCCTTTTCTTCAGGAGACAGTTGCTCTTTCGAGTCTTCACTAAGTTCTCACTGCACAAATGCAGGTGTGTCTGTACTGGAAGTACCCAGGGAAAATCAACCAATTCACAGGGAGAAAGTAAAACGTTATATCATTGAACACATTGATCTTGGTGCATATTACTATAGGAAGTTCTTCTATGGAAAAGGTAAGAAATTTTCTTGATATGGAATGTATTCCTAAACATTTCAGAACAGTTGCTGAATGTCTGGATGGCAATATGAAAAGTGCAAATATGTCGTGTAAACTGAAGTTTGTAGGCCTTGATTTTACCAAGTGTCTTTGAGAACATATTCGCTACTGTGATTGCCTTTTTGAAATATGAACATCATTGTTAATGGCGCTGTTTTATGTAATGAAAGTCCCATTCTATTTAGCCAGCTGAATAATTAGCTGTTGGCAGTGTCATCTTCAGCCTGAAGAATCGTTCTCTTGCACATGCATTCATATAATTAACTGGGTTCCCATTCCAAATTAGAGAAATGGTAGCAAAAAGTTTGTTTTGAGGTGACTCTCATAATGTCAGTGGTTGTGGTGATACTGTAGAGATGCACAAATGTTTTTAAAAATCAGAAAATGTTATCAGTGAAATGCTGTTATTTGCTAACTAGAATGTTATATAATATTATAAGCTCTAATAGCGTTGTGAGAATGATGTGAAAGATTGTTTCTATTAACTTAAGAGCTGTTAAATAGCAGCCAAACAAGAAGCAAATATTGCTTCTGGTTAATTAAAAATTCAGCCCTTTAACGTCTCCTAAGACTTTACAGAAGTGTTTCCCAAAGTGGTGGGTTGCAACTGACCACCCTGGGAGGCGCTGGACTATGTCCCTTTAAGGGAGAGGGAAAAGGCAGCAGTGTGATCCCCAGAATCCCCTTGGTCAGAGGGACTTGTTTTTTACTGGCAGTGGTGGGGTCTAGGGAGGGTGACTGCTGGAGACCCCCTGCAGGGCTCCCCAAGCCACAGAGTGAGTTTATAACATGGTGGGTCTCACTTCCCATTCATGATCGCTAAACTGGGTTGAGATCGTGTTGTAAACTTGTTCCATGGCTTGGGGAGCCCTGCGGAGGGGGGGCAGAGTTCCCCATCCTTCACGAATGCCAACGCTGCCAAGCATAAGTAAAAAATGCACCCCTCTGGCACCACTTTCCCTGCCTCTGCATCACTTACGTGGCTCCTAACCCTCTCTGGGAATCACTGCTCTACAGTATTTGAGATATTTGGCTGTTTCCCATTACCCTTTGGTATTCCCTTGAACTTATTGTATTCTCTTGAAGGCTAACATTGCATCCGCCATTTTTTTCCACTAAAAAACAATGAATATTCATCAGACTGCGACTTTATGATATGTTTGTAAATTAAACAGTTCTAAGGATACAGTATTTGCAGCACTTAAAATGGTGACATACAACTTTTTAAAAAACTGGAAAGAGTATTGATTTTATCAAATCCTGAAGTCTCATACTCGAAGGATGGCAACACAGTATGCACTCTCTTTAAATATTGATTGAAAAGTTAAAACTGTTTTTCCTTTATTTTTTGGGAACTATACCCTAACTTTTAAAATGAATACCTCCAAATTTTGTATTTACTCACTGAACGCAGGATACAGAAAGAGACTTGGTTACCAATAGTGTATTGGAGGGTTATTATCAACAAGATTTTTGTTCCTCTCTTCCCCCACCACCTCCATAGATGAATTTAGTTGCCAACATAAGCAGCTGTTTATAGAATGTGAATGAACTTGTGTAATCATAATATTGATTGTTATACAAGATGCCAGGATATAGCCATGTTATTGAGCACAATCCTTCCCCCCCCACTGTATGGAAAGCAGCATGCAGTCCAGGGTCCTGCAGGAGTTAAGCACAAAGATGGTGTCGCAAATTCTGCTGCAAGTAGGAATGTAAGCTGAAAGCCGAGCTGAGTTGGATGTCCTTCTAACTTGACCTTTTGCATGCAGTGGCTGCTTTTTTCTAGGCCTCCAGGGTGTGGTACCTCTCATGCTTCTATTAGAATATGCCTATGTAATGGGACTGTAATCAGTCAATTTCCATTTTCCATGCACCCTACCCGCAGATTTGCTTATCCATGGGGAGCAAATGTGACTTACCTTGCGTGATCTACTGGCTGTTTGCTGCATCAGCAGGCATTCTAATAGTATTCTACCATTCCAGCAAATGACAACTGACAATGGAAGAAGCAACTATCGGATTCTTACTCTTTGTGATTGGTTGAAAATTGCCTCACAATTGCTGTGACAGGAGCATTTGGCTCAAAGGTTTTGAGAAGGAAGGAATTAACAAAACTTTCAGCCAGTTGCTGCTAAGAAGGGCCAAAACAATTGCAACAAATAAATTGGCTCTCCTTTCTCTGAGAAGACTGTTGAAACATCTTGCCATGTGAGACTCTAGTCTTCAGGGCCACCCTCTTGGCCTGGCAATCTCAGACGGGCCTGAATGAAAAGCCAGCTTGAAACTAGAGTCTCGGATGTAAGCCAGAAGCAATGGGATTGGACAACGAGAAGAAAACCAGGATTAATTAATCAGTAACCTAGCCTAGGTCACATAAATCTTTAATTGATTAATGTAATGCAGTTAAATTAATGCATTTATTTATTTATTGAAGGGTTAAGTTCCATTTGTACCTGTGGAAGAACCTCCACTGACAGGGTGATTTCAGGCCTCCCCTAAAACATTCAAAAACAGATTGAATTCACTCACATACAGACTACGTTCACAGAGAGTGTCACAAGCACTAGCGTGTTGTCAATTTGTCTGCACGCAAGGCAGATAATGAAAGATAGAGGGGTTTATTGTTTGTCAGCAAGACTGAAGTTACTCTTCTGTATCTGCTTATTTGAGTGTGCTGCATTTTAAGGACTGCAAGGCAAGAGAGCCAAGCCAAGCGAACCTGCTGGATAACTCAGTATCTGGGACAGAGAGTTAGTCTTTCATACCCTGTTGAGGTATAGTGTTTAATTCAGCAAGTCTACCAAGGCATGTTAATGAACCCTTGATTGCAACAACCACGGGGTTAGGAAGAACCATTAGAATTGGGGCATTCTTCGTTTTGCTAAGTTTGTTTTTCCCAAAGTTGAGAGTCCTTTGGAGGTGGCTGTGGTCACCAAATACAATTCTGAAGCTCTGGAATAATATTTGAATTTTGGAGCTAGCAAAACTCTATTTGAATTGAGCAAGCAAGTCCTATTTACATTTTGTGAAAAAGATGCGTTCCTTCCTTTGTGAATCTGCAACCTCTTGCCATTAGTCCAGCAAATAGTCATGTTCCTGTCCTGATCCATGTTTTCCTGGGAGGCACTTGTATGTACAGGCGGTTCTCATGGCATTGTAATTTGCCATTAAATTTTTGGAATAATGCGACTTACAAATTAATACCAGAAGTGTGATTTGAATGGCTTGTTTGAAATAATGCTGTTAATTAGCTCCTGATTAGTTGCTTACAAGCAACTCTATATGACACTGGCAGCTTCCTGTTCGTGTGTCTCTTCTAAAGCGAGAGGATAAAAAAGAGAGAAAATTAGTTCACAGAGCTTCTGAGGTGCCTGTGGCTACATGTCTGGCAGAATTCCTTCTGCTTGGTAGCAAGGGCAGGAGTGCCAGGAAGGCGGCAAAGGGAGACTTATGAGTCTCTTCTGAATGGGGAGAGAGACTTCTGCCACTCGCTCCTATTTTTGCTCTTGCAACATGAAAGGTATGAAGCAGAAGCAGTACGTGGGTTTTTTCCTCCAAATAACTGACAAAAGCACTACTTCCTACTTTCTCTGCTGACATTTATTTTTCCTAGTTACTTTCTTGGCCCATCGATATTGTTAGGTATGCAGGAGCATAGCCAGGGTTTAAGCCTGAACAAAGAGAGCTGGAGCGGTTGAGCTAATCACTCCTCCAATCAGGAGCCCTGAGCTATATGAATCCTGAAGAGTGGGAAAACTGGGGGTGGAGTTAATATATACAAGCAGTGATGTCGTTCAGGGGGAATGGACCAGAACCGGCGTTCCGGATCCTAACGGGCTCCGTGGCTGGTTCTGGGTTCCCGACAAGTGCCAATTAAAAGTGAGTTCCTGTTCCTAAATCATTTGAATGACACCACTGTATACAGGGGGTGGCCTGCTACCCTTCAGTTCAGTTCTATTGCCTGCTGCAATAAATGTTCAAGCTGCACCTGCCTTGTCTGAGTTTCTATAGCATGGGACCCAATATATAACAGATATCAGCAGCCACTCCCTGTAGCCTCCCTCCTCAACCTTCCCCCTACATCAGAGATCTTGACTCTTCAGTATGACGGCCACATCATGTATTTTACTGATTCTTGTGGGCCAAACAAAAATAAATCAGTTTTATAAATGAATGCAATTTAAATGAATAGATTTTACTTGGATATTTTTTGTAACTAGCACGATATGATTCAGAACAAAAGAGAAAACGTACAACATTTATGAAGAAACAATGCCATGCTTAAACTGAGAAAGGATATATAATGTGTAAAAAAGTCAAATATTTTAAATTGCTGTGGCTTGGATAAGATCTTGTGGTAGGCCTGATGTGGCCCCTCCCCGTGTGTAATTTAAAGACCCCTGCCCTATGCTATCTTTGGCAAGCAAATGTTGCTAGTAATCAGTGGTGTATGTTAAGTGACTCTTCCCCAACACAAAACTATCTTATTTTTTAATACGAGAGCTAATTTTCATTTACTAGTTTTTGGTATACACAAAATTTTAGGAACATAACCCTTGTGTAAATGTGAGCAGCCTGTATGTATGTGTGTCTCCTGCAAATCTTGAAATAAAAATTTGACCGGGTAACAAGCAGTGTTGGGAATGAGTCTTGAAATTCAAGTTGAGTCTATTCAGGAGTCTCCAGCCCCTCATGACTTGTGCATGAGTCATAGCACACGCCTCTGGCAGCTTGACTCCTGATTACTAGAGTCTGTTTTTGATTTGAGTCTCTTGGACCTCTTTCAATTGACACCCAATTCAGTGAGGGGAGGATTCAAACTTGCAACATTCATGATTTAAGTCCAGCGTGCTAACCACTACACCATACTGGCCTTCTAACTTCTGATGCAAATTCTTAAAGTGGAGAATCTATTCCAAATTTGGGGGGAGAGGTTGCTTTGTTAAAAAAGGTAGAACAATCAAGCCTATTTTTTTAATTGTAGCTTACAGAAATTTCTGTGTACCTGAATGTAAAGCATCTGCCTTTCTCCTCCCTGGCTGCCATGTCAATCAGGCAGGCAGGCTGCTGCCTGCTAACACAAACAGTAGTGTACAACTGCGTAACAGTTGTGGGCCCTCTGGCCTATTCCATTGCACAGGAGGGGGGAATGGCACACAGTACTGCACAAGCACCTTGTAGATGTCTGCAAAAACTGTGGTGCAGTTTAGATTCTCTACCTCCTTTCATTCAAGTTCCAGGACTATCAGTTTCCAGGGCAAGCTCCTTCTCACAAGCACTATTCCCCAAGCTTAACCCCTCCCATCATGGGTCATGGAACATTCCATTATTTTTGCCTGAAAACTTGCCCTGTGAGATTGCCTTATTCTGGGGGGTAGGTGTGGGTGGGTGTTTTGCTAAATAGAAAGAACCAATCCATTATGTGGTGACATCAAGCCGTGTGTCTGTGTGTTTTAAATGGTGGCTTAATTTCCTCCCTCTCTACAAAGCTCCTCTCTTTGGTCAGGTGTTCATCTGAGCCACAATAGCTCAATTAGGTAGCTGCCACTGTATGAGTTAGAGATCTTGAGGTCATCAAATCCCTGATGGGGTCAGCAAAAAAAAAAAAAAAAAAAAATTAAAAGGGCCAGGTTGCATCAGGCAGGAACTATGATGCAATGCAAAACTAATATAAATATATGGGGAACACCCAGAAATCCCTAAATAAATAAAAGGCGCGTCTTTGGGGAGCCAGCCATGTGGAGCCTAGTAGCAAAATTCAGCTGCTGGAGTGCAGGGAAATCAATGTGATTGTTCTCACTGAATCGAGTTGCTGCAATGACTGGGCATTTCCAAGTCAGTGGCCTGAGCTGAGAGTCAAAGGCGGAGCCATTGATATGCGAGGCTCGAGTCTCATGAGAGTCAGGCCAAAATGTGAAAACTCAAGTTAAAATTTGTGTAATGACTCTTTTTTCCCCCCAACCCAAAGTAAAGGGTAGGGGGGTATCAGTTTGAAATACACGACCAGGTGTGCAACAGTGAGCCTGCAATAAAATCCTCACAGGAATTACCTTCTGAAATCATGTCAGGGTTTTAAAATGGCCTTTGTGGGCCACGGTGATTAGAAATAAATTGCCTTGGACTGGGCTGGTTATTTTACCATAAGTTTCAGAAATGTTCCTAGGCCAAAGGCTTACAAAATATAGCTCATGAAGCAAAAGAGAAGCAGGCAAAGGAAGGGAAAAATATATTGCTAGTTAACAAAGGAAAAACTCAAGTGGGAAATACGCACTTTGAAAACACAGCTTGAGGGCAGCAAGGGAAAAAGCATTTTGTACATCAGGAAGGAGAAGTGAATAATGTGTGTGCTTGGTGCAATAAATTGAAATGAAGGTGCACATGAAGTAGAGGAAAGCGAAGACAAAAATAGACTGAAGGGTCAAGAAGCTTAGTACAGAACAAAGAAAGAGGCAAGGCAGGAGGTTCAGAATGTGGGAAAAGAAGACAGAAGTGAGCCAGAAAAGAAAAGCTACCAGAGTAACGGCAGGAAGGAATAAGTATGGGGGCAATAGAAAATAGCAGACAGGAGGAACAGGGTCAAGTGGATTAAGTAGGAGGTTTAGAGGAGTTTAACAGATGAACAATCTCTGAAGATGCGGCAAAGGGAATAAGAGCGATTCCAGATAAGAAGAATTGGGAGAAAGGAGAAATACACACAAATTGAATTTCCTCTGCTGTCAAAATAGGAAGCAAAAGTAGGTGGAAAAGAAAGGGCACGAGAGAGGGAAGCAGAGAGTAAAAATAGAAAATTGTCATTTAAGGGAAGATCTGTGGTCGGGAAGAGACTGAAAGGACAAAAGGATGCAATGATCTGGCTTAGAGGGTGCTTTAGAATAAACCAAATAGTGGTTAGAGAAACCAAAATCTGATGCGGTTTGAAGAAATGGCCACTTATCAGAGAAATGGAACACTAGGCCAGTGGTTCACAAATGTTTTAGCACCAGGATCCTTTTAAAAACACTCTGTCACAACCTACCTAGCTTTAAAAGACTTAAAAACACAAAGTTTCAATTTATCAGCTGCTCACACCTGTCTTTTTACAATGGTGGTGGGGAACCTCGTTGAGTTCCTTGTTCATCGAATTGGGACTGTTTTGGTGCCATTGCCATTCCCTTTTGCCTGGAGTTCAATAAGAGCCAAGGCAGTTGCCTGGCTGAGGCACGTTGTCATTAGGAAATGTGCACACCCATCTCCATAGGGATCAATACATTCTCTTTGTCAGCTATCAGCTTGTTTTGCTTCCCACTAAAATTGAGTTGTGACTCACTGGTGGGTCCTGACTCACAGTTTTGGAACCATGACGAGGCTGTTTCATTTGTGTGGATAGGCATATGAAGGTTGCTGTAGTATTGTTGTTTTTGTCTTGTGAGCATCATTTGTACATCACTACCTTAGGATTTAAGTATATTTTGTTAACTGCCTTGGGATCCATGGAGATCAATGGCAGAATAGGAATGTGGATGATGATGATAATACCACCTCCTGAAATTGTAGTACATGCTTGCTGAATTCAGCTCAGTACAAGTATGTGCCTCTTGCAATATGAAAGATGTGAAGCAGAAGCAGCAAGTGGATTTTTCTCCTCAAGGTAACGGACAAAAGCACTGCTCTACTTTCTCAGTTTCCTTACTTAGTTTCCCTTAATGGGATATCCATTCTGCAAACTCTATCATTGGGTGTGTCAGTCCTTGCCTGACAACCACTAATAGCTGCCAGGTATCACCCAGAATGCCTTGCAGGGTTGGTAAAGCAGGAAGAAGGCAACTAGCTGTTGAAAGTGCCACTGAAATCACGTGAAGCATCATTTTGCTTTCTCGCAGAAATAAATTATCCCAGTGAATTTGGCCAAATTGCCATTGTATATGTGGTCGGTTATTTGCTGGGGTGTCGCTTTGTGGCGCATATCTGTCTTGCTGTTTGTTCATGCCCATGCCATCACTGATCATAAGCTATATACCTGATCTGTGTATTTGGAGTTCAGTGGTTTTTCTAAATCATAGCATTTTTGTTTGGAAAAGAGGATAAACTCTCATTTGCTGGACAAAAATAAGTACTCAAGTTTCTTTTCGAAAAGAAACTGAAGTCCAGAGTTATCAATTATTCCCACAGCAAAGGCATTTCAAGCTTTTCCTCTTTTTTAAAACAACCAAAACACTTGCGGATCCTCTTTGTCCTTCTGCTAAAGGAGTAAGTTTCTCCCCCCCCCCCCCCCGCACCAAGGCTACCATGGCACAGATTTCTTCTGTGGCCATCAAACCATTGCGTGATTGGAACTTGTTTCATGAGGCCTGGACATTTTTATCTATCGGTCAGACATACAAGTATTTTGTTCAGTCGAGCTAAATGAAGCCTACAGGTTGATTAAGGAAAGAATGCTGGACATTGAGTGACAGGAGTTTATTCCAGGCTGCCAACACCACATGCCCCCCCCCTCTATTTTCACATCTCAGTTGATTTTATGAAACCAGCCTTTTTTCTTTATCATCTTCTTTGTCCACAGGCACGTAGACCATTCTCTCTCACGAGATGTAATGCATTCCCCTCAGCAGTTATGGCAGGCAGGTTTTCTGGGGTTCCCCTATCCGAGAGAACATGTTCCTGTAATAGAAACTCCATAGAAACACTGGATCATATATTTTTCCACTGTGTACATCACAGTACTCTCCGAAAACATTTAGCACCTCTACTTGGCAGACTTCAGGGGTGGGAGGACCCAGTTAAACTAAGGTTTCTGTTTTCCACTCTGGAAGTTGAGATCTTGGATAGGGTGGCCTCTTTCGTTACAGGAGTATTAGCGGGTTGAAATCATGGGCGTTCTGTTGAATCACTGAATATGTAAAGTGATGTTGGGATATGTGTTTTGTTTGTCTTTATGCCAATAAAGGTGAATGAATGAATGAATGGAATGAATGAACCAAGTATTTTGTATGCATTCACTTTATTAGAACACAAAAAATTGTCAACAGGTTTTACAAGGTAGAACAAATTACAGCCCTATTCTATGCAAGTCTACTCAGCAGTCCCATTAAGTTTAATGGGACTTACTCTCAGGTAACTCTGGATTGCAGCCTGTGTTCACTGTTGTGAAACAATAAAACTTTTTTTTTTAAAAAAAATTCAGGAATGAATTAACATTTCATACTGTTGGGAAGGTTTATATAAAAATGATTTGCTGAATATTCTCTGTTATCATCTTGGAAGCTGTACACAAAGAAGTACTGTGCGTGTGCTTTTGAGAAATGTCAAGCGTCTTAATATTAGGAGTTCTAGCTTAAAATATTCTTTCAGATTTAAAGTATACACTGGAATTTGATTTCATAATAAAAAACAGCATGGGTGCGCGCTTTATAGAAGCATTTGATGCACATTTTACTAGCCTTTGGAAATTCTTTCAAACTTTCCTTTTATGGTGTGAAATCATCACCAGCTTGTCACTTGCATTTAAAGTCCTTCTGTTGTAAACTGTAAAGATGTTTTAATATTAAACCAAGGAGAAAAATTTTAACAGGCTGTGATCTCTGAATGCAAGTATATAGTTAGACTGTGTTCCTTCTTAGCCCTATATCAATACAAGTAGATACCTTCATTAATTTACAGTGTGAGGGTTTGTGTAAAATACCTTTTTTTGGGGATCCATTCACATGGGACATGGTGGCACAGCGAGTTAATCCGCTGTTGCTGGGCCTTCAACCACAAGGTTGGGAGTTCAAGACTCTGCAACGGAGTGAGCTCCCATTGCTTGTCCCAGCTCCTGCCAACCTAGCAGTTCGAAAGCACCTAAAAATGCAAGCAGATAAATAGGGACCACTTTGGTGGGAAGGTAACGGCGTTCTGTGCACTACGGCGTAGAGTCATGCCGGCCACATGACCACGGAAGCTTGTCCTAGGACAAAACGCCGGCTCCAGAGGCTTTGAAATGGAGGTGAGCACCGCCCCCTACAGTCGGTCACGACTAGACCATTCGGTCGTGGGGAAACCTTTACCTTTACCACACTTTTATGCTGCTCAATTCCTGTGGTATTTTCTCACTCATACACATTCCTTCTCCCTCTCAAACCAGCAGTTAGGCAACACTGTCAAAATGTTATCACTTTCTGTACCTATTGTGTCATCAGGTTTTTTAATTTCTGAGAAGTTGGGATTTTAATTATTCTCTTGCCTGTAAATGCCACCCCCCATACAAGTGGTTTGGATTTAAAAGGGGCCACAGGTTGGTTAAACAAAAAATTGCAGTGGTCCTAACAATTTTTGTTAATGACCCACTCTTTTAGTGTGGGTTCCCTCCCTTGCAGTACATAGCCAGCTATTTCCTATTCCCCATATAAGCATTCCCATTCTGGCTTTAAGGTGTTGATAACATTCAGTGATCACAGCTATCAATGACAACCCCTCAAAGAGATCAAGGAAGATCTCGATTGCAAATCCTGCCCTCCCCCAAGTCAAACAGACTTTGTCATTGACTTTACAATTTATGGACAAGCGGTTCCTAACCATCATCCCTGAACTGAGCAGCCTTTGGGGGTTGGTTCTGTTCTCCATTTTGCCCACTCCACTTCCTGAGGATACACACTAATTCCTAAACCTACTGTAATTCCAGTCTACACCAGACTTGTTAGTTGTGACCACCTAGCTAACAGACACTTGTCCATTTGGTGAATCCAAAGTAGTAGGAAGAAAAAACACAGCCAATCAGACAAGAGGGCAAACATTACTTTGTCCTCCTAGAGATGACCAGCTAATCCCAGAATGACCTGTTTGGTGGGTGGGAGGGACCATTTCCTGCCTATCACCATTGCAAGGAGAATTCCAAGGTAGCATTGAAACATATTCCCCTGACTCCGCCACCTGTTCCTACAGCATCCTCGGTGAGCTGCAGCTCTAGAAGTTGGACTTGTGCAGGGAGGGCATGTGGTGAAATGCCAGCCCCTCAGATCCTTGGGACGGGGTTTGGCCCTATATTAGCAGCTGTGTTGGTTACCATGGAGATCATTTCAATATACTTAAGCGAGAGGTACCAATGCCAATCATAAGGGAAGTTTAAAAAATGACCGCCTACATTTTATCTCTTTTTTCCTTGTATAAATTAGCAAAATCACCATCTTGTAAATCTATGGACTCTGTGATCTAACTATCTCGGAGCATCGTAGATGCCTGAGATTATCAAATGCTGATTTTGACTGTTAAAACTTAGTATATAAAATAGGTAAGTAAGTTCCCAACATTGTATGGTGTTCTTGTCTGCTTTAAGATACAGAACTCGAATCAAGGTTACACCCTGTGGGTTGTCGTGGAGATGGTTAATTCCCACTGAGTTCCATTGGCTACAGTCCTGAACACAGTTAAGATGGGAAAACTTACTCTGAACTATGGAACAACCACCCTTTGAACAGATTTTAACTCCTTCAGTTTCAAATGCCATGCAGCATGTTGGGCTCCTGTCCTGTCCAAAACTAGTGGTTCACAAAATTAGTTTATGGTTCTTTGGATCCTAGCCTGTATAAATTAACAGTAACAATAAACAATGAATTGCAAGGTGCTGACTGTCAATCTGGTTAACTGCAAGATAGACTTGATTAAACCATTGGTTCCCAAACTGTTGGTTCACTCATGGCCGGCTGCCACTTTCATTGCCAACTGAGCCTCTGCTTGGCTGTCTTTGGCCCACTCTGTTCTGGTTGTGTTTTCATCATTCTAGTCTGGCCCAGGACTCACTGCTGGGTGCTGCTATCGGATGTTATCGCAGTGAAAATGATGCAGTGAGGCCCAGTGTGTCAAAGATGGCTGAGCGGAGGCACAGACAGTGATGAAGGACAGCTGGTAGAGAATCCCAGAACTCACACCAGGTGCAATATTTAGATTGAGATAATTGTGTTAAAAATTGGGTTGCAGAGAAGGAAGAAAATAAGAGAAGCATATATTTGGGAAGCAAATGGCTAAACTGTACTATCACACGTTAATGTAAAATAAAAAATTAAGCAATAAATATAATCTGCATCAGTATGCATTTAATACAATTTTGCTTAAGTATTGCACTATCCTGCGAGCAATCCAACCAAAGTTAAGTGCATTTCAGTACCATGACTTCCATGAAAAGGTCATAGTTATTTTCTCTTCCACTGAAATCAATGAGAAGGACTTAAGGCACCATCAGCTAGTGTGTGCATTAATATACTTCCCGCCTAATGTGATAATATAATACTTCAAGCATATAGAAGGGCAGAAAATCCTGTGTGAAGAGAACCTGTTCAGTTGGGCTGCTAATAGTTAAATATGTGCCAAAATATGTGTGAGAGTATAAATAGCCTCATCCGGATTTTTAGGTTTGATGTCCTGGCTTCTCATCAGGTAAAACAAAAGAATAATACAAACAGTAAAGGGTTATTTCTCAACCAAAAATATTGAGGAATCTGAGGAATAAGCAGGAATTTCAGTCCTATGCTTCATTATTTTCTTCTCCCCTTTATGTACTGCAGAGCATCAAAACTACTTTGGAATAGATGAAAATTTAGGACCTGTAGCAGTCAGCATCCGAAGGGAGAAGTTTGAAGATGCAAAAGAGAAAGAAGGTTCACAATTCAACTACCGTGTAGTGTTCAGAACAAGTGAGGTAGGGTTTTCACATTGCTTCATGCATATCTCATGCCAGCATATCCCACCTAGTCCACATACACCCAGTCATCCTAACATCTTCCATTCTATGCAGCATAGTTCTGATTTCCTTGGTCTAATTCTGTGTTTGGGGTGGCATGAATGACCAGACCTTGAGCCTCCTGGCCTTAACCTGTAACAGGATTAGTGGAGCATCACTGCGAATGTTTCTTGCTGCAATGGCTGTACTTGACTGTATTTGGTCCTTCTAGAGTTCCCAGACGTCTGGCATTAGTGCGCAAATGCCTTGTCATGGTGGTAAACAATAGCTATTCGTGTCATCTCAACTTTATTTTTAATATTTCAGTGGGTTGGTAGTTGCATATGCTACTTACCAAGCAGAAGTTAGAAGTTATTTTGTGGCTGGGTGGCTCTGGCAGAATAAATATTTTCTAGAACTTTAGCCTCACAAGCCTTGTTTCAGAGTTTCATTTGCACTCTATTATAAAAGACTGAGGAATGGAGCTGGAAGGGATGGGTGCACTTTTCAGAGGGAAGCAGATGGTGTGTCTAAGAGAGTAAAGGCAGCAAACAGGCTGAAGATAAGTATGGCTGCAGATGCTTAACAGAAGAGGATTATAAAATACTGCATAAGCAGGTGGGGGAGGGAGTTTAGAGGAAGAATGTTTGGGGGAAAAATCAGGGGGAAGTGAGTAGAGGGGTGTGACATGGTAAAAGGTTTTTAATGTTTCTTTGTATTTCTCTACAATGTTCTTGGAAATATTTTCAAATCTTTCTTTGACTAATGCATTAAACCTACATTTCTTCATGCAGTCTTTTGATGGAGTTATTCATTTTATCTGAAGCTTGTTCAGAGGACTGGTAACAGAGCATATTTGGTAGCTTATGATACTTCAATAAAGACCATGTGTGCTTCAGCCATACCATACAGATGGATAACTGAGTAACAGATGGACTATGAGTACTGAACACCAGTGATTCAGTATTGGACTTGATTTGGATTATTTAAACCTTCTCGTTTTATTTTGCTTTTTTTGAATTACATTATTCTTTAATTTTCAGTTGGTCTTGCTAACTTTGGGCACATTGCACAGTGCATTATGCCAGAGGTTCCCAAACTGGTGAACCACTGGTGGTTGTGACCCAACAGCCTGGGAAGCACTGGCCTTTACCCCTTTAAGGGACTGGGAAGGGGGGAAGGCAGCAGCATGATCCCCAGGATCCTGCTGCTGCTGGGGGTGGGAGGAGATTTTCTACTCACCAGCCTCTAGCACTGGAGCCCTAGGAAGTCTGGGGCGGGGGTGGGGTCTAAGGGCCCTTGGCAGGGTACCTCCAAATATGTAAAAAAAGGAAAAAAACAGCAATTCTGGTTTTGCGATGAAAAACAGAAGTGCCCATTTCTTCTTTTTATATGTTTGGAGGCATGGGGATCCCTGCGGAGGGTCCTCAGACCCACAGGACTCGGGCACTGGAAGATGGTGAATAGAAAATCCACCTCCCATCCTGGCAGCAGCAGGATCTTGTGGATTGCGTTGTTGCTTTCCCCCCCCCCTTCGTGCACACTTATAGTGCTCCCAATTTCCCTTGTAGGAGCTTGGGAAGCACTGCATTATACATACTGTGCTTCCCTTTTTATTGCTCAAGATTATGACTGAATTATAAATACTCAGTAAGACCTCCATTCTTGCTATAGCTTACCACACTGAGAGGGGCAATTTTAGAAGATGCCATTCCGTCTACTGCTAGACACGGCACAGCACGAGGCTTACCTCTTAAAGAAGTATTGGAATACGTAATACCAGAACTGAGCATTCAGTGCCTGCGGCAGGCTTCCAACTCGCCCAAAGTCTCTGAACAGCTGCTTAAACTGGATGAACAAGGGGTAGGTGTTGCACAGCTTTCTTGAACTTGTTTGCCGTTGGATGAAATTGCTTGTCATAAATAGACCTTAGTGTGAGATCTGGGTTGTCTGAAGTTGAAAATACTTAAAACAACTATTTCTCATTTAATCACATCATAAGAAAACATACAGTGAGCCTGAATGGCTGTATGTAGAGAGCATAGTTTCTTCCTAAAGCTGGAATCTTTTCTTTTTCATATTTGATTTTTTAAAATGATATTGATAGAAAAAAAAATGCATGCATTATAATGAATAGTGAATCAAATAGTTTAGAGCAGTGACTGTAGTCTATTCAAAACAAAAGGTTTTGGTTTTGCATTCCAACAATCACCAGGGCTCCAAGGATCACACATTGAAAATGCTTGTCTGGACTAGAGGATGAAGTAGTCGGAAGTAAACTTCAAATTTGCTTTCCTTCAGAAAGTTACTTTTAACCTCCTCCTCTCTAAATCGGTATAATGACCTCTCCCCCAGGGTTATTAAATCTGTGAGGGTCCAGTTCTATCCAACTTTCCATCACTGATGCAGCCCTGAGGCAAGACACAAATGTTCCCTTACCTTAAGGCCTCCACGATTGGCCCTTCACCAGACAATGCAGCTCACACCCTGTTGGCATGCCTGCATCAGCACTGGAAAGTTGGATAGGATTGGGCCCTGAATGAGGTAAAGATTGCAAAGTACTTCGAGACATTATGAATAATTTGATAGAACCGTATAAGGCTCATTTTACCTTATGAGACAGAAATGCATAAAACATTATTTAACTTACATATACCACATTCCTTACCAGATGTTTCTCTGTCCACCTGTAACTGGAGAAAAAATGGTACTGTGACCCCAAAGAAGTAGTTTGAGTCTTACTACTCTTGGGTGATATTGTTGTGACATCTCAAGGAACTTCCCCTCATGATAGTTTCCTTGATTGATAGAAGGATGTATTGGATATACTGTAGTGGTGTTCTGCTAGTTATAGAGAGATCAGAATCCATGTTTACCCTGCTGAGTCTATGAAGTCTGGATAGATTTCCACAAAAGAAGCTGTGCTGATGACATTCTGCTGATAAGCTTAATTCATAAGTGGCTGCAGTATTGTCTGATACCTGCAGAGTGTGTGTGTGTGAATGAACCCATGAGGAATTCTGCATATTGACAGGTGATGGTGAACAGATAAGATAGTTCTGTTAAGAAGTTTGAATGCTGTCCAGTTAAACCCTAGGTCAGTTGTTCCCAAACTGTGTGTCAGGACCCACCAGTGGATTGCAAGCCGAAGCACCTAGAGCAACCATATTGAAAAGATGGGATGCTGGAAATGAGAAGGGCTGTTTGATTGTTTTGCTTGTGTCAAGGTTGTAAAAAGGCTTTTTTCCCCTTTCTGATTCACTTTGCAATTGAAAAATATCTGAGAAATAACCCAACTTACTGCTGCATTCTCAGGAAAGCAGCAGGCTCTGGCATCACAATGATGGCACTTCCGGCCATGACATCACTTCTAGTGGGTCCTGGACTGATTGTCATTCTAAAAAGCGGGTCCCAGTGATAAAAAAGTTTGAGAACCTCTGCCCTAGGCTATATTTAGAGGCAAATGGAGATAAGAGCAACATTGAGCTGCATGAGTTTGGCAATACACAAAGACAATTCCTGTTGTGTGGTGGACTTGGTAGCGGTAGTGGTTAAATTATTTTGGGGAAACGGGGCAAATAAGTGATGTTGTTGCAAATAATAGCCTGCCAACGTTTAGGTGATATCTCCTTAGAAATGATGGGAAAAAAAACTTGTATTCCCAGTGGAAGAGAAACAAAGTCATTGCTAATTAAATATTGTGGATCTTTTCAGTACTGTCATATACCCTATGCAGTGCTTTTTACTTGTTCCTCATTCTTATTACCCATCTGGTTACAGTGGATAAAGTAGATGTTCAGATGGCAGCAAACACAGAGGTGTTATTGCTAGAGATATTTGAAAATGGTGTTTTACTCAGAAGTAAGCCCATTATGTCTAGGAAGATTTAGGGCTCAATCCAGAGCCCTAAAGCATGTGTGGTACAAGTGTACTGCTCATGCTGATGTAGCAAACATGGCATAAGGTATGTGTAGTTCAGGCGGTAAGTTCTTACCACCCACCTTGCGGCCCAGCCAGCTCCTCGCCGCCCAGAGGCAGTAACGTGACACTGGCAACAGGCAAGGTTGCCCCTTGCTGGTGTTGCAGGGATTCTGGGCGGGATATGACGGAATTCCTGGGTGCAGGGGGCGGAGCAGGGTGTGGGACAGGCAGCAACTTTTGCCACTGGATCCTGACCTCCGTGTCAGGCTGTGTGGCCTGACACGGAGGCCCTTGTCTCTGTGCACTATAAATAGCCAGTACAGAGGTGGGTAGGCCCATCACCCATGCAGCACCCTTACCACAAGGGAAGGGGCTAACATCTTCCTCTCCTGCGGAGCCTCCTGTGGCTGCCTGGCGGCCACAGGGTCCAGCAGTAGCCACTTGGCCAGGATGGCCAGGCCATTCTGGATTAGGCTGCTGGGCTGTAAACCTATGGTATTCAACAAGAACAAGCACCTCTACTTATTGCTTGTATGGGCCATATCTTAAACTGGCCCCAGTGAATCCTGTAGGGATTTAAAAAAATGCTATTTCATTTAGGTTAGTGGCAGTGTTGACGGAACTGAATTTTACAAGGTGATAAGAAAAACAGAAAATGATGTACAAGTTTCAATGAATCAATAGGTATAGCTTCTGTACTGTGACAAGTAAAACCTAGTGTGTTTCCATGTTGAAGTACATTTTGTTTTCGGCAGACTCTCTTTTCTTGACTTCCTTTTCCTTTTTCAGTTGAGTTTTCAGCACAAGATTGGGATCTTGTATTGTAAAGCAGGTCAAAGTACTGAAGAAGAAATGTATAACAACGAAACAGCAGGACCTGCTTTTGAAGAATTCCTTGATCTCCTGGGTCAGAGAGTACGGCTGAAAGGCTTCAGTAAATACAGAGCTCAACTTGATAATAAAAGTAAGTTTTTAACACGATGCAGCAATGACTGTGGAAACAGTGGTTAGTTTGCAAAAGAGCCTTCTATAAATGGAGAAAGCTTATTGGCGGCAATAAAGCTGCCATTTTCTTGTAGCTCTGCCTGGCTTTGAGGAGACTCATAGGGTAATAGAGGCTTACCAGGTTGTAAGGTAACACAAATGTCTTCACCCTGACAAGGCCTCCTGATCACACCCCTCCCTCCTCTTATGGGGCAGTGTGTGTCTCCATGGCATGGCTGCATCAGAGCTGGTGACAGGGGAAAGGATTGGACTGTTAGTTGATGTGAAGTCTTTGTAATTGTAACTTATATGTATTTTTATTTGTAAACAGCCTTGGGAAACCCTTTTTTTTTGTTAAGGGTTAATTTGGTAAGAAGGTAATAATAATTTAAAAATAATTTGGTAAGAAGGTAGGAAAGGAGCTGGAATATGTGCCCCTTTTATAGGCATAACAAGGCAGCTGCTCTTGGGTGTTCCCTCTGCATCTTCTGGTCACAAGCACAAATGGGTAAGGAAAGAACTGGGATTTGTTATTAAAATTGGACTGCCCCTAGGCTTCATTTCGGGGATCACTTGCTCTGATGAAGTCTGTTTTCACTCAGAATGCATTGCACAAAATGGCACCATTTTATTCATGGAACCACACTATTCTTCTTCTGTACCCTCTGAGGTTTGCCCTTTTGTGTGTTTTTTTTTTTTAAGTGGTGCTTGTCCTGTTTCTCACTATGAATACCTCACACTGTGGGTGCAATCTCTCCACCGGGGAAGTGAGAGAGAGTCCAGATGCAACAGCCACAGGAAGTCCCTGTTTTCCTGACATAAGGAAATAATGGGTCTGGTGGGTGGCTGCTGTTCTTGTTTTCTGTGTAAGTGGCAGGGCTGTCTCTCATTCACTGCAGGCCGTTGTTACTTGTCACAGATGACCAGCTGACGGCCTAATTGCGATTTGAGTAGGATGCATGGGTTGAAGTGGTCTTAGAAAGCCAGATAGCCTTGCTGTGCTAAATATGGAATTAATGTCATACCTATTAGAACTGAAATGTGTGCACATATTTATTCCACGTTATTCCATGCTTTAGCTTTTATTTTGTCTTCACTCATCCACTTCTGGAACTTATTTTCAGCTGATTCAACTGGAACACACTCTCTTTATACTACATACAAAGATTATGAAATCATGTTTCATGTGTCAACTATGCTTCCATATATGCCCAGTAATAGGCAACAGGTATGTATCTTTAAATTGGCTTCACTACATGATTGTGTGTCTGCGAACGTGAAAGTTGAATTGTCAGTTTTTTTTTGTAATTCTTCTGCTAAATTGTTATGCATAAATCACTATGCATTCATATATATTTAGAACTTTAACCAGTGGTGTTCCGGGAGGGGGGAGCTAATGCTTTCCAGGCTCCTGAACACCACTGTAAAGTGGTCCTTCCTCCTTGCCTTCAGAGCCATTTGTAGCTGAGAAAGCAAAGTGGAGGCATCTCCTGAAAAACATAGCATTTTGCCCCTCTCTAGGAATGCCACTGACTTTAACATTGACTATTTTGCTGCATTGTAGCTTCCAATTTTACAAGTATTTCTAGAGAGTTAAGTATTTTTTTCTGAAACAAAGTGAATTTGTATGCTTGACTCTTGAGTATTTTTTCTCTTCATATGTTTTAGGGTACAGCTTTGGCTGCTTGATTTCTTGCCACATGACCCTTCTTTAATACATATAGGGCAGGCCATATTATGTAACAAATAAAACTTTTATTCTAGTTCAGAATATGTTTAAAGCATTAAGGATGGCTAAAAATTACACAGCATCGGAGGTGTTACCAAACCTAGGAGGTGCAATCCTGAATGATTGCAGTTAATGGGCTTTTGCCATTGACGTCAGTTGGATTAGGATTACCATATTTGTAAGGTTAACCTCGTCTTTGCCTGTACTAGTTGATAACAGTAAAATATTTGACACAAATATTCTTTATAAATGAGATGATTGATGCTCAACGTATGGAGTGCAAATCTTTGCAGGTGCTCCAATGCCCACCAAGGTTACTATGTGTGTAAGGGCTACCTGAACTTGTAAAGAAGAAATCAATATTGATATTATGGATAATAATGTATGCCCAGAGGTATGAGCTATTCACAGATGAGATTACTGATGAAAGTGTAATATTCTGTGTGTCATGTCTGCGAATAAAGAAGAAATGACGCCACTTATCCGGATACATGTATAAGCATTTCAGGATTGTAAGGGAATTCAGGATTGTAGGAGAATTATAAAGTTATTCCCTTTTGGATGGTGTGCTGGGATTATGTTGAAAAATAGGTAGAATTGAATATATAATATTACTTTACTCATGCTTGTAGTGGGTAAGAGTAAGAAAGTGACAGAATTTACCATATTAGAAGATGAAGTAACTTTAGTGTGAGAACTAAATAGTTTTTGTAATGGCTAGCAAATCGTATCTTCAAAGTTTTTTGTAAAGATCAAGATTTACCCGAACAGGAAGCATTTTGTTTCTTCTATTTCTAGCACTTTTTAGTCTCACGTGACCCAATTTGAACTATTTTCACTCAAATGGTTTTCAGTGGACCCTGCTTCAAGTACACACCCATAAGATTCCATCCATGTAGTACAATCCTAAGCATGCATATTCCAAAGTAAGCCGCACTGAGGGCCCAATCCTAGAGAGCCCAGCACCAGCAATACACTTGTACTGGTATCGTGAAAGTGGCGTAAGGCATTTTGCCACTGGCACTAGTGATGCAGCACCAGCACTGAGGCCAGTGTCAGTCATCTTTGGGCCTCAGTGCTCAGAAGACATGCTGCCGGTGCTGCCGGTGGTAAGTTTCTGCACCAGTCGGCGGAGAGGTTTCCCAGAGGGGGGAAGATGGGAAGGGCATGGAAATGGGTGGGAAGAGTGCAGCCCGAGGGGAGGATCAAGCCCATGAAGGAGGTGGGGACATGTGCTCCCCTCTGAACCCCTTCTGTATCCTAAACCCCCTTCTGTATCCTGCCGTTGTATCCTAAACAACCTCCCAGGCCGTGGAGGCCAACACAGGCCTGCTCTGCTCCTGTTCTGCACCTGTTCTATCGTGGACACAGATCCAAGTAGAACCATAGCAGCAAGAAATGACTCAGATAGTACACACCATGGCCTGATAGAAAAAGTATTCTAGTCAGTAATGTCATTCAGTAACGAGGAGACGGAACGCGAGGCGGGACTTACCGCCTGATTGGCTGCCGGTTCCTGACGCGTCACTGCCTTGCCGAGTGCCGCGCGGGCACCCCTGGCTTCAGAGGGGGTGCCCGCTTGCCTGGGGGGCGCGCTGGGTGCCTAGGCGAGCTGCAGAGGGGTGTGCCACCAGGAGGGAGCCCCCGCGGCAAGCAGGCAGGCAGCGATGCGTCACGGGCTGCCTGTCAATCAAGCGGTAAGTCCCGCCTCGCGTTCCGTCTCCTCGTTACTGAATGACATTACTGATTCTAGTCATACATTAATTCTGTGCTAGAAATCTCATGTGGAAAAAATGCATCCAGTTTGGTTATACTTATGCTATTTAGCACCATTTTGATCAGTATAGAGGCACTTTATATTGCACAAGCAAAAGAATTAGAATTGTACCAGGCTTTCTGTGTTGTAGTATTTGCAATCCACTGCAAAAATTAAAAGATGATAAAATCCTGTTGGAAATAGGCTGTAGTCCCATCCCCACTAAACTGAGAATGTATTCTATTGAATTTGGTGTTACTTTCTCCTGAATAGACCTGCCTAAGACTGTTAGGGTCATATCCTATCCAAATTTCTGGCATTGATGCAGCCATGCCAACAGGTCATGCATTTTATCCTGCAGTGGAAGGGAAGTCACAGAGGCCTCAAGATGAGGGAATGTTTGTTTCCTTATCTTGGGGTTGCCTTGCGGCTGCATTGGCACTGGAAAGTTGGATAGGATTGGGCCCTTAGTTGCTTAGGTGCGTATTGCATAATTATATCCTTACCTGAAAATATTGTTTCCTTTATTAAAAAACAAAATGATACTAAATGATAGAATATTTGAGAAACAGTAATCTATCTGTGGATGGTTTAAACTACAAACGCTGACTATTGTAGAGAATACTTCTACAAGGCATATACTTGAGTAATCTTGATATCAAAGAAAAAAGTTTTGTTCCTAATTGCAGGCAATGGCAATAAGTAATGGTCTGTTTTGATGTTGAATGTTTGTCTTTGTCTTGACTTTACCTAATCCCTGAGCATAGGAAATAACCTTTTGTGTTTATCCACTTTTTCTGGAATTATATGCTATCACCCTCACTGTTGCATTTGCTCAGCCACTCATACCAATATTTTCTTCTCTTTCCTTTGCCTATATCTTTTCCCAGATATTCCCTTATGTGTCTTCCTCTAGAGAAACTTAAAGCCTGTTCTTGGTTTATCCTCAAAATATTCCAACTCTAATTTCATTATTTTCCCAATAACAATCACACCCTTCCACAATGTTTTAGTAAATGCTCATCAGTCTTTGTACCTTGGACAGTCTTGGTATATTTAGCAGTAATATCACATTGTGTTCCATGGCTTTCTTGGGATAAAAATAATGTGGCAGTTTTCCAAATTCAAGTAATACTATGAAGACCCACCACATTATTTTTTTAAAAAAAATTATGCTGGTCTCCAGCGGCTTTTGCACAGCATGGACACTTATCCATAAAATGTGATCAGCACACTCAAGTAACCAACATTTAGCCAGCCTTAATGTGTAGAAGGAACAACTAATGAATGTTTAATTTCTCTTTGTTGCTACCTACTTGCCAAGGTATGTAATGTAGAATGTACGCACAGGATGATTCTTGAACAGCTAGGAAGAATCCACATAAATTAACAAACCTTTGCCTCTGAGAACCCATAGGAGGCTCGACAACATAGTTGCTGGTGTCCTCATTGGACAGACTTACCAGTCCCATGGTCTAAAAATTCTGCTCTGCTTCAAGACCTGTCTTATTTCATTCACACACCCATATATTGGGGAATTTCCTTTTGTAGTTTAAAATTGCATCTGTTGGCTCAGGCTTGTTTCACTAAAGTTTAGATGTGAATGGTTGGATCTATTTATGCTTCTACCTTGTATGGTTACTAGGCAAGTTTACATAGCCAGTTACTCTGAGCACTATCTCCAATGAGCAAGGCCTAACCATTTGTTAGAATCCAGTTTCTGTGAGCCAGAAATAGGCCACACCAGAATTGTCTGTTGCTTTTTCCAGGAAATAACTACGCCCTGCTTGGTCACTGATCAGGACATCCCTCTAGTTTTAGAGCCAGCAGGAGATCCAAACACTAAGGTAATTTTTCACTTCGGCTGCATCATAGGGTGGGGAGCCTTCACTCAGTGTTCTGATCAGAACAGAGGGAGCTACCCACTCTTGTGCGGTCTGTACCACCACCTTGTATTGACTTTCCTTGCAAGTCACAGTTAAAGGCTTTCCCTGTTGAACTTTTACCCTTACAACACCCTTTCCAGATCATTTCCTTGCAAGATTTCCCTTCACACTTCTGCCATTTGCTTTTTTTGGATTTTTGGTCAGACCTGATTAATCCAAATCTGTTCTCCAAATCTGTTCTTAATCAGATTTATTGAAAAAAAAACCTTAAACCGTTATTGTTTCATTACCAGAGAAAAGCCATTGCTTTAGCTTTGGAATTCAGTTTTTAATCAAGTCTGATTGAAATATGTGACATTTTTATGTGTAAATATTAAGTTGCAATTCCAGCTTCTCATGAAACCACTTATTTTATGGTTACATTAAAATAAGTTTGAAGGTTTCTTTGTGATGTCTATTCATTTTTCACTATTAAATTGAATGAAGAAATGCTTTACAGTGTAAATCAAGATAGCTTTGCTGCTTTAGCGTGAACAACTGAGTTTTACCAACAATAGATAATTACAGCCACAGTAATGGGCAGCGCAATCCTATTGTGCCCATTGTGTAGACACAAGGTGCGAAGTGCCAACGCCGATTGGCACCCCTGGCATCGGCGCTGAAGCAACGGCACAGTGCCGGTCCCATCACGCCTGTGCTGAGCCTCTCTTGCGTCGGCTGAAGCCAGCCAGTAGGAGGGAGGCTTCATGCGAATGTGGCAGCGGGATCGGCGGCAGGAGGGAGAATGTGGGCGGGATTAGGAGGTGGCCATATGGCCGCATCCTAAGCCCATCTGAGAGGCTGCGCAGCCTCCTCAGGCTGTGTGGTCTCCTCAGACCTGCGCTTGCTATTTAGCAGGCGCAGATCCAAGGAGCGCATAGGGGAGGCTGCCTCCCCTGCAGTAAGGGAGCGCATGTTCCCCTCTGCGGGGAGGCTCCAGCCTATCCTAAGCAGCGTTGGCTATGGCACTGGCCCGATGGCCTCACCAGTCCGGCACTGCTTAGGATTGTGCCCTGAGTAACACTCAGTTTGTATTAGGCATTTGTATTAGGCAAAGGGCTACTTAAAATATTTGACAAATACAGACGTAACATACATTATATGCTGAAAAAGGCTAATCTGGAGAAAGGCCTTGATTGTCTAGTGAGTTTTCTCATGCCTGTGTGCCTCATTTCTGATTAGTGGCAGAGAAGGGACTTATTGAACCAGCCCTGACATTCTGCATTTTAATGAAAATAAGGCTGAGAGGTTGCGTACTCATAGGTCAGGCTCTGTCATATCCAATACTATCAAATTCTACTTTTCTACATTCTTTTCACCAGGTCCTCTTAATTCAGACTTCATTAGTGCTGATATTTATTTAGAAATGATTCCAATCAAGGTTGTAATATTACCCACACTTTTTTGGTAGATATTCCATATAGTCCTTTTCACTTCCAAGTTAATGTGTTTAGGATTGAAGCGAAAGATTGGTATTTGGGTCCTGTGATCACAGTATTAGATGGTTTTCTTTCAAGTAATACAGGTGATATTAGAGGTGTGTGCTACATGCTGCTCAGAGTACATAAAGGCAAATTAATAAGATAAATACTTGAAAGGAGAAAGGAAGAAGTCAAAGAGAAATATGAAAATAGGTGAACTATAGTTAGAAAGTGATCTGGTAGGGAGCATTTCTCAGTTTCTTTATTTTTCAAATCAATATCTTTACTGTTCTCAGAAATATATTTTTCTTGTCCTTTTTCTCCATTCAATTTGTATTCATTTTACCATGATCACCATTTTCCACAGTGCAATTTTTAGCAATTTAACATGTATCTTTTCTATTCCTTACACTTAAATTCCTATTTATGATCGTATTATGGCTCTATCACTTGTTTCCTTTCCTAATACTTCGTTCACCTTTATGGTACTAATTATAACATTAGTGTTTGATTTTTGGTGTGTGTGGGTTTTTTGTTTGTTTTTGGAGATGTCTCTCAGAACCTGTCCAGTTTGGTAAGATTCTAAAGAATGAATGCTTCACCATTAAAAAAGTTACATTTTAAGTTAACAGACATCCAAACTATTACCATGTTTAGTTATGAAATTAACTTCATCTCAAAGATTGCTAATACTTGTACTGCAATCCTATGCACACATATTTGAGAGTAAGCCCCCTTGAACATAATGGGACTTGGTTCTGAATAAACATGTATAGGTTTGTGCTGTTAGAGGAAAATACAGTGAAATGTCCAGAATGTAAGGTCCTTGGGATCTTATTCATGGTATTTAACATGTTTATTGTCTAATACGTCAAACAAATACCACAAGTGAGCTGCACTGACAAAAGGGACTTCTAGAATAAGATAATAAGATAATCTATTTCCAATAAATATCCTAGAGAGGCAGCATAATGTAACACATTATGGGCAAGAGATGGTGTCTGGATTTGTGAGCATCTCCAATCTAGCCTTGTAATTGTTCTGTCCAAGACTAACAGTCCAATGCACCCACACTGGTGGGACCTACCCAAATTTATGTACCCAAATTTATGACCTACCATATATGGGGAGCAATGCAGGTATAAGGCTGCTGTCCTATACAGCCTTTCATGAGAGTAAGCCACATTGAATGCAGTGGGATCTGCTTCTGAGAAGACATGCCTAAGATTGTACTGTTAGTTCTATACAGTAGCTGTGGCATAGATTTTATTCTGAGAGCGAACATCTTCCAAAAACACAGTTTAAAACTTCCTGGTGAAGACCCTGTTGCTAGCTCAAAATATGTTAACTATTTTTCCGTTCAACTTTTTTCCCTATGAAAATAGTTTTTTGATCTATACTTTTGTACCTATTGTGCTTGCTTATTCAAGTTAGTGTTACAATTTTTTTTTATTTTTTTTTGCAAAATGGCTTAAAGACAAAATGATCCATTAATTAATGGTTAACCCAGTCCTTTATGAAAGTGTGTATTTTTTAGAGATAGAAATACAACCAGTTGGGATGAGAAAAATAGCTGGGTAGCAAATAGTTACAAATCTGAATTCTCCACTTTGATAATGAGTTGCTATTTTCTGCTAGAACATTTATTTCAAACATCTGGCACAGAGCCAACTGTAAACTCATCTTCAGACCCTCTGTTTGGGAGCTACATCTGCACAAGCCAGCTGTGGCCCTTTGCATCTCTTTCAAGAGCCCAAGGCATGCTCGTGTTGCTGTGAATAATTTTTACATAATAGTATTATTTTTGCTTATGGGGGAGCAGGTAGTGCACCTTCCACAATGTTCTCTCCACTGCAGCAAAGTTAGAAACACCCAAGAGTTTCTCTGGGCAATTTGTTTTTTGTTTTTTAATGTATTCATCTTTAAACAAATTTGAGAAAATATCAGTCTTTCTGTTAGTTTGGACACTTAATAGTCTGAAAGGTCTGTTCCTTAGTTTTCTGATTCACTTTTCTAAGGGGTGCAAAAGGACCTGCTTGGAAAGGCTGCACAGTAAAGGAAAAGCTGCTTTATCTGATAATTTCAGAGCTAGTGTTTCTTCTTTGAGCTAAGGAAGCAGCATAAGCAGGAGTTGTTTTACTCTAGCACTCACAATAACAGATCTTGAAGATTAAAGCCAGCTTTATTTAGCAGATGCAGCTGGAAGCAAGGAATGTCTTGCCCTCTGAAACTGACTGAATAATTTTCCAAGCATACAAAGAAGTGGTAAAAACTTGACATCATAATGCTGTTGTTTTAATCTCTTAGGATCACATTCAGAATAATGTTTCTATAAATGGAAGCACACTCTGAAAACACAAGCTCCCTCTAAGAATGGAAGAACATTCTACTCTTGCAAAAGATCATTGCATGAATGAAAGGATACTTTACATGAATGAAAAGCTCCTTCCTTTCACTGAGTGAACTTGCATTCATGGAAACAGTACTCTAGAAATGACCATTAGCTTAATATGGAATGTATAGGATTAGCTCCTTAAAATCCTGATCAGTGGCAGTGCAAAACAGTACATTGACTTCTGTTTTTTTTTGGAAGGCAAGTTATTTTTTAAATAACTCATATAAAGATAATAAACATAGTCCACCCATAGATCCATGAACTTGCATCTCACCTAGATGAATGTGCATAATTATAAGATGAATAGCAGCCATTAGATCTGGCAAAACTTGATTAGTATCAGGACATGGGACAAAGGAGACATGAGTTCAAATCCTTATCCAAGCAACTCACTGGGGTGATCTTGAGCCAGTCACTCTGAGAAGAGCCATGTAGGAGAACCTGCAAGAGAACCTTGCAGGAGGGGAGGGATATGTAAGAAATGAAGCCAAATGAATAATGGAGTTGGGCTGCACTCTCTAGTGTAGTCAGTTGTGTACTCCAGGGGTGCACATTGCTGTTTCTTCTTTGTATTTGTGTACTCTAGCTTACCTCAGGTCAAAAGCTTAAGAGCAATATACACTATATTGACATTTCAAGAAAATTTGGTCTAAAACATTTCAAAACACAACAGAAGTTGAATCCCCAGTTTTCTACCAATTTAACCTTGGCCATTGTAAGCCAGCCCGAATAAATGCAAAGAGAAAGGTCTTACAGCACCTCCAAAAGAGGCTCTGATTCTGAAGGCTTCCATATACATAGAGTTTATAGCTTATGTTTTTCCTTCATTAGCCTCACTCATTGACCTGTGAGCATTTAAATTTAATAGATGAAAGTTAAAGAAGCTTCTGGCTCAGTGTTGTGGGTTGCTGAAATGAAAATGTAAGAGAATAACTGGGTGCACGTGAATTTTTACATGCATTCCTGGAGCTCCTAAATCAACAATATTTCTAACACTTCTTGCCTTTGAAATTTTTAAAAGAAAATGTCACCTTTTAGTTGCGTTCTTGTTTTATTGCAATTTAGTTGCATTGTTAGCAGTATATTACCTGAGAAAATCTAATATATATATATTTTTTAAATAATCATTTGTCCTGTAGCTTCAGCGTGTTGGATCCAAACCCTCACTTACATGAATCCTCCCCCCCCCCTCGTGCAAGTGAGGGTGCAATTTTTGATGTTTCCCACTTTCTTGCCCAGCCCTCTGTGTCGCGTGTCATTTTGTTCCTGAAGCAGATGCTTGAGGGGGTTGGAGAAAGAAGGTAGAAGATCCAAAAATCACACCCTCCTCCTCTTGTACGAGTGAGGCACTGCTCTTGGATATGAGAGATTATGGATCCAACCCTTTGTCAGTAGTGTGAATATTTTGCTTGTACATATTTTGAATAGAATCCTGTATGTCACATAGAAGACTCTGCATGTATGTCATGCAGAAATCCACTTCCTACCACAGACCCTGACTCACCCATAACCAAGACAAAGAGCTGCAACATCTGGGGAGCTTTCACAATGGCATTAAACTTGCCGTCGGAAAATAAGGTGCACAATGAAACACTTCAAAACACCCGTTGGACCCTGTGCATTCTTTGTCTGCTGGTGCATCTCTCAGGATTGTATGGAGACTATATCTGCTCTGCTTTTGAAGAGGAGAAAGGTTTAGTTTAAAATGGTGTGTTTCATTTGGTATAGAAACTTAAATATGAAAAATACTTCAGATATGAAAAATAAAGGTATCGTACCAAAGGAATGGAGAGCAACACCACAAGTAGGTTTGTGCTTCTATTGCATCTTCTAGCACAGTGGCCTCCAGACCTGCTACAGCAGGGAAAAGCATCCCCGGCATAAATGGCACTTTCCATTTCACCGGGAGTGCTTCTGAAGACCCCGACTATAACCCCCATGGGTCTTTGCGGCTAGCTGCCTCCGGGTCTGCTGCCCCAGCATGCCTTACACACAGAGTTCTGTGCAGAAGCGGATGATTGTGGGGACCCCTGAACGCTGCAGTCAAGGTCTTAGGAAGCAGCCCCAGGGGAACAATAAGAGCCATTCACGCCAGGGAAGGATTGGGCGGACGCTGGATTTGGCATGCGGGCCAGAGTTTGGTTACTTCTGTTTAGTTCTAGCATACTAGTTTTCTTGTTAAGAAAAACCAGTTAAAACATAGGAGTTGTGTTTCAAGTAGAATGGACAAGAATGATAAAATGTAGGATAACTGTGTATCCTCTACACCATCTTATGCTTCAACTCTGTCACCCTCAACTTTTAACAAGAACATCAAGACTAAGAAAATGCATTGATTCTGTTTATATTACCATTTTTTCAGTGAATGTACAGGAAACCAACTGATGTCACAATTAACTATTTTAATGCTGTTTTTTGTGTGTGTTCTTTTTTTCGCATGTAGCTTCTTAGGAAAAGGCACATAGGAAATGACATTGTTACTATTGTCTTTCAAGAACCTGGAGCACTTCCTTTTACTCCAAAAAATATCCGTTCTCATTTTCAACATGTATTTGTCATTGTTAAAGTCCACAATCCTTGCACTGAAAATGTGTGCTATAGGTAAGTACAGGTGACTAATTGTATTTTGCCTTGACTAAACTTCTGCTAACTGGGCAAGAGAGCACTTTTTCAAGTGGTGTTCCTCTTATATTTAGCAGGGGGAGAGTAACAGTACCTCTTAATCCTAGCACAATGTCTTTTCTAGTGGCTGCTGCTGCTGGTGTTCTGCCTTTTTTTTAGATTGGGAGCCCTTTTGGGACAGGGAGCCATTTAACTTTATTTTTTTGCCTGTAAACCGCTTTGTGAACTTTTTGTTGAAAAGCAGTTTATAAATACTGTTTGCTTGCTTGCTTGCTTTTTAGTTTGTATTGAAAATTGAATTGGTTTTTAGCTGAGCATTTTCTATCCAGTTGTGCCTATTTACAAAATTTTAGCCATCAGTAAAGCTTGCTAGATCATTCAGCAAGAATAAATTATACCAGTAGAAGCAAGTAATCTCTATTTGCTTGGAGGTGCAGGTTATTAAAGGCTAAAAGGAACAATCTCATTGACTAAACAAAAGCCACCCCTACTGCTAAATATCCAGCATGACCCTGCACATGTGGAAACTCTTATCCCAGAGGGGGTAAGAAATCTCAATAATAATTACAGGTGGTAGAGAGAGGTGTGAAACTTGATGCAGGTCTAATGTGACCATAAGAAATAAACTTGGTCAGTTCATATGATCAGTAAGGATGCTTGCCAGGAACTTTGAATTCAGTTTTGTACAGGAGTGCAGTCCCAACTAATGGCATCATGAGGAGAATTGTAGGTCCTTCTTTTATACACTAATACATCAGCGTCAAATGTTTAGGATCAGGGTATCTGTATCTGTAATGACCTGTTTCATGGTCTGTTGGTACAACAAGAAGAGTGCCTGTCATGAGTAAATTTGCTGATTCAGCAAAAGTTTTGGATTTGACAACAAATGACGTGAATAAAGGGCAGTTCTTATGCTTCTGCTTTTGAACATGACACTTACAATTTCTGCCATTGAAGAGTACTAAGGTGGTGTCACACAAGATTCTTTATGTTCTCTATGCATGCATGCGTATTTATGTATAAAAAAGAGACTTTGCAATCAAATTTATGAAGTTTTGATGCTACAATAATTTTCTTTCCCTTGTTCCATTTTCAATTGTAGTGTTGGAGTTTCAAGATCTAAAGATGTACCATCATTTGGTCCACCAATCCCCAAAGGAGTGACTTTCCCCAAGTCAGCCGTGTTCCGGGACTTTCTTTTAGCCAAAGTTATTAATGGAGAAAACGCAGCACACAAGTCAGAAAAATTTCGAGCTATGGCCACCAGAACCCGTCAAGAGTACTTGAAAGATCTAGCAGAAAATTTTGTGACTACAGCTACAGTAGACACTTCAGTCAAGTTTAGTTTTATTACACTGGGGGCAAAGAAAAAAGAGAGAGTTAAACCAAGAAAGGATGCCCACTTATTCAGCATTGGAGCAGTGATATGGAATGTGATAGCACGAGACTTTGGTCAGTCTCTTGACATTGAATGTCTCCTTGGTATCTCAAATGAATTTATTGTGCTCATTGAAAAGGAATCCAAAAATGTGGTGTTCAACTGCTCTTGCAGAGATGTTATTGGATGGACTTCTGGGCTAATGACTGTGAAAGTTTTTTATGAAAGAGGAGAATGCGTTCTTCTATCTGCACTTGATAACTGTGCTGACGACATCAGAGAAATGGTTCAAAGACTAGAAGTAAGTTATTTCTTTTAGTGCTTTACATCATCCAAGGTTGTAGTCGGTAGTTTTCAAGATCCGTCAACTGTTGGGTAAATGTAGTAATTGACTAGAATTTAGAGAACTTTTAGAATGTATTACATTGGGGCATATCGGCTTAAGCTTAAATTGAAGCTTAAATCGAAACAGATTGCTAGTTATCATGGTGATTTAGGATCTACAGCAGACTTCTCGGCACTTTTCCAAATTCATTTTTTAAAGTTGCTGCAGAGAAAACAGTGATGATTGTGTTCCTAACCTACTTTTTTCTGCAGGAAGATAATTGGATCTTCTAGCTGAAACTATTTATCTTTAAACCACGTGTTTGCAGGATGCTAGACCAACACTGTTCCATTCCAGTTTGATGTTGTCCTTAAGTGATAATACAAATGAACTTCGTGGCATGTGCTTTGTTTCTATTAAAGGTTGCCTCTCAAATGGAAATCACTAGACACAGTGATGTTTATTAAATACAAAAGTTGATAAAATGAAAGCTCAAAAGTAACTAGGATTCATATTTTGCTGGTGTGATTAGGTCTTTTTAATCTTAATTCTTTCGCTGGTGGAGCATCTTCACTGTATTGAGTGGGCTATTGGTAAAAGTTAGAAATTATTTTAAAATTCCCTGACTTTGCTTTCAGCCTTTAGAGAGTAATGTTGTATTTTTTTTTTCTGGCATGAATTTTAAAGGGAAACAAACTGGGTAATGTTTTCCATCTTGAAATAAGTAAAGGCTTGTTTGGCTAATTGTAATGTAGGCATAAATTGTGCAAATTTTCTCACTTCCTCATGATAAAATCTGAGTTTATGGAAGATAAATATGTCCAGTACCTGGCTGTTTTCAGTAAACCTGACTGAGTAGGATCTCTTCTGCCCCAATTCCTCCATCTTTGAAGTGTGAATGCTTTGCCTCCTGAAGGAATTGTCAAATAGAATTTATCTTCAGAGAAGGCCCTTGATACCCTGCCTCTAAGCTGTTTTCTCTGTTACCTCTCTCCATTCAATCCCTTTAAAGTCTCATAGGTTAGTAAAACTGCTGATGGAAAGTGATGATGGAAGAGACCTTTGGGAATCTCTTCCATGAGGAAAAGCATCCATTAAGCTAAGCTTAAATATGTAATACTTTAGCTCAGATAATGCCATGATAAGAGATCTTACAACAGAATTCTGTACATGGTTACTCAGAAGCAAGAGTAGGGCTTACTGTTCAATAGGGCTTACTATTGAATGTTCAGTAGGGCTTACTGCTGGGTAAATTATGCATAGGAATGCAGCTTTTAATGAGCAGTGTAAATGGCAGCAAAAAATAAGATCATTCAGTGGCTTTGGTTTTTGTCTTTCAAGCCTTGCCTCTCCAATTGCAGAATTAGTTCTTTGGTATTCTGTAAGCAGTACTACTTTTCCACCTCTTTTGACTGTTCAGTGAACCCTTGATTTAATGAATGGGGTGGGGGAGTGGTGTCAATGCTGGCAGTCTGTTAAATCTGAATGCATGACTATGCACGTGTGCGTGTGTAAAGCCTGTGACTTAAAAGAAGCTGATTTCTGAGGTCTGTGAAATCCAAGTCTGTTTAAATTGAGGGATCACCATATTAAGGATTTTTACGTTGTTCAAAACTAATTTTGACTTTTCTCTGTATCGAGACTTAGGGCGCAGTCCTAAGCAACGTACCAGCACTGGCATAGCTGTGCTGTGTGGGACATGTGCTGCATCCTGCAGTTGAAAGGGGACAGGCACAGAGGCCTCCTAAAGGTAAGGGAATAGTTGTTCCCTTCCCTCAGAGCTGCATTGTCCTTTTCGGTGCTGGAAAGTTGGTTAGGATTGCGCCCTTAGTATTTTATGGTTTTAAATTATTTTATTTTTCAAAAGCAGCTTTCTCTTAAGGAAGGAATTGTGGAAATCCGATAAACACAACTGCTTCATTAAGCTACATTCTAAATGTTTTACATTGTTTAAATCTTGCACCTGATTTATCCAAATGAGGCAGGTTTTTATAATTAACGAATATTGTGCTAATGGTAAAAACAAATCTCTGCACCTGCAAGAACTTAAGTAAATGACCATTTTGCTTTTGTAGCAACTGCTACAGATTTTGCAAATATAACTTCCCGTATGGTTATAATAATCAGTAAGAGAAATGTATTGTAATAAACATTAGACACAAGGCAGATGGTTGCTCTGGGGCATCAAATGTAGGACTTGGTATGAAATTATTTATTCAGAAACCTGTAGTCAACCATAAATGAAAATACAATTAATAGTAATCTCATAATATGTTATATTGGGTTAACAGGCATGATTTTGCAGTGTCTTATATTTTGCATTCCTTATACGTTCCCTGAAACCAGATTTGAGTGCGGAAATGTGAAGGTTGGGAAGAAAAAGTGTGTGTGTTTTCCTCTGAGATCTAAAATAGAAACCTGGTGAAGTCCATGAGGAACCTCAGGGAGCGTATCTGGCCAGAAAAAAGGCATTAGGATCCAGGGCTGCACAATCACTGCTGAGATCTAGTCCTTCCACCCTTGAATTATCCCCTGTCCAACCTCTGCCTTGATCTTCCCCTGAAGATCTGGGCAGTACAGCCTGGGTGAGCCATTGGCACATGTGCAGGGCTTCTTCCTGTTTGTGCTAATGGCCCTACAGCATGTGACAGTTACAAGAGTTTGTGATACGGCACCAGGACTTACAGCAGTGGATCCTGAGATCTGCCATAAGCCTGGATTGGACTGCCCATTGTAAAACAAGAGCATGATGAGCCAGCAAACAAGGTGTGCTAAGTTATGCATAATATTTCATTTTTCAAAAGTAGCAAAGCAGGGCTGGTAAGACACCAAAATACAGGCATGCCCCAGTATCCACTGATTCAGTATCGGGTCATTCTGTGTCAAATCATCACACCGTTTCCGACTGACCTTCTTAGATTTTTATGAAATTTGGGGTACTTACTTGTCCTATGGCATAATGCAAAAACATCCATTTTTAGCAGCCTATGTTTGTTATGTTAAATTTTATAGCTAAATAAACTTTCCAAATTTTATCAAAAAATGGCATGCTGGTGATCCTTTAAGTAGTTGTACCTCAGACACCGGTTGAGATATAGAGTTGGGAGTGGTCTCATTTTAAAGCTCTTTCCATGGGCTTTCATATGTACACAACACAATGGGTTTAATAATCTTTTTAGTTTTAAAAAATTCAGTTAAAAACTAAAATCAAACGGACATTTTTAAAATGTCAAAAACAGACATTTTTAAAATTTTGAAAAAAAAAAAATCTCAGTTCATACTTGTTCATACTTGTGTCTAACTATACCCCAAAAATCATTTTGGGATGATGATGGGATCATAAGGTATGAGAGATCATACAAATAGAATGTTCAGATTGAACTTTTTTTTTACCTACAACATAATTCTTTTACAGTATTTATGAATGTTGTTTCTTTGTATATAAATATATTCTTAAATATATTTTTTCTCTTTGAGTTAAACAAAAATATGCATTCCTTCATATCAGGAATTATATAAGTATGCCAAGTTTCACTAAAATATAAGGACGTGAGGTAGAAAATTGTCCTTAATTGTGATTATTTGACACGGAATGACCCTATCCATGGATAGGACACTTCTTAAAAAGATAGGGAGACATTGAACCAGTCTCTTTTTTACCTTGTTGTTGCAAAACCACTGATATTCCTCCATCTTTAAAAAGGTATCTCCAGTATCCACAGTTTCAGGTATCCACAGAAATAGGGGTCTGGAATGGAACCCCAGCAGATACTAGGGCATTTCTGTATGTCAATGTTTCCACAAAATGTACATTTTAAAAAAAACCTGGGAAAACCATGTTTTTTTTTTCTTATTGCTTATAATGTATGGAGAACGTACATTTCTAGATCACAGTATAGCAATCTGATACTCTTTTAGATAATGACCAGAGGATGTGAAACAACAGAAATGACCCTGAGGAGAAATGGTTTGGGACAGCTTGGATTCCATGTTAACTTCGAAGGGATCGTTGCAGATGTGGAACCCTTTGGTTTTGCATGGAAGGCGGGTCTACGGCAAGGCAGTCGACTAGTGGAGATCTGCAAAGTGGCTGTAGCAACCCTGACTCATGAACAAATGATTGATCTGCTGCGCACATCTGTGACTGTAAAGGTGGTGATTATCCAGCCACATGACGATGGATCACCTAGAAGGTCAGAAGTAACAATTGCTAATGTATAATTCGTGCCTTTGCTGCTGATTTATTATCTTGCCCTTTTCACAGTTGGCTTTCTTTGATAGAGGCATTCAGAAAATAGCCGGTGTCTTTTATTTGGTGCTAATGAGATTGTTGTAGTTAAAGCATTTCTGAAAGGGAAAGAGGGTGGGCAAAGCTGTTAAATAATTGTAAAATTTTATGGGTGATGGGTTGTACAGAGCCTGAAGAATGATGGAGCAGTTCACAAAAAGGGTTTCTGTGTCACATAATGTAATGTATGCAATCCAGGTTCATCTATTCATATTGCTGATACAAAAGATGTAGAACCTTACTTTCCAAGGTTTCTAGGGATCACAACTGCTGAAATTTATTCCAAAAAAATCAAGTTTGATTTTTTTTGTTCAAAGTTGTAAGGTGAATGAATTCCAGTATTATCCAATGAGCACTATGCCCAGTGTGTAATGCCATTTAAATGTATATTTGCTTGCCACCCTGTTTTCCAGAAATGCCTGCTTGAGGTGGTAATGTCTGTTTAAAACCATTCAAACTATTTTAACTCCATCCTGCCTTCTGATTGAAACTTAATGCATGCTCACCTTAACAAGAGGACATATGTTAATCTGCTGTAACATAGAAAAAGGGAAATCACTTTAACTGATTCTGTTGAGCTTCTGCTGAGCTTCTGTTTGTCAAACACTTGCGAGCTATGTATGGTTTCTAATTGTTTCTTATGCAGCAAATAATATAGAGAATCCTGGAGTTTAGTCTATGGAATTGAATTATGTCTATCATTTTCTTATTGACTTGGGGCCCAATCCTATGTTTCCTGCACTGGTGCAGCCACAATGCAGCTAGGGGAACAAATGCTCCCTTACCTTTAGGAGGCCTCTATGACTGGCCCCCCACTGCAGGATGCAGTGTATACGCGGCTGGCACCAGAGGCGGAGGAAGGGTGTAGCCCGGGGTGGCGCGAGCCATGGGCACCGGCAGCGGCAGGGCACCATTGCGCAGAGTCCACGGACTAACCCGCACGCTGTCTGGCCCACCCGCCTTCCCTCGCATCTGTTCCACTCCAAAATTGAGCTAATCCAGGTACAGGGAGGCATGGCTGGGCAATGCACGGGGGCGGGGCGGCGTGCTGGGGGCGCGGTTTCGTCGCCCTGCCATGGGCGCGCTCGGGGCTCCATTCGTCCCTGGCTGGCATAGCTGCATCAGTGCTAAAAAGTTGGATAGGATTGGCTCTCAGTTTAACTGCTGCTTTCATTATTTGGGGAAATTCTGGGCAATCCCCTTCTTGATATCACAGCTACCTTTTGTTACATTGTAACCTTTTGTACCTGATGGATTTGCAGGTTCCCTATCTGTACTTAGCCACCTGTGGACTAAAAGTGCATTATGTGGGGAAAATATTCCACATACCCTGCTGTAGCCTCTCACCATTTCACAAATTTCTCTCTCACTCATATGATTTTTGCAAGTTATGCAATTTTATGCTTTCGACACTATTTTATCTGTGGACTCGAGCATATGCATTTGTGGGTATCTGCAGATACGGCATGTGCACTGTATTTATTTGCTGTATTTAAAGTTTCTGTTAGTTTAATCCTAGCCAGAAAATAGCTGTTGTGTAAACTGAAGCCTGTATGAAGAAGTTGATCTAAAAAGTAATCCAAAATGGTCTCAAATAATTTGAGGAACTTGCAACTAGTGCATTCTACACGTATTGAAAGAGGAGTTGTGCTGATGCCAGGTTGGTGGGGTCCGTGGCCAAGCCCGGCACTGAGCGCCTACCTGCATCTTGTGGCACATTGGGTGTAACTATTGTCACTTGGGCTGATTTCAGGAGTCAGCCTGGCCAAATGGGCCTTTTGATGCATGTGGACCCTTAGCCACTGCCCAGACTGGGCAAGCATCCAGGAGCCATACAAGGCATAAAAATGACTTGGCCCCTAATAAATTTCCTTTATGTTGTGGAAGAAGTAGGCAGCTTTGTTGCTTCTGCTCTCTCCTTTCTTGAAGAGTGCTGCTCACGAATAGGAGTTGGTATAGAGATACAGAAGAGATTGTGCAGTCAGATGCAAAGTGATAACCTAGTCATATCCTGAGAAACAAAATGGGAATGAACTGCAGGCCCTTGACTTCACAGACTTCACACAACTTGTTTTGCCAGCGAGTCCAACAATCTTCCAAGCTGGCTCACAAAACGCAACTCACAGCATTAACCTATGCGTGTTCACTCAACCACCACCCATTTTTTATGTTTAATCTGCCCTGTATCCTAGCTCTGAGAGCCAACATCTTTCTGAATTTCATCCACGTAAAGCTAGTAGTTATTTTTATCAATGTTTTCCTGAGGAAGATGTCAGTTTTTTAGCTGTTTTGGATATACCGTTTTTGTTCTTACCAGTATTTCGTTATTTTTGGAAGCAGCAAGGAACTATGGATGCATATTAGTGAAACAAAAGCACCCCATTAGTGTTTACTTGAAAAGCAAAGGGGCATTTCACTGAACAGATCTGAACGTGATACATTTAGTGTTTTGTCTGATGCTTTGATGGAATTCCTTTGGTGTAATATGGGAATGGGGGGTTATATTGTGTCAAAGCCAGAAACACAAGTTCTCCTAAAAAGGATAAGATGTTGGGAGCCTGGTATGCAGAAGCAAGTGTGCTGAGCACTTCTAGCAATTGCAAGGGCTTTTTATAACTATCTCCTCTTCCAGCTAAAAGAGAACAAAGAAGTCACAGCATTAAAATAGCAGTGATGAGAACGAAGCAAGAGACTACCAATTTTAAATGATTTAGAGTAAGGTTATTTAAGGTTACTGGCAACGTAAAATAAAATGCAATAGGATTTTGCACAGGCTATCTTTGTAAAGGAATGGAGTAGGGCTTTGTCTTGTTTTTCAAATCGCTAGTAGAAACATCACATACTTGAAAAATGTCCAAAGAGTCAATATGTTAGATATCTCTGTTGGGACACTTAATGGCACTGTGGCTTACAAAAAACCACACAAAACAGTCCTCATAAAATAATCCAAGTCAGTTCCATTACTTTAGATAGTTATATTTTTTTTCACATAGCAAAAGTGATTTTAATCATAAGCTTAGGGCCTAGAGCCACAAGACACAGCTGATGCTTTTCCAGCATCCCCTCCTGATTACAGTCACCTGTAATCCATTATTCCATTGCTTTTGCTTGAAATGAGGCCTCGTTGTTGCCCATTTCCAGTCTAGATCTAGAGCTGGGGTATCAAACATAAGGATCTTGAACTGGATATGCCTCCGCCCCCCGAAGTTCTTAACCTAGCCTTCAGTGATACTTGGTACCACCATCAGCTGCTGAGCTGCAGAATGGTGCTTTCACAGAAGGTGTGCTGCTGAAATTGTGGCCCATGTGAAAATTGCACTTTCTCTTAACTTGAAAATATGCCCAAGTTTTGCAGATTTTCTTTTCTGTCGTTTATAGTTTGTAGTGCTTATTTCTTGTCATCACCTGCTTAATGACATCATTCCTAGCCCTTAGTTGGTGCCATGAATGCTATTCAGTCTGCTGTATGAAATGTGTTTGACACCCCTGATCTAGAGTTTAAATTCACTGCTTCTCTAATGAAACCCTGGTATAAAAGCTGACACTTTTTTTTTAATTAAATGTGACATTTGCTTTATTTTAAAGACCTCAATCCAGACTGGGACTGTGATGCATAAGTAGAGAATGTTCAATTAAACTCTTGCCAAACCCTTGCCCACAATGCTCCTAAAGTTATAATGGACCCCCAAAGTGCTATTTACTACAATGGCACGTTTGGAAGGTTTTCATCAGGAAAATTTTGAGAATTAGAGAGTTAAGACCCCACTTCTACATATTTATGAGAGCCCTGCATGCCTGCTACTTGAGGAATTGAGTTTTTTTAGTATCATGATAGTTAGTATAGCTCTGTCCCTTTTCTCATGATCACAGTTAGACATAGGGTAGTGTTCTTCAGCCTGAGGTTGTGACCCCAATGAATATGATATATGGGGTATATGTGGTGTATATGACCCAATGGTCATGAAGCCCCATTGGGGGGGGGAAGGTTGTGGCTACCTTCAAAGCCTGTCAAGAGAGGGCTTGAGTCCAGTCCAATAATGGTACTGCCTTAACAAAACTGAGTTACTGACACAATCCTATCTCTTCTTGCTGTTTTGCCTCATAGCGCCTAAGGCTGGCCCTGCTCAGGCTGCTACCTCACAGTGTTGTTGTGAAGGCACAAAAGTAGGCGGGAGGGGGCAGGCAGAGTCCACTGGATCAAGTTCCAGGGGTAGGTGGGATCAGCTGTGGGTCCCCAGTCTATTTTATTTATTTATAGGGGTCATGGCACAAAAAAAGATTGAAGGTCGCTAACATAGTGATCATTAGACATCTTCTGTGCATATATATTTTAGAATTATCTATAAGAAAATAGGATGTTTCTTACGGTGGAAGTATCCCTGCATTCCTCCAAGATGGATCGTTCTGTTTGTGTGCTGCAGGGGTTGCTCAGAGCTGTGTCGAATCCCCATGGTGGAGTACAAACTTGATAGCGAAGGCACCCCATGTGAGTATAAAACCCCTTTCAGAAGGAATACTACTTGGCATCGGGTGCCAACTCCTGCTGGGCAGCCTCTCTCTCGTGCCTCTCCAATCCTAGGAACATCTGATAGATTGCAATGTCAGCAGCTTCTCCAGCAGGCGCAAACTGCCATTCCTCGCAGCACTTCATTTGACAGAAAGCTGCCAGTCGGTGCCAGGTAATATACTCCATGTGCTAATTCCTGCCATTTTTCTCAGTGCCTTACTAGTAAACCTGGCCCTTGCTATGATGTGATTTTTTTTTTTAAAGAATCTTGCCACTCCCAGTCATTTATGCACTCAAGGTTTTAACAGAGATCTGAGCTGCAGGTAATGTACCCATTAAACTCTGGGCTTGCCTCCATTAATTGTTGTTAGAACAAGTGATCGTCTTTGCAAATGATTAAGTACAAGAAAGCTACATAGCATTAAAAGTCATGCACTGCCACCTGTTTGCAAGAGAATTATAAAAAAAATGCCAGGCTGCTATTGCTATCATATGGTGGCTAACCAGTGAAATACCATAGGCATTCAGTTTTATAAAAAGAAAAACAATTGGTTGTTGAAACTTTAAATAATTGCATCTTCTTAAAAATAGTCTACCTCTGTTGATGATAGTGATGAAAGATCAATGCTTATTTCAATGAGTTTGGAAAGAATTCTGAGATTAATTTTTGTACTCTAATGTTTTCATTTTTGAATTATCAAAAGAAGATTAACAGTGTGATAGTATGCATGTCTTATTCAGAATTAAGTCCCATTTGTCTTCAAGAAAGTGTGTACTGTATAGGATTGCATCTCGATCTCTTATTAATGTGATACATGATTTACATTTACATGTGATACTATCAATTACATTTAGAAAAAATGATTCTACAGCTTTGCTAATCTAACCCTTTTTTTGGAGGATTGGGACCTAACAGATTTTGTTTTGGGACATGAAGTGTTTCTTTTGTGGAATCTCTCCACCTAGTAATACGCTTTCTGTTCCTTGAAGATTAACAGTCTGCTCAAGACCTAATCAATCCCATATACTTTCCACCTGTTTTTTTTTACTGTTGTTTCTGGGTTCTTCAGTAGTCTGTGATTGTTGCCTTTAGAGACAACATTTAAAATACTGTATATTTCATGCTTTTAGTTCACTCTTCCTACAATATCCATCAACTTAAAAGTGCTGATGTGCTTGCTCAAATTACAGTGTGCTTAAATTCCATCTGGTTTTTAATGTGTAGATTCTTTGCACAAACGTGTGAGTTGCCTTTATATAAACGTTCTGACTAGTCTTTTTTAAAAAGTTCATGCTAAAAAGTTGCTTAACATCAGTAGATCTTCTTTCCATCGAAGCCACTTACTAACTGCTATAAAAGTAGGTAGTGCTCTGTTTCATTTTACAACACTTAACTGTTCCACTTTATTGGTGGTGTTTCCTGGAAACCCACTTCTTGGCATTACACAGATGGATAGTGCTTTACTTTTGAAATGCAATACTCTGACAGGGGTCTTGCCTGAATTACTGTATCTGCGGGGAAGCTTTGATCCCAAGCTTAAGAGCTTGTACATCCCTTGGACCTCTCTCTCTCTCTCTCTCTCTCTCTCTCTCTCTCTCTCTCTCTCTCTCTCTCTCTGAGAACAGATAAAATGCTGCAGCCCTTCCCAGTATAACTTTTCCTCTCCACCATGCTCAATAAGCTCAGAGAACTATGAACCCTGCCAAGTGAAATGACTGTGTTCCCTTGGTTTTTAGACATCCATGTGTATGGTATCTTTTTTTTTATGAAAGACAGTATTTGACAGCCCTACCCAAACCCCAGTGTTGGGCCAACAGCATTGCTAGCATTGGCCCAACGGCAGAAGTGCTGGTGTGAGAGCACCGACCAGCACTGCTGCCACTGTGCCGACTCTAGCAGCTAGGTGCAGATCCAAGCAAGCCCATCAGGGCAGCTAGCGCCTATCCCAGGGTAAGGCTGCAAACATGCCCTTGCCCCATGGAGGCTCCAGCCAGCTCCTAACTTTCTCTGGATACAGCACAGCCACTTCGGCCTGCCCGCTCCAGCACAAGTTAGGATTGTGCCCTAAGTCAGCAAGAAACAAATGGTATGGGCATAGGCAGGCAGAGGGACGTACTATAGTGTGATCGTCTTTCTGATCAGGCACCATGTGTAGCATGGTAAGTCTCCACACAATGACCATAACATGTTATAGTACATAATATATTTTGAAGACCCTTGGTATCTTTTGGAAGAAAGGAAAATTGGAATGAGAATGTTGGGAACCCAGCGGTCTCATTTACAAAAATAGATCTGTGCAATGGTGTCGTGTAATGTTGACATCCATCTGCAGATATGTGGAGGCCATCCAAATAATGCTTCAAGTTCAAAAAGGAATATTCCCCCCAAGTCTTCATATTGCTGTTTGTATCTCTTGTATTGTTGTCTTGAAAAATAAGTTCATTTACATACAGATGTATAAAATGTTCAAATTACAATAGGATAGCTGTTGAAACAGATATCTTGGAACGTTTTTAATGATTCTAGTCAACATTTCAGAAGTTCACCAAGCAACCAGTCATCCTCCAGTGACCCAGGACCAAGTGGGAGTAGTCAGTGGAGGCACCAAGTTGGATATGAAGGGTATTTATCCATTTACAGATCTGTCTAGTTTCTATAGAAATTGTTCAAAAACATGATAATGTACAAATTAGACTATTTGAGACTGATCCAGTGTTGCTGGGGCAAAGTCCTGCATGGGGCTATGCCAGGGTGGCTCCAAACACCATCTGATGGCGTGTTGGGCTCTACCACTTGTACCAAGCATTCAGGGATCGACCAGGTCAGAGTTGGCCCCCAGCCACTGCCTGCACTGACCGAACTATGATGCCACATCTAAGGCAACCTATTGGTGCAGATTAAGGCTTGTAAAAATAGTAGTCCATTGTCTTTACACACTTACGTTTCCAGCCTGCTCTATCACTGAATGCTTGAGGACCATTTTATGCCTAGCTGAAAGGGATGGAGAAATGTTGAGCCATAGGTCTGATTTAAATTGTATGTGGGCATTAACTGCTGTTTTTGAGATAGTAAAACCTCTACTGATTGTCCAGGTGTCTAAATTGTCTAAGAATACATTTGAAATTGTGGCATTCTCTGGCATTACGTAGATGGATAGTGCTTTCCTTTTGAAAAGCAATATCCTAAATTCTTTGTTCACCCTTGTTTGCTCACTGAAAATATTGGAATTGTGTGATGTATGTAGAAATGGGGAAACACTTAAGTAGCTTTCATGGTGCATGAAGAAAAGCATTGATTTCTTTCTTTGTTAAAAGGTGTCAATCCCCTTTACTTCATGACCACCAAGGTTCAAGTGCATTAGAAAGTGAAGGAGGCAGAGAACATGAAAAATCGTTGGAAGTGTCCAGACATCCTAATGGTAACGAATATCATTTATAAGCTGAATTACCATTATAGTTTATCTTGTACTTCACTTGTATAAGATAAAAAAAGTATCAAAATGCCTTAAACATCTTAAATATGCTAAAGATGAAGCATGTAGCACTACCCAAAATGCTACTTATAATAGAAGTGAGGAAACAGTGGTGGATTTCACCAAATAATGCGGAACATTTGTGTTTCTTCTGAAATGGTCCTTGAGGAAGTGTAGTACTGTCCCAACTAAATTTTTTTTGAATATCTTTGTACTTTTCTTCCTTTTTCCTTCCTTTTGAAGTTCCTATACCACTCTGTGTCTCTTGCATGACACGTTCCATAACACATAATGCATCACTTACTCATACCGTCTTCCACATCCTCGTATCGCAACATTCTGACACGCATACGTTTTCTCTCATGCAGCATCATGAATCGTCACAGCCAATTATTCCTTACAAGAGTGGCTTTTCATACCATCTGATAATGTTTAATTCCCATATTCATGTGGCACATTCACATGTCATGTTGCATCACCCATCTGGCAAACCTTGCATGGCAGTATCCTGCATGATCAGCCAGGCTCCCATGAGAACTGGATTTAGCATGGGAAGAAGCCATGTAATGGGGAAATGCTATCTATGCCTCTGTGCTGGAATATTGCATGGGGTGGGGGACCTCAAGAACACACTTGCTTTTTCTAAGTTGCACTTTTTTGTGTGTCCTTGCACACTCTCAATTGTAGCACTTCCTTACAGACTTGCTCTCCTACAGATAGATATAGAGGGGTGTGTGTGTGTGTGTGTGTGTGTGTGTGTGTGTGTAATATAAATGTTATATATTTACTGTACATTCATGATATATAACCCAACTGATTCTGCAAGCTGCAGAAAGTATAAATTACTGCAGCTACATCTTCCCATTACTGACATTCCTCCTGCTGCACATTCTGCTCTTCCTCTTTCTGCTCTTTCATTTGCACAGGAGGAGTGGTGATAGGGAAGTTGTCAATCAGTTTCTTTGATGCCTAACTTACAACCCTCCAGCCAATGTCATTTCAGTGCCTGCTGCTGGCAAAACTGGCTCATGCATACTCAGTTTCTGGGAGGCTAATGCTTTCTCCCTCCACTTTGTGTTCATACCCTGCTTCTGCTTCAGTGTAGAAATGGAATGTTTAGCTGAGCAGGAGCATCCTATACCATTTGACTAGCTGTGCAGAGAATAGAAAAGTGAGTGAGTGTGAGAGCGCACACGCACATTCTTCCTTGGAGAGAGTTAAGAGTAATTTCTCCCCTTACAAATCCAATTATTTCTTTCTACAAGCCCTTGAGATGCCTAAAAAAATATTATTTACTTACCTACTTCCCCTGACATAGGGATTCATTAGTAGCCACACAGATTTTTTTTTCACTTCTTATTCAGAATCCTATTGGTTCATAGAGTTCAATTATCTTTAGAAGTAAAAAGCAAGTGTCTGATTTGGAAAGTTCATGGAATCTCGATGTTTCATATAGCAGTAAGTGGTGAGCCTTTTCCTTGTACAATATGTTTTGTTGCTTTTAGAAATTAAACTACATAATTATTTTTGGCAGAAACCAAGTGGCATGCACCTTCAACCAAAGTCTTGAGTACCTATAAAGACCGGGCCTTACAGAAAGAGAGCAGTGGCAAGGATTCACCAAACAAATTTTCTCATGTAAGTTCTTTTACTTAGGGTTTCCCACAAAGGAATTTTTTTCACATGTATGGTGAAAAGGGCAGGGTATAAGTTAAAAAAAATTGCTAATCATGGGTGAATATTTGCTGAATGTATATGCATTGTTATAGTCTTCCTGTGTAGCTATGGGAAGTATGAGATGTGAAGGTGTAGATTACGCAAGGTAAATGAACTGTCAGTGTAAAGCTTATTACAGTGCTTTTCTACATATTATACTTCTGTTTGAAATTATTGTGCATCCAACATTCTTGGTAGGCTAACCCTGAGAGTGAGATGGCACATTGCATTAAGGACATGCTTGTACCTATTGTGCTTGTCTTCTATAATAGTCATGGAGAAGGTCATCTAATGAAACTGTGACTTGGGGGAGGGTGACTTTTGTTTCTATCAAGTTTCTGACCTGAATCATACATGTCTTATAATTGCTCTAGGATGAAAGCTCCCGTTGGCACCAGTGGTAGCTTACCTCATAGAGAAAATAACCCGGGGGGATAGAGGAGTCATTGCAGGGACAATGGGTTAAGGCCCCACCCCCAGTGCTTCTGTTTTTTATTGGGGCCTACGCAGCTGCTATTTGGAGAATAAAACATAAGAATCAGTTCTGAGTTTAAAGGCGCAATCCTAACATGGAGTTAGGATGTCACAGTTAGGTCAGCAAAGTTTGACTGGCACAAGGGCCACTGTAAAGCGCATTTGGACCACTTTTGGAGTCAGGGAGGATGGCGCGCATCTATGTGCTGGCCTCTCTGACTCTGAGAGTGGCCCAAACACGTTACTGTGTCCCTTGTGCCAATTGAACTTCGCTGGCCTAACTTTGCCGACTTAACTCCGGGTTAGGGTTGCTCCCTAAAATAATTGGGCCTGAGTAAGTAATTTTTGGCAAAAACCATCTGATCTCATGGTAAAGAGGCAGTTGTATGTGCTTGCATTTAAAACTAACATATGGAATAAACAGTACTGTATGGCCATTTTTAAATGTTAGGCATTTTTTATAAGCATCTCTGATTCAAGAGTGGCTTTGAGTACTATTTCGGATAATGACCTCAAAACAAGCGCATTATGAAAGCCATGCGCTGGTTTCTAGGACACTGAGTGGATTAAAGCCTCATTAATGTAAGCATCACTCTGGTGTCTGTCAGAGCTTGATTCACATTGGCTTGCTTAAGGCTGAGGACATGCCCTGTTGTATTCAAGTGGCATTCATGCATTGCCATCTCTTGCCATAATGCAAGGAATAAACATCTACTTGGATTACCAGCAATTGCATTTTTACTATTTTGGTAAACATTTTAATTAAATGCATTCTTAAAAGCTGAATTTCTTGTTCTGTTTCTGCCTGTTAATTTGAAGGATGGCAGTGAGGACTTGATGTTAAAAAAATGGTTATTTTCAGTCAAAATAAATAATTTCAGAATTGAAATGTACAAATAAGAGAATAGAGCCTGTTAGTGCTCAGATATTACCTTTGTGATAAACTAAATGACACAGAAGCTCCTTCATTCAATCCACGTATATAGCCAATTCTTCTCTTTCCCTGAAACTGAGCAGGGTCAGAGAAAGACAAGAGCATCAATCAAATCTGCTTATTCAGCATATTTGATTCCCACAGTCTTTCCTGAGAACAGCAAGGGTTCCTCTCTATTCATTTATATGATTAATAGAGATAATAGCAAGACCAGAACAGGCAGATATTGTCTATGCCACAGACAGGCAATGTCTGCACAAGGCTTTCATCCATCTTGTACCCATGCTTCTGCATGCACATGCGTGTGTGTATATGGATATGTGCTGGCTGTCTTGTGTCTGGAATGACACAGACCTTTTATTGCTCTCCCTCTTTACTTATTCTTATTCATACCCTTTTCAGCCTCAAGGCAAGGAATTTCCTTGCCTCAAGGCAAATTGATATTGTAGACTTTACTTGCATTTCTGGATGCTGAATTTTCCATTATCTGCATATTAAGGCAAAAAGAGAGAGAACAGGCATTCAGTCTTATTTTCTGCTGTTATACAGTTACTCTTGCAATAATCCAAAAAGCTACTGTTAATGTTTCCAGCAGGCCTTTTTTCCTGCAAGGAAATGAGGTCACAATCCTCCACCATATTGTAAACTATTGTAAACTGACTGTGTATCAAATTACAAAAATAGTTTGCTCTGTGTGTGGTAGCTGCTATAAGGCCAGATCCACCTTGTTCTATACTAGAAAAGGACCATTGCTTGGGGATAGAGCACATACTCAGAATGCAGAAGGTTGAGTTCAATTCTTGGTATCTCTAGATAGGGCAGGAGAAGGCTCCCATCCTGGAGAGCCTCTGCCAGTCTATATTGGTCTTGAAGGACTAGTTCTCTCACCAATAAGTCACTTTCCTATGTTTCTGTTGTTCACAGCCTCTTGTATTGCTTTTACAAAGTCCATCGTGCTTTAAAAAAAAATCCTTTGCTTCCATATAGTAGAACTACTTGTTCTTAGGATAGTGTACAGCACATCCTAGTAGATCAGTATTGGGGCAACAATTAATTCATTTTGTGACAGTCAAACAGCGAAGAACTGCCCTGCTTAAACTTTGCTTGTGTGTCCACTAACACTTGGAAGTTCCATCTAATACTTGGAAGTTGTGATCCAGAGTTGTAGTTTGACTTTATAGCCTTGATGAATAATTTTCTTTCTCGTGATATGACAAACATACATGGCTATCGCAGGATACACATATATAGAAGGTCAGCTACTGTATGAAAGTATTTGCTTATCTAGCTGTAGAGTCTTCCATGAGTAACAGCCTATGTTCTCTTAATTGGATGTGTTTAGAGAATCTCTTCTGATAATAACAGGGATTTCATAATATAAGTGCTGGATGTATATTTTTAAACTGTTGTCAAGTAACTCACTACATTCAATCTCAAGTAGTCTTGTATGCAATGGGAAAACTTATTTCCCAATCTATTTTGATCATGCTTTGCTAGAAATACTAATGACCGTCTCCAAATGAATAGTGCTAGCTATCCTATATCTGCTTCATGTTTATTTGGCACTTCTAACAAACAGTAGTGTGACTGTGTGTGTGTGCTTCTTTTACTGGTGAAAATGTGAATTGCACAAAGTAAAACTTTACATTGTAAAATGTTTGGTTTTTAAGATTGGAGACAAGAACTGTTCCAGCCATTCCAGCAGCAATACCCTATCAAGTAATACATCCAGTAACAGTGATGATAAACACTTTGGCTCCGGAGATCTGATGGACACTGATTTGCTTGGATTAACATATATTAAAGGGGCTTCTACTGATAGTGGAATCGATACTGCTCCCTGTATGCCTGCCTCAGTTTTGACCCCCTTGCACTTAGCTGGAAGCCGGTCTGGAATGCATACTCGGACAGATCAGTGGTCTGAATCTGAAACTCCTGGGCCGGATGATGAGCAGACCAAAATTTATGCTGTTCATAGCTATGCTTCGGCCATTTCTAGCAGTCATACCGGTGATGGCAGCATGGGAGACCTCAGTGAAATATCTTCACATTCCAGGTAGGTGATTTTCTTTAGTAACCAGACTCATGGTTCTGAAAAAAAAATGTGAGTTTGCTTATATTTTTACAAATATTACATTTGACTAGGATTGGTTTTCTAAAACTTCATGTCACCATAGTTGCACTTCATTATGTATGAGGATGGGCTAAAACATTTCTTTTGTTACAAATGTACTCCATGAAATGATCTCTGCATTGTTTGTCTATGAAAGCAGCAGCAAATGTTTAAAAACCTAGTGCAAATTTTACCATACATGAAAGTATAAAAGGTGAGGGAAAGCCATATACTGTAGATCCGTATATGTACAATTGCTTAATAGCACGTAGCTTGGATCACTTGCCTGTGCTCCCTGGAGGTTTTTTACCCTTTACTAGTGATGAGAAAAAAAACACTCTGCTGAAAATATTTATTTATTTATTTATTTATTTATTTATTTATTTATTTATTTATTTATTTATTTATTTATT
>JAJKFI010000018.1:10929719-10978095 GCA_029204185.1 Lerista edwardsae | reverse complement strand
ATTTATTTATTTATTTATTTATTTATTTATTTATTTATTTATTTATTATGCACAACTAGTATTTGTTACAATATTTATATAACACCTTTCTCAAAGACAGCCCAATTCTAACCAACTTTGCAGCACTGATGCAGCTTCAGTGCAGCCCCAAGGTAAGAGAGCAAACATTCCCTTACCTTGAGGAGACCTCTGTGGTTGCTCCCTCTCCACAGAATGCAGCACATGCCCCTTTGACACAGCCATGTTGGCACTGGAAGATTGGTTAGGATTGGATTGTGAAGGCGGTTTACATAGGCAGGCGGTCCATAAATCCCATTTTTTCAAGTGGTTCCCCCCCCCAAGTATTGTTCTATGAGTCGAACTTGTAGACCCCTCCATTTCTCCAGATATTCTCCTTCATAGCCTTCTTTGCATTGCATCTGGTATCTGCTTGTTAAACAAAGTGATCTAAATATGGTTTGGTTTGTGGGTTCTGCGGAGTGAAACGTCTTGCCATGTAGCAGAGTGCTGAACTAGATATCCTTCTACCTTTTTGCATTTCTGTTTTAAAATCTGTCATTAAAAAAACCTGCCTTTTCTGCAGAAGCCTTTGGCTCCCCTCAACAATAATCTTTTACTTGCTATTTAATTGCTGAACACTAGTGCCACGTTATATTGATTTACAAGATTTTAAACTTTTCAACTTGGATTGACACTCCTAAGGACATGCTGAAGTAATTCTAATATGATGGCTAGAAGCAAGGTTTGATTCTTTGTTCCAATTTAACATGGACAAAATGTGTCCAAGAACCATATTAATGAACTTGTGTGACAGCTGTCACTCCAGCAAAGGCCACCAGTATTCCTTCTAAGTTGTGTGGCTGCACAGTTATACAAACAGTTCCATACAGACATTGGCTTTCCTAGAAGTCTGCAATGCTGATGTGCCACCACAGAAGGGTGGCGCAGATCCCTTGGAGGGAACACTGAAGGCTAGTCAGCAATTATGCCAAAGGTGAACCTTGCCCCTATGCCAATGCCTCAAAGGAAGTTTCACCATTAGTAAAATAATCTAGGCCATGGTATACCTTTGCAAGCCTCATTTTGTGTGACGTATTCTGTTTGGAGGATTGCTTCCATAGGCTGTGGTTCACTAAACTTCCCAGAAATTTACATAGGTAAAGCCTATCCTGTTCTCTTCAGTGCTGAATGCTCTAATTCAGTAGTTCTCAACATTTTTTTTGCACCGGGATCTCCTTTTTAGATACAACAACCTGTCAGGACACACACACCCCCAAAGACTCGGGCCGGAAGTGATGTTGTTACGCAGGGAATGAGTCTTTTTGAAAATAAGAACATAAGAAGAGCCCTGCTGGATCAGGCCAAGGCCCATCTAGTCCAGCTTCCTGTATCTCACATGGCCCACCAGGTGCCTAAGGGAGCTCAGTAGACAATGAGATGCTTGCATCCTGTTGCCATTCCCTTGCACCTGGCATTCTGAAGTAGCCTACTATTAATATGAGGAGGTTGCACAACCCATCATGGCATATAGCCCACAATGGACTTTTCCTCCAGAAATCCAGTCCCCTTTTAAAGGCATCTAGGCCAGATGCTATCACCACCTCCTGTGGCAAGGAGTTCCATAGCTTAATTACCCGCTGGGTAAAAAAGTACTTCCTTTTATCTGTTTTAACTCTCCCAACACTCAATTTCAGTGGATGTCCCCTGGTTCTGGTATTGTGAGACAGGGAAAAGAACATCCCACTATCCACTCTATCCCTCCTGTGCATAATTTTGAATGTCTCAGTCATGTCCCCCCTCAGGCGCCTTTTTTCCAGACTGAAGAGCCTTCCATTATTTATGAAAATAAATAATACTTTTTGAAAGTCGGAAGAACTCCTTCTTAGAATGTTCTGAATGCTTAAGTGATGTTTGAGTTCAGTGATTGATACTTGGAGTTTCAGCCTTCAGAATTTTTAGGCTAGTTAAGTATGTCTCTGTTTTGTTTCCTTTTCTAAAATAAAAGGCAGTAGACACTTAGATATGTGTGTCTTCATGTTTCTTTCTTATAAGTTGTGTTCTAATTATCAGTATAGATGCTTATATGTTTGGGAAAAAACCCATTACCACTACTAAACTTAGATTATTACAATTGATTCAAGTATGTTGTGTGTATTGAGTTTTGTGAAAAATGATAGGATACACAAACACATAGTGTGTGTATAGTGGGTGTTTTGCAACCTGTAGTAAGACTGTGTGCAAATTGTTCAGTCTAGCTAAAGGAAAGCACTATAAAGTCCAATTTTTATGTTACTGTTTAATAAATTGTGGCCTTCACATTAGTGCTCTTACGTGTTTGCCAAAATTTAAAATTTGATATACAAAACAATAAAATAGTATGAAGTCTATTAGTAGAGTAGTAGTAATAAACACAGCGTGCAGAATTGGTTTCAGGTTTCTGTGGGGCCTGGGGCGCAGAGATCTTTGGGCTGTCTTTGGATCCACCCCCTTAGCATTGTTCCTAACAACATCCTTTCCCCTTTTGCCCTTCCTTTCCTCCTCTTTGACCCCTTCTCCTTAAAATGAAAACATACCTTGTTCAAACAAGAATGTCTTTGGTAATTCACAAACACGCACAGCTTTTAAAAATGCAACATTAAACTTTGCTTGGACCATCTTAACACCCAGAAAAGTTGAGTTGCAAGGAAATACCTATTTGGAATTTTCATATTCAGGGGCAGCATGCCACTGAATACTGTTGTAAATAATCACAAGAAGTTAGTAATGGTTTTCAGTATACGGGGGGGTGGGGGAAAGGAACATATTCCCCATAGATACTGAGGGATGCCTGTATTTTAATGCTGGCTGCCCTATTTAGGACATGAATTGTATTAATGATGCTTTCTTGTGTCGTTTGGGAAAGATCATGGAGTTGTTTTCCTATCATCCAAATTTCCTGACATACCATCCTGCCTATTTTGTTTTTCCCCCTTTTCTAGTGGGTCACATCATTCAGGAAGTCCTTCCACACATGGTCCTAAAAGCAGTGGATCTTTAGACACCTCCAAAGTATACATAGTGTCACAAAACAGCAATCAACAGATCTCTGGCTCAGTAGCAAAATGCTACCCTCGGCAAGGAGCAATAAGTAAATATGTCATTGGCTGGAAAAAATCAGATGGTAGCCCTACACCTGAGGAATCCGAAGCTTCTGAATGCCAAGAGTAAGGGCTTTTTGTTTTTCATATCAGGGAAGAAAAGCTTGTGTGATTTGAGAGGGAAGGGGCTCTAACTGTAAAGGGAAGGAAATGTAAGCTGGATGATGAGACTTGAGGGCTGGAAAGGTGGTGTCAGAATCCTGCTGCATATCGGCAGCATTTGAATTATTGGAGGAAAGGTAGAAGGACCCTTAATTTTAATCCACGAATCCTATTTAATCACTTGTTGCTCCAGCCAACCAAATTACTGCTGCTTTGTAGCTAATGGGGCTGGACCACCCCTTCTTTAATTGGAACACTGAATGTGGGACCTCCTGTTCTTAATTTTATTGCATGAAATCAGTTGCAAGAAATTTAACTTTAAATGTTGAAGTCCTAAAACTGAAGAAAGGACTTTGCATGCCTCAATTAAATATATATTGTTCAATTATAGCAGTGATTCTGCTAAACTTCAACAGCAACCTTGAAATGCTGTTTTCTTTAAATATGGAAAAGTTCGGCATTTGGACTGAGAACAGTAGTTTTTCAGAAACATATATATCTGAAGAGTGTGGCCTAATTGGAGAGCATGAGTCAGAAATTGGACTGAAGTATATGTTGGGTTACCAGAAGTGGGAACTCCCTCATTTGCAACATTGTCATGTTTGTCTTGTATGTTACGAGGTGTTTTTTTTTTGGTCTTTTTGCAAGGCTGAAACTCTGTTATAAAGATGTCTGTTTTCAAAAAAGGTTTTCTCAAACAGTAAACATCTAGCATCTGATCATTTTGAGCCACACAGTGGGGGTGGGTGAGGGTTGCTTTATAACTTTGCTGCCTTGTAGTTCCAACCCTGATCGCTTGCCCCCTGCATCAAGAAGAAAAATAAAAGGGAAACATCCTGGATCGGCTATTCATTCCTGTGGGCCCTTATGTAGCAACCCAGATTTTCTCTGAGGACACAATAGCTGATTATATGCCACTTGCACTTGGCAGTAATTCGTCCTAGATATGTGTTAGGTGTTCAGGAATCTCCAGTTTTCAGATTACATGTCTCAGGGCACAATCCTATACTGCGCTGGACTGGCAAGGCCAGCCGGCCAACATCATATCCAGTATAGTATAGGAGAGGCAGGTGCCCCTATGGGCTCCTTGGCGCAGATCCCGAGGAGACCTTGCGGCCCGAATCAGGGCCGCACAGCCTCCCAAACGGGTCTGAACCCGCCTATGTCCCGCCCACCTCCTGCACTCCTCCCGCCAATCCCCGAGCCACCCCATCATGGCATCTCCATCGTGCCAGCTGGCTTCAGCCAACGCAAGGGAGGCGCTGCGCAGGCGCAGCAGAACCGGCACTGCCTCCAGTGCCGGTCCTGTTGCCTTAGCGCTGACGCGGGGGTACCAATTGGCGCCCCCATGTCAGCGCGCAGCGTTAGCACAACCCCTTTGCACTGACGCTGTGCAGTCCGTCGGATTGCGCTGTCAATCTTTTAAGATAATGGTGCTCAAACTTTTTAAACCAGGAGCCACTTTATAGAATGGCACTAGTATCAGGACATTACTGCTGTACATTGCAAACATTAACCAGAATCTTTACCTTTCCTCCCCTTTCATGCAAAGGAGGAGTTGAGTGCATGAGCCTGAGACTATCTGCATCTTGTGCATGTAAACAATGGTGTGCAACAATATCTAAATAGCACATTCTCTTTGAGAAGACAAAAATGTCTGATTTCCTTTATTGTATCTGTTTTAATGCACTATTAATTAAAATGCAGATATTCAAATTGTTTGTGAAAATGCATGATTATAATAAAATATTCTATTTTAATATAATTGATTACAAGGGAGTTCCACATATGATCACTGATAACTCTGATACTGCAGTACCAGGAGACCAGTGTGATCTGTTTGTTGTTTTCATTCCTTGATTTTAATGAAATTGCCAATTGAAGTTGTAAGCATGACAATAGAGAAATATAACATTTGAGGTCAAAATTATGACAGTGATACCTTTGAACACGTAAGAATCATGTAGAGGCTTTCCCTGCATTTTTGACTGGTTAGGGACCAGAGCACTGACAAAACCTGGAACTATTTGAGAAATGGAATAGAACAGTTTTTCTAGCTTACAAATGCAAATTACCAATTTAAGTGCTAATTGCCAAGTTCTAATTGGTTGGTGCAGTCTCTCTCTTGATAGTCTCTTTGAATTTACAAGCTAAAATTGCCATTTCAAAATTTGAGAGGCAGACACTCAAAAGGATCCAACAGCATTCCTTTCTTCATCCACACATACACACATGCTTTCTGTGCTGAAGAAAAAGATCAAAAGAACAGATAACCAAAAAACAATCTGTCGAAAAGCAGGGGTTATCTGTAGTTTGTTTTCTACCTGGTGTCAGAAACTTATTTTTAGTATTTTTCCTGAGCTTTTAGAGACCTACAGTATATGTTCCATACTGTTGCTCTCTGTACTTTGGGTTTACTCATTGCTCCTTTTATTAATGCCATTTTTACTGCTATTTTATATAAGCTATTTTATTTTCTGATTTTGTAGCACAGAATGTGTACACTTCATGTTTTTATTATTTAACTGCCTTATAGGGCTTTAACTGTAGTTTAATATTTTAAATAATTTGGAAGCATTGACCTGAATCTAAATTATATTTGTTGTATAGTTTAGGAATTGGCGATAATGTAACTATCCGAGCACTATCAAAGTGAACATCCATAAAAGATGCTTTAGATGGAGGGAGTGCTGCAGAGATCTTAGCTAACAATGGGCAACTAATTGTTTCTGCAGATTGTATAATGATGTTGATGGTCTATCTTCAAGTCGGCTTCAGGCCTCTGTAAGGAGTACAGATTCTGAAAGCCAGCGAGTCTTGTCGAAAGAAGAATTTCTGAAGCTGATGTTGCCAGACAACATGTCTGTGGAGGAGGGCAGAAGAAAGGTTAGCTACAGTCCTTTGGTATCACTAAGCTTGAAGGAACAATAAAAAGCTACTAAAAAGGAAGAGAAATAAGAGGTTGGAATGGAGATAATCAATTCAATGAAATCTACAGCCCAATCCTAATGGGCCTCTACGCCAGCAGAACGCATATTCCACCAGCATGAACAGCTTTATGGCTGTTTCCCATAAACTAGGCCAGTGCATGGGGCCTGGCTGCCACCACAGGCAGCGAGCAGCCAGGTCCGTACAAGGACAGATGCCAGTGTACTGTAGGTGAGCCAATGCAGAGGGTAGAACAGGGTGGGGTGAGTGGAACAGGACAGTGGTGGGAGCAAAGGAGTGGGCAGATCAGGCCCTGGCTGGGGGCGGGTTTGATAATGGTGCACACCAAATCCTGACCCCCTCCCAGGCCTGTTCCGTCTTTCCAGGTCAATGCAGACTGGTGCAGATCCAAGTTGACCTACGGAAGCTCCCTGGGTTTTGCTCCTGGGGAAAGGAAACCAATGTTGCCTTATCCTGAGGAAGCCTTCCATGGCCAAAAGTCCCCCGCAGGATTCAGTGGAAGTCATGCTGAGATTGCTAAATGACTGCACGAGAATTTAGTTAAAACTGGACTTGTTATGAGGTCTATAAACAGTTGCTTCCTGTGATTACCCTATAATTTCAAGGGATGTAAAATGATTGAGACACCTGATCTTTTGTTATTACAGGTTTATCATCCCTTATCCAAACAGCTTGGGACGGGAAGGTGTCCAGATTTCAGATTTTTCTGGATTTTAGAATAATTTGCATAAATGTAATGAGAAATGCTTCCTCTTGCTCACTGTTACCCATTTGGGTGTCTGCTGGCCTCTGACATTTTTCAACAATGTCTGTATAGGCACACATCACAGAGCAGAGAATAGAACTTACAGCCTGTATGTGGGAATGAGCACAAGACCTTCTTTCTATGGAAAGTTTAAAAAAAGTTTTGGTCAAAGATGTCTGGATTTTGGATGTCCAGATATGGGGTCATCTACCTGTAGGACAAAGGACAATAACGTGATGTTAGTTTACTATAATCTTCCCGTATGGCTTAACTGTATACAAACTATTAGTAATATGATAAATGGCCAAATTTATTTGCTAATTTATTTTTTTTCTAAAATGTTTAGTTTTCATTTTATGGCAACCTGTCTCCAAGGAGGACTCTGTATCGTACTCTTTCTGATGAGAGCATATGTAGCAATCGGCGAGGATCTTCATACGCTAGCTCACGAAGTTCAATGCTAGATCAGGCTTTGCCAAATGACATTTTATTCAGTACTACACCACCGTATCACAGTACCTTACCTCCTAGAACAAGCTTTACCCCTGGTATTGGAAACTTAAGACGTAAGTATGTCTTTAAAGTATCCTCAGATTTGATTGCCAGTTAATTTGCCATTGAAAGACTGAGTGTTCTTCAGGTTATTATAAGGCTGAATGTGAGGGTGTGTGTGTGTTAAACATAGCATATTGATCATATTCTTTGGAACAAGCAAAGTTACTTCCCACACAAGCACCATCCAGCTCAAGGGTGATGCAGTGCTGCATGAGAAATAACCGTGACATCTATCCATCCCATGTTTGTTCATCGTTTCACGTAATGGAAGGGCAGTGTGGGACCTGACAGTGCAAAAGTAGCAACTGTTAGCTTGGTGGCATGCGTTGGACCATCATTTTCAGTTTAGGAAGTTATATTCTCAACTCTATTTTTTTGTGGTGGTTTGCTTTTTTTTATTTGCTAAGAGAGAGATTCAAAGAAAAAAGTACCATAATTCAGAGAGATAATAATTTTAATACCAAATTTTTAAAACCATGATTAACCCTAAGATGGTTTCTCATAACTAGAATTTTAAAATGGAGGTTTGCTGCTGATTTGCAAACCATGGTTAAAAAGCTAGTCAGCATTAACCAAACATAGCTCTTAACCATGGTTAATATTCCCGGTTAGCAGGCAGACAGAATTAAAGGAGATTAGAGGCCCATCTTTGAACTCTTAACCATTGTTAATATAGCATCAAAAAGATTATCAGTGCAGAATTTGACAATACTGATATCTTTGAGGGGGTAGTGGATAGGATTAAGGCTTCCCAACCCTCAAACAAGTAGCCTAAATCGTCAACGTTTTCAAGAGTTGGGAAGCTAGATGCACATTGCAGAGGACCATCAACATGCTTCTCACACATTGAAGCAAAATCCTAAAGGCAACTTTTTTTCCCTAAATTTAGATGAGTTTTGGTTCTCAGATGGGTCCTTATCTGACAAGTCAAGATTCAATGATCCTGGTCTGATGCCCCTTCCAGATACAGCCACAGGATTAGACTGGTGTCACTTGGTAGATGCTGCACAAGCATTTGAAGGTAATGAAATAATCTATGTAACCATTGTATTAAATATAATTAATCCAAATTAAAACTCAATGCTCTTTAAAGGTTTGGTCATTTCCAGTAACAATGCATCTGACTTCTAGCAACTGTGCATATACTCTTGATTGATCTGTTCTCTAACTTAGTTAAGTGCAATGGGCTAAGACCAAGGTAGAGATGAAAAAGGGCAAGAAGCTTAATATTATGGATTGGACAGATCTGCTCTAATCCATACATACATATGATGATAATTGTATCCAAGGATGCATGATGTAATACGTTACTAATCTCAAGTTGGGTTCAGACATAACACAAAACCCTGGTTTGTACTAACCATGCTTTAGAACCCTCATCATAGCCTGAACTTCCAGATATGCAGTAGGCAAACTCTTGTTTAGCGCTTCTTATATTTTCCACCTGTTCAGTACTCATACGTTTCATGTTCATCTCCATTTTCATGGTGCAGCAGCCTCATAAGGCAGAGTAATGTCCTTACAATGATTTAGCTATGGTCTGTAAATTCAGACATATCATCAAACCACAATTAGGAAACCAAATTCAAACCATGGTTTCAGGCCATATCTTGTTGGTCCAAAACAAACCACAATGGGGAGGTAGGCTCCAGTTTAGATATAATGTGCAACTATGTTGTTTGTGAAATGTCTTCCCAGGTTGGCTTTACCATATCCTCATTCAGATGTCTAAAGCCTTGACTTTTTCTTCCAGTTTTGGGTGGAAGATAGTAGTGATTGTGTTGCTGTGCATTGGGTTGTTTGAACTGTCTTTTGGAGTGGTTTTGTTTTGTTTTGTCTTATGATATATAGTTCTTTGTTAATTAATTGTAAGCTACCTTGAGTTGACAAGGCAAAAGGCAAAGTACAAAAGCTTTAGGTAGTAAATATTTTTAATAAACCATGGTTTTTATGTGATATCTGGATCTAGCAATTGTTTTGTACAATTCAAATAAAATAAGTTAATTTGGAAGCCAAATTTTAAATACCTTTCTAGTATACGATTGTCTCTTGGAGATGCATATGCAAATTAATTCTTTGGGGTACATGTCCTTCAAGTTACACAACATGTTTTATTCTGTCTGTTAATTGGTGTTGTTAGATTATTAAGATGTAAAGAATCAAGAATACATGTTTTGATCCAGAAGAAAGCTCTGGAAAAATAGCATGTGCAAACCTTCAGGGATGAAAGCAGGTCCTGCGTCAACCCCAAACCTGCTTTTAAAGTTTAGAGTAATTCAAAATGCATTTTAGGAGACAACCAATTTGGGAAGCTTTAGTATTTGTATTTAGGATATATCAAGGAATGATGCAGGCTTTATCTACGCTGATTTCAGCCCACAGATCCTCTCTTTGATTTAACTGAATTACTTTATTTTTGCTAATACATTAAAAAAATTATTTTATGGGGCTGAATTGGGACCTGCATAGACCAGATTTGTTTTGCATTCTAGTTGGAGATAAGAGAATACAGACTTAGCTTTAGCCTTGGGAGCAAAACATCAAGCTCTGCTTCTGCTCACATTCGAATGAATCTTAAATTGGAGAGAGAGTGTGAGTGGTCATGCACAACTGCAAGTCAAATGTGCTTTAGGCAGTGTCATCATATATACAAACAGAGATATTTCCATGGTCACAGAATCCCGCCCTTCTGTGACTGTATTGTTATATTCATAGTGAAATTGTTTGATGTAAAAGCTTATCTAGTAGCTTTGGACGTATCTCAACTGTCGCCTTCTACAATTCCATAACTAAACCCATAAAATGTTTTATGAACATTAAAGAATCCTATTGCAGTACTCATAGGATGTGTTCTGGTTTTAATTGTTTTTTAATGCAAATTTTGGCAGAATCCTATTTGGACACTGTGCCATTGTTGCATTGATGCTGGCATGATGTCAGTCATATCCTAAGCGCCTTCAGGCAACACCAGGCCAGTGCTGCCCTCCCAGTAGCACTGGTGTAGCCTTCCCAGCAATACTAATAGTGTCTGTCATGCACCCAGCAGTGTCCTGACATTGGCATGCTGTCAGTGTGATGTCCAAGGAGCCAATCACAGCATCTGCCCAGTACCAATGCTGGTGACCAGAGAAGCACTTCCTGGGTGAATGGAATAGGGGGCATGGACAGATTCAGGGCTAATGAGGAGCCAATGCTGGGGGACATCCCCTTGCCAGCCACTGGTAATGAGCAGTAATGGGCACTTCCACTGACCACAGACAGCTGCCCCAAGGACCACAAGCATTTGACACAAAGATGTCACACTGTCCCCACATCCTACATCAGTTAGTTACAGTGGCATTGGCAAAGAACAGCCAAAAGCAAAGACCTGTTAGGAACCAGTATTCAAGTCCCCTTATCCTACCCCCCCCACACACACACACAGACACACAAACAAGGAGCACCTTTCCAACAAAGGGCAGAAAGATGGCTCCCTTGGAAAAGGGGAGCCATGTGCAAAAACCACACAAGCTTCTCCATCGCAAGGGCTGGAGTTCCTGTGGGGGCATCAGTGCTGCATTTTTCCAGCATTGCACCACTATCCATCAGCTGGTCGCATTCTACCCCAGCAGGGCTGTTGTTGCACAAGCAGACATGATACAGTGTGCTGGCATAACTTGAGAATAGGATAGAACCTTATTAGTATGTTTAGAATCGCAGTCAGAAAAAGTTGTAAAGTTCTCTCTGCTAGAAAAAGTTCCTGGACAGCAAGAAGAAGCTCTAGTTGAGTTCTAGCACAAATATTCATTTTTTTTAAAAGAATAAACAGTTTCTGTTTATTATGACAACGAAGAACCCTGTGTTGCGTTATCAGAATATTTGAAATAGAGTTGAAGAAAGGCATTTAAAAAATTTCAGAAGGACAGATAGTTCAAAGATGTACATTATTGAAAGCAATTGTTCATTCTGTTCTAAGAATCAGTTTTGATTTTTATCCTGTCCATCCTTCGGTGGTAACTTTCTGCCTTAGTTCTAATGTAGAACTAACTACCCTTAGTTCTTTGGGTAATGATACCCAAAGGAGGGCATCAGCTGTTGACTACAGCGTATTGGGTGGCTGCTGTTGTAACAGGCCTGAAGCCATATAGGCTTTTTTAAGTGGTACCAAATAATGGTCTTAGTACTTAGGTGTTGCTATTCTTCATCGGTGTTTTAATTGCCGATGTTTTATTCTGTTGTAGTTGTATTGTTTTTCGTACTGATTTATACTGTATTTTTCTCAGTGTTTGTACATTCTTGACTCTGGTGTTGAAAAGCTTCTTTTCATCCAAGGCATTCTTGGATAGAGGGTAGTATTGAAAGTTTGCTAAATATTCTGAGAGTTGGTTTGTATTATTCTAGTTAATATAACTCCAATACTTTTTATCCAGGTCTTGCATTATATTGTGAGACTTGGGTAAAAGACCTATTAGTAGATATATACCAGAAGTAAATAGTTGCCTAATTAAATATATACCAGAAGTAAATAGTTGCCTAATTAAATATATACCCGAAGTAAATAGTTGCCTAACTTGAGAGCAAAGAGAGGGAGGGAAAGTAAAAGAATATTAGTCTATCATTCCAGTTAACACATATTGTATGAATTACTGTACTATAATGTCCCTGATTCTCATTATTGAGATGATGAAAATTGTGAACAATGATTTGAAAAAAAATAACTAGGAATCAAACTGCAGTGTTGTTTCTGTCCCATTCTTCTTTTTCAATTCATGTAATGGCAGGACTTTACTATGGGGGTTTTTCTGGAGTGAGTAAACTTATTTTAGAATTTCCCTTATGCTGTTATGCTATCTTAATGAGATGCCATTAAAGTGTGAAATATTTTTTTGTTTTAACAGCACATATGAACTTGCTACTAAAAAAAAAACAAGGGGCAGATCACAAGGTGCAAATAGGAGATATATTTAACTGCTGTTTGCCAATATACCACATTGGAAATGTTTACAGTGACTAAAATAGCTATTATACCTGAAGATGATAGCCCAGTCTTTTCCTGCATCTGTTTGTTCACCTCTTTTACAACTAACTGTGGTGATCTTTACATTTTAATAAACAAAACACTGGTGGGTTGATGTTAAAAGCACTGTTTGAGAAGGTTAATAAAATATCTCATACTAAGATTTAGCGTGAGTCGAATTCAGCAAACTTTCTTTTTCTCTCATAAGAACAGCAACTTCATTATTCTAGATTAGTTCAGTGGACTCTGTTGTTCATAGGAACATTCTAAATCTTATTTCAGATTTTGACTCTGACGAAGAACTTGGGCCAGTCTGTCATCACACTCCGTTTCTAGGTGATGGTCCGGGATTGACTGCTGGATCTTAATTTTTTTAAGCCTACCTTTATGCTTTTATATATTTGCACGTTTGCATGATTATATGCAAGCTTTGGGCCTTTGTAAGATGAAAGGGGAAGGCATGTTCTGGCCGGGACGAGTAGAAATCTGTGGATCCTCTAGAAAAATCTGAGTTAACTTCCATTTACACATAAACAAATGGTCTCTCCTTTACAGAATAAACCTTCTGCATGGAAAAAGCTCAAAGCGTTATTTACTCGTGTTCTATACCAAATTGTGTGGCATACTTGGTTCCTTAGCAGTGAATATATCTTGTCTGCCACACTGCATGACCATCAGTGAGAAATTCAGTTCCCAAGCAAGTTAAGCATGTATTATGTGAAGGGTGGCGGTGGAGAAATGGTTTCTTGAAAACCCTAAAAGGGAGTAGCTTACTTTCTATGCAAAAGACTGGTAAAATGATTATTAAAGTCATAAATGTAGCACAAGCATATTGGCCTTTAATACGGTAGGATAACCAATTCCTTATGCAGTATGTTCAAGTATAGTGAATATGCTTTGCTATACTGGATTCCATAACCTTTATGGAATTTTTATCTCAGTGCCTGCATCTTCTATTAATTGCAGTTTAAACTTTATATAATAGTTTTAGAGTTTCAGCATTACTTAGTGGTAAATAGTGAAAAACCTGTCTTACCGTGAAATATATACAAAGTTGGATTGGATATCAGAGAGTTTGTGGTAGATCTGAGTGACTAGGGGAAAACTAAAACAAAAATGCTGACACTTGCTTCCTTGGCTGTAACTGGATTCAGATAAAAACATACTGTTAGTTTTTTGTCAGTTTCATATACTGAAGGTTTTTGACACAGTGTTTTATTTGTTTTTATTTGCCTTTCTAGATCAAAGAGTGGCATCTTTTTGCACTCTGAATGACATGCAGCACATGCAAGATTTGGGGGGGTAATCAAGACTTGCCTTTGGGTGCAAGTCCAACAAGTGGAAAAGGCTTCATTGATATGGCAGGGTACGTAAGTCAGACGGTGCTCTCTGTCTACTGGAACTATGTTGATGTCTAGTGCCTTTCTTTACAATCTGCCTCCTTTTGTACACAGGCATGCCCTGGTATCCAATGATTTGAAATACATGGTTTCATTTATCCATGGATACTGTGTTAAAAAGATAGGAACATTAAACAAATATCTTTTTTAAGCTTGTTGCAGCAAAACTACTGATGTTCCCCTATCTTTAAAAAGGCATCCCCAGTATCCATGGTTTCAGGTATCCACAGTAGAGTCTGGAATCCCAGACAATATCGGGGCATGCCTATAGTTCTCATAACCAAGTTGCAAGTCAGCAAATCATGCAACTAGTTATGTGCTCCTAGAAGAGCGTTGGGTTATGTGTTTCTGAAGCAGCATCTGGTTGTGCCTCACTGTAAGCCACTCTGGAACTCGATCAAATTTCAGTTTATGATATGGCTTGGGAGTCTTCCATTCCAAGAAAAAACATCTGGAATCTTGCTGAGTGCACATAGGCCTCAGAGGAATCTAAAGCCATTATTAGACTAGTAGAAAGAGTTCAGTGATCAAGAGGAGTTTGATTAGTGAATAATCCACTGTGCAACTCTGCCATCTGGTGCTGCCCAACCTACATCTCTGCTGATATCCTTTCCTGGGGGGAGTCTCTGTTGTTGAGCCCAACATGGGGGAATGTATCTCTTTCTGAACACTCTCTCTTTTTTTAGACATAGAAAAAATAACAATCTTGTCTTGGGGACACACCCTCAATCTTCCCTTTTCAGTGCAATTAAGCAACCATAAGAAAGTGATGGTTTTCACCCACTATTAAATGCTTTTCTACTTTTTTCTGAAATGTATTCTATATGTGTTGCTTAACAGCACTGTATGGCCCACGCCCTAGAACCAAGGGGGTATATCTATAGGCTGAGGAGAGAATTGAGAGAACATAAGCCTCTGGCTGTTTCCTCCAGTTCCTTTATACTTTTTTTTTTAAACATCAGTGGGAGATTAAAAATAGAGCTAGGTTGTCATTTTCTTGAACCTGGCATTCTCAGAGTGCAGTCCTAACTGTGCACTTGGCTGGTGTAAGGCCCTTATGCCAGCCCAGGAATGCAGTGAATGTGCCATTGGCCATGTTCCTAACTATCCTAACTACTTTGAAGTAGACTGTAAGGTTGACTTACAAGTAAGGTTGCACCAGTCCAGGGAGCTGGCTTAGGGAGGTTGGAGAGGGTTGTGGGAGGTGGAATGAGGGCGTTTCAGGGTGGGGGAGAGCAGGCTGTTGGGCAAACTGGGTCCAGGTGGAGTAGGCCTGGCCAACCTAGGCCGTATCCTAATCCCCATCCCAGCCAGTCCAGCATTACACCAGGCTGCTTGGATCTGCGTCAGTGATTTTGCTCTCATAGATCCAAGCAGCCTATGGGGGGTCTGCTGCACAGCATGGGGCAAGGGGAAATAAATCTTGGAGTTTTGAGTGACAGCCACCTCCTACTCTGCGTTGAATACAGCTCAGGCCAGTTGGCCTATCTATTCCAGCGCAGGATAGGACTGGGCTGCCCTGTTTTGCAGTATACACCCTCAAAGCGCCTGCTTGTTCAAGCCAAGCCTGATTGTTGAAGGAGCCATGCCTCATCAGTCCAAGTCTTGTGCAATGCCAGGGGGCTCCTCAGACTGCCACAAGGATCCTGTAGAAACATGGTTGGGAGTATTACTTTTGAGATCTAGTAGTAAGGTCTAAAACTGTTGGGCACCAGGGAGTGGGACTTGTGGAGTTCGTTTAGGTCCCTCTACCTCCCCTACTACCACTGTAGAGTCATATCTGCAGATTGATTGCCACTCTCCAATGGTTCTGACACTTGGTATAGCACTGCATTCTTGACAGTCTGGACATTATGTGGAGATAGCAGAGAGAGGATTCTTTCAGTTGCCCTATACTAAGCTCATGCCTTTAGCGGAAGAAAAACTATTATTTGGGTATAGTGGCAGGAGGGTATGCATCAACTTTGGTGCACGTCAGCAATATTAAGAGAACCCGACAAGGCAAGCAATGAGATTATTGGGTTACGATCACCCTAAGGGTATAAAAATCCAGAGGAAGCTTGCATGCAATGTTGATTTAGCTCATTAAATCACTGCCAATGCTCCTCCTTGTCTTTTGGCTTGTCACAGTAACTGTATTTATCTGGCACAAAGATTTTAGAAGGAGATTCTAAGAAGAGCTGCAAGCAAATTTTGTACATTGAAATGGTTATAAAGCCAAGTAGGGCCATTTAAATACGCATAAATACTGTATTCATAAAATGCCTGTGACTACAACTAGTTCTGGTACTCTTCCAATTTGTGCCACTAAGTTCTGCTCCAGATGTTTCTGGAGTTGCATGACTACCATCAAAGTTCAAACTATGTAGACGCCAGTGCCGGATTTAGACACAAGTTAAACAAGCTACAGCTTCAGACAGCGGGTGCCACACCCCAGCCTGCGGGCTGGATCCCGCACCCGTGAAAACCCCTCTTCTGTGTGAATGGAGCTTACTATTCTGCAGGGCAATCTGATACTTCCTTTCCTTTCCCTCCCAAATGTCGTACCAGCCAGCTGCTTCCTCATTCTGTCACCCCAGCAGACTCCATGCCCAGATTTTCGGGTAGAAGTGGCTTGCTAGTGCAACATTTGACGGAGATTGGAGAGGACTATATCAGTAAGGAACAGTAAGCTCCGTTCAAGCCGGAGACTGTGTTTTTTGGCACACAGTGGTCCTGAGTTTAAAGACTTATGGCTTAGGGTTATGGCCTCAGTATCTGGAGGGGCCTCAAAAAAATTTCAGAATTTTTTGGGTGGAGGTTGGCTTTTAAAATTTTAAATGTGTATATATTTATGTAAACATTTTTTTAAAAGCCAGTGCAGTTTAATTTTGGTTTAATTTTTTAACAAGGGGCTTGCAAGCTTTATATAGCTTAGGGCATCACCAAGTCTATATCTGGCACTGGTAGACACCAATCTACCTGGGAAGCCAGTTGTTGAAAATTGCGCTCGCATGGTTCAGGCAATTTTGAGAGCCAGGATGTTGTAGTGGTGTTGGAAGATCCAGCTTCAAATCCCCATTCAGCCATGAAGCTTCCTGGGTGGCCTTGGGCCAATCACTGGCTCTCAGCCAACCCTCACACAGTTATTTAGAGGACAAAAGGAGGGGAGGAACCATGTACACCACCTTCAGCTCCTGGGAGGAAGGGTAGTATAAAAACATGAAAAAAAATTAGTAATGAACTTGCCAAACAAACCTTGCCTTTTTAAGGTCTGGCTTGTTCACTAGTAGGCTTGTCTGAGGGCACAATCCTAAGCAGTGTTGGATTGGCAAGGCTGGCTGACCAGCGCCAAATCCATTGCTACTTTGGGGGGGGCTGGAGCCTCCCAACAGCAAGGGCACGTTCGCACTCTGACCGTTGAGGAGGCTCCAACCCAATGCACTAAATAGCAGGCGCAGGTCCGAGGAGACCACGCGGCCCGAATTGGATGGGAGCCCTCCCAGATGGGATTTGGATTCGGCCTAATGGCTGAATCTGGAGCCTGTCTTCTCCCCACCAACAATCTCTGCCTTGTCAAGGACATCTGCCTTGGCAGAGGAAAGGCGGGGTAGAAATTTCTTAAATAAATAAATAAATAAAATCTCCCTCCTCCCCCCCCCCCGCCAATCCCAGTCCCAGAATGGGACGGAGCCTCCTTCACACCAACCGGCTTCGGTCGGTAAAAGGGAGGCTCCCTGTCGGGGCTCTCAAGCCGACGTTGCTCGTAGCGTCGGCATGAGACCTTTAGTGCCAACGTGGGGGGTGCCACTCAGCACCCCTGCATCGGCGCTGATGCTGTTATGTCAACACTATGACGTAGCATTGACGTGATGGGCAGAGTAATCTCTGTGAATCTCAGACAGTGGTTGCTGTTTCACATAAAACTTTTCCCCCAATCAGGCCTCCTAAGGAAAGGGACACCATTTGGGTACAAAACAGAAAAAATGCTGTCCTGCATTTCTGTGAACGAAAACTCGGATAGCCCAAGGCTAGTCTTCGCTGCATTCCTATGTGGTGCATGCTTCAACCTCAGCCAGAGACTTCATGAAGGCTATGTTGATTATTTTGTGATAGGTTGCAATTTAACAGAGCTATATCAGATCTTCATGTTGTTCAGTGATTGTGGTATAATTTGCTTTATATTAATGTTAACATCCCCTGTGAGCATCGGTTTGCACTTATCACATTATTTGGCAGATTCGTATACACACTGAGAATGAAACCACAGTCATAATAGAGTTTGCTCTTTACCTTGTGAGACTGTGTTATACTTCAAGTCACTGCTTGGGGAGACTTGTACTTGAATACCTATATGAATGAGCTGTTTGCAGCTATTATTGCAGCTGTCTGTTGTGGTTTTGGTAGCTGAATTTGGTATTGAACTATTTTGTATGTGTGTGGATATGACGTAACTCCAATGTAAACTCCATCTAATTTTGCAGGGAGGATAGTCCTACTACCTTGACTGGAAAAGTAAACCAACTGGAAGTGATCCTTCGACAATTACAAACTGATCTTCGGAAGGTAAAAACGTTTAGCTGGATAAAATGTGTCACACAGTTGCAGTATTATCCCGTCTCCTTCCCCAGAATGACTCCTTCCCCAGATAATAACAAACCAGGGTTTGCTATATGAGTGCAGAGATGGTGTATCTCTTTTACATGCAGCAGAGTCCCAGTTCAGACTCTGGTGTCATCAAGTTAAAAGTAAGGTTGAAAAAGATTTTTTAGAGCCACTGCCAATCCAAACAGACAGTACTTTCCTAGACTGACCAATGGCCTAACTTGTACAAAGCTGTCTTCTTTGTTCACATTAGAATTTATGGATCAGAATGCAGGCAATAGAATAAAACAGATTTTGAGCAGCATGCTAAGATTACTCTAGGTGATATTCTTTTTTTTATAGAAGCTAATGTTAGGATTATTTTGAATAAGTCTTGGGGGAGGCTACATAAACATCTTCCACATGTACAGTAGTGTAAGTTCCAGTAAAGACAATAGATGTGTCAATTTTGTTTTAAATCATAGGCTTTAAAAATACATATGTTTTGTTCCAAATCTATACTTGAAAACAAGTCGATTTTGACTGCATATCCTTAATTCTCAAGCAATTCTTGAACACTTCGTGAATACTTTTGGGAAAAAAAATTGAGGAAAAAGTAACTTTTCAACATAAGTAAGGTCTGGCAGTACTGATGCATTTGTTTACTGTACAAACGACAAGCTAAGTTGCTTTCATTCTCTACAGGTCCAATCCTTTCTGACCGTTTTGCATTTGCCTTCTTGATTGCTTAAAAAACACTTTTGCAATGGCAAGGAAAGGTTGCAGATCACTGTTCTCTGCAATAGTGGTCCCCCAACTCCTCCAAGGTAGTTGGGAACCACATAAGTCCTTGCAGGGGTGGGGCAAAGGCAGCAACACAATCCCCAGGATCACACTGCTGTATCTGCCAAAGGGGATATTTTTTACCCCTGGCAGCGCTGGCATCAGAGGTGTGTGTGGAGCCCTGGGGAGCCCCTCACAGTGCTCCCGAAGTCTCAAAATGCGACCGCAACCATTTCCCATTTCACTGAAACTGATAACTGAAACCTTGGACACCAAATCAGTGGATACCGGGACATGCCTGTACTTGGAAACTGTTTCTGTATTGGATACAAATTTCTTGGTTCCCCATAACTGCTGGTCTCTTCCTTTTGATTAGCCGTTTTCAATAACTTGTGGGTAGAAAACGTGCAGCTGGTCATCTTGTTTTTGTTTGTTTCACGTAGTTTAAGTCTATAGTTCTTCAGCCATCTGAGATATAGCTCTAAAAATAAAGCTTTTTTTTTGTGAAGTGATCCCATGATGATGAAGTGGTGGTATGTTCTGAAGTGTAGAGAAATTTCTCGGCTCTGGTACAAGAATTTGATAATACAATCTTATTAATCTTGTTTAGCCTAAAAGGCTATCAATCATGCAAGCAAATTTGGGGTTTCAGCTTAAAGATTCAAACCTGTCACTATGAATATGGAGTTAAATTAAACAGAATTGTGCTGACTCATTCCAAAGGAAGAACCACAAGCATGTCTATAAGTGTCATTCAACTCTCCTTTTTTTCCTGTAATCTAGGAAAAACAAGACAAAGCTGTTCTCCAAGCTGAAGTTCAGCATTTGAGACAAGATAACATGAGACTTCAGGAAGAATCACAAACAGCTGCTGCTCAGCTACGAAAATTTACAGAATGGTTTTTCAATACGATAGACAAGAAATCTTAATATTGGAGTCCCTAAAAAAGAACTATTGGAACCACGTTACACCAGTAATTTTGACTCAACCTAATATAATTTCATTGTGTTCACAGTCCATTTTATGTGTTCCTGCTGTCATCTCTATCCAGCCTTAGTTGTTTGAATAAGGCTGTGGGCCACTATAAACTCTCTTCATAGTCATCTGAAGAATGTAGAGAAAGAATGGCAGACATTTGTTTTGGTGAAGATGAATGTACAATTCCTGGTGTCATTTTAGACATTTTAGAATATATTTCTGGCTTCAGTTTGCCTGGAGAAGTCATGCTCCAAACGATGTTAAAGCAATTTATGGTAGCTTGGGTTTCAGTATTGTAAGATAAAAAAACTAGACATATACTTTCATGTTTAAAGGTGCTCTATTTTTTTGTATGTACAGTAGATTATTTCCACAGTCACATTGTCATAGCAATAAGAATGGAAGTAGAACTGAATAGTCACAAAACTGTGTTTATAAAAATTAGCACTGATGAATTTAACACTAGCTTGGATGCAGATAAGTTAGGGATTATTTATTTGCAGGAGAAATTGTGCCTGAATTTAAACAGTGTTCTAAGTTTTCTAAAGATACACATGCCTTGTACATGGCTCACTTGATTTGTTCACTCCAACTTCAGTTACTTTTGTATAGTTCATGTCCAGTTCAAATGGTTACAGAGAGCTTAACTATTAAAATCATGTACGGTGTGAGCCAACCAATCATTTGTATAATTCCAGATTTGTTTATCTTTGTACAGAAGCTTTGAGCAAGTGACTTATATTTAACACCTTTATTTAAGCTATTTAACCTGTTAATTTTATAAAGCTTTTGTTTTATCTGCACTATGGTGAAGACAGTGGGTTGCAAGCTACAGTGTGTTTCTTGGCTTGCCAAAACTGCACTGCAGAGCTCTAGAAAATTCTAACAATGGGATGCTGCTAGTACACAATTCGTGTTTGTATGCTTTAACATTTTTAACTGTTTCATTTGAAATGAACATACATTTTCCTTTTTTAATAAATGTTAAAAATATCAACCACAAAGAAAAGGCTTTGGTTTTTCACTGACTGATAAGTATTCACTTCAAAAGGAATTGCACAATAACATACATTTTGCTTGTATCCTGTTTATATTACCAACATTGCATATTTGTGGCTCTAATTCACTTCTCAACAGGGTTATCAATTCAGAGTTGAATTCAGTAACCTCTGTGGGTGATGTCAGTGAACTAGAAACCAATCATTAAGTCTTTGATTTAAAATTTACATTTGATTAAAATTTGAATTAAAATCTCAGTTGTGTGAACATTTAAATATGAATTGCTTGGTATATTTTTAATATATGCAATTAGAGAAAACCTTTTAACCGCTATGGTCCATAAAAACAAACCAATGGCACATCTATGTATTATGGTGCTAAATATCTACTACAAAGGTTGTTTTGAAACCAGAAGGTTGTGAATACATATACTCAGTTGGTACAAATATAGTTTCTGCCAATTGAAACAAATCTGTTGCTTTATGTGCACATAATGCAGTGATAAAATGGCCTATTAACTTTGAAACTGAGCTTTTTAGAAAAAAAAATATGATCGGGCAACAAAAACAAAATAAGCTTCTTAGTTGCAAGGTGGTTGTTGGATTTTATTAAAATCTACATAGATTAAATGAAGGTAAAATCATTTATTTCACTTGCTCCAGCCTAAGTTAGGCACAGTTACAACCTAATTATTTCAATTGAAGTTAAAAATGTTTAATTTTGGCTGTATTATGACCGTATAAGGAATTTGTCATGTGCAAATTCTCTGTTCATGGGAGGACACTGCTTCTAGGTGTTGGAGTGCCATAATGTGGCATAAATTTCCAAGCTATCCGGTCTGTTACAAAAAAAAACATTGAAATGTGAATACTACTCTGAATGAAATTATACAAACTGATGTAGCAAAAATATTTCCCTTTAGCTGGGTAAACTTTGGGAAGAACCACCTGCAGATGTTTAATTTACTGAACCGTTTACTTGTTACTATGGGTGGAACTGTTACAGAATTCTGTACTTTCTAGCAATGGTAATTCCTAGACATTATTCAGGATGCTTGCTAAAAGTCCCATTAATGTTAAAATAATTAAACATGGCAGTTGCATGTTCCACTAGGTTCTAATTTCTGATACCTTGCAAAAGGCATTAACTTGAGCCCATCTGTCTGGAAGCCTTGCCAAATGCCAACCTCTGCATCTTGAACAAACAGTTGCTATGAATGTGCCTTCAAGAAGCAACACTTGTCTCCATCAGAATCCCAGGCAAACTTGAGCACTTTGGAAAAGCAATCTATTTTTATGAAGAAGTTAGCATAGAGAGAGCTCTGTATAATCAGTTATTTTTTCCTGTTCTTTTTTGGTTTTGGAGAATGTGTTTACATTTTGGTAGTATATGTTTGGTCAGGTTATAGCTGTTGGGGTAACTAGACATTAATCTAGCTGTTTACAGGTATTCACCAATGAGACTCTCATTATCTTTCTGTCTTCATTGTTGCTTTTATGCCAGCACTGAAATTGATGTTGCCTTCTCCATATTCACAATTATCTATTATTTTTCTAATAGCCCACTATGGTTGCTGATGAAGTAGTTTGTAGCAATTATTTGTTCCTTTTCAATACCTGAAAAGCCTGAAGAAAGTAAGGGATGAACTAATTTGCAAGCCTCCAAAAACAAAGTGCCAGTAACTTCAATTCCCTTCTCTTTTCCTGCTAATCTAAAACAGGTTGTAATTCTCCTTTTTACACGGTATATATTATACAAATAGACATAGTGTGGTTTGTGCATGGCCATCTTATGGACAAAAGTATACTATTGCTGAATTCCTGTTCACATATATTCAACTCTACTATAAGAACACACTGTCATCAGCAACCCCAATCCAACTCTGGGACATATAGGAGAGCATATGTGTACAGTATGTAAATAGTATGCTTATAGCCATTTACCAATCCTATATACAGGTAGACATGATAAGGAAATTATAAGTCATGCCAGTCAACACTTCAGGAGGAGGAGCTAATTGGTGCAATTGCCAACTTTCTGATATGACTACAACTTTGCAATCCTGCTGCATGTATGTGTGATTGGATCAGACCTTGGCTTTTAGTTTCACTTTTCAAATTGTTGTATGATTTTTGTTACTCTGATAGTGCTGATTTTTAGGATTCCAGAACTGAGCCTAGATTCATAAGCCAAATCTCCAAATTGTCCCATGCGATCACTTTGCACCTCGTTCAAGAAATGCCATTGGAATAAATATACCCAGTTATTCTAAAGACAATATGCTCAATTTAACAAAATGAACTAATTTTTAAAGAGAATTTAAATATTAACAGAATTCTGTGAAATTCCTGTTCCACCATACCTTCCTACACAAGTCCGTGAAGAGCAAATAATTAAACTAAGAGGAAATGAGCAAAGGAAATTTCACTAAGAGGAAATTTAACAAAGTCAAATTGATTTAACAAATGTTGGAAATGGATATTGTCTGCTTTATTAAGAAGTAGTTATTATACTATACATACATAGGTATTTATATACCCTGAACCAGTGGCGGGATTCAGGAGGTTTGCCCAGGTTCTATAGAACTGGTTGTTAAATAGCCAGGCCCTGCCCCACTCACTTACCTCGGCTGGCTTCAGGGTTTTTTTTGGCTCCAGCTATGACATCATAGAACCAGTTAATTTATTTGAATCCTGCCACTGCCCTGAACCACCTTTCTTTGTTTTATAGACAGTGTACAAGGCAGTTTACATGGGCAGTCTAGTCTAAACCATTTTTCAATAAGGTTTGTACAATATGTTCTGTGAAAGATTCAGACACCCTCCTCTGTCACCAGATGTTGCCTTCATGGTGTACATGTCACAGTATACATTTCGTGCATGTGTTTCTCCATTCACTGCATTCATAGACTTTTGGCATGAATGGGTACCTTTTCCCCCTACTAATCGGTTAAATTGGTGGGTCACTGCATTGATCATACAATTGATAGAAGTGGAAGCATACTTTCTTGTAGGCATGAAAGACGAGACGTGACAGATTTGTATAATGACTGGCGTGGAATGAGTGAATAGACACGAATTCTCCTTTTGCCTACAAGAACAAACTTAGATTACTGGATAAATTTGATTTGGAAAATAGCCAAAAGGAAATATTTTTTCACACCATCTAACTTCTGCGTTTTCTACCACAAAATGCAGTCAAGGCCACTAGCTTAGATAGTTTTTAAAAATCTGTGAAATGTACCTGTGAAATGTAGGTTTATCAATGACTATCCACCATAAGTAATGAAGCCATCATGACCGTGTTCCTCTTTTTATCAAATGCTGGAACAAATGAGACAGCTCTTGTTTCATAATCCTACTTGTAGCTTTTCAGAGACATTAGATTGGCTGCAAACAGAAACAAAATGCTTGTTGAGGTGGAACTTGGGTATGATGAAGCATAGTTCTTGTCATCTATCAGTGCTCTGGATGGTACACTGTTGGTTGTAACCATTGTATAACTTGTGTATTGATAGATCGTTGTGTGCTGTTTTATAATGTGCGTATTACAGGGCCCTACATCTTCAGCAACAGCCATCTTAATTCCAGTGAAATTAAAGGTCAGATGAATAACAGTGTGAACAAGAAGAGAATCAATCATATCTGAAATGGTGAATTATATCCAGAGGCTCACTTACAAGCAAGGTCAAACTAGAGGAAAAATAAGGATAAAATAAAATTGGAGTCTGTCTTTATTTTCCATGACCTTGGTAAGCAACAGATTGTAAGCTGATTTGACTTTTTTTTTTAATGGGCATGATTTAAATCTCTGATTAAACTGAGGAATATTCTTTCAGCAGAACCATATATTTTTTTTTTTCAAATATGTCAGGCTCTTCCTTTAAAAATGGCTGGTCCCATAACCAACCAGGCAGTATGTTTATGCTGATCAATCTAGCTGGGCAGTTGAATCATAACAGAAATCATCGCAGGATAATGAGAAGGTGACATCAACTTAATTTATTGAATTAATTCAATAATTTATTGAATTATTGAATAATTAATTATTGAATTAACCCTGAATAGTATCTGGAGAATAAAACCTTCACACCAAATCTAAACCAAAATGTTATCAGTTATTCCTAGACATTATTATTGGGAGAGATGATAGTTTTGTGCTTTGCTTTTTTGCAACATGCCCTCGAGGTTTATTTTATATGGATTTGTTTCCCAGTGTTGATGGGCAGATTACATTTCTGCCCTTTAACCTCTCAATAACAATATAATGATTTTCAAAGGTCACCATATGGAGTTTATAAGACAAACCCCACTAAAACAGGATTTATGCAGGAATTATGGCAGGATACACAATATACTGTACACCCAGCATCATTGTTATCCTATTCTGCCAAATAAAAGTGCTGATACTTTAATAAAATGTAAATCCTTTTACCATGGAAATGCTGTCTTGTCTAGTTCTCAATTCTTTTTCAAAAGCCCCAATCATAACAGGCCACTCTACCACGGGAACTTGTGCTGGTTGCAAAGAGGCCTTTTTATTGTCACAAACAGCAATAGGCTGTTGCACACAAGCTGGCTGCTTTTGGAAAGTTGCCCAGGAGGTGCTCTGGTGTCGATAAGATGGCGTGGGGGTGGGCTGTTGGTGGAAGATGGAGGAATGGAGTGGGAAGGGAGAGAAACGGAGTATGGACCAGGGGAGAAGTGTTGAAGATGGGCACAGTTATCAGTGGTAGCAATTTTGCGGATATCCCCTCCCCAGCTTCCTGGATCCACTTGTGCCACCAAAAATGGGCACAGATCTGAGTAGACCTATTGAAATAAAGCCTTACCTTGAGGAGGCCTCTAGGACTCCCCCCCCCCTCGCACCTTCTAGTCAAGTCACAAGGTTGTATTGACTGGAAGTGACTTAGGATTGGGTTGCAAATTTTTTATAATTTATAATTAATATAATTTTATCATTGTTATAATGGATTTGGGCTGAGATCACCAATTTGGATGATACCCAACTCTATCTCAGTATGTCATCTGATCCCAGGCAGCCGGTGGATGGATGTTTGAAGATGGTGGTAGGCTTGATGTGCTGATGGCATTAGGAAACCTGATTCTGGAATGGTTTTTGATGTGGTAACACTTTCTGAAAAAGAGTTGCGCAACTTGAGGCTGCTCCTGGACAAGGCCCGATTCCCAGAGGAGCAGGTGACAACTCCATTCTGCTCAGCTTCAGCTGGTGTCACAACTGTGACCATCCTTCTGAGAAAGCAGAACTGGCCAGGATATCCATGCTTGGTTAAGCTATTGCAACATGGTCTATGTGGGGCTGCCAAGTCATACTTCAAGAAATGAATCCCATGTGTATGTGAAGATTCTCAATCCTTCCTTGTTCTGTGCTTGCTGCGGGTTAGCCTGAGCCAGTTATTGAGTTGTGAGCCAGGAAGTGTCAACTTTCAAATATCCACTTGGGGCGCAATCCTAAACTGAGTTAGGCTGGTATGGCATAAACTAAGCCAGCAAAGTTTGGCCAGCACAAGGGCCACTGTAAAGTATGTTTAGATCACTCTCGGAGTCAGGAGGCCAGCACACAGATGAGAGCCATCCTCCCTGACTCCAAGAATGGTCCAAACGCGCTTTACGGTGGCCCTTGTGCTGGCCAAACTTTGCTGGCTTAGTTTATGCCGGCCTAACTCCAGTTTAGGATTGCACTCTTAGCCAGGCTCTCTATGAGTGGTCACAGTCAAGCTATTTTTCTGCCTCCACCCAAATTAGGGTTAATATTCTTGGAATGCAAGAAAACAGCTGTCTGAATTGGTATTCCTTGTTATATATTAGAAGTGCTTTATCTGGTGCTTAATATCTTGGCCTGACTTACATGGTGGTTTGAAGGATTACTGTGTGTGAAGTCTTTGAGCACTTACAGAAGCCTTACAAGTTGTTGCTGTTAAGCCTCTGTTCATCTCTTCCTAGCTTCACATGTGTCCCGCTCCAGTTCATTCTCACAAGTCTTGTGTGACAATTCATTACAAACTGTTACACTTCTCCAGGGAAGATGTAGGATACCTGAAGACAGAGGTGCTGAACAGGTCTCACAAGAAATTCCCCCCCCCTTGAACACTTCCAAAGCTCAGAAGAGATGGAAGGCATTGGATGCAAAATATAGATCTAAGTAGAGGTCCTGAAGGAAATATGACAGGAGATCCCACGGTGATTTTTAAGTGCCTTTCCTTTTCCTGTTAAAAGTGCCAAAAGGACTCAGAAACCCCAGGCTATTTGTTCCTGCTCTATCTTGGAGCTGCAGCAACACAACAGTGCTCTACACCCTGTGAGTTGAGTGATTTGCTACCTGTTGTAAGAAGGTGAAGTTGGCAAGCAGCCCAATCATCTCACTTTGCACAGAGGTAACGTTGGCAGGCCGCCCAAGAACATCTTAATCACAAAAACATGAATAATTAGGAGAGAGGTCTTCTGGGATCTGGGTTGGAACGGAGTGTTCAAACTCGTGTTCAAAACGTAAAGGTGTGTTTGCATACATTTTATCTCTTGATCGTTTTTGTTCAAACGTCGCCATTGGGGACCCAACTAATTGCAACGAATGGCATTGTGCAGAGACTGCTGTTCCTTCAATGAAGCCTACTCCTACAAGCCGCAACAAGTACACACCCCCAGTCATCTGAAATGAAGACATATGGTCCAGCCTGCCCACTGCAGTGGCAATATTGCACTGAGTTGTTGTTTTTTGTAGTTCCTCATGTGTTCTTCGAAGCATGGAAGTCACAATCTCATAGTTTGTTTACTTTTTTTATCCAGGTGCACAAGCAACTCTCAGGCAGATATGGACTGCGAAGTGCTTACTCAGTGTCCTTGCCTCCAGTGCAGTGGAAGCTTCTGGGTCTTCCCTTACAGGGTTGGGTCAAAGTGTCCCACCACACAATGTCAGAAATCAGCTGGGTCTATTCCCAGCAGGCAGCCTGGATAGGTAAGGCAGGTTAAGGAGAACATCAGGAAGCAAGACCACTAGGGCAGAGAAACCAAACAAAGGTGTGCAGAATTAAGGAAGTGCCGTAGGAACACAGAAGGGCGGAATGGAGAACAGAGTCTGCATGCAAACTGAGGATGGGTCCATCTTTCCTCAATGCAGCCCTGAGGTTAGCAAACAAACATCCCCCATGCCTGCCCACCCCCCAACTGCAAGATGCAGTGCATGTCCTGTTGGCACAGCTGCATCGGTGCTGGAAAGTTGGATAGGATTGGGGTTGAAGTCTGCTGACTAGGGTTTGTTTAATCCTAGTCATCCAAAACCCTGAGGTTTCTGAGGTGAGGCCTGGGGATGGTGCAAGGCTGCTGATCTTCGAAAGAAAACTCTGGTGTCAGGGCAGCAACCAACCTAATGGCTCAAGGCACAACATTCCAGAAACTGACCAGGAGATCTGTATGGATCCTCAACCACTAGTTTTCTCATTGTGGACCAGCTCATTGTAACTGGTCATGCAGTCAAGTCCTTTGCAAGAAGGCTGCTCCTACTGAAACAGTTTGCAGCAGCCCACCCCTTAGCACTTGGTACAGGATATGGAATGTAACCCTTTCCTTTACAGTTAAACTCCAGGAGTTATTTTATCACTGGGGGAGGGGGGGCTAAGGGAGTTGGTTTTACTGCACCCTCTAGGGTAGAGGTTCCCAAACGGGGGCATCCCAAACTGGGGCCAGGGAAGCCCCATCTGCCCCCTTGCGTGGGGCAACGGTGAAGGCAGTGATGCGTTCACCAGAATTGCACCACTGCCAGGGACAAAGGCAGTTTTTTTGTCCTCACCAGTGGCAGCCCTGACTTTCCAGGGGGCGCAGGGATCCTGCAAATGCCTCTGCAGGTGCCTCAAGAATATCAAGTTAGATATTCTATCTAACAACAGCTATTGTGACCCACTTCTGGTTTGTGATTGTGAAACCGGAAGTGGGTCGCGCTTGCTTTTTTTAGGCATTCTGAGGCTTGGGGAGCTTTGCAGACACATCCATGGGCTCTCTTCACCCCTCAGAAGGCTGGCACTGCCACTGGTGCATAGAAAAACCCTTTGTCCCACTTCCCCCTGGCAACAGCACAATCCTGGCAATCAAATCAGTGCTTTTGCTCCTCCATAGCAAAGAATAACAGCAGTTCCCAAACTCCCAGCGAGTGTGGGAACCGCTGTGCTAGGGCAGTTTTAGTACTGCCACTAGAAGTACTGCCACTAGCCTAAGTGCCATTTTAAAATTTAGGATAAGAAAAGTGATTCAAGGTTAGCAAAAGCTAAGAAAAATCCCTTTAGTTTGGTTTTAATGGACCCAAACCATGCTGCTGAAACCATGGGGACTTTGCTAGTGGCTAGGAAACAAAACTATAATGCCACAAATCTAGATGTCCTTATGATCACTGTGCTGTGAAGATGCTGCTTACCTGTTTGATTTGATACCCTACTGGGAAAAACTTCTTGACCTTTAACCCTATCTGGAAACTCAGTCTCAAGGTATTCAAGTAATGATGTTAGTGGCTTGATTTGCTGAAGGAAGGAGTCTCCCGAGACTGGATTTGCTATCAAAGCAGAACCTTGCCTTGGATGTAATTTGATTTCCACCCTGCATGGTGAAGTCGCTTGAGAAGGTACAGTGTACTTAATGGTTCGACCAAATGTATGAAAAAGTCTGTAGAAAGAATTTTGTAATGTGGCAAAGAGATTATTAGAATTACGATGATAGCCAAGCAATTTTCAGTGGTTGAAATAACTGTCTGAAACTACAGTATGATAGACAAAGGCATTTTTATACACTGAAAAGATTCCACGATTCAAAAAAGAACTTTAATTGGCTCTGCTTTTCTATGGATAGGTGAATCATATAAAAAAATAATATGGCAGGAGTTGTGGACTGATGGTTGAGCTACTGGTACTGCCTGAAGCTAAGCAGCAGAATCCATGGTTTTGTTTTTGAATGGGATATGCAAAATAAGGCTGTGACAAGCTGCTGTACCTGTTGTGGCAGGACGGAGACACTAATGAGCTGATTAGTCACTGCAAGTAAGAGTTGTGGGGGAGGGGTGAGAAGGCCAGCCGGTGAAAGAATGGAGTACGACCTGTCCAGGCTTGACTTATGATTGCCTACTGAAGCTTGATGGCACACAGTCTGAGAAGAGAACCACACTGTGAAGGCTACATCTGGGACTGAGGATTCAGTGAATCACAGAATACTACATATTTGTACAAATCCCATTGCAAATAAAATAAAATAAAATGGTGGTTTAGACTTGCCTGCCCATGTAAGCTGCTTTGGGCATTTCCTTCAGCATGTGAAAGGCTGGTTATAAATTCTTCAAATAAATAAATAAAAACTGGCAACAAGCACCAATACCAGTTCCTCTGCCTTGCTCATTCTGAAGAACTAAACTGTGGCCTTGCAGTGGAGTCTGGAGGGTCATAGTTTGTGTGGAACAACCAGACACCACAGATGCCAATTCCTATAAAAGTGGGATGGGGACCATTCAAAGTGTGGTGTTGCAGGGGAAAGATGGGAGCCCATCGCACACCTTATAGGGATTCAGCAGTAGGCCTAATTCTGGCACACCTTTAGCCATGTATCAACCAGCTATCCCTTTATAAAACGTGGGTGGACCTATAGCATCCCTTCCTACAAATATCTTTCTTGTAAAATGTTTGCCTTGGCCAAGTGCAGTACTGTTTTGTTTCAGGAGCGCATCAAGTCTTGGAATAAACTTCCTAAAGAAATCCTTGAAGATATAGAAGTAGTGAGTTAATGGCATGGAAGGGGGGACTTCTCAGATGCAAGAAAACTGAAGAAAGAGACCTCATCCTTGGTGAGCTGGAAAGGATTATATGAGTCACCAGACATAAATTGGGCAGCGCTAGAATCATGAGGGTCTGATGAGCTGATGAATCAGCTGTGTTTCCCAGTTTGGACTATTACTTTGACACAGGGGCATCACTAGGGTTAGGTATGAAGGACCTCCTCCCATACAGAATATATCACAACAGTGATTCCTAATCTCCTGCCAGGGAGTTGGGATCCACATAACTGTTGGCATGGGGGGGGGATGTGGAGGCAGCAACGCAACCTCCAGGATTGTGCTGCTGCCCTGAACAAAGGGGATTTTTTTACATGTATCCCTGCAAGTGCTGGCATCTGGGGAGGGGTGTAGGAAGCCCTAGGGAACCAAGCAGCAAAATGCACCTCCCTAGTGACGCCACTGCTTTGACACAGTAATGCTCAAGAAATTGTGACCTAAACTGAGCTTAATTGAGATAAAGAACTAATTTAAAGAATTTATACCCCGCTTTCCCATGCCGAAGCAAATGCCCAAGGCAGCTTACAGAGAACAAACAAAATACAATGTAACCGCAATAAGTAAAAACACATCAACATAACATTGAATATTAACGGGAACACAGAGAGTGTACAAGAACGAAAACTAGACCCGATTCTCCATAGAAGGTCAATTTGGAGGGTGAGGGGAAAAAATTGCAAGGAAAGTGTCAATTGGGCAAGGGAGAGAACAACTAAGACAATATACCAGAAGGACAGAGGGTAAACAGCCAACAATCATCCAAAGGTCAGATGACATAGATATGATTTGAGCCCTCTCCGAAAGGCCATGAGGGAGTGTGTAGTTCTTAATTCTTCTGGTAGGGAATTCCATATTTGTGGAGCCGTTACAGAGAAGGCTCGTCCCCGAGCTGCCATCCCTTTAACTTGGGGCAGAAGGGGCATTTAGAATGGGTTAAAAAGAATGGGTTAAAGGGAAAGATGTAAATGCGCATGTCCCATTTAAACCAGAAATATTTTTATTAAATATTTTCCAAGATATTTTAGATGTGAAACAACATTATATGATAATGCATATTGTCACAGCAGTGAGATTGATTTATGCGCAAGAATGGAAGAATGAGAATATGCCAAGTATGGAACAAGTGATAAGTAAGATTTATGAAGTGGCTGAAATAGACATTTTGACTGAAAAATTAAGGGACAAGAAGATTGACAGAGTAGAACAAAACTGGCGGTTGTTTTATGAATGGATGGACACAAAATGCTAAAATTTAATAGTTTAAATAGAATATTGTAATACAAGTATAGAGAGATAGAACTTTGGATATAATATACAGATTTGCTTGAAATGATTATTAAGCTTGAATGAGATGCACTGCAATTAATACCTTTTGTGTGTACCGTGTTTGACCCCTTACCTTTTTATTCTGTACCCTTTACCCATACCTATATCTTAATAAATAATAAAACTTTTTCAAAAAAAAAAAAAAAGTAAATGCGCATGTCCAAGATGGAGAGGATGACCTTGTTGGCTTCCCTCGGAAATCAGTACCAGTTCAGCTCTCGTTGTATTCAGACATGTTCACTAGTGAAGAAAGCAGAAAAAGTGGGTGGAAGTCTGTTGACACCAGCAAATTGAAGGCATTTAGGTTCAAACAGAGGACCTTATGGCCCTGCAGTATTCGAAAGCAAGGGAAGCTCCGTAATACATCACATAGGGAATGCACTCAGGAACAAATAACTGACATGGTTTGGGGAGACTTCTGGGGGAAGCTGGGGGACTTCTCAGATGCAAGAAAACTGAAGAAAGAGACCTCATCCTTGGTGAGCTGGAAAGGATTATATGAGTCACCAGTTCACTGCAACTGCTAGGGAATGCAATGCAATTTGGGGGCATATTAAATGTCGACTGTCCTGCACCAAAAACTCTCAGTACATGAGTAAGGCCTGATTTGACATTCTGCTCGATGTTCGTTGCCCATATTAGCCATCCATAAGATGTAGCTGCTGAGCAGAGGCAAAGGGGCAAATATCTGTATCACTGTTCTATAGAGAACATTTTCAAACGTTCCTCAACTCCACAGACTTCATGCACAACACACTGGAGGAAAGGGAGGCAGCAACAATGAATGGTTCAATAACTGTGCTTGGATGTGTAGTCATCTTGCGTGAAGATGGCTACACATTCAGCTGCTTAGAGACAACCACATTCCCTCTCACTGCTTTATTGAAGGTAAAGGTACACTGCAGCGACTGTGCACATTAAAGCTGAGTTGCTGCTTCGCAACAGCAAAGCCCTTTAAGCAACATTAAAGCCCTTGCTGCTTCGCAAGTGATGGGAGTAACTATTTTTCCATCACAAGTGAAAAGGATGTCAACAGCGGAGTAGCCAATCAACGCAGTGTTATCTGCACTGTGCATCTAAATTCCATAGTATGAAGAACTTCATCTGTTCAACAATTACATTGTACAGTAGTAATAGATTTCCCAAGCGTAGGTGGAGCATATTTGTTCCAATCATAGTATGAGGAAACTTCACCTAACACATACACATACAAGTGTGTGTGCTGTTATGAGTAGTAGTAGTAGTAGTAGTAGTAGTAGTAGTAATTAATAACACATGTATTTATATACCGCCTTTCTTAAGATCACTAGATTTCTCTAATGACTGTAACTCAAGGCGGTTTACATAGGCAGACTTTTATTCACAAACCCGAAGGTTTTTACAATTTACAGAAATGTTCTATCTTTCAAGAACAACACTCATACAGATCTTTCTTTCTGGATTTAGCCTTCTTTCTTAGCTGCCTGTCTGTCTTCTGCTGGCTGATAAGAGGCTTCCCTGCTCCCACCAGAGACACAGCTGACTTCAGCACACTCCTCCTCCCATGAGGCAGCTGGAACTCAGCTTTTAATCAACCGCAGTTTGCAAGGTCTGCCGCTCACAGAGACTTCCGGTAGTCTCGAGCTCAGGACCTTCAGATTTTCAGCTCTTCAGAGTATGCTGGTCTTCAAATTAGCACATATTTACATGATCTTGAGGATTCGTCCTGTGATGTGAAAAGCCAAAATTCAATCAAATGTCGATGCCAGGATGATTTAGTGGTTCAGGAGTTGGACAACCCAAGAAAAACCAGGCTCAAATCCCTGCTCAGCCATCATGAAGCTTCCTGGGTGATTTGGGGCAGTCACTATCTCTCAGCCCCAGCTACCTCACAGGGTTGTTGTAAGAACAAAAAAGGAGGGAAGAAACTATGTACAGGGCTTGAACTCCTTAGAGGAAGGATGGTATAAAAAGCTGAAAATTGAAAAATAAAAACGCACACATTTGTTAAACTCTTGGCTTAGCTTTGAGCCTTTGGTAATGTCTGCCTAGGGTGGGTTTGGGAAAGGGTCACAGGGCAGGGCTATTTAAATCAGGGCAGTCAGGATCTCCCACAATAAAAAAAAGTCTAAATACTGGGAACCTCAATTCTGATAAGGACATGGTGGCGCAGCGAGTTAATCCGCTGTCGCTGGGCTTTCGACCGCAAGGTTGGGAGTTCAAGACTGCACGACGGAGTGAGCTCCCGTTGCTTGTCCCAGCTCCTGCCAACCTAGCAGTTCGAAAGCACCTACATGCAAGTAGATAAATAGGGACTACTTCGGTGGGAAGGTAACGGCGTTCCGTGTGCTACGGCATAGAGTCAGGCCGGCCACGTGACCACGGAAGCTTGTCCTCGGGACAAAACGCTGGCTCTACAGGCTTTGAAATGGAGATGAGCACCGCCCCCTACAGTCGGTCACGACTAGACCATTCGGTCATGGGGAAACCTTTACCTTTACCAATTCTGATTGAGGTTACATGTTGAAGGAAGGAAGGAAGGAGGGCCTGCAATAAGGAGCACCATGAGTAAGAAGTCCTTCCAGTATCCAGGTCCCAAGCCATGATGGGCTTTATAGGTATTAGCCAGCATCGGGAATGGTGCCTGTAAATGCATTGGTAATCAGTGCGAATCATAAAGCACAGGAGTACTACACTGTGTCCAATGAGACCTAGACAGCAGTCAGATTAGCATATTAAAAAAACAAACCAGGGCTATCAGGGCATCAATGAAAAACATTCAGACTAGCCAGAGGGAGGTCTGGGATAGGAAGGACTGTGGCTCAGTGGCAGAGCCTATGCTTGGCCTGCAAAAAGTCCCAGGTTCAACTCCTACATTTCTGAGTACGGCAGAGAAAAAGTCCTGCCTGTTATTATAGAGAGCTGCTACCAGCCTGTGCTAGCAATAGGCTGTGTTGTTTGTGTTGACAATGCAAAAGGCAGCTTCCTAGTCAAATCAACCTTCAGACAGGTTAAATGCCTGCCAAAATAAGACTGACTTCAGAACATGGAGAAATGGTATCAGCCAGGTCTACTAATTGTATTTTATGTAACATAATTTTATGTTATCCAATTTATTATAAATGTTTTCTAAATGATCATATCGGGTCTGTGAGCATAAATAAAGATGATGATGGTATCAGCCAGGGGCATAGATAATGAAAGTGGAGCCCAGTGCAAAGGGCAAAATGTTACCTCGGAAGTGATGTCACAACAGAAAGTGACGTCACTGTTGCATTTTTGTTTCCTCTAGTTTTTTGGCCATAATTTTTGATAGAGTAAGGATATTACACTCTGGTTTGTTTCATTGCATTCTGCATTAAATTACGTTTCCAGTGACATACTGTATAACATGATGGTATTATTCATACATACCAAGGTTTTCACAATTTTGGCCACTAATGTCAAGCTTAGCTTGTTGCCCCCTTAAAGCTTGTTGCCCATTCCAATTGCACCCCCCTTGCACTTCTTTAGCTGCGCCCCTGGTATCAGTGAAAGGGTCAAACCGATCTCCCATGGCAAGGAATCCTACATGTTGTGTGCAGCAAGACAGTCCCTTCACCACAGATGCCTCGGTTAGAGGTCCTGGAAGTGGTAGGTCTCCCCAGCTGATTTCAGAGGAGGCAGTCCGTTAAGGGTGCAATCCTAGCCAACTTTCCAGCATTGACTTAGCTGTGCCAATGGGGCATGTGCTGCATCCTGCAGTGTAGTCACAGAGGCCTCCTCAAGGTAAAGGAATGTTTGTTTCCTTACCTCAGAGCTGCATTGCCCTTACTCTCATGCCGGAAAGTCATGCCTAAGAATGCGCCCTGAGGTGAACAGCTAAGAAAAAACCAGCTGAGTGGAAAGGAATGTGGGCCCACCACTTTGAAAAAGTGACATTTTTTTTCCTGAATGGTTGGCAACTTGAACTATTAGGCAAATGTGATGGGGGAAAAATGCAAACATGTCATAGCAAAGAAATGTAAATGGCGGGCAAGGAAATGTAATTTTGTTCACTTCTAACAGGGAAGCATTTGTTGTGTGTGCGTGAGTGCCCTCACACTGCCTTCTCTAACAATTATGAATTTTTGCACATCCAACCCCTGAATATCTCTTCGGCTACCCAGCTGGAGTTTTTCCTGATGGCCTGTTCTGCAGTCATTGAGGGGAGAACACAGGGACTGAGATACTAAGTCGATATCACAGGAAGTATGCTCTGGTGGAATGAACCGAGTTTGTTGTAATGCCATAGATTGAGGATCACATTGGCTGTCCTCTGAGTCCTATAAAGAACGTTGCTATATTGAGGCACAACATTCAATGGATTTCAATCTTCCAGTCACTTAGAGAACATTAACTGATGTTTTCAAAGCCCCAGATTCTCAATTTTCTTGATTAATATGCCTCGCTGTCAGTTCCAGGATATTATCAATAAAATAGCATCGTGGCATTCTGGCAGAAAAGATAACAAACATTTCGATGTCACTCTAAATGGGATGACAAATGTAGTTAAAAAAAGAAGAAGAATCATTGTTTTCCAAATCGTTGTGGCCTTTTCTTTTATTTGGTTTCATTCCCTTTCATTTCCTTTCGGCTGATGGCGAGGGCTTGATAACGTCCACCCACAAAATAGTACGTTTCATTTTTCAGAAAGAAAAAAAAACTCTTTGGGAGAGGGTCTGCAGAAAATATGATAAAGGGCTTAGAGGCAAATTCAGAGGGAAAAAAAGATGAAAGGAATGAGGGAGTATTGAGAAGATTGTCATCAAGCCCTGCCTCCGTCTTCAAATACTTGAAAAGCTGTCACACAAAGGGAACCGGGAATAAGCAACAAATAATGTGATTAAGTGGAAGGCCGGTAATTTAGGGCAGCATGATATTTCATTCTATTAATTATTTTTTCCCGTACGTTGCTTCCAAATCCTTCAAGGGGATATGCATGGTCTTTGCCTCTTGCTTAATTTACTTTCACAACAACCCTGTGAGATTAGTCAAAATAAGAGACCAATTGGCCCAAAGGCAGTCATAGCACAATCCTGTGCATGGTCTGAGTCAATATAAAGCAGCTTCATAAAACAAAGTTTATGATACACACCACAGTAACAGTATTTGTCTCTTTTCGGGGGGTGGGGAGGACACAGATAGACACAGATAAAACACTTAATAATACATAGATATAGGGCATAAGAGCTATTGAACATGATAAACTGCCTAGGGGGTCCTTGAATGTTTCCCAGAAGAAAATTTGACATAGTTTTAGACATTAGACATAGTTTCGATGTGGGATATCCTGTACCGCAAGGAAACATGGTGGGGTGAAGTAACTTATGGGTATGACTGTGTGTTTGCAGTCATTCCAGGGTACCCTGAAGGCTGAACTGGAGAGCAAGAGGTGCAGTTTGGGACTTCCAGACAAAAAGCTGAAACTTGGTTCATGCATGATGTAAAAAAAAGGTAAAAGTTTCCCCACGACCGAATGGTCTAGTCGTGACCGACTGTAGGGGGCGGTGCTCATTTCTGTTTCAAAGCCTGTAGAGCTGGTGTTTTGTCCGAGGACAAGCTTCTGTGGTCATGTGGCCAGCCTGACTCTACGCCGTAGCGTACGGAATGCTGTTACCTTCCCACCAAAGTGGTCCCTATTTATCTACTTGCATTTTAGGTGCTTTCGAACTGCTAGGTTGGCAGGAGCTGGGACAAGCAACGGGAGCTCACTCCGTCGTGCAGTCTTGAACTCCCAACCTTCCAGTCGGAAAGCCCAGCAGCAGCGGTTTAACCCGCTGCGCCACCACGTCCCCCATGATGTACATGATGTACGCCACGCCAATTACTAAAGCAAATAGGAAAATGTGCCATCTTAATTTGGGGGAATGTAGATTATTACCCCATACCGCAGTTTAGTACTCAAGCTAATAATTTTCTTCTGCAAACAAGGCAAGGGCACTTGCAATGTTTTTTGTTTCAAAAATGTTTTGCAACCCACCAAAAATCAGCACCCAACCCACTGGTATGTCCCAACCCACAGTTTGGGAAACACTGAAATAGACAATGCATTTAAACAAGCTTGCTCTACTAAATTTTACACAGATCGCAGAATTCAGCTATTCTGGGCAAAGAATTTGGGTTGGGTTGTTCTAGGTTTTTTTATTTAATGTGGATGATACTCTACTTATCTTCCAATGTTTTCTGGTTTAATCTTCTAGCTACTAGTTTCAATTTACCCTTCCCGAACACAGTGTTTAAAAAACTTTTGACTTGCCTGTATTGAATGAATTACACCTGCACCCCCTGCCTTTTGAGCTACAGTAGCTCAAGTCCCATTCAGCAATTTCACCAATGCGACGAAAGCTAGATGAGTTTGCACCCGAATCTGCCCTCTTGCAGCGGCGAGTACCTGCTTTTTCTCTCAGCGTTTCGAAGGCAAGAGCTTGCTCTGCCATTAGATACGCTACACTTCCTCCAGCACATTTTCCCTCTGGTGAAATTCCCGTGCCTGGCATCCATTCAGAGCTCAGTTGCAGTGAACTGGCTTTTCACTCTGGCTTTTCCAATCTCCTTTTTCTTTTCCTGTGTGGATCCCCTTGAGGTGAACGCATCAACTTGGCACCAAGTCACATCTGTTTATATCATTCATGCTGATGCGCAGTAGTTAAGTCGACTCAGCTGATGTGCAGCAGGAGTCGAGCTAAACAGCAGCACAACAATTTGAATGGTATATGTAGACATATATTTTTGCAGGGGGAGGGGGGCAATGGTGGCTTTTCTGTTAAAAGCTCTCGCCTCAATAATAGGTTTCGGCAGGAATGGCAGCCCTTTTCCCTGGCACCTTGGACGTGGTCCTTGGCACCACGTGGTGTTGGTGAGAGAAGGCCTGGAGGTTTCACCGCAAACGCACTTCCTCTCAGTCCCCAGCCATTTTAAGTGCTTCTTTGGGGTTGCTATTGTCAGAAATAATACAAATTGACTTCTGGGCCTCTAATTTATGGCAGGAAATGGCCCCAGATCTTGGCACTCAGGGGTCACCAATGTCAACTTGATGTTGATGTGGTGCTGTGTGTCCAACAACATTTCTTTGAGGAGAACTCTGCTCTTCAGATGTACTTATACAGAAAGACCCACATAGCTTAAGAAGTGAAATCCCCTGTAGTTTTTCTATTTTCTCTCATGGGGTCCAGAAGTTTTTATCCACATTTGCAAAGGGCTTGATAGACATATCTGGAAATTAGAGATGGACTATCTTACTCCTTCCTCCGTGCTCCAGGTGAATGGTTTCTTCTTAAAAAGAAATTAAGGTACCGCTTGCAAGTTTTACCAGTTTAACAGTGGTTTGGCAGCTTTCTTCTATTTTGTCCATTTTTTAAGATCTATGAAGAGCAGTGCCTAGAGAGGTGGGTTTGTGACATCACAAATTCTAGCCAAACAGTGCAGTGACTTCAACACCAATATGCAGATCTGGTTTCCTCGATTGAAATAAATTTTCAGTGCATGTAGGAGGGTGTTTCAGATAGCACCCACACCCCCACACACACCCACACACACATGAGCATGCAATTAAGAAAATTCACCTGGACACAACAGGTGAAACCATGGCATGTGCACATCGTGAACAGACACAGACACAGACACAGACACAGACACAGACACACACACACACACACACACACACACACACACACACATGTGGTGAGGCCAGTTCTGGACTAAAAGTGCCAGCAAACTGGGCCAATGACTTTTATCAGTGGTGCAATGTGATACAATCTGTCTCAGAATTAGGCTTCAAATAAACCAAGCTCTTTTCCAAGCCTGTCAGGGAGAGCATCCCACACTAGTTGGAATGCATGCTAATTTTAATCCCAGACATACTGTAGGTCTGAAGCCTGCTTGGATCCCCCTTTTGAGTGTTCTTGTCCTTGTTTCACATTCTGGACGTTGCTCCTTTTGATCTCACAGTGCAGAGAGTGAGAGGCCATGATGAAAATGCCCTGCCTCAAAGGATTAAATGTCAACTTCATTTATAACTAAAAGGCAGTACAGTATATCTAGCTCTAATCAGAGACATATTGAAGTACTGATTCACATTTTATGCAACATACATGTCTCTGTCTATGCAGAACAGATGGTCTGCATGTAACAAGCCCCAGGTCTAATCCTTTGCATCTCTAATTCAAGAATCTTAAGGCTGGGCAATATGGCTGGGAAACAGCCCTACCTGAGGGTCCTAAAACCTTATGCTATTCTAAATAGATAGTCCTGGATAAGGCAGGCCCATGATCTTACCCAGGATAAGGCAGCTCTTCTTTGTATATCACAAGGAGCAATATGTGAAATGTGTGAACGACAAACAGTGCACACACAGCAGAAAGCTGTCTCAATCTGACTGATGTTCACCACATCAGGGGCATAGCTAAAGAAGTGCAGGGGGTGCAATTGCTCCAGGCAACAAGCTTTAGGGGGGGGTAAAGCTGAGCTTGACACTAGTGGCCCAAATGGTGAAAACCTTGGATGAATGATACCATCATGTAATATTTCATTGGAAAGGAAATTTAATGCAGAATGCAATGACGCAAACCAGAGTGTAATATTGTCACTCTATCAAATGTTATGGCCCAAACCCCAAAAATACAACTGTGACATCACTTCCTGTTGCGATGTCACTTCCGGGGCAACAATTTGTCCTCTGCACTGGGCTACGCTTCCATTAGCTACGCCCCTGCATCACATGTCCCTGTATTTTCCGATACTTGTATCTGAAAACAAAGGACTCACCCCTTCATATTTTTGCAGTGCTCACCATTGTACATGTCAGAAGTGGGGCTACCAGCTGAAGACATTCTCATACTTCAGGGAGGGACTGGGAGTAGAGTCCAGTATTTCAAAGCGTTGAGAGCTCAAGCCCAGAACCTTGGAGTACCTGGACATAGGCTCCAGCGTGACATCAGCAAGTGATGAAATCAGACTCATGTGCTGGGCTAACCCTCAGAACCGGTGGCAGTGGTTGTGCCTGCACAAAGAAAGGTACCCCCAAGTGCTGCGGGGAAAAGCCAGGATCGAACAGTGCTTCTGGTGCTAGACCAGAAAATCCAGGTTCAAAACCTGCTTAGCCATGATGTTTCCTGGGTGACCTTGGCTTATCTCTCTACCTCACTTAACTCATGGGATTGTTGTGCGGACAAAAAGGAGGGATGATGAAGCCACATACACTGCCCCGAGCTCTTTGGAGGAAGGGTGGTATAAAAATGCAAATAATCAAAGAACTTCCATTATAATACAGGCTCAATCACGTGTACTGAACAAGCTCTTCTTCAGAGGCAAACACAGAAACACTTGCCTTGTTCTGTACCATCTCTAAAATACCGTTGGAGAGTGAGTGGGGGTTCAGTGAAGGCCCCAGTGCAGACCTTTGTTCCAGCACTCCCAGGAACCTGGTCCCAGCACTGATAAATCTCCACAGTGTTTGGCAGGTGGGGCTGCATCTCGGGGCAAAACTTGCCCATTTTACCTATCAGCTTGCTGGGTGGGAGTGGAACTGCCTTATGGTTTTCTGTAACTGGACTGAAAGGGGAAATAAAGCACATGTACCAGTGGTTCTCAAACGTTTTAGCACTGGGGCCCACTTTTTAGAATGGCAATCTGTCTGAGAAACACTGGAAGTGATTGGCATGACTGGAATGCCATCATTGTGGCGCCAGAGCCTGCTGCTTTCCTGAGAATGCAGCAGTAAGTTGGGTTATTTTTCAGCCGTTTTCCAATAGCAAAGTGAATCAGAAAGAGAAAAGCCTATTTACAATCTTGGCACAAGCAAAATAACCACACAGCCCTCCCCCTTTTCCAGCATCCCGTCTTCCCATATTTTCAATATGGCTGCTCTAGGTGCTTCGTGACCCACCTGAAATTGGCTCCTGACCCACAGTTTGGGAACACTGACATATGCCATTTTGCCCCCTTAAAGTAAAATGTCAATTGGTCCCCAGAAAGCAAATGAAGTGAAATCTGATTTTAAAATCAGGTAAGTGATAAGAACATAAGAAGAGCCCTGCTGGATCAGGCCAAAGGCCCTTCTAGTCCAGCTTCCTGTATCTCACAGCGGCCCACCAGGTGCCCCAGGGAGGCATGAGACAACAAGATGCTTGGATCCTGTTGCCACTCCCTTGCACCCGGTACTCTGAAGTAGCCTACTACTAATGTAAGGGGGTTGCACAATCCATCATTGCCTATAGCCCACGATGGACCTTTCCTCCAGAAATCCGTCCAATCCCCTCTTAAAGGCATCCAGACCAGATGCCATCACCAACTCCTGTGGCAAGAGTTAAAGGATTGGGAAGTTCAGCCAGAAATATGAAACCAAGTCACTTCACTTAAGACTGGAAATTCTCCCCATAGAAAGAAAATCAAATATCTGATACTACGTAACTGGGGCCAGAGCCCGTTTCAAGCACAGCATCCTTGAGTGCTGGCTGCTATCAGTGCATTGGTTTCCATGCACTTGAACATTCTCATCGATGACCGGGCAGCATGTTGACAAAGCAGTCACATACGGTCAGTGGAGCATGTTTTCTGACTTGGAAGGCTGTTCCAGTGTCTCTGTAGGTCTGCACTGCAGCAGTGGAGGCTGACCTTAAGCTACTGCGAATATCACTCACTCAGCAACCTTCTGCTGGACTGGCGCCAAAACACAGGTCTCTATGAGGTCATTGCCATGCAGAGAGCAGGGATTTCTGCTTCTCAAGCAAGACAAAACCCTTCATGGTATAAAAGCTAATGCAGAACCTATGAACGATCATTTCTGAACAGAATAGTCATTTCTCCAGCCTAGAGTCCTATTGCAACCAAATCCAGAACTGGATTAAGAAAGAACAATAAAAACGTTGTATACAGTTCAAACCTCCTTTAACGCTGACCACATGTGCCTGGGAAAGTGCTGTATGAAACAGTGCTGTAGGAGGTAATGTTTCTAATGTCGATATGTTCCTAGTATGGTGCTCAGTGCAGTAGGCCAGAGCCTTCTGGGTAACTTAGCACTACTGCTGCCATTCATCTTTCATGGTAACGGTGGAAAATGATGGGAGGAGCTTGTCACAGGAGCACGCACCAAATTGTGACTCATCCTGGGAACTGCAGAACTCACCCTTTTTGTCAAAGAAGGCATTGGGTAGTTTGCCTTGCTCACTATTTCCTCCCACAAGCAGTTGGTCCTGTGCTAGCCAGAACATGCAACTCTCATTGGCACAAAGCTAGCCAAAAAAACTCACCTTCTGTTGGCTGAAAACACAGCTCAGGTTGCCAGGGGCGGAACTAATGAAAAGGTCACCCGGTGCAGTGGGCAAAATGATGCCCCTAAAATGATGTCACAACAGGAGTGAGGAGCACAGTAAGCAGTTGCTTTTTAAAAAAAAATGTGCAGAGGTGACACCCCCTCAGTCCCTACTCCTGTGTTCTGTCAGGAGCCATTGAAAACTCAATAAAAATAGGAGGATTTTTGTGTTTTTGTTTTGGCTGTAACAAAAACAAAACTCAAACGACATGCTGAGCTTTCAGGGATCAAAGATATTTCTTCCGAGTACTGGCCTTGTCAAGATGGGTCATAACAAAGCTGATCCCAGTTCTAGGCCGGGAGAATTCACCCACTGACACTGAAAATGTGGACATCCTGAGGGAGAGAGACATCTTTCATCATTCCCTTGGTCAAGCAATAACTTGATCTCCTTATTAAAACAAGAGTGCACTTTGAAAACAATTGTTTTAACATTAGGCATTTTGGGGATGTTTCAGGCAGAGGCATTTCTACAGGGATGGCAAAGCTCTAAGTTTTGCAAGAAGCCTTACCCTGTCATGTAAATCCCTCCTCTCCCTTGCTGCTGTAGCCAGCAAGCAATGCCAAGATTGGCTAAAACGGTGCAGGAGAGGAGTGATTTCCACTGCAAGGTAAGGCTTCTTGCAAAACTTAGAGCTTTGCCATCCCTGTAGAAACGCCACTGGTTTCAGGCTCAAGAAAGAGGCCCTACACACATCTGGGGCCAAAGTAATCATGTGCAGATACATGTACATTAGAGGCACGTTTCCGATCAGAAGTGCCTCTTTGCCCACAAAGGCCCCAAAGAACACGAGATGAGGCAGCTGGAAAATAACGTGGTTTCTTGAATTAAAAGCACATCATAGGCGCATACTGTATGAATGTAAAGTAACTTCACAGGGATCCTAACTCTTGTGCCCCCAAGGGGGAAATGACCTGCTACAGCAGCCGTTTTCAACCACAGTGCCATGGCACATTGGTGTGCTGCAATGGTTCTCAGGAGTGCCGCAGGAATTTGGGAGAGGGTTATTGATTAGTAGGGCCATTGGGGCCATAGTAGGGCCAATGCAGGGCTTACATTGGTGCAAGCCCCAACACCGGCAGCATGGTGTGCCTTGCCAATTGTCAGAGCTGATGGTGTGCCTTGACCACTTTAGGGCCTTGCCAGTGTGCCGTGAGATGAACAAGGTTGAAAATCAACGGGCTAGAGAGACAGAGAACAATGTTCTTATGTGCTCACCTGCTCACTTTGAAGATCAAAGAAAAGTCACAGGCTGGAGAATCAGAAGTTGCTCCAATTCTGGCTGCCTCCAGCCCACCATGGGAAAGAGGGAGAAGGATGACACCAGAGCCCCACAGTGACCCCCACCAAGCAACATGTGGCCACTGCTCTTCTATGCTACCACCGCCACTAGCTGCCTTAGCTCCCTTGATGTGCATAGGAGGAGTTAGGACTCTTTCCGGCCAGCATGGTTGGGGCTGGGAAACCTGGTGTGTTTCCAGCACACCAGTGCTAATGCAGCAGTGGATTTTGCCTCCTCACAAATCAACTGCTCTGCATGAATGTTTCCGCTCGCTTTGCCAGCTGGCCAGCCTTGCCTGACGGTCTATGCGCACAGACAGCTGCTGCGCACATCGCAGCAGGAGTACCTTAAGTCCTGTTACGGACATCTAGACTTGCCTTTCAAAGTCATGCAGTAAGACGCAAGAGTTTAAAGGCAACTGTAGGTTTCCAAATGAGACTTAGGGCACCACTGCAAGTTGGTCTATGAGTTGGTAGGGCACCCCTCCAGCTCCTGCACATCATTTGTACCACTACACCACAGTTGAGGGGCCCAGGTGGAGCCCTCTCCTGCAGGGACAATCCACCCCCACAGCCTCGCACGGCTCTGAAGGGCTGCCTGCCCCTTCAAGAAGGGAGGTGGCCAGTGATGTCATGTAGCCAGGACACTCCGGAACACTGTTCCGGTTGTTCCATGTAGGGCTGGCTCCTCCCACTGCAGTCGTTGCTGCCGCGTGCCCCTGCAATACGCGAATGGGGCTGGCCGCGCCCGCGCCCTGCACACCCGCAGCCGGAGGTTTCAGCCAGCCAGCCAGCCAGCCAGCCAGCCAGGCAGGCAGGCAGGCAGGCAGCAGACCGCGGGGGAAGCAAGGATGCGCGGAGGAACTGCCAATCAACCGTGCATCCCGGTAGCTACTTCCAGCGTTCCGGTTGTTAGCACAAGTAGATTCCACCACTGGAGGTGGCCCTCCGGAGCAAGCCTGGTTGCTCCAAAAAGCAGCCATGGAAGCCATTTCTTGGAGTGACCAGGTGTGCTCTGAAGGGCCATTTGACCCTTCTTGGAGGGGCGCTGCTCGACCTTTTGGAGCTGTGCCAAGTTGCTCCTGGAAGCGGCTTCCACAGCCGACGATGCTTCTCAGAGTGACTTGACATGGCTCTAAAGCTCAGTGATGCAGCCAGCATCGTCACCCCCCCAGCCCAACGAGCCGGGCATTTGCACCCCTTGCCCCCCCCTCAGGTCCACCACTGCTCTCCTGCGAGCCTAGTGCACTAACCTGGATTTTCAGCTGTCTTTCAGAGACATTTTAAAAAGAGTTTCGAAGGGCTAATGCTCTTGGGGACCCATTCATTGCAGCCCAAAGGGGCCCAAGCGGGCCTTTTGGCCACATGAGGTTTATAGTACGGGTTGAGTATCTGAAATTCCAAAATCCAAACTGCTCCGACATCTGAAACTTTACTGCCCTGCAAGGGCTGGTCCCATCTCAATGCCCCCAGTAGAGCAGAGCTTGCTTTCCGACACCCAGCTGAGTGAGGCTGCCTCCAAGGCCTCATCCCCAGGCCACGCGGCCCCGATTGAGGCTGCGCTGCTTCCTCGGACCTGCACCTGCAATTTCGCAGGTGCAGATCCGAGGAACCCAGCGGGGAGGCTGGAGCCTTGAACATGCCCTTGCGCCAGGGAGGCTCCTGGTGCCTCCCAAGCTGTGCTGGATACAGCGCGGGCCTGTCAGCCTGCCTGCTCCAGCGCAGCTTAGGACTGGGCTGCCCATCTGTATATATGAGCACACTTCCTAAAGTTTTAACTCGGCAAAATTCATTGGAAATGGTGCTTGGTTATTTTGCTACAGCTCACCTTCGATGAGTTTTGGCATCACTTTCGCTTTGAGGTTGGACCAAATGGCGACGGCTGCCCCGGCTTTCTCTGTTTCATGGTTTTATCAGTTTGCTTTTGCAGTCTCTTTGCCTTTCCTGCACTTGAATACTGTCTATTTCACCACCATCTGCTTTTGCAATCGTGTTCTGACTTCCTATCTCTGTATCACATTACATGATATGTTGGGATTGCTCATTTTATCCTTCTGTCTTCTAGGTTCCAATTCGATCCCGGTGTAATCTCTTTGTATTGCTGACATTTCCTATATTCCATTCTTTCAACTTGCTCTTTCTACACTATCCATTTGCTGCATTTCCTAATTCCTTTTCACCTTATTGCTTCATAAATCTTCATTAACTCTTTGCATGTGCGCTTCATGCATTGATATAATATTGGCTGACAATCTTCCTTTCCTGTATTAGTTCATCTTCTCTTCTTAGCTATCTTATATTTCTGCTTTTGACATGAAATACAATTTATAATTCCCTGAGCAATATTTTTTTTAAACCAACCATCATGGGGTTTTTTTGGGTTCATGCTACAACATTATAATATCCACACTGTTTCTAATGCTGACAGAAGTGTACACCATGTACGCTCTGTGTGCAGTTGGGAATGTTTCCTAATGTCTAGCCAAACAGCCCAATCTGATCCTTCCCCCCCCCACCCCGTGGAGCTGCGCCAAAAACGAGTATGCTGAATCCAGAAAGGGGGGGGAATTGGAGGCTTTGGAGGGGGAAAGAGATTTAAATCCCCTCACACCTCCCTAAGCCTCATGCCTTGCAATGGATCTTCTTGGACCTGCACCAGTGATTTTGCTGGCGCAAGTCCAAGTAAAGAAAGGGACAGGGAAGCTGCTGGAGGGTATAGGATCTGGCGCACACCATCACCGTTGGACGCACCACCTCCCATAGCACCTGCACCCCCATTTCTCACAGCCCCCAGGTTGGAAACACTGCCCTAGTCAGTGAATTGCCTGGGTAGAGTCTGAAATTCTGGAGGTAGGATCATGTACATTCTATGCATGTTCCATATATGGTCTGAAAAGGAACCCACTTGTATATCTGTCTGCAGGGAGAGCTCACTCTGCACAATCGGAACCCTGATTAGGCCAAAAGAGCCCCCTGCACATGGATGGGGAGCCCTAACCATGGATGGGGACAGAGACTGCTGCTGTGATGCAACAGCTGCCCCCTGTACACATTTGTTGAATGTGTGAAGATTGTCTGGAAAGAGCCACAGGGAGGAATTTAATCAGGGATACAAAGTTTCTTTGGGCCCCTTCCCTTCCCAGTCAAATGTGAATTTGGCTCCCAGGACCTCTTTTTGACCCTGGTCCCAGGGGTGATGTATCTCATGCACCCATCCTCTCAGAGGCCCTGGGTTCACATGCCACAATCCTAAGGAAAAGCCAGCAAACATGATTTCATGATTTTACAATGGTAGAACCCCATTGTAGACTATGCCCCACGAAATGGAATTTTGGATGACTCAAACCAAGCCTTCAAATCTCCGGGCTTTTGCCATTTCATTCATTCATTCATTCATTCATTCATTCATTCATTCATTCATTCATTCATTCAT
>JAJKFI010000018.1:10913204-10929709 GCA_029204185.1 Lerista edwardsae | reverse complement strand
CATTCATTCATTCATTCATTCATTCATTCATTCATTCATTCATTCATACTTATATCCTATCTTTCAGCCATTATGGAACTCAAAACACTGAACGTAGCCAATAATCTCCCTTGCAAGTATTGATGAGATTCAGACTTGGTTTCTGCAAAGTTGCGGCACCAACTTCCTTCAGGCGTTGCCTTTTTCTGCAGTGTGGAAGAGGTTGTGCAACAGTTTAATACTCATTCTGCTTGTTTTCCCATGCACTGATTTTCTTGGAGCAAAATACAGTGAAGGCAAACAGTTGTCCTGCACAGAGATGATATTCTTCAAGGAAACGCGCAGTTGCGGGCCTACCATTATGTCCTTGGGGAGGGGGGCAAAGGCCCCGGGTGTGGTGCTCCTGGGGCAGGAGGAGGGCATCGAAGAGGCACCTCACCTTGCCAGGAGGCAAACAGTTTCGACCCTCCCACCTGCCCCTGCCATCATATGGCTCTGAAATGGAGCCTGGCGTGGCTTGGGGGCAGAGCAGAGTGGCCCACAGGGGCGGGGAAACAATGGAGGGGGCAGGTCGTCCCCTCCTCTGTTCCTGGGTGGCCCATTGTCTGGGTCTGCGATTGAAAACTCATAATACTGAGTTTTCTTTCTGAGTCCTGAGTCTCAGGACTCAGAAAACCCTGAGTCTACTTTCTGTAGTCCTGAATACATCAGTCCAGTTATGTAAATACTTTCTGGAGTTCTGTTAGCCAATCTGCTCTCCAATGGGGAACCCAACCGTTGGTGCCAGGGAGCTGGAGTGCATTCGGACCAAAAGGGATGCTGTGCTCTTTCTGTTGAGATTGGTAGTGGGATTCTACATTTCCCCATTGAGGTGCGTAGGGAAAAACATGGCATTAGACTAGCAGTGCTGTTGCTGCCATGGGGCTTGGCTATTTGAAATGCAAATAGTGACTTTATGCCAAATGTCGCGCCCCGATGTCATTTTCACTAAGGCTGCAGTCAGGAAATTGTGCCGCAGCGGCAACATAGTGTGGGACGATCATTTTCATGAGTAAATGCTTATAGCCTTCCAAGATAGCCTTTTTCCGAACGAAAGAGCACCTGGATGAGAGTGTCAGTGAAAGGGGAGAGCTTCAGCATCCTCAGTGACATTTGTGCTGTGATCCTCCCCATGCGCTAGATCTGCCGCGGCTTTGAGCAGATGGTGCTGCACCAAATGTTTTCTTGAGGTGTCATTTACAATTAATTAATCAGAGCATTGTTGATGTGAATCCTGAATTTTTAGAGGCGTTTGCCAGGATCAAAGGAGGTTGAGAGGCATCTTAAAAAAACCAACTGAAATCCATCTGGACCGCATCTCTCTCTCCCCCAGGACACGATGCTCTTCTGCTTACAGGAGCAACAATAAAGGCTGAATTCTCCTCCCATTTGACTTTTGGCCCTGCTCAGAAACTTGGGGACACTTCAGTTGCTCCTCAGACTCAAAACAGTGAGGTCATTAATATTAAGGCCGTGGAAGGGCAGAAAAGAGTTTCAGGGTGCAATCCTAACCTGGAGTTAGGCCAGTACAGTTAGGCCAGCAAAGTTTGGCCTGCACGAGAGATACCGTAAAGCACGTTTGGACCACTCTCGAATTGCAATCCTAAACTGGAGTTAGGCCAGCTAAACTAAGCCAGCAAAGTTTGGCCAGCACAAGGGCCACCATAAAGCGTGTTTGGACCACTCTCAGAGTCAGGGAGGATGGCTCCTGTCTGTGTGCTGGTCTCTCTGAGAGTGGTCTAAACATACTTTACAGTGTCCCTTGTGCCAGCCAAACTTTGCTGGCTTAGCTTATGCCGGCCTATCTCAGTTTAGGATTGCGCCCTCGGAGTCAGAGAGGCCAGCACACAGACGTGCACCATCCTCCCTGACTCCAAGAGTGGTCCAAATGCGCTTTACAGTGGCCCTTGTGCCGGCCAAACTTTGCTGGCCTAACTGTGCCGGCCTAGTTCCAGGTTAGGATTGTGCTCTCAATCAGATAGCATTTCAATAGAATTCAAAGGCCATAAAAACCAAGGAATTGTGCAAGTGTCCCGCACGTCCCTCGTGGCAGCCTCCATGGTGCCCTCTTCAAAGGCATCGAAAAAGGAATGGAGAGGCATTGTGCTCCAGTGCATAGTGACCTGGGGAGCCTTGGTTCATATCTGTCCTCTAGATTACTCACAGTATGGCTACGAACAAGTCTCGAAACTGCCTCTCTTCTCTTTCAGCCCCAGATCACCAGTCAGTAAAATGGGAATGGTGACCTCTCTCTTAGGCTTATTGTGAGGGGAAACACTGTAAAGTTTATGAAGTGCTAATGGAAAAGTATGCTCTATGCATCATATATTGGGAATGCGTACCTCTGCTCCTGCCTAGTGACTAGGAGAAAGAACCTTGAATGGAAGAGGCCACACAATGATTCACAGGCGCAGCTAATGAAAGTGTAACCCAGTGCAGAGGGCAAAATGTTGCCCCGGAAGTGACATCACAACAGGAAGTGACATCACAGTTGTGTTTTTGTCGTCTTTGTTTTTTTTGGCCATAACTTTTGGTAAAGAAATTACACTCTGGTTTGTTTCATTGCATTCTGCATTAAATTTCCTTTGCAATGGTGTATAACATGATGGTATTATTCATACATACCAGGGTTTTCACCATTTTGGCCACTAGTGTCAAGCTCAGCTTGTTGCCCCCTAAAGCTTGTTGCCCGGTGCAATTGCACCCCCCTCCACTTCTTTAGCTACATTCGCCCCTGTGATGCATGCATCTCTGGGAAGTGAATGTGAGAGGAAAATCCCAGAATGCCAAGGAGTTCCATGCATACAACAGAGCTGCAATTCTCAAATGGAACTGCTGTTTCAGGGCATCAGCCTTTTATGGTGCAATTGTTGACAGTGCAATCCTAACAACTTTCCAGCACTGACATAGCTGTGCCAATGGGGTGTGCGCGGCATCCTGCAGTTGGGGGGGGGGGTCAGTCACGGAGGCCTCCTCAAGATCAGGGAATGTTTGTTCCCTTACCTCGGAGCTGCATTGTCCTTATCCTGGTGCTGGAAAGTTGGTAGGGATTGTGCCCTAAATGATGCCTTTTCTCACCAGGTGAGACACTCTCACCACATTGTGATACAGCTGCTAGTCTCTGCAGTCACTTGTCTATCCGCTCCCAAAACGATGTTTAAGTATTCCTGTGGTCGAGGCAAGGATTAATACATCCCCATCAGCCGTCGTGAGATGCTTAGGCTAGCCAGGTGACCCTGCTCCCCTCTCTGAGCCGTAAGCCTGCCTGTCATCTCTTCTGGAATGGGCTTTAGCTGGCTGGGTTTTTCCTTGTCGAGGGTGAGAGGGGCGCTTTTCAGTGACAGGAATATTCGTTTCAGGAGACGATACTTAAGCTGATGGTGGATTAATTTGTGGCTTGTAATGGGATACTTTGCAGACTGGACAGTTTCTTTGCAGAAGAGATTTTATACCTGTTTTCAGTGCAGATGTCTGTCAGATTCCTTGGAAGAGCACGTTGCAGGAAGGACAAGCATGAAACGCACATGTTCGTCTTCTAGCTCTCACTTGCTGACTTTCTTTACCTTCTTTATGTAGAGTTTCTGCTAAAGGCACATTCGCTCACTCATGGATGTTCTCTCTCTCTCTCTCTCTCTCTCTCTCTCTCTCTCTCTCCCTCACTCACTCACTCACTCACTCACTCACTCACTCACACACACTTGTGCTCTCTCTCTCTCTCTCACACACACACACACACACATACTTGTGCTTTCTCTCACACACTTGTGCTCTCTCACACACACTCTTGTGCTCTCTCTCTCGCTCTCACACACACATTCTTGCACTCTCTCTCTCTCTCTCTCTCTCTCTCTCTCTCTCTCTCTCTCTCTTTCTCCCAGGGCTTCACACTTTATGTAGCAGTTATGGTTGCTATGGGTACAGGAGCATCTTTAAACACTCACATGCAAGTGTCTGGCAGCCCCAGTACAATCAGCCCCTCCTTGCAATGTTTAAAAATGTCACCAAGACTTTATGTGATGACTGTGGGACATGCCAGTGTACCCACCATATTTGCGTTTGCCCTGCCCCACATTGACACTTTGTCACTGGTCTCAGTGCGCTCGCTGTAATGGGAGCTGCACTCCCTGACTATCGTGGGAAGCACTGGCGCCTGTCCCAGGGACACCCTTGACCCACTGCTTCAACACAGACCAAGCCCATCACCCTTGAAACAAAGGTTAACTACTAAGTCTTACTCACTCCTCTGCCCCAGCTCAGGCTTAGCCTCTGTCTTCCCGTGGACACTATTTTGCACACACAATACAATCCTGAACGTGGAATCTTTCTCTATACCAACTTTAAAAATCCACTTGAAACACCAGGTGTGCACCAGGTGCATTGTGGGGTGGGGGCAGGCTTGACTCGATAGATCAGGCCTGACTCGATGCTTCTGAGCATTCCTCAAATGATACACTGAAGGTCCAACAGGGCTCATTTGTGACTTAGTTTGCAGCAAATAGTTTGCTCATGATGTGTGCAATCAACAGGGACATAGATAGTGAACCAGAATGCTATAGTTTAACAGCTCGCAATGCTGTGGAATGGAAGATTTTATTTCCACATCCCTTTCTGCTGTATGTGTCAGCTGCTATGCTCTCCCAGAAAAACAACAATGCACTAGCACACTAGAAGGCTTCTCCTCAGGACTGAGTGTTTTTTTTCTCCCTTTGAATGGGGACATTATGTGTACTGGAACTATTACACCAGAATTGGGCTAGCCCGTTTTTGTGATACTTTAGAATCCCAACCATATAATCCACCCGCCCCTGCTGAGGTTGCCGTGACGAGGAGGCTTGAGCTGTATCGTGTGTGTGTGCGCGCGCGTCTGTGCCATGACGTGACAGGACGGTAAGTTGCACTTACCCTACTCCACGGCAGCATGGTCTCCAATAGATCTCCTCACTGATGGAAGTCCAAGGAGAGAAAGGGGGCATGCTGGCTACTGTTGGAGAGGATAGGATCGGGTGCAAGTCACCTCTGCTGGGTACTACTGTCTCCTGCCTCTCCTGCCCCCTGCCTTCCCCTGTTCCCCCTCCTGCCCTCCCCCACCCCATTCCTCCTCCCCCATCAAGCTACCTGAGTCGTCGGGCCTTCCTCAACCTGCCACTGCACGCTTTGCACATGGCCAGAGCAATTTTTGTCACTAGAACACTAGTTCCAGTGGTAAAGAAGCTCAATAGGTTTGGGCTGCGAGTTCAAATCACGGTAACATATTCAACACATTCAGAAGTCTTTAACTGGGACAGTTTTCTCTTTTTCATGTTGATGTCTGTCTTATCTTCTCCTTTACAATTTTGGCCAGACAACCAACTAACCCTATTCAGTTGGAATAATGAATGTGGCCCAATGATGGAAGACCCCTTGCACTTCCTTCCCTCCTCAGCTCACCCAGTCAGGAATCCTGGTACGTGTAAACGGTGGCTCGGTGGCTCGGTGGCTCATACGGCACCAGGAATGGTGGTTTCACTCTGGCTTACAAGCCAGGATGTTTAAAATTGGTTTACAGCCCTAGTTGGCAAGTAGGCTTGGCAATTTTTACCAAAGCTAATTCTGGACCTTTTCCACAAACACACCCCAATATGACAAACTATCATTATCAATCAATCAATCAATCAATCACTAGTATTTATATACCGCTTTTCAACACAATGTTCACAAAGCGGTTTACAGGCAAATAATAACATTAAAGTTAAATGGTTCCCTGTCCCAAAAGGGCTCACAATCTAGAAGAATGGAGAACACCACCAGCAACAGCCACAAGAAAGACACTGTGCTGGGGTGAAGAGGGACAATTGCTCTCCCCCTGCTAAATATAAGAGGACACCACATGAAAAAGTGCCTCTTGCCCAGTTAGCAGGGGTTATGCCAAAGATGCCCTGTTAAAATCTTTAGGATTGCTTTCAGGAATTAACTGGTGGTTGATGTTGCTTCCTAGAGACTCCAGACTAATCCTAGAGGCATGGTGGCCCTATCAATCCTAATGTCACAAGAGTTGTAGAGTTATAGTTTAAATAAACCATGATGTTGATGGAGCCAAGGAACTACAGAGCCCAATCCTGTATGTGTCTACTCAAAAGACAGTCCCATTATAGTTCAATAGGGCTTACTCCCGGGAAAGAGTCAATGGGATTGCAGCCAAAGTGTGTGTGTGGGAGAATGCATAGGCTCAGACTACATTTATGATGATAATTAACTGTGGTTAGCTGGTCACTTGAACTGGCCTTCTGTTTATGTCCTAGGAATGCCAGCTATCTGAATTAACAAGGCATTCAAACATGTCAGCTGGAACAGAGAGGGATAGAATTCAGCCAATGGGCTGCTAAACTGCCTTCTCAAACAAAGGAGGTCTTTCCTTTTTGGACACGGTAGGCAGTTACCTAATTTCTACAGTTTTTCTTTACTTGCTTGGTGCCCTCGTTCTTTTGTCATCAACCCCCACTTGGGGACTAGTACAGGGCTCATTCCTTGATGCATGAACATAAGATGTAGGAAATCTATTTGCCTCTGTTGTGTTGAGCTGCGGCTTCAAGACAATAAGCTTCAACTATATTGGCAGGCTATTACATTGCTTTATGCCTGAGAGTTATTAAAAACAATGTCGAGCTGATTTACTACATTTCAGGCTTCCTGATGGATGGGCAAATACGTTACGAATCTATCACATTCATTATAGTTTCATGGAAACTGTAGAACTTGCCACAATTTGGCTCATAAGATAATAATACTCATAATTCAGAAGACAATTTTAAATATAACACAAACCCTTATTCATAATGCATAGGGAAGATTTTATGTTTCAATAAAGATTTATAGCCACAGATCCCTCAAATTGCAGCATAAACCAGCTCATTTCACCCTAACAAATCCAAGAGTGGTGGCACTCCATTTTTCTCCAAATGAATTCATGACTTCCTTCTCTTATATGTTCATGTGGAGCATTCACACTGGGAAAAAGTTCCATGATGGAGATCGTATTAAGGATTGTGGCCAATTTTGCCAGAGAAAAGTTGCTCCTTTAAAGCGACTGGACTGTTGAATCAAACAGGGAAAAAAGCCACAATCCCCTTTTTCTTTATAACCTTTAATGAAGGGTTGAGCTCTCTCAGGGTACGATCCATGTAGTTGATGCTACACCCAGAGCACCAATACGGGGTGCCGTGTGGCACCTCTGAGTCGGCGCTCTGACTCAGGGCCTGGCACTGCAGGGGGATGGCATTTCTGGGCGGGGGGGGGGGGGGCTGGGGGGGTGCCAGCCCAGGACAAGGGTGGGCCCTGGACTCAGCCATAAGGCCGAATCCAAGGCCTCATCCCAAGGCCACATAGCGCTGATTCGGGCTGCACAGTCTCCTTGGATCTGCGCCTGCTGTTTAGCAGGTGCAGATCCGAGGAGTCCATAGGAAAGGCTGGCGCCTGCCCTATGACAAGCACATGAATGTGCCCTTGCCATGGGGAGGCTCCAACCCCACCTAAGCAGCGCTGGGTATGGCGCTAGCCAGCTGGCCTCGCCATTCCAGCATTGCTTAGGATTGCGCTGCCCACAGCATTGAGATTTGTTCTCTGTTTCTATCAAACTGTCTCTGCAATTATTGCCCTGAATATTTTTGTCATTTGGGTGTGGAATCACTCTTGACATAGAATTTTTCAACCATGGCAATGGAAGTCTTCATCCCCACAACACTGCTATCGAAGAGCGCCATCCTAAAGTGACGATGGGCCGATGTAAGAGGACTGCCTCAGCAGAGTGCTGTTGCAAACATGCGACATGGTACATCGGCTTCAGTGGGCCCGGCAATGTGCTGACGCAGGCAGTAGTGTTAGCACAGCAATGCTGCAGATGGGCAGAGGTAGGCCGCCACATGCTGGGTGAGTACAGCCAACGTGGGGGATTTTGGGGGTTGGGGAAGGCAGGAGGTGCGGAGGGAGGGCACAGGCGGGGTGGCCCAGGGAGAGGGAAGGAGCCAGGATCCGGCCACTAATCCCTTTCCCTGTGCCACGCTGCTCAATCTGGGCCACTGCAGGCTGCCTCTGGAGCTCACCATGGGACAAGGGGGCATTTGTCCCCTTACCCCAGGGTAAATCCCAGCCACCCCTATGGGGTGGCTTGGCAGGAAAACTCCGAGCAGCCTGCAGTGGCCCAGATTGAGCAGCGTGGCACAGGGAAAGGGATTAGTGGCCGGATCCTGGCTCCTTCCCTCTCCCTGGGCCACGCTGCTCAATCTGGGCCACTGCAGGCTGCTCGGAGTTTTCCTGCCAAGCCACCCCATAGGGGTGGCTGGGATTTACCCTGGGGTAAGGGGACAAATGCCCCCTTGTCCCATGGTGAGCTCCAGAGGCAGCCAAACCTGTGCTGGATACAGCATCAGACCTGTCTGCTCCAACGCAGGTTAGGATTGGGCTGCCCGTCTCACAGAACATTCACCGTTCATGCTACAGAAGACTAGTCCCCACCCAGCACGTCATTGAGCCCACCATATGGGGGATGGCTTAACGGTTGGCATCAATAGGATTTTGCTGTGGCAATAATTAGTTTAGATCCTCAATTTGGGGCTGGAGAAACAGTAAAGTCAAGACAAATGTAGAAAGGAGTAGACTGAGGGGTGTAGCCTTCAAAGCTATCGCAGTCGGATGACTTCGAAATGCCTAGAAGTTACACGAAGATGCCCCACATGGGTTTGCTTACATTTTTACATGTGCCCAAAGCTGTTCATCTGGCAAAAATTTGTCAATTGGCCCCTTGTTTACACTGACGGGGAGTCAAACCCACATAGATTACTTCATGTTGACAGTGCATCCTGCTCTTCTTGTTTCCCTGCAATATGGGCCCTGATATTGCATGAACATGTTTAGTTTGCCTGAAGTCTTTGTTTTCCTTTCCTTTGCTTCAGATCAACCCTGTGGTTGTGTGAAAAAAACATGAAAATACTCAATGGCACAAAGGGGATGTCATCTCATGACTGGCCATATGAAGAAGCCCTCTGACTCTTAAACAGCCGACTCCTATGGCTACGGGAACTCGCATCCCGGCAGCGCACCTTGCTTGATGATGTCACAAAATGCAATGTGCTGCCAGGCTGTTTCTGCAAACAGTGAGTGGTGAGGCACATGTGGCAACTGCTGCTGGAGATCCACCTGTCCTGGTAAGATGCTGGGGACACTGGTGTAGCTAATGAAAGTCCGGTGCAGAGGGCAAAATGATGCCCTGGAAGTGACATCACAGCAGGAAGTGGCATCACAGTTGTATTTTCATTTTCTTGGTTTTTTGGGCCATAACTTTTGATAGAATGAATATATCACAGACTGATTTGTTTCATTGCATTCTGCATGAGATTCTGCATTCAACGATACATAACTTGACTGTATTATTCCTAAAAGCCACAATTTTTACGTGACAGTTATATTTTCATTTTCTGTTTGTTTGTTTTTTGGCCATAACATTTGATAAAATAAGCATATTACACTCCAGTTTCTTTCATTACATTCATCATTACATTCCTCATTGAACAATATATAACATGATGGCATTATTCATACATACCCAGGTTTTCACAATTTTGGCCACTAGTAATCAAGCTCAGCTTGTTGCCCCTTAAAGCTTGTTGCCCGGTGCAATTGCACCCCCTTGCAATTCTTTAGTTATGCACCTGGCTGTTGGAGGCATGCTATGGGCAGGTAGGGTGAGAGCAGGGAGACATTCAGGGTGGGCAAGAGCAGAGGGGGGGAGGGAGGGAGGGAGCCCAGTGGCGCTGGTGTGCCCCAGGCTCTTATCATGATCTCTTTGCCCTGTCCCTCTCTTTGTTTCTCCTCAGATATATGCCAGCTACAAAGCTGGTATAGGTCCAAGGAGACCCATAGAGCATCAGGGGGCTTATCTGGAGATAAGGGAACAAGTAAAAAGAGAGGAGGGGAAAAAGGATCAAAAAACAGTCCCTCTTTAGAGAACCCCGTATATAGGTGTTATTATGCGAATGCTCGAAGTCTCCGAGCAAAGATGGGGGAACTGGAATGTTTGGTGGCTAGGGAAAACATTGATATAGTAGGCATAATGGAAACCTGGTAGAGTGCACAGAACCAGTGGGATACTGCCATCCCAGGCTATAAACTCTATAGGAGGGACAGGGAAGGGCGTGTTGGCGGAGGGGTGGCCATCTATATCAAAGAAGGAATTGAATCCAGCAGAGTAGAAACTGAAGGTGGGCCAGACTTCACCATGGAGTCACTGTGGGTTAAACTGCCGGGCCGTAAGAGCAATGTAATAGTGGGGGTGTGCTATCGTCCTCCCGATCAAAAACTTGAAGGTGACCTTGAAATGAGGAAACAAATCAGAGCAGTGACCAAGAGAGGCAGGATTGTAATCATGGGGGACTTCAATTATCCTCATATTGACTGGGTCAACTGCTGCTCTGGTCAAGAAAGAAAGACCGGATTCCTTGACGAGCTGAATGACTGTGCCTTAGAGCAACTAGTCATGGAGCCGACCAGAGGACAGGCGACTCTGGATTTAATATTGTGTGGTACTCGGGACCTAGTTAGGGATGTAAGTGTTACTGAGCCATTGGGGAACAGTGACCATGCTGCGATTGGTTTTGCCATGCATGTCCAGGATAGAGTGCAGAGCAAATCTGACACAAGAACCCTTGACTTTCGAAGGGCAGATTTCCCTCAGATGAGGAGACTAGTTAGACAGAAATTGAAAGGGAAGGTAAAAAGAGTCCAATCCCTCCAGGCTGCATGGAGGCTGTTTAAAAAAACAGTAGTAGAGGCCCAGCGGAAGTGTATACCGCAAAGAAAGAAGGGTTCGACAAGGTCCAGGAGGGTGCCTGCATGGCTGACAAACAAAGTTAGAGAAGCTGTAAAGAGCAAAGAAGCTTCTTTCCGTAAATAGAAGTCTTGCCCCAGTGAGGAGAATAAAAAGGAACATAAACTCTGGCAAAAGACAAGTAAGAAGGTGATACGGGAGGCCAAGAAAGCGTTTGAGGAACGCATGGCTAGCAACATAAAGGGGAATAATAAAAGCTTCTTCAAATATGTTAGAAGCAGAAAACCTGCCAGAGAGGCGGTTGGCCCGCTGGATGGTGAGGGAGGGAAAGAGGAGATAAAAGGGGACTTGGAGATTGCAGAGAAATTAAATGAATTCTTTGCATCTGTCTTCACAGCCGAAGAACTTGGGCAGATACCACAGCCCTTCCTAACTAAGGAATTAAATCAGATACTGGTTAATAAAGAAGATGTTTTAGATCAAATTGATAAACTACATTTAAATAAGTCACCAGGCCCAGATGGTATACACCCAAGAGTAATTAAGGAACTAAAGAATGAAGTTGCTGACCTCTTAACTAGAGTATGCAACTTGTCCCTTCAAACGGCCACGGTGCCAGAGGATTGGAGGATAGCCAATGTCACGCCAATCTTTAAAAAAGGGAGAAGGGGGGACCCTGGAAACTACAGGCCGGTCAGCCTAACGTCTGTTCCGGGTAAGATGGTGGAAAGCCTCATCAAAGATAAAATCCTAAAACACGTACAGGAACAAGTACTGCTAAAGGAAAGTCAGCATGGCTTCTGTAAGGGTAAGTCTTGCCTCACAAACCTTTTGGAATTCTTTGAAAAGGTCAACAGGCACGTGGATGTGGGTGAACCTGTGGATATCATATACCTAGATTTTCAGAAGGCATTTGACAAGGTCCCCCACCAAAGACTGCTGAAGAAACTTCACAGTCAGGGAATAAGAGGGCAGGTCCTCTTATGGATCCAGAATTGGTTGAGGGCCAGGAAACAGAGAGTGGGGGTCAATGGGCAATTTTCAGAATGGAGAGAGGTGAAAAGTGGAGTGCCCCAGGGATCTGTCTTGGGGCCCGTGCTTTTCAACTTGTTCATAAATGACCTGGAGACAGGGATAAGCAGCGAGGTGGCTAAGTTTGCAGATGACACAAAACTTTTCCGGGTGGTAAAAACCAGAAAGGATTGTGAACAGCTCCAGAATGATCTCTCCAAGTTGGAGGAATGGGCAGCCAAATGGCAGATGCGTTTTAACGTAGACAAATGTAAAGTGATGCATGTTGGGGCCAAAAACCAAAACTTTACCTATAGGCTAATGGGTTCTGAGCTGTCTGTGACAGCTCAGGAGAGAGATCTTGGGGTGCTGGTGGACAATTCAATGAAGGTATCGACCCAGTGTGCGTCAGCAATTAAGAAGGCCAATTCCATGCTTGGGGTCATTAAAAAAGGGGTTGAGAATAAAACAGCCAATATTATCATGCCATTGTACAAATCGATGGTAAGGCCACACCTGGAATATTGTGTCCAGTTCTGGTCGCTGCATCTTAAAAAGGACATAGTGGAGTTGGAAAAGGTGCAGAAGAGAGCGACAAAAATGATTACGGGGCTGGGGCACCTCCCTTATGAAGAAAGACTGCAGCGTTTGGGGCTCTTCAGTCTAGAAAAAAGGCGCCTGAGGGGAGACATGATTGAGACATACAAAATTATGCATGGAAGGGATAGAGTCGATAGAGGGATGTTCTTTTCCCTCTCTCAAAACACCAGAACCAGGGGGCATCTGCTAAAACTGAGGGTTGGGAGAGTTAAAACAGATAAGAGGAAGTACTTTTTTACCCAGCGGGTAGTTAATCTGTGGAACTCCTTGCCACAGGAGGTGGTGATGGCATCTGGTCTTGATGCCTTCAAGAGGGGATTGGACAGATATCTGGAGGAAAGGTCCATCGTGGGCTATAGGCAATGATGGATTGTGCAACCTCCTTACAAAGGTGATGGGCTACTGGTACCGGGTGCAAGGGAGTGGCAACAGGATGCAAGCATCTTGTAGTCTCATGCCTTCCTGGGGCACCTGGTGGGCCGCTGTGAGATACAGGAAGCTGGACTAGATGGGCCTTTGGCCTGATCCAGCAGGGCTCTTCTTATGTTCTTATGTTCTTATGTAAGTTCTTTCTTCTTCAAGGAGGCCTTCTGATCGCTCTCCCCCCCGCCCCACACACAGATATCATTAGATTCAGCACATATCACCATGACACAGTTACATTGGCTCCAATGGTGGGGGAGAGGATTGGGACATCAGTCTCTCCCAAATGCAGGGCTCTAACCGGCGATGGGATTCACAGATTGACAAGGGGAACGCTGGGCGGGACTAACACGGGGCTTCCGTGTGATTGGCTGCCCGTCTGCTGCATTCCGCAGCTGTCCTGGCCTCAGGGGGGGGGGGGCTGACCCTGGTAAGCGCGCCCCACCGCTGCTTGCACAGGCACCCAGCGCAACCCTCACCTGTCCCCCGCAGCAAGCGGGAGCCCCCCTGAGACCAGGACAGCTGCGGAATGCTGCGGACGGGCTGCCACTCAAGCGGAAGTCCTGCCTAAGTCCCGCCCTGCGTTCCCCTTGTCAATTTGTGAATCCCATTGCTGGCTCTAACCATGTGTGGACCTCTAAGATCAACCCATCTCCTTCCAGCTTCAAGATCAGAACAGTCCCAATGCAGCAAAGCTAGACAACTGAACTAATGCCTCCACTACATTGACTGCTTAACGTATCGGCAGGTCACCGGCCCTCCGCACCAAATCCACTCTGCAAAAGTAAAGGCATTGTGCAGCAAGGCCAGAAAGTGTGCGGTTACCAGGAAGCAAGCAAGGATGAAGGAGGCAAACAAATCAATACGCCTACAATGACAACACCCGAAATTGGCAGGAATGAAAGGCTTAAATTCAGTGTTTAAGGATAACATGACAAACAACTGAGAAGGCCCTGTAATAAAAAAACATGTTTGACAACCTATTATTAGGCAAAGAGCAAGACAGAGTGAGAGACATTCTAATACGACTAAGGAAGGTGTAAAATGACATGAATCATCAACTGTTCTACAACTAGTTGCCAAATCTGATTCCATGTACAGTGAGAAACGCTGTTGCACTCGATATACTAATAGTGTGGGATTTGATACGTTTGCACCATTCCACTGAAGTAGGGCAATGGACTGGATTCTGATGATTCCCAGCATTGTGTCACACCCCCAGGATTGCAGTTCATGAATCCTGGCTGTTGTGTCATTGCTGTTACAGGGCACTTTGCATAGAAATACACATGGCACTTTACAACCTGCCCCTACAGACCACTTGCCCCAAGGAGCTCCCCATGGAGAAATAAGTGCAAACAAACAGAGAAAGGGAAGCAAGTAGTTACAGGGCAAACAGGAGAAGAACAGGCAATTGTTGCATGTACATGTATTAAGCTTTGTTGCAGCAGGAGATAAAGGGATGCCAAAGGATTCAAGGTAAAGAAAGCATGCAGGGGAGATTGCCTTACCTACTGTTTCCTCTTCCGAAGTACTTCCTGGTAGCAAACAACTGGCCCCATGCTAGCCGGCATACACCATTCACATTGGACCTGTGCTAGCTGGAAAAAAACAACAACACCCTCACTTGTGCAGAACATTCTAGCCACAATATGTAACTCCTGTTGTCTGAAAACATAATTCACAATAGCTGTTCTTTTCCTCACCAAACTTTTGAATGCTTCCATGGCTTTCAACCTTTTGTCTTTCTTTATAATACTGTACAAACTACACTTGGGACAAACAAAGCTATAACAGTGATATAGGAGATCTTGCTACACAGTGTGTCTGCCTGGTCATGGTGCTTGGCAATTGCAGTTCTGGTCTTGTAGTGATATAAGAGACATGAGAAACTAAGGGCGCAATCCTGACCGACTCTCTAGCACCGGGGTCAGGGCAATGCAGCTGCGAGGTAACAGAACAAACATTCTCTCACTACACCTTGAGGAGGCCTCTGTGACTGTCCCCTGACTGCAGGAGGCAGCACATGCCCCATTGGCACAGCTATTTCAGTGCTGGAAAGTTGGTTAGGATTGCGCTCTAAACTATTGACTCTAGGTACGCCTTTGGAAGGGTGCGTGTCTTTCTGATTTCCTGGGTTTTTTTCCATCATGGAATGCAAGTGGTACAATGTGGCTCCTATGCAGGCACTGACCAGATGTAGATCTGGTAAGTTTTGGCAAGTAGCAGGAAATCTCCAGCATTGCCCCATCTCTTTGTTAGCCCTCCTGCTTTGGGCTTCATCACTGCTTTATGCCTGTTGACCAGTGGTTCCAACCTGTGAGCTGTGGCTCCCTAGAGAGCCATGGAAACCAGCCGGGGCGGGGGGGGGCTGCAGAATCCTTGCACAACCCCCACTGCTCTATATAATGTATATGACATTGTAGGCAATAATTAAATGGGGGAAGGGGGGGCTGGTGAGCAGTCCGGACCAGGTATGGACCAATTTGGGTGGCCTAGGCCGGATCCAAACCCCCAACCCTGGCCTGGTTGGCCTTACTCGGACCACTTGGATTTGTACCAGCAATTTTGCTGGTGCAAACCCAAGTCCTATTGGGGCGGCTGCCATGCACCACACGACAAAGAGAATTAATTCCCCTTACCCCGAATTGTGGTGCAGGCAGCACTAACCCTGCACTGGGTACGGGGCAGGCCAGCTGGCCTGCCTGTTTCAGCACAGGTTAGGATCGGGCTGCCCTCGGCATGAAGAGTCCAGACTGAGAAGACAACATATAGGATCCTGGTTTACACTGCTGCCACTGAGATCCAACTTCTCCCACCCTTGAACGGTCTGACCTGGTCTGACCTGGTCTCTACCCCGCGCATCCCCTGAATTGCCCATGGCCCACCACCTCCAGCACATTGGCACAGCCTGAGTGAGGGCATTGACAGGCACATGGAGCCTTTCACCATTTCCACTGGCAGCTCTGTACTTATTGCAGAAAAGGGACTTAAACCGCCAAAGGGACTTACAGCAGTGGATTGCTAGATCTGCTGCTGCAAGTTCCCAATAGGATTGGGGCAAAACAGATTCATCCAGAAGGATTGAGGGAGCGAGGGGAGATTTACATGCACAAACTGGACATAGTAACAGACTGCACCACTGTAGCCTGATGTTGCCTCTGATATTCTGTTCATCGATGCCACTTATACACGTTTTCTTTGCAAATGAAACTGGAGTTCCCTACCTAGCCTGGAAGTGTGACCTTCGCTTTCAGAAATACACTGAGAATTTCACTGATAATGGAGGCAAAGTTTTGAACCCTATAATTTATCAAATTGTTTTGAGAATAAGGGAAAGGTGAACAGAGTATCTGTCCTTCAATTGCCGTGCCTGGCTGAGCCCGGAGGATAAATCTTGGGAACTAGTGCCAATCTCAGGGTGTGTCCGAGAGGAAGAATCGTGTGTGGCTCCACTCCACAGGAATAGGCACTGGAGCCGAACCCTTTAATTAAAACATGCCTTTCTTTCTAATACTTTCCCTAAACATTCTGACTACAAACACACACATTTCCTTATCTTAAAATGCAGTGAAGTAACTGAGCTGAATTTTTTTATATATACTGTATATTTATTATTATTATTATTATTATTATTATTATTATTATTATTATTATT
>JAJKFI010000018.1:10883840-10897146 GCA_029204185.1 Lerista edwardsae | reverse complement strand
AGAGAGAGAGAGAGAGAGAGAGAGAGAGAGAGAGAGAGAGAGAGAGAATATTTCTCTTTGGTATATCGGTGCATAGTAAAAATGTCCTCTACTGTCATTTCATACTAATGGGGGTATTTCCATGCAGCTATTGGGCAGCCCAATCCTATGTTTCCCAGCACCTGGGAGTGCCGAAATGGCCACTGATGTATCTTGTGGAGCCAGAGGTCTCCTCGGGGTAAGGGAACATTGGTGCCCTCGCGGCCCCAATGGATCTATTCAGATCTGTGCTGCTGCCACCACTCCCACATCTGATCGTCCCCTCATTTTGCCCTTCCCCTGCCCAGGAAATGGAGGCTAGAAGTGGGGATCTGCTGCAGGCAGCACCACAATTGTTGGTTGGATTGGCACCCCAGCCGATGCTCTTGGCACCCAAATGAAGTGGTAGGAAGCTTCTGCTTCCTACACACTTGCCTAGTGACTCGCCTCACCAGTCACCACTGGGCACTTTGATTCTACTAACTGCAGTTTCTACTAACTGACTTTCAGACCTAAACTCATAACCATTGAGGCACTAGTTACTCCTAGTCCACAGAAAACCACTCATGTAGACTTCCGGTCATACATGGTTTCATGTTTAGTAGTGCATCATCCATAACCTGCATCAGTTTGGCTTGTGTTTGCTTGACCAAATCCTGCAGGTCACCACGACTACACATGGACAATATGCCATGGACTGGGAGCAGCTAAGGTCAACATGGGCAGGCCTGAACTTGCGGCTATCAGGCATTGAAATGGTTGTGAAAACAGACCTATAGTTGGCCCCTGGTTGGCCCCCTAACAAGAGACAGAAGATTGGGGAGAGAGTAGGGAGCAACTGCCTGCCGGCTGGAGCTGACAATAGTGGGCCACATGTACCCAATACAAAAGAACATCATCATTCATAAGGTTTGGAACTGATGATAACTTCTGAACAATCACTGAGGCCAAAATGAAGATAAACGTTTTTGTCCTTTGGCACCAAAATAATTAGCCTTCAGTACAGAAATTGGCAACAAGGCAAAACTATTCTAAACACCTCCAAAGTGTTCCAGAAGAACGTTAGTAAACCCGTTGCAGGTTGGGGACTGTGTGGCTTCTTAGGGTGCCCATTTGAGCTGTCATTGATGCTTCCATAATGTAAAAGTGCTCTAATATATTTCCATGTCATATTTTATGCTGCATTCATAATGATTTACAATCTTCTTCACTTATCTGCTCAGACAGCTGAAGTCTCCATGTGCTGTCTTTTGCCAGATTAAAAAGCAAGTGACCTGCAGAAAGGGAAAAGAACCCACAGCGCTATAAACAAGCTTCAGTTTGATGACACTAATTTTGAAAGCAGAGAAAGGGGAAAAAATCCCAGCGTTTGACCCGCATTTTCCCTGCAAATCAAAAGGAAATCCCCTGCAAATCAAAGTTTTTCAATGACAAAATAGATAAGATGGTAGTTTTTAAAAATATATATATATACTTTCACTATTGAAAATATTTGTTGTAGCAATTTTGCTGAATTTTGTTCCAGGCAATCATGAGATTTTACAGGTCCCTAATTGGGTGTTCTCAAAGAGAAAAACTAATGGCGGACAAGGATCCCTGCAAGAGATCTTGCCCGCCACTCCTGATGTTTTTCTGCAGTGTGCAGCTCAGATGAGGATAGGGCGTGTTCTAGCTGCACTCTTCAGGTCATGCAAGGCGATAGTGCGGCCCAAGAGTCTGACTGCAACACTTGATCCTGCTCTGGGGGCAGTCATGATTGGACTGACAATACAAGGGATCGAAGACACAATGTAAGCTTAGGGCACAATCCTGAACAGCAGGTGCAGATCCGAGGAGACTGTGCGGCCTCCCGAACAGGTCTAAGATTCGGCCTTATGGCTGAATCCTTGGCCCGCCTCCCAGACGGCCGGCATGCAGCGCAGCCGTCGCACCAAGACACCGCACTAACAGAAGCTTGCCTTGGTGGCTACACACAAAGTGCAAGAAGCCAACGTGTGGCCCTTTTCCACAGGTTTTCAAAGGGGCCAATACGCAGCTTGATGGTTACATGAATGTAGGGCTAACGAAACAGGAGGGTAGGCTACACCCTGGGTCAAACCCAATCCATGCTATGGTCCCACCTGCCCTCTGTAGCTGCCAGCCTAGAAGCAAAGCTGCGCATAGCCTGCGCATAGCTATCTAGTTACAGGCAGGGTGCCAGGCAGAGTGCCAACGCACACAGGCTTGTCAGGAAGCCACAACATGCCCAGCTCGAAATCAAAGTGGGCAGAACGCCACCTGTGGCACATTTCACATTTTAGAAAAAAGGAAAGACTGTACAGAAGGGTGTGAGACATTCCGCCCATGTTTCGTATTTCTTCAGCCTTCGCTCTGTTGCCATCATGAAGAATAATTCCCTATGTGGCGGACTAAAAACAACATCGCTTCAGTGTTCTCGTTTCAGACATGAATTGCTGTTCATTCCTGTTGCTGCCATTTCTTTGCCATCTGCCATGCCCAAAGCAGGCCGAGTGTTGTGTTTACGGTAACGGAACGTCTCTCCGTTCTCCCCAGCTCAAATAGCCCTTCCATTCAGCGTGTCCAACAAAGCACGAGCAGAATCAATGCAGGATCCCCCTTTTGTGCTTGTTTCCTTTCCCCCCCCCTTTTTTTGCGCTGACTTGAAGGGAAATACTGTGATTTTGTTCCAGAAAATCTTTTGTGCCGAGCTGACACTGTACACTTAAGTATCCATTGCTTCCTCTATCATTTGCATGTTAATGTTCCAAAACCAATAATCAGGAAGCCTTCTGTGGAGATGTGAAATAATACGAACAGGAAGAACTTTGGGAAGCCTCCCTTAAAATTATGCTTCAATGATGGCAGCTAGTTAATAGACACTTTCAGAGGATGTTTAAATTGACAGGGCACTTTGGGGAGGTGCCTGGGTGATGTCGGGGATGCCTCAAGCATTCCTTTTCAGCTGCAGTGCTGGTTCAAGGGCCGGGGGCATTTTCTTCCTGCAGATTTTTGTCTGCTAGTACTGTATAGTACTATTTTTATATTCCAGTTCTTTTTGAATTTAGTGGCAGGAGGCTAGGCACAGGAAAACAATCTGTTCTGCATAATCTTTTGGTGCTTGACTTCAGCTGAAGGAGAGCTGAGGCAAGGAAGCTGAGGTAAATAGGCAAAACCATTTTGCCCTGATTTTGTTACTGTTCTGAGGGAAACAGGGAAACTTGCTGAGGTAAAACAAGAATGTGCAAGTGTTCAAATAACAGGGACATGCAGTGTGGGGGGGGTAGCAGGTGAGGCAGGACCACTCCACTGAAGTTCTTCAAAATGCTGCCAGCGCCACCATGACTATGAGCGCACAAGCACTCACAACCCAAGTGCTCAGAACAGTGTGTGGGTTGTGAGTGCTTCTGAACTCAAGCAGTGGTGGCAATGATGGTGCTTTTCAAAGAACTCAAGTGGGACAGTCCTGCCTCACCTGCCGCCTCCGTACCACACATCCTTGTTAAATAAGACTTCTGTCACTTGTAAACGAGTGCCTCAGACCTCCTGCCATGGTGGCCTGTCAGAGGCTTGGCGATCACCTGCCCCACCACCATTCCTCCATTTCCTTCTGTCCCAAGAAAGCCACAGGAATAGGGTGTGTCTTAAGCAGGGCTGCAGCACAGGTACACAGGAGTGTTGTTAATCCCTTCCCCTGCGCGTTTTGTCCTCTTGAACAATTCATTCAGAGGGAAAAGCCACTGCCTAAATAGGGCTAGCATGAAGCCAATTTCCAGGTTAGTAGGGTTGTTTGAGATAGAACCAAAGGTTCTCAACCTGATGGAATTGAAGCCCTGAATAGGCTGCATTATGGCCAGGCATTATGGCCAGGCAGCCATAATTATCTGATTCCTCTTCCTTTTCTAAAAAACTGGTCCTCATAGGATCTCATCTAGATCTCATCTAGTCTCATCTTCCTCACAAGGAAGAATGGTTCCAGGATGGCAGGATGGAAAAGTTATCCTCTCTTCCTCTAGATGGAGATATTTAAAATGAGGGGGGGGGAAACATCACTGGGAACAGTAGTGTGGTATATTAACTCAAGTTATGTAAAACTCACAATTGCACATGGGAACATATGGATACTTTTGTTTTCCTGTGAAGAACAAGTGCATGAAGCTTCCTGGGAGTGCCCTGCCTTAGCCCAGCCCCTACGGATGATGCACATGCTTCTCCCCACCCCCCACTTTCTAAGTGTTGGCCCTCACTAACAAATGCTGAATGTGGGGAGGAGCAACCCCATGACTGCAAACCTAGAACATTGCAGATCCATCCCAATCATGGAAAGAAGCTGTCCCCACATTCAGCATTTATTATTTATTGCTGTAGATCAGTGGTTCTCAAAACGCCTCAGGAGTTTGAGAAGCGCAGCAAGTGCTTGTGGGGGAGGGGGGAAGGTAGTGATTCAAGGATTGTGCTGCTGCCAGGGACGAAAGGGGTTTCCCTTACCTTGGGGTGTGTGTGAGGAGCCTGCTGGCATCCCTGCAGGGCTCCCCAAACATCAGAACACGTTAAAATCGTGATCGTGACCAACTTCCGATTTTTGATTGCATGTTGGCAGGGTTCCCTGCACCCTAGTGGTTTTGTCTAGAAGGTAAGGGAAGCCCCTTTCTCCCATGGCAGTGGTGAGATCCTGCAGACTGTGTCCTTCCCTCATCCCCTGAAAGAACTTACTGGGATAAGGCTAAGGGCGCAATCCTAACCTGAGGTTCTACCAGCACAGTTAGGCCAGCAAAGTTTGGCAGGCACCAGGGCCACCATAAAGTGCACTTGGACCACTCTTGGAGTCAGGGAGGATGGCGCATGTCTGTGTGCTGGACATGGTCCAAACATACTTCACAGTGTCCCTTGTGCCGGCCAAACTGCTGGCCTAACTGTGCCGGCTTAACGCCAGTTTAGGATTGTGCCCTAAGTGTGTGCATCACTCCTGGGAGTGAAGCTAAGGTGTGTGCTTCTGGGAAATCGGATGCATTCACTCTCCACATTTGAGTGAATGCCTAAACTGGGCTAGTCGTAAATCCAATATGAGGGTTATTGAATGTAGCTCGAGGTCAGCACTTTGCCTCAAGCTATGCCTTGTGAATCAGACTGGGATAATAAGTGTAGCAAACTACATTTTTTCCTTGGGCAAAGAAAAACGTATATTCTAAAATATCTCCAAAATCTGTGATCATAAATGTAATTACACATTGTGAAGATTGCAATGATTACTACACTATTATACTTATGTTGAGCAAGGTAGAGGCTGATAAGTTTGCAAGTGCAGCAGCAGCAGCAGCAGCATCATTTAAATTTGCAATGTCTAAAAAAATTAGACAATGGGATTTATCTGAGGATTTTATAACCTAGTAAAATGAACTGAAGGTCAAGCCATATTTGGAAGCAGGTAAGACAATATCTATAGACACAGGTGTAGCTATTTCTCTTTTGAGTTCCATTAGTATTGATTATTTTCCTGTGGAATCTTGGATATTAATACTTCACATTTGTATAGGACCTCACATTTGTGAAGTTGTCGTCATCCTTACAACCCTGTAAGGTGACTGACGGTGCAAGGCTATGTATGTCTACTCTGAAGTAAATCCTACTGTCTTCAGTTGGGCTTACTCTTGGGTAAGTTGCATAGAATTGCAATCTAGGTATTATTAGCATCTCCATAGGACAACTGAGTTGCTGAGAGAGAATGACTTGCCTAAGACTACCTAGTGGGATCATGGTGGAAGTGAGATTTGATCCAGGGAAGTCCTGATTCATAATCTCTTGGCCAGTACATGACATTAGCTTCAGATCTAGCACCAAATCGGCTCCATTTTGCCCTCTGTGTGGCTTTGCCATTGCTGTTTTTAACGTACTGGTCTAAATGTACATCCTATCTCCACATCAGTAAATCTTTCCGCAATCCTATGAAACAATGCCATAATATTTTTCCCATTATGAGAGTGCTTCATTCCAATGCTCCTTCTTGGTTCTAAATAAATGGCAGGTCCAGTCCTTTTGAGACATGTATTTTCCTCATCTTCCACAAAGACCTGTGTGCCACACGTATGACATGATGCTAAGTTGACATTTGAGAAGTGTGCTGACATTTTCAAGAGATAAATTGTGTTGTAGGTGTCGGTTATCGTGGCAGATGGGAATGTTAGCAGATCGGGTATTGTAAAACAAAGTAAAAAAATTGCCTAGAAAAATATAAAAAAATGCAAGCAAAAAATGTAAATCCTCACAATTGACCTTCTGCCAAGGAGACTACAATAGCAAGGAACTGAGTGTTCTCCATTAGGATCTCAGGATCAGTAGTGATGATGTGCCCATGCTGAAGCTGGGATTAGGGGCATAGTGTCCCTTCCCGTTGTCATGAATAACAGGAAGCTAGGCCCCGTCCTGACTCCATCTTGGAGACCTGACAGGCTAGCTGCCCGTCCTCCCCTGCCATGCTGGTGGCACGGATTCCTGTTATTCATGACAACCAGTTCACTGGAGAGTGTTTTGTCTTGGCTCGATGCCTCCCAGATCGAGCTCCTTGCAGGATCAAGGACAGCTCATATCAGCGGACAGCCATGTTTGAACCTCTGGTTGGGAGGAGGGAAGGAGCAGAAGCTTAGAGCCCTGAAAGGAGGACCAAGGAGTGTTTGAGTTAGTTAGTGAACTGAGAGATTGTGACTCAGTCAGCAGGGGAGAGACCATCATGCAGGTGAGAGAGAGGTTACTTAGAAGTAGCCAGATAGATTCTTTTTATTTTTTTTCATACTGTGTTTTGCTTGGGCCTGTTGTGCCTTTGTAGTGCAACCATTAGCTTTTATAAACTTTACTATGTTTTGCATACCGGTGTGACTTGTCTACTGGGAACTGAGGTCAACTAATTCCACTCCTACCACTGGGCTAAGCTACCACGGGGGTTGCCTGGCAGTACTACTGGGAATGGGTAAAGTCTCCTGGACCACTGGGGGTTGCTAGTGGTCAGGAGGGCGCAGTTCCACCACCCACGATCTCTGGGGGTCTGCTGGTGGGTCCAGCCTCTGGGGATTGCGATAGGCCTCTCCTCCTCTTGGCTGTTTGGAGGGGACATGCCTGCTTCAGATTCTGAGCAAATCACATCTGCTATGAAACCATCAGTCCCTAGCCGCTACAGTTCCATGGGAGAAGCTTCTCAACATGCTGTACTTGGATTTTACTGTACTGCTGGTCCAGGTTTCCTAGCCAAGACCCTGCTCTTCCCACTTAGGGCCCAATCCTATCCAACCTTCCAGCACTGATGCAGTCACAAGGCAGCCCTGAATCACGGGAACAAACATTCCCTTACCTTGAAGAAGTCTCCTTGATTGCCCTTCCACTGCAGGATGCAGTATATGTCCTGTTGGCAAGGCTGCATCAGTGCTGGAAAGTTGGATAGGATTGGGCCCTTGGTTGCAGCCCCTGGTTGGTTTATGATTTCTGCACTGCTCAGTGTTGGTGGAAATGGACACTGGCAAAAGTGCCACTTGAACCCAGTTCTCCCACATCCCTGTTCACCTGCTATCCACCAAATCAGATGAGCATTGCACCAGCTCAAATCTAAGGTGGAGGTTGGCCACTGTGAATTAATGAGCAAACTCAGATGTTGCTAGACACTAGAACTGGAATCAAGAAACCTCCTAATTGGATGCTTCCAGCAGGGTTGTCTCTTCTCATTAGAGAAGGCATATGTTTACAATAAGGGTAAGAGGAGAGAACACTGGGAAGCCAAGGGATGGGGCCAACCAACGGGAGGACTACGTCAGGCAGTCAGCAGGTAAGGAGGAAGAGGCAGGTGGACAAACCAGCAGGTGGTTTGAATGCTTGAGTTACAGTAACTCACACTTGTGTTTATAGCACACATTTCGTATTGTTTCCAGCTGCAGGGAAGCTGAAGAACTGATTTTTTTTCCCTACCTCTCTATTTCTCTCCCTCCCTATAGACTGCAAAGGTCAAAGCCTGCGAGTTCTGCCTTTGCTAATAAGTTTCCGAGATCGAGTGCACTTCCCAATCTGCTTTCCTAACAGACATCTGCAAAGGACAGAACGATTAGCTTGTCTGCAGATGGGATTTGGAGAAATGGGCTGTGATGTCAGAGGCAGTCGGGGCTCTGATAGTCAGCAGATTGATTGGGGAGGTGCAGCCTATTCAAGGGCACATTGACATCGCCTCCGATTCTTGACAGGTTTTTAAGCAAGAAGAAATGCTCGATGAGGTTAAAAGGGAAGCACGGATACATCCTCTGGACATGGCGGGATGGCAGTTCATTGCTCCGACAGACTGTCATTCATTACTAGCTACAGGCAATAACACCAGGAGGTCAGCCCTGCAAATATCACTTTATTAAAATTGCACCACCATAAACAACTAGGTAGGAAGAAACGCTTTTTCACTGGGGAAATGTGCCATGGAATAACAAGCAGGGGGTGAGTGACTTGGTAAAGTTTAGAGGCAGTGGTTCAGCTGCTCCTCTGTCTTTTGCTGGCACTCACCTGCTTAGGGTAAAAGCTGCCGTATGCCTGAAGATAAGATCCGAAGGTCGCCAGTGTGAGAACACCGGAAGTCTCCATGAGCGGCAGACCTTGAAAATGTGGCTGATAAGATCTGAGCTGTCTCCAGCTGCCTGTGAGAGAGGAGTTGTGCTGGGCCAGCTGTTTTCTTTGGTGAGAGCAAAGAAGCTGGCGGGAAGGCGATCGTGCAGCCAGAAAGAAAGACTGGACTATGAAAGTGTCATCTGAATGTAGTAGTTCTTGAAAGATAGAACCTCTTTGGGATTTGTAAAACCCCTCGGGGTTAGATAAAGCCTGCCTATGTAAACCGCCTTGAATTAAAAGTCAAAGGAGTAATCTAATGACCAAGAAAGGCGGTATATAAATACTGTTGTTGTTGTTGTTGTTGTTGTTGTTGTTGTATATCTGCATTGTAGCAAATGGGGTGACTGTGGTGTAGCTAGAGGAGTCAGGGAATCTAAGTGTTGGTGTCATGATGATAAGTATGGATAGCTAGAAAGTCCCTGATTCAAATCTTGCCTCCTTCAGCCAACAACCTGCCGACTGGCCTTAAACAAGACTGTCCTCTTAGCTTTTGCCCAGCATCTGTAATTAGAGGATAATCATATTATCACACCTTACAGGACAGTTGTCAAGGTTATGGAGATTATGGGTTGGATCCTTCCGTGACTTCCCTGACAAGTCCAGACATGCCCCGGTAGCCACTGATTCTGTATTCACAGTTTCAGTTATCCACAGATACCATGGATGCTGGGATGCCTATTTAAAAGATTAAAAAAGGTAAAGGTTTCCCTACAACTGAATGGTCAAGGCCAAATGGTCTAGTCCTGACTGACTGTAGGGGGTGGTGTTTATCTCCGTATCTAAGCCGAAGAGCCAGTGTTTGTCCAAGGACAAGCTTCCATGGTCATGTGGCTGGCATGACTATACGGCAAGGCACACGGAATGGTGTTACCTTCTCACTGATGTGGTACCTATTTATCTACTTCCGGTCAGCAAGCTCAGCAGCAGTGGTTTTACCTGCAGCGCCACCATGTCCCACTTAATAAACAGATAGGGGAACATTAAACAAATCTCCTTGTTTGCCTTGTTGGCGGAGAACCATTGATGTTCCCCTATCTATAAAAAGGTGTCCTCAGTATCCATGGTTTCAGGTATCCGGAACAGAACCCCAGCGGATACCAGAGCATGCCTGCATTTTCAAGTCACAGGAGGCTAGAACATTGCACCAAAAACGTGAAGCCAATTTCAAAGACCTGCTTCTGTGTATGCAAGTAAGATTTACTTCTTGGGCAAGCTGAGGTGTGAAAACTGCTATGGAGTTTAACAGTTAAATAGCATGGATCTGGTCCAAGCTTTTGTGCTGAATTTAAGGGAGTTTTGACTACGTTTATATGTGATTTTGATTCTCTGTGCTGACCTCAGAATGGTACGCTTGCATAAGACACAGGCTAACTGTATATGATAGCTCAGGCAATCCAATTCTGCAGTATGTTTCTTTACTTAAAAGTATGCCCCACTATTTTCAATGGAACTTGTTCTCAGATAAGGATGCTTAAGATTGCAATATCATAGTAGAAAACTATCAAAAAATACTGTACTCTCTGTGTTAAAGTCTACCTTGGCTAAATGGTCATATGCAGAGGCGGATCTAAGGGGGGGGCAAATCTGTAAGTTTTGCAAGAAGCCCTACCTTGCAGTGGAAAACACTCCTCTCCTGCACTGTTCTAGCCAATCCTCATAGGGAACAGCAACATCTTGGCGTTGCTTACTGGCTACAGCAGCAAGGGAGAGGAGGGATTTACATGACAGGGTAAGGCTTCTTGCAAAACTTACAGATTTGCCCCCCCCCCGATCCGCCTCTGGTCATATGAAACTGTACTCAATGTTGGTGGTTTTCTTACACTTTGTGCTGAGAAAAGGGGGAATTTAGCAAAGGAACTAAACGTGGTCCGCTGGAGAAGGAAGTGGCAACCCACTCCAGTACTCTTGCCAAGAAAACCCCATGGATTACAGAACAAAAAGGCTAAACGATATGACACTGGAAGATGAGACCCTCAGGTCGGAAGGTGTCCATTATGCTACTGGGGAAGAGCAGAACACGAGTACTAGTAGCTCCAGAAAGAGTGAAGTAGCTGGGCCAAAACTGAAAGGAAGCTCAGCTGTGGATGTGTCTGGAAGTGAAAGGAAAGTGCGATGCTGCAAAGAACAATACTACATAGGAACCTGGAACGTCAGATCTATGAATCAAGGCAAGCTAGATGTGGTCAAACGTGAGATGTCAAGGCTGAACATCGACATCCTGGGAGTTAGTGAACTAAAGTGGACAGGAATGGGAGAATTTAATTCAGATGACCATTATATTTGCTACTGTGGGCAGGAATCCCTTAGAAGAAATGGAGTAGCCTTCATCGTGAACAAGAGAGTGAGAACAGCAGTACTGGGGTATAACCTCAAAAATGATAGAATGATTTCCATTCGGATCCAAGGCAAACCTTTCAACATCACAGTAATCCAAGTCTACGCCCCAACCACTGGTGCTGATGAGGAAGAAGTTGACCGCTTCTATGAAGACCTAGAACAGCTTCTAGAATTAACACCCAAAAAAGATGTCCTTCTCATCATAGGGGATTGGAATGCTAAAGTAGGCAGTCAAGAGGTAAGAGGAATAACAGGCAAGTTTGGTCTTGGAGTACAAAATGAAGCAGGGCAAAGACTGATAGAGTTCTGTCAGGAGAACACATTAGTCATAGCAAACACCCTTTTCCAGCAACACAAACGGCGACTGTACACATGGACTTCACCAGATGGTCTACATCAAAATCAGATTGATTACATTCTTTGCAGCCAAAGATGGAAAAGTTCCATACAGGCAGTCAAAACAAGACCTGGAGCTGACTGTGGCTCAGATCATCAGCTTCTTCTTGCCAAATTCAGGCTTAAACTGAAAAAAGTAGGGAAAACCGCTAGGCCCTCCACGTATGACCTAAATCAGATCCCCTGCGAATATACAGTGGAGGTGACAAATAGATTTAGGGGCTTAGATTTGGTAGACAGAGTGCCTGAAGAACTTTGGACGGAGGTCTGTAACATTGTACAGGAGGCAGCAACTAAAACCATCCCAAAGAGGAAGAAATGCAAGAAGGCAAAGTGGCTGTCTGACGAGGCTTTACAAATAGCTGAGGAAAGGAGAGAAGCCAAAAGCAAGGGAGAAAGGAAAAGATATACCCAACTGAATGCAGATTTCCAGAGAACAGCAAGGAGAGATAGGAAGGCCTTTCTAAATGAGCAATGCAAAGAAATAGAGGAAAACAACAGAATGGGGAGGACTAGAGATCTTTTCAAGAAAATTGGAGATGTCAAAGGACAATTTCATGCTAAGGTAGGCACAATAAAGGACAAAAATGGCAAGGACCTAACAGAAGCAGATGAGATTCAGAAGAGGTGGCAAGAATACACAGAGGAACTCTATAAGGCCGATCTAAATGTTCCTGATAACCACAGTGGTACAGTCACTGAGCTCGAACCTGACATCCTGGAGAGTGAAGTCAAGTGGGCTTTAGAAAGCCTCACTAACAACAAAGCTAGCATTTGGTGACAGCATTCCAGCGGAATTACTCAAAATCTTAAAAGATGATGCTGTCCAAGTGCTGCTCTCCATATGCCAGCAAATTTGGAAAACCCAACAGTGGCCACAAGACTGGAAAAGATCAGTTTACATTCCAATCCCAAAGAAGGGCAATGCCAAAGATTGTTCAAACTACCGCACCATTGCACTCATTTCACATGCTAGCAAGGTGATGCTCAAAATCCTACAAGCTAGGCTTCAGCAGTATGTGAATCGAGAACTACCAGATGTACAAGCTGGTTTCCGAAGAGGCAGAGGAACTAGAGATCAAATTGCCAACCTTCGCTGGATCATGGAGAAAGCAAGAGAGTTCCAGAAAAACATCTACCTCTGCTTCATTGATTATGCTAAAGCCTTTGATTGTGTGGATCACAACAAACTGTGGCAAGTTCTTGAAGAGATGGGAGTTCCAGACCACCTGATCTGCCTTCTGAGAAACCTTTATGCGGGTCAGGAAGCAACAGTTAGAACTGGACATGGAACAACCGACTGGTTTAAAATTGGGAAAGGAGTACGACAAGGCTGTATACTGTCACCCTGCTTATTTAACTTATACGCAGAGTACATCATGAGGAAGGCAGGGCTGGATGACTCACAAGCTGGAATCAAGATTGCTGGGAGAAACATCAACAACCTCAGATATGCAGACGATACCACTCTACTGGCAGAAAGTGAGGAAGACCTAAAGAACCTTTTGATGAGGGTGAAAGAGGAAAGCGCCAAAATTGGTTTGAAGCTCAACATTAAAAAGACTAAGATCATGGCAACCACTCCCATCACTTCCTGGCAAATAGGAGGGGAAGAAATGGAAGCAGTGACAGACTTTATTTTCCTGGGCTCCAAGATCACCGCAGATGGTGATTGCAGCCATGAAATTAAAAGACGTTTACTTCTTGGGAAGAAAGCTATGGTGAACCTAGATAGCTTAATCAAAAGCCGAGACATCACCCTGCCAACAAAGGTTCGCATAGTCAAAGCGATGGTTTTCCCAGTAGCCATGTATGGCTGTGAGAGCTGGACCATAAGAAAGGCAGAGCGTCGAAGAATCGATGCTTTTGAATTATGGTGTTGGAGAAGACTCTTGAGAGTCCCCTGGACTGCAAAGAGATCCAATCGGTCAAT
>JAJKFI010000018.1:10873581-10883830 GCA_029204185.1 Lerista edwardsae | reverse complement strand
CAGAGGATGAGATGGTTAGATAGTGTCACCGAAGCAATGAATATGAAATTGGGTGAACTCAGGAAGCTAGTGGAGGACAGGGAGGCCTGGCGTGCTGTGGTCCATGGGGTCGCGAAGAGTCGGACACGACTTAGCGACTGAACAACAACAACAAGCAAAGGAACGTATGGTTTCAACATTGTAAATTGGTAGCTTTAAATTGGAATGCAATTATGCTCACAGTACACTTTCTGCGACCATGCAGGGAGAACCAATAGTCTGGTGAGACATCTCCACAGCTGCAACACCGCAGTCCAGGCCAACTGCTGAATGCAGGCAATGTTTCTGTATTTGCACCACAAACCACAAAGAAATCTGCATTCCTTCCTGAAATATCCAGGTGTCACAACTGTAGTGTATTGTTTTTGAAACTTTTTTCGATGGACTAAACCTTTTTTAAATGTGTGCCTATAATGAACATGATTCATAGTCAGAAAACCCCATGTCACATCAGGATACTAGCCCAGAAATAAATCATTAGGAGAACGTAATTAAGCTTTGCATTACTGCAACCATTTTAAATCTCTCGGGTGTGTATTGATAAACAATGTGTAATTGTAACATGTTTTTTCTACAAGCAAGAGGCCATTACTCATTCTTGTTTACCAAAATATGTAAAAAACTCCAGTCATTGAGAATCTGCACGTGAATAGCCAAAACAAAAGGAAATAGTCATTGTCTCCCACTGACAATGTTTTCACAAAAATATCTATTAATTTTAAGTGCAGTTTTTTTGCAGAACCTCCACATAGTACATCTCTCAGCCTTAGTGTACTGATTTGCATACTGGTACATAATAAAGCTTATATTTTCCCCACTTCCTAGGTTGCAAGATTGTCTTAGCAACTGATTCCTTATCACTACCTTTGTTTCCAACATGTGCCTTTGTTTTGATCGCTGTCTTTGTGCTACTGTCAGTGTTTTTCTGTTCCAGTACATTCTATCCTGTTTTCATTTTTTCAGTCATATTCAAACATTGAAGGATCAAGGTAGACGAGAGGCACCCTATCTAAACTCACCAAAAGAAGATACTGCAGGATTGAAATGGAAATGTGGCACCCCTCAGTTAAGCCGCATGTGACTAAGGGTGCAATCCTATCCTGGAGTTAGGCCAGCACAGTTAAGCCAACAAAGTTTGGCTGGCACAAGAGCCACCGTAAAGGTGCGTGGACCATTCTCGGAACCAGCGAGGATGGCACACACCTGATTCTGAGAGTGGTCCAAACATACTTCACAGTCCTGATGGCCTGCGCCCTTTGAGGAGGCTGCTTCATTATTCAAGACCCATTGTTCTGAAACACTGTGTTTCTCTTCTGTATTTCAACAAAAGCCTCATCTAAACAGGTGTCCTTATAAAGCGAGATGCTCTGCTAAAACAACAATATTCCAGGGCTGCTTAGTATTTGGATCACTAAGGAATAAAAAAAAATAAGCATAACTACACTGAGAGGCTAAGCCCAATCCTGAGCTGCCTGACTGCTACAGACACCACTGCATCCAGCAGCAGCCAGGCAGCCTTCCCTGGGGACATTCCTCCCCTTCCCCAGGGAAAGCCCTGCCACCTGCAATGGGACTACTCAGCTCACTGCCGGCTATTTTACTGGTGGTGAATCAAGCAGCCTGTGTTGCGCTGCCTGAGCCACCACTAGGTCCCACCCAGCGGTGTCATCCTGGCGGAATGGCCCAGTACGTCATTCTGCTAGTTCCGCGGACAGGCCTGTGCCACGCCGCCTCTCCCGAGGACGGGCGAGCTGCTCCTGGACCCTCCCTCCCTCCCTCCCACACGTCCGAATCGCTCTGAAATGGAGCGAATGGAGGCACAGGGAGGCACAGGAAGGCGTGGCTGGCCTCCGCCATAGGGGCGGAGGGCTGCCAATCATCCGGGTGTTCCGGTTCCTAGCGCGCCCAGATGATGTCTCTGGCCCCACCCCTTTGTGGCCGGCTCCTCCTCTCTCCCCACCTGGTGCCTTTCCCCTCCCCACCCACCCCCATCCCAAACGGGCTTACCAGCAGCCAGTGCTGCTGGAGCGCCAGCCACCAAGCCGCTCCCGTTGGGGCCTGGCCCTGAATGAGCGCCATCCAATGCGAGCGTAAACGTTTCACAGACATGCTTTATGGCGCGTTCGTGACATTTTCGCCGGCAGTACAGATGTACCGCTGGCAATAAGGGCCTTTTGGATTGGGCCCTAACAGCCCAATCCTATTCATGTCTACTAAGAAGTAAATCCCACTGAAGTCTATGGAGCCAAGTAAGTTTGGATAGTATTGCAGGTTGATGAAGTAAAAATCACTGCAGAACCCAGATGTAGGCTCCTGACACTGGTGCATGTTCACGGTAGGCAACTTCAGCATATCAGTTTGAAAGCCATATGGTTGAAGCTGTGCAATAATTAGCAATTTTATACAGAAAGCAGGCAAGTGTGAATGAGAGTGGACAGTATCTGGTGTATGTTGCTACCCTGTCAAAATGAACTGCAGCAACTATGAGGACAAGAGGGCTGCGTTCTACACAGATGCAGAGTGCGAGAGAGATGGAAAGGTGTGTTACACTATTGTGCCGGTGCAATAAGGAAAATTATACCTTTCAAAGACAAGCAATAATTATATTAATAGCTGCCGTTAACAGCATCAGTCCCTTTGTAAATCTACATAGTTAAATCACGTCCTTGTTATTTCAGTAGCTTTTGCAGAATTATCATAAACTATAATTGTATTAAAACTCAGTATATCTTCCAAAACTTTGGATGATTGACACGCTTCCCACAGTAGAAATGTGTGTTTTGTAGTCACCATAATTGACCAACAGTCACAGTCATTACTGATCAGCAGTCATTATAGATCAACAGTCAATGGTGAACAGTCACCATTATTGATCCATGGTTTGAGTGGTTGGTTCAAAGCTGCTTAAATGCACGACTAAGAGCACAATCCTAACCTGGAGTTAGGCTGGCACACGTAAGCCAGTGAAGTTTGGCAGGTGTGAGAGAAACTGTAAAGTATGTTTGAAACTGTAAAGTATGTTTGCACCATCCTGCCTGACTCCAAGAGTGGTCCAAACGTGCTTTATGGTGGCCCTTGTGCCAGCCAAACTTTGCTGGCCTAACGTGTACTGTCCTAACTTCAGGTTAGGATTGCGCTCTTAACGTACTTATAAAGTAGGGTTAGCAGTTTGTACATGCTCTTCCCCCAGGAAATTGGAAAAGTTAGCCAGGAAGTGAGGGGAGAGGCAGGGAGTGAGTGCACTATGTGCACTATGTGATAATAGATCAGGCAGGTCCGGCTGGAGACGGAAATAAAGTATTGTAAAGTACTGTAAAGTATTGCATGAACTGGTTCATGCAATCAGTAGGACACATTATTCACAACTGGGTTAAGTCCAGTTCATTTCAATGGATCTTGGGTATAATAAACTTTAACTGGAATGGTAACCAGATGCTTGGTGGACATTGACAGCGCAATCCCGGGCTGCTTGTCGCACCGACACCACGTCATAGAGTCGGCACGACTGCATTAGCATCTGCATTAGTGTAGGCTCTAAAGCAACGGGACTGGCGCTGCCTGAGATCCTCCCCACCCCGATACGCATACCTAGCCAGCAGGTAAGAGGGAGGCACCATTGTTGGACGGGGGAGGGAGTGGGTGTGGGAGGGCGATTCTGGGAGGGACGTGGGCAGGGTGGTGGGCAGGCCAGCAGGTGTTCCGGCCCGGGAGGGAGGCAGGCCTTGGATTCGGCCATAAGGCCGAATTGGGGCCGCGCGGTCTCCTCGGCTCTGCCTCTGCTGTTTAGCAGGCACAGTGCCAAGGGGCACATAGGGGAGGCTGTAGCCTCCCCTATGGTAAGGGTGCGAATGTGTCCTTGCTGTGGGGAGGCTCCAGCCTCCCCAACCCAGAGTCAGATATGGTGCGGGCCGGCCGGCCTTGCCATTCTGCCGCTGGGTAGGATTGCACCCTAAATCAGTTGTGGGTCTTAATGGCTACTGCATTGTTCTTGCACTTATGTATACTGAATAAGACTCACAGCGAAATCCTGGCGCGCCCCTTGCGTCGATGCAACAACATCGCATCAACACAAAGGGTGGAGCGCAGCGTCGGCTTCGGAGCGCCAACGGAGCGCCTCCCTTGCACCAACCAAAGAGAGTCAGCACAAGGGATTCTCCATCCCGTGTCAGGATGGGGATTGGTGGGAGGGGGAAGGTGGGAGGCGGGACTTGGGCGGGACCTGGGTGGGCTTGGGAGGTGGCTGTACAACTACATCCTAAGCCTGTCAGTGAGGCCACACAGCCCCAATTCGGGGCTGTGTCTCCTCGGATCTGCGCCCGCTGTTTATGTGATCCGAGGAGCACATAGGGGAGGCTCCAGCCTGTCCTGAACAGCGTTGGATTTGGCACTGGCCGGCCGGCCTTGCTAATCCAGTGCTGTTCAGGATTGCGCCCACAGACTTTGCTTCATTCACATTTTATAGAAAGCTTTGCCAGGACAAGTATTCTTGCACAGATCCATTTGCTTCCAAAGAACTCGTGCAAGAGAACTTCCTAGTGGCTTGTCGCTTCTTTCTTTCACAGGTCTCCCTTTCCCTCTACTATACCCTTCAGAGGCTGCTGGGGGATTGGGGGAGGGAAATTCCATCATAGTTAATGAAGTTAAATAGGAGCAAGAGGGAAAAATGCATAGCTGCCAGCCTCCAGCTACTTAGTACATTCAAGCAGAGAGAAAGACGTGTCTCTGGTCTCCTAAGAAGCAGACAGTTCCTAATCCCTCAAGCACAGACCTTGTTTCTGAATACAAGATGGCTTTCACAAAATAGCTATTTTCTCTCTCCTGTTCACACATTCGCACATTGATTCTGTTAGCCTGTATGAAGAAACTCCAAAAAGGCAATATGTTTCCCCATCCAAATGGAAGAGATTTTTAAAAGACACCTCTGGACAATCTCCGTTGGAGCTACTTCTTGCATTCCATATTCAGCCACCGATTGATTTCTTGGACTCACTCTTGAGCACAAAAGGCAGCTCGAAATCTTGTTGCTGAAGAAGTACCAGACATCTTCAGACTGAGGAATCTGAAACCATAGATACAGAATCAGTGGATACCAGGGCATGCATGTAAATTCTGTTTCTGTTCTAGGAATAATTTAAAAAGGAAAAAGGGAAAAAAAGCTGCTAAAGGGACCTAAAGATCTTCTAGTCAAGCCTCCCTCTACTATTTCATTTGCATTGTTATTTTTCAAAAAAAATTATATCCTACCTTTCCCTCAATTTTCAGCACAAAGGCATCTTACAACAGCGTAAAAATATACAACAATGGAAAAATTACAAGAATCAAACTATGCTACAATACAATGCAGTTGGGCAGGTTCAGGGAGGAATCAGGTTGGGGGAGCAAGCCAAACCAGGGGTAATATTCAGGGTGGTGGGAGGATCTCAGTAGCAGCAGCACACACCAAAGTCCTATCCCCCTTCCTGGCCTAAACCATCCCCCCAGGTGTCTCAATGGACTCATGCCAGCAAAAGAGCTAGTGTGGGTCTGAGCAGAGCAGCTGGTGGCCAGGTAAAGGTAAAGGATTCCCCACGACCGAATGGTCTAGTCGTGACTGACTGTAGGGGGCGGTGTTCGTCTCCATTTCAAAGCCTGTAGAGTTGAGGCGTTTTGTCTGAGGACAAGCTTCTGTGGTCATGTGGCCGGCATGACTATACGCCGTAGCGCACGGAACGCCGTTACTTTCCCACTGAAGTGGTCCCTATTTATCTACTTGCATGTAGGTGCTTTCGAACTGCTAGGTTGGCAGGAGCTGGGACAAGCAACGGGAGCTCACTCTGTGGCGCAGTCTTGAACTCCCAACCTTCCAGTCGGAAAGCCCAGCAGCAGCAATGTAACCCACTGCGCCACCACGGCCAGGTAAAGTACTGTAAATAAAAATGTAGTATATTTACCCATGGGCTAAACTGGAGTGGTGGTGGTGAAAGTGATTCATGCTAGTGCAAATGACTGCATTTTGGTGGCAAAATTCACTGTGTATCCTTGAAAAGTACTCCCACCATCACTCCATTTTAGCCCACATTCATGGTCATGGATAGCTGCTACTTGCCTTGCCTGTCCCCTCTATATCCTCCCTTCGACTCTTTTCCTGTTGTGAGACACTAAATTGTTGGTGTGGCTGCAGCTGCAGATGCTGGAAAGTGACATTGTATGTTGATAGGACTGCAGAAAATACTTTCCCTTGTTGCTCCCAAGCCCTGCTGACCACTCGGATCTCCCCCCACCCTGGCAGGATGCAGGGCAAGCCTCTGTGGCATAGCTGGCATCAGTGGCTGGGGGGGGGGAGAATAGAACTGGATTTCTATCCCGCCTTTCTCATCCATATTGGGGCACCCAAGGCGGCTCACAATATTAAAATTATAAACATTAAAATCAGATAAAATGATAAAGAATAGGATAAACAATTGAAACAATAACATTCAAACCATCTAAAATTTAATAACAAACAGACCCCAATGGATCCCACAGTTACAGTTAAAAATGCCAGCCAGCATGTCCGCAGTTCAAAGCTTCTTTAAATAAAAAAAAGTCTTAGGATCAGACTGTTACGCTCGTCCTTCAGAGATGTCTCTCCCTTGCTTGCATACTCCTCCCCCCGCCCGTTCTGGCCTCTCCAAGAGCTCTCATTTTGAATTCTGCATGCTGGCAAGGAGCAACCACGCCACGAGGTCTGACATAGCCATGTAAAAGGAATATCTCTAGGATTCTTTGTTCCAAAGTCTAGAACGTGTACAGGCAACAATGCTTGTGTGAATTGTAATTTGAGTGTTTTTATCTGAAACCTTTAAATTACCACGGCTCTTATTTTCTTGTTAGTAGTGATTGATGGGAAGCAATTGAGAAAAGTTTTTCCCACTGTACAACCCTGCTTAGTTTATGTCCATAAACCCCTTTGTCCAACAAACAGCAGCAAAATGGGGGGGGGGGGTCGGAATAGAAAGAAGGGCAGTCCCCCTTTTCCTTCCTCCCGTAATTCAAACTCTGTCAAGGGATGGCTATTTCTGTCATGCCATATTTACACATTTTCCAGGGTTATTTGGGTGGCCATTGTTGGGAACAGAGCCCTGATCTAGACAAACCTTTCATATGATCTAACAAGGCAATTCTTATCGTTGTTACGTTCAAGTCCAGCTCTTGTACGGAACCTGCCCATCAGGCATTCAGAGTCCTGCATTTGCTCTAAATATGATACTCCCTGCAATAAAACAAACAGAATTTGACTTCCCACATAGCTGCGAACAAGCATTCTATTTCTTTTTGTTGTCACTGTTATTGTTGGGAAAGACAGAGCAGATCTGGAGTCAGCGTGGCATATAAATAGCTCGCAGCAAAATCTGATCAACTCCATCGGAGCTGCTGAAGAGGTCTCACTGAAGTGGAAGCTGTGCCGCTTGCTGCCTCCATGGATCAGTGATAATACTAGACAGGGCTGCTGAGCTTTGTGCCAAGTGCCTGCATTTTTAAGGCCTGGGGTTTGCTGCCATCTGGAGAAAATAGTGCCTTGCATGTATGGCACCGACATAGATCCTTGCCACACCCATCAGTGTCATGCCCACCATTGTCCAATGCAATCGATCCATGAAAGTAGATATTTTCCCGACCACCCTTTATGATCACCGTTTTGTACCAGAGCCACTGGAAAACAGCAATACTGCAAGACCCAGCAGAGTCACAATGAGTTCTCCTTTAGAAATCTCCTGGGCACGATCTAGCTCAGTTTGAAACACCTCGGGCAATGTGGCTTCAAGCAGCCTTCCCCTGAGAAACAGCTTTGCAGCTTAATAGCAGGCTCTTGCTTTAGCTTTCTGCATTTCTCTTGCTTTGGAGTGCTTCTTTCAATAACCGAGTTACGCTGCGATGGCCCGTTGAGAATAACAGATTGTAATGGGTACCCGGAGCACGATTGAACTAGATGGTGCTCTAGGATGCAAAGACAATAACCACTTGAAGATGACTACATATAGCCTTATTACACATTGCACTTTTCTTTAAACACTCAGATGACCGTGCATGATTCTGTCACATCTACTGCATGAATACTTGTAGATTATCCTCCTGGGATGTGCAAGGATTCTTTTGTACTATTATATGAACAGCCTCCAAACTAGTAGCTCGCAACCTGGGGGTCAGGACTCCCAAGGGGGTTGTGAAGTGATTTTCAGGGGGGTCACTTGGAGCTAGGGGCAGCAATCTGAAAATGCTGGGCACCACCATTTTGGAAGCTTCATTTTGGCTAGGGAAAAGGCGTCCCCTCTGCATCCTCAATGCTTGTGGCTGCAAGGGAAATTAGCCTGGCTATGGTCTCATCTTGGTGTGTGTGCATGCATGTGGTGAAGTCTCTCCCAGGCCTCTTTCCCCTTCTGTGTGCATGCCTAGGTGAGTGTCAGCACATGGGGAAGAGGAACATAAATACTTGAAAGTCTATCTAAAATTTGGCTTTACCACTTTGATCAGCAATGGCAAAGAGAAGTCACAATGTGTTCTGTGCAATGTGGTTCTCTGTGCTGAATCAATCACTGAACTCAAAACTCACTTAGGTCACAATCCTAAACTGAGTTAGGCCAGCATAAACTAAGCCAGCAAAGTTTGGCCAGCACAAGGGCCACCATAAAGCATTTTTGGACTACTCTCGGAGTCAGGGAGGATGGCTCACGTCTGTGTGCTGACCTCTTTGACTCCGAGAGTGGTCCAAACATACTTTATGGTGGCCCTTGTGCTGGCCAAACTTTGCTGGCTTAGCTTATGCTGGCCAAACTCCAGTTTCGGATTGCGCTCTTAGATATAAAGCATTCAGAACATTCTAAGAAGTTCTTTCGACTTTTAAAAAGTGTGATTTATTTAAAACAATGACTTCACTTCTTGCTTAATGACATCACTTCCAGCCCTATATCTGGGGGCGGGGGGTCCCAATAGGTGTCATACCTAAAAAGGGGCCTCGGTGCAAAAACGATTGGGAACAACTGCTCCAAACCATACCTGGATTTTGTGGAATGAAGCACTGGCTGCCAGCTGACTCAGATCCTAGATGAAGTGGCCACATCATTCGGGTGCATCTAGGTGAAGGATTGATCAGGCTAGTCTTTCTGTCTGAGTCACAAAGTCCACAGACTTGTGTGTGAATCGTCTCCTGCTCATCTGCTCAACATATGGGGCTATGCCAGAGGCAGCTGAAAAATGAAAACAGAGCAGGCCTGAGTTTGCTGGAAACGTTCAGCATTTTTGCGTCCCACAGGCTGTTCTCTATTTTACCTTTCCCTCTCTTGTCATCTTAGTAAAATCCTTTCTGTTTGAAGCTGTGGAAAGAACCAAAAAATGATAACAAGATGTACACCAAAAAAAGGTGGTTGTTTTAAAACATTCAGGTCTCATTAGTCAGTCATGTACATGCAGTAATAATCTCACAAAGATAAACTGCTGTCAGCATCATTGTGCCGTTTCACAAATTGCTCCTGCTGCTTTCCTCAAGAAGGCTGACTAAAAATAACTGACGACAGTGATGAACAAGGCCCAGTGGAAAGCTGGCACCAGTGTGGCTCCCCCCCCTCCCCAGCAATGCTCAGAATTGTGACCAGGGATTAAAACAAAACAAAGCAGCACGGAAGATTCACATTCATCGTGAGCAAGGCTGTTGACACAGACAACCTTATTGTGTAGTATTTTGCTTTCCCCTCAAGGATGACATCCCCACCCCCTTTCCCCACTGCTGCTTTCTTGCAGCAGAAAGGTAGGGGTGTCTCTGAGGGAAACAAAAGGCATTCCTCCCTGCCAAGTCTCAGGCCACTTTTCAGCATTCCTCAAGAGCACTGTATTTCTCACTAATTCTATGTACTGGATGTCTGTTGTAACGTTAAATGGGCCTGTGTCCTAGGAATATCTACACACACCCATCAGAAAAGAGGAGAAGTACACATTTGGCCTATTACACAGAGATGAAGCAGTACAAGTGACTTTAGGTGAACTTGATAGATCAAAATCTAGGCTGAACCACTTCAGAGTGTAGGTGGGAGTTCACAAGTTTCAATGTTGTTGTTGTTGTTGTTCAGTCGCTAAGTCGTGTCCGACTCTTCGCGACCCCATGGACCACAGCACGCCAGGCCTCCCTGTCCTCCACTAGCTTCCTGAGTTCGCCCAATTTCATATTCATTGCTTCGGTGACACTATCTAACCATCTCAT
>JAJKFI010000018.1:10853045-10868581 GCA_029204185.1 Lerista edwardsae | reverse complement strand
CCCTACATGGCATAGCTCACAGCTTCATTGAGCTACTCAAGCCCCTTCGCCACGACAAGGCAGTGATCCATGAAAGGGGGAAAGTTTCAATATTCTTTCTCAAATGAGCCAGTATGAGGTGATGCCTAGAGCAGTGGTTCTCCACATTTTTAGCACCGGGACCCACTTTTGGGAATGACAGTCTGTCTGGGACCCACCGGAAATGATGTCATGGCTGGAAGTGCCAGCATTGTGACACCAGAGTCTGCTGCTTTCCTGAGAATGCAGCAATAAGTTGGATTCTTTCTCAGCCATTTCTCAATAGCAAAGTGAATCAGAAAGGGGAAAAAAACCTATTTACAACCTTGGCACAAGCAAAACAACCCCAAGCCTACCTTCCCGTATTTTCAATATGGCTGCTCTAGGTGCTTCATGACCCACCTGAAATTGGCTCGCAACCCACAGTTTGGAAACCACTGGCCTAGAGTTTTTGGATTAGGGAGACCTGGTTCAGAGGCACAGCGTCTGTGGGGCAACACATGGTGCTTGCCCAGGGTGCTATTTGCAGATAGGCACCTAAGCCAGGCCCTGCATTTGGTTTGCTCCTACAGACGCTGGGGGTGTGGCAGGGTGGTGCAAGGGGCAGGGTGATGGTGCTAGGGGTGCAGCGATGCAGGGGGTGACGTCACAACATCTTCCCACCTCAGGCATCATTAGATCCCATTACAGCTCTGACCTGGGCTTAGGTCCTCAGTCAACCATGAAGCTCACTGGAGTGACCTTGGGCTGTCACCGTCTCCCAAGCTAATGTCTCTCACAGAGTTGTTATGATAAAAGAGACAGAGAGGCCTATGTGCCATCTCCTTGGAAGACTAGAAAAGTGCAAACGCCATAAATAAAGAATAATCTTTGCATACAGATCAGCATTTCTCAAACTGTGGGTTGGGACCCACTTGGTGGCTCATGGTCCAATTTCTGGTGGGTCCCGCACAGCCTCGAGTGAAAACAGGGTGATGGAAAGATCAGATAACTGCCTCAGCTGGCTCAGGCCAAAGGCCCATCTAGTCCAGCTTCCTGTATCTCACAGTGGAACCACCACTGGTAACCCTGTCAGGTAACCATCTCCCTTAGGCTGTCCAACAATCTAACTGGCTTCGCTAACTGTCTTGCAAAGCGCTGAGCTCTTGCAGTTTGCAAGCTTATGTAAATATAGGGAGATAAAATGTCTGAGCATCTTTTTTCTGGTGTCTGTTTTTCCAAGTCTGTTCATGACAGACAGTGGGGGGCAGATGAAGGCTGGGCCACAAAACTGAGCCCCTCAAACCTTGAGGCTATTCATTAGGGCTCCCTCATTATGAGAAAGGGATCAAAGGTTTTTTAAACAAATAAAATAATACTTGTAAGAAAATAAAAATATTCGTTCTTACTTGATCACCTTTTCAAAAATTCTCATAAAGCCCGGTGGGTCCCGATAGAGCATCATTTTAAAAAGTGGGTCCCAGCCAGTGCTAAAAAGTTTGAAAGCCACTGCGATAGATTATTGGTTTGTCATAAGAAGAGCCCTGCTGGCTCAGGCCAAAGGCCCATCTAGTCCAGCTTCCTGTATCTCACGGTGGCCTACCACTGGTACCTTGTCAGGTAACCATCTCCCTGACATGCTAACTTTCTGTGTGAAAGAAACTGCTTGCAGAGAAACTGCAGGGAACCTGGAATCAGGGAGGGAGCGGGTGAGATTGGTGGCACTCATCAATCAATCAATCAATCAATCAATCAATCAATCAATCAATCAATCAGCAGGTACTTATATACTGCTTTTCAACATGACTTTCACAAAGTGGTTTAAAGGCAAATAGTAATAACAATAAAGTTAAATGGCTCCCTGTCCCAAAGGGCTCACAATCCAAAAAAAGGCAGACCACCAGCAACAGCCACTAGAAAGACTGCGCAGGGGTGAAGAGGGACAATTACTCTCCCTGCTAAACATAAGAGGAACACAACTTGAAAAAGTGCCTCTTGCCCAGTTAGCAGGGGTAATTCATGTGCAGCTGGATCCTATCCCTCCTTTTTCCGCCACTGTTATCTCCTTAGTTCTGTGCCAGCAAAATAGCAGGCATGAAGCTGGGGAGACCCACAGGTAATGCAAAGGGAACAAAAGTCCAGGGTGAGGAGGGAGGTTCATTGAGGCTGAGGTGGGATATGAATCCTTTCCCACTTCCCAGTCTGAGTAGACCTATTCAGGCTTACTCCCATCCCTTACCCCAGAGGAGACCTCTGGAACTGCCTCCCACTGCAAGATGCAGTGCCAGCTGTGGTGGCACTGCAGCATTGGCAGAGGTGGGTTAGAAAAGATTGGGCTGCCCATTAAGTACAGAGACCTAGTAGGGTAAGTTGGGGGCATGATAAGAGCTAATTTTTGACACGTTAATAATGAAAATGCTGCCTTGCAATCTTAAAAGGTTGTATATGTAATCTTAAAAAGGTTTAAAGAGAGGACATATAAAACTTGCTGTGAATCTTGCTGTCCGTTTTACTGAGACTGGAAGTTTCAACCCCACAGAAAAAGAGAAAGGGGAAGCACTGCTGCTAAGTTGCTTGGACAGGCAGAACAGTCTGTGAGCATCTCTCGGGATCTTGGGTAACTGTCTGGATCTTGGGGGAAGCATAGCGTGCAAGGTCTTTATTTTCATTGTTTGACTTTTATGCCTATTAGTAAGGACATGGCTAATTAACAGCAGACTAAATGACCCTACTAATGAAATCAGTAAAACTGCTACACTGATCACACACAAAAGCAGACAACTGTGCCTTTAAGGCCTTTACACGTATGGATTTTTCCTTACTTCACTCCCAATTTCCCTACCAAAACCCAAATCCCATAGTACTCTTCCAGGAAGTATTTTGTCTTTTTGATGTATTATTACCTGACTGTTTCTTTGCTGTGAACATAAATCTAAAGGAAACAGTTTCCTATGGTACATCATCTTAAATTTTTCTTTCTGTCCTAATTTTTATCTATCTGTTCTAACCCTCCTGCCAGCCTATTTTAGTGGACTTCCCCTGGTTCTGGTGTTGTGTGAAAGGCCGGCGTAGTTAGGCCAGCAAAGTTTGGCCAGCACAAGGGCCACTATAAAGTATGTTTGTATCACTCTTGGTGTCAGAGAAACTAGAACACAGACGTGCACCATCCTCCCTGACTCTGAGGTCCAAATGCGCTTTATGGTGACCTTGTGCCGGCCAAACTTTGCTGGCCTAACTGTGCCGGCCTAACTCCAGGTTAGGATTGCATTCTCAGTATTTTCCTTCCTCATGTGCCTGCTTTGAAAGACTGAAGAGTCCCAAACATTGTAAGATTGTTTTTACTTACCTCCAGTTTGCCTTCAGGTTGTCCCCCCACCCCCCCACCCACCCCCAAAATCAGGTTATTCCCACCCACCAAAAAGTGCATGCTGCATGGCAGGGGATAGGACTAGGCTCCTGCTTCACACTTTCCAACTTTGACTTTTCACCTCCCAATTGCTGGGATGCCAGGTGTGGCTCAGTGGCAGAGCACAGGTGTTTGGCTTCAGAAAAGGTCTCAGGTTGTCTTGAGTGCTCCCTGAGGCACCTGGTGGGCCACTGTGAGATACAGGAACCTGGACTAGATGGGCCCTTGGCCTGATCCAGCAAGGCTCTTTTCAGGCTCTTATGTGTAAACTTAGGGCCCAATTCAATGGCCCAAACCACGGGTGGTACACTCATACTGCCCGGGCAAGTGTCGCTCAAGGCACCCTAAAGTGCCTCCAACGCCGGTGGTAAGCCGTTACTGCTGGCGCTGGGGCAGTGCCATGGTGACAGTGGCCATGGGTGCACCAGAGAGAGCCCCGCACACTAGCCCCGCACACTAGCCCCGCACACTAGCCCCGCACACTAGCTGGGCAGGACGGGAAGGCGTCCTGGGGCTAGGGGAGGGGTGGAGCGGGGCCGGGACCAGCGGCGACTCTCGCCACCAGTTCCTGACCTCCGCTTAAGGCCAAGCGGCCTTAAGTGGAGCCCCTCACTTCTGTGCCAGCTAAATACTGGCGTAGAAGCGAGGAGACTTGTCAGTCATCCTGCACCCTTACGGTGGGGAAAGCAGACAAACCTCCCCTTTCCCTGCAGAGCCTCCTGGTGCTGTTTGGCTGTGGCGGGATGCAGCAGTAGCCATCTGGCTACCGCTGCGTTCCTGGGCAGTCGGGCAGTTCTGGATTGGGCTGCTAAGCAATAGAAGGACTGGTTTGAAAGTTTAATTCCAGAATGGGTTGCATCCTGCTGTTGGCTGCGGGGGGAGGATTTTAAGGGCAAAGCATACCCAAACCTTAATATATTGTTGTTTACCCCCTACTTCCCAAAGAGATAAGATGTTCCATGGGTAGCACATTTTGATGTTTGGCTTCCTTGGGAGGAGAGAGCACTGGAGCTTACAGTATCTTTGTCATTTTGTCTTCATTTACAAATATACACACTGAGCATCAGGCAGAGGCCAATGGCAAGCACAAGTCTTAACAAGCAGCTGATTAATGTGTTTCAGAAATGCTTGAGTCAAGACAACAATTATAGTTGGCGAGGCAGCAGAACCTTACGGTATGAGGTGTGAAAGCACCTTTTTTCTCTCTAGAGAAGCCACCAGCTGTTTGTGGCACCCACAACACGGGTGTTATAACAAGGCCAAAATCAAGAGGCATTTGGTGGCAGAAGCATCATTCTGCAGGCTGGTTGCACAGCTAAGCTAGTGAGTAATTCTGGCTGCTTATCAGTGTTGTGGATCTGAAGGAGGGGTATAGTCTTAGGTAAGGAAGGCAAGTCTAGAAGTGTGAAATGAACTGTGAGCTTCATTTGATGCTTGTAACACACAGACCTGCGTGCAAAAAATGTAATTTTAAAGTTAATCCTTTCCCTCCTCTCCCTATCTTATTTCTATTTCAGGAAATTTCATATGTTTAGCCCCTGCTTAAGGTGCTTCTGAAAGATAACCATGTTATAATGCAGCATGAGCTGAAAGTATGAAACAGAAAATGAAGACTCCTAACCCAGCATGACCATCAAATCTCCATTGTGTTCTCAGTGGTGGACAATTGTAATGTTCATATTAAAAGAATTAAGAAATTTCTGCAGCTGAGGAAAATTTAAAAATAGTGTCAGACTAAGGCTACTAAAAGCATTATCTCATTTAATGGAGGCAGGTTCTGGACAAACCTGCATATATGCCAGTCAAGGAAATGCACTGCAGCCTTTTCTGCATAGCATTCCCAGATGCCCAGGATCTGAAGATTGGACAGAGTTCCTGTCCATCAAGATTCAACAGAGAGTCCTTGTGCAGGGACAGCCCATCTGCCAGGCAAGGTGATGAAAGTTGCATCAGTGGCTGATTTCAGGGAGGTGGATTTGGGATGTCATTCATCCCAGCCTGCTGTCTCTGTCCCCTCTAACCTGCTGCAATCTGCTGTCTGCTCAATACGTGCAAACAGAAAGTGGATCACCCACCTCCTTACCATGCTTCTCGCACAGTCTCTACAAACACAGCTCCCTTTGATTTGCAAGGACTGCATGCACTGGCATAGCTAATGAAAGTGTAGCCCAGTGCAGAGGGCAAAATGATGCCCCAGAAGTGACGTCACAACCGTAAGTGACATCACAGTTGTATTTTCATTACCTTGGGGTTTTTTGGCCATAATGTTTGATAGAATACAGTTATTCCAATGCAGTTTGTTTCACTGTACAGTATTCAGCATTAAATTACCTTTCCAACGACATACTACATGGTGGTACTATTTGTACATACCAAGATTTTCACAATTTTGGCCATTAGTGTCAAGCTCAGCTTATTGCCCCCCGAAAGATTGCACCCCCTGCACTTCTTTAGCTGCCTGACTGCCCTGACTTCCCTGACTGCCTGACTGAAGGAGCCCCTTATTCATGCAGCCCCTTTAAATTGATCATGAAAGTTCTGCACTTCCTGCGACTGAAGAGATTATGCAAGGAGCATGCTTTTAAAAATATGTGTAGAGGCAGCAGACCCAAGATGACTTGGATGGCATTTTGGGTCACACTGCTGCTGCTGTCCTTATGGCAAAAGAAACTGAAGAAGATATCATGGACTTGTCACACTATTCACTCTGGACAAAGTTCAGCCTAGCCTAACTATGTCATTACATCACAATATCTAACAAGTGTCAGACACATGTGAGAAGTGCAAGCAATCACACCATCCCTATGCCTGCTGACAAAACCCCAGAGGTCTTCCTTTGGACACAATTTCACCTGCACTGTCAAGCTGAGTGTTGTCTATTGCTGAGCCAAAACAGCTTCTCTCCTATCATATTAATTTTCATGACAATCACAAAGCCCTTCTCATTTCCAGCAATTTTCTGCCCCATTGCAACCCCATCTGCATGGTTGCAACGTGCTTCTTTGCCGCACCATTTTATTTCTTCTTGGCCCTCACTGCCCTTGGCTTCATTTGCAGCCATGATTCAGCCAGTTGTCTGGGACAGCCCACAGAACTTGGTGGCTATTTAAGCCATTATGTCACATGCAAAGATAGCGCAGACAAACAAAAAAAAGACTTGCTGCGGTCAGCAGGGTTAAAGGTTAGTGAGGGCAAATGAGGGTCAAGAAGAAGGAAAATGGGCCAAGAAACAGTTGCTTCCAGGGAAGCAACAGCATCAAAACAATGAAACAAAAATGGCTGTTTCTTTTAGCACTATTATAGAAACACTATTAGCACTAGAAACACTAGAAAAGTGTAGAAACGCTTTTAAAAGTATAGAAACACTTTTAGCACTTATAGAAACTAGAAACAAAAATGGCTGTTTCTTTTAGCACTACTATAGCATTGCTTTTCTGCAATTAGACAGAAAACGCTTGTTTAAATCTTTTTTGTTTACAGACTGTGCCCATTTGTTTGCTTCCCAGATCATCATAGCTGGGGAATTTAGTACAGAATTGCCCCTTAATTTTGCTCCTTAGGTAGGCAGCGTTTATTCCCCTTAGTGTTTGGTGGTGTTAAATTACCAGCTCCTTTCCTTTTCCACATTTACCTTGATAAGGATGTCTGGTGAAACAAGAGACAAATCAGGGTGGGGTGGTTAAGCACAAATCCCCCAGCCATGCTGATTTGGGAAACAAATGTGCTGAGCGTTCAAAGAGGAATTTACCCTTAGAACCCCTGCGGTGAAAATCCCAGATTTCCCTTTATTTTTTCCCCCTACATGTTTCTTCTATTTTGGGCCTTCCTATCTTTCCCAGAAGCTGCTGAGTCATCCAGATGCAGCAAGGATTGTTCCTTTCTTGCTGTTGACCTCCTTCTTCTGCCCCACCTGACAGAAGCCAAGAACTCAGAGAGAGACCAACTCATTCAGAGGCAAAAATAACGTGTGGCAGCCCATGGCACGAGCCATGGGTGCCATTCTTCGGGGGGGGGGCGCCGTTTGGTGCCCCTGGGCCCCACCCCCACAACATTGCATGCTGCCGTGCGCCCCCTGTTCTTTCTGTTCGCTCATGCCGGCCTTAAAGAGCCGGCGGCAGCGAACAGAACACGCCTCTTAGAAGGGGCAGGGCGCTATTTCATGACGTCACGATGACACCCTTTCAAATAGATCCACCCCTGAACTCATTGGACTGTAAAGCACACCTAATTCCCCAGAGCAGGAAAGGAAATGGCTCAGGCGACACCACTCCTGTATTCCTTCTCACAGGTAATCCTGGTTAATACCCACAGATGATAAAAAGTGAGGTGGCGCATCTCTCTGTGTATTTGCCCTAGTCTGACATCTGGAGCATGCAATGCTTTGATGCATTTACTCCTAAAGTCCTCCCAAAGAAATAATGCCACCTGAGGAGTCTTGGGCTGGCCTTAGTGGGACATTGGGCTTGAAGCAAGTGTGCACCTCCTAAGACCATTTCATCTACCCCTTAAGCAGTGAGGGGAAAGTCCAATGGGGGAAAGTTAGGCTTGGAGCATTCCCCTCCTTTTAGGCTGCAGGTTGAAGGAAAATATGTAACAGGTCAAGGTGCCATTTGGGTCTGTACTGTCTGGATGCCAGCATGAGAGCTCTGCACAGACAGGTACAGCCCTCAGTCCCCAAGGGAATGTGGGAAGGAATATAATTAAACAGCAACCACCACCACCTTGATTTTCTTGCATATCACACTCTTTCACCCTGTCCCATGCAGAAACTCTCTCCCCAGTCATCTTTGGGCACTCCCCTGTCACCATATAGCAGCACACCCATTTTAGGGTGATAGGGAACAATTCTCTGATAGAAGTGTTCTTTCAAGAGGCCCAACAGGAAACTTTTTTTTTCAGGGCCCCAGGTTAATGGACCAAATGGCTCTAGAGCAGTGGTTCCCAAAGTGTGGGTTGGGACCCACCAGTGGGTCACGAAGTGTCTAGAGCAGCCATATTGAAAATATGGGGAGATGGGGTGCTGGAAAGGGGGAGGGTTGTGTGGTGGTTTTGCAAGGTTGTAAATAGGCTTTTTTCTTTCTTATTCACTTTGCAATTGGGAAATGGCAGAGAAATAACCCAACTTACTGCTACATTCTCAGGAAAGCAGCAGGCTCTGTTGTCACAATGGCAGTACTTCCGGCCATGACATCACTTCTGGTGGGTCCCGGACAGATTGTCATTCCCAAAAGTGGCTCCCAGTGCTAAATGGTTTGAGAACCACTGCTATAGAGTAAGATTACCCTAGTGCAGGGCCTCTTTAGGTGTGGCACCCAAAGTGGGATCAATCAGTCCAATTGGCATAAAGCCTGCCCTGCTTTCAACTCTTTTTGAAGTGAATGACCCAAAATACAGGATTCTGTACAGGGCACTCAAGGGTGGCTTGCCCTGCATTTCTTTGGAAGGCTTGTGTTGTCCAAGCTGCTATGCTAATTTCCATGCCCAGGGACCGGAGTTTGGAGGCACAGATGCTGCCACCGGTTCCTTCCCTGTTATCGTCTTGCTGCCAGTGATGCTCCCTCTAATCGCTTCATTGTAATGTTGCATTTTCTGTAAAGCCCTACAATGAATAATGGATGCAAAACTAAGTGGTGTTTCAAGTTCATTAGTATGCATATTGTTTGGAATTTGTTTCCGTGGGTGCAGCAAAGCCCTTCTCCCTCCTTTTGTCTTTCGAGGTGTCTTGGCTTCAGGCGCTGCTAATGTTGGTCTCTCTATTCATTCGTGGCTGAAGTTTTACTTGCATTGGAGGTTATTATTATTTGTCGAATCTGGTTTAATTTCCTTTTGAGAATGTTCTCTTTTGTCTCTGGGGTGTTTTTTTTTTCCTTTTCTTATTATCCGCTCGGAGAGCATTAAAGCCTTCATGCTGGTGCAGCATAATTTGTTTTTCAGAGAGAGAGAGAGAGAGAGAGAGAGAGAGAGAGAGAGAGAGAGAGAGAGAGAGAGAGAGAGAGAGAGAGACTAACCACTCAAGGCTCAAAACTACTCCAGCCTGGGTTTCTAAAAACCTTGCTTGCTCTTTCTGCTGGAGTCTAGACCCTCACACCATTTTCATTCCATTTCTAATCTCATACCTCCCCATGAATTCTCCTTGCCCATAACCCTGCAAATGCTTGAAAGCTATCCCTGCACCTTGCCAGTTCTCGCTCAGTCCCTTTAAGCACCACGGACTTGGCTGCCTCGAGTCAAACCTCAGGATTTTATTTCCTTAGGAAGAAGAGAAGGAAGTTGGTGTATTGGTTATCTCTCCCAGCCAGCCACTTCTGCTTATGTGACATGCATATTTTATTTGCATCACCCCCCCCCCACTGTACATTGTTCCAAAGAAGGCCATTATTCTTCAGCCGCTTCAGAACAGATAAAACATTTATACTACCAGCCCTATTTTTATCTCTGATAATGTCTGACTTCCACACATGTATGCTACTCACTAGCAAAGAGTCTATCATTAGACCTTGCCTCTGGCCATCATTATCAGGGAACAGATGAAATGGGATAGATGTTAAGGAAAGTATAGCTCAGTGAAACTTTTATCTTCATGGCCCTGAACTGCCATGGAGTCCCTAATTGTAGAGGTCTTCCATTAACAATATAATAGGCTATTTCTAACAGGACCTTTTTGCAGTTTTCATCCCATAGGATGTAGTGGTACAAGCAGTGGTGTCATCTACTCACCAGTAGACGGTACGCTGGGCGGGACTTAGCGTGATCGACAGCCCGTCCACTCACTTCTGCTTTCTTCGCGCGCCCCACACAGCTTTCCCTCGCCTCGGAGGGGGTGCCTGCTCGCCAGGGGGGATGGGTGGGGGGCGCGCCGGGTGCCTGGGCGAGCAGGCGCCCCCTCTGAGGCGAGGGAAAGCCGTGCGGGGAGCGCGAAGAAAGCGGAAGTGAGTGGACGGGCTGTCGATCACTCTAAGTCCTGCCCAGCGTACCGTCTACTGGTGAGTAGATGACACCACTGGGTACAAGGCTTCGGATGCACCCCTGGATGTACATTTTTAAGAGCCCTTTCCACCCCTCTCTTCCTGTAAAGCTCCATTAGCAGGTTTTGACACAAGTGTAGCATCTTCACGTGCCTCAAGTGCTCTTCAGAGCCCAAAAATGCTTGGAGGCATTGTGATACTGAGAATGCAATCCTAACCTGGAGTTAGGCTAGCACAGCTAGGCCGGGAAAGTTTGGCCGGCTCAAGGGCCACTGTAAAGAGCATTTGGACCACTCTCAGAGTCAAGGAGGATGCCACACGTCTATGTGCTGCCCTCTCCGACTCCGAGAATGGTCCAAACGTACTTTATGGTGTCCCTTGTGCTGGCCAAACTTTGCTGGCCTAATATAACTCCAGGTTAGGATTGCGCCCTGAAAGGGCCACAGGAAGGTTGTCCTAAGTAGATGTATTGCAGAGTGGGTGACTATACGTCACTGGCTGCCATGGGACACCACTGGCTTGGAAAACAGCTGGTGTTTGAGTTCAGTAAGTAAGAGGTTCATGAATAAAGAACACCGCACTGTAAGGTACAACGTCTGTGTATTTAAGATGAAATTTTGTGATGTATTTATTGCATCGACATACCTGTTCTTTCTTCAAGAAGAAAAAGTGGCTGACTTGTGCCCAAGGGGAGTTCCATGCAGGCAGTTTACAGGGCCAGACCTGCTCGTCTTCAGCTGTAGAATTATGCCGTGTGCCTTCAGAATGTTCTGTGGTTGTCAGGAGCCCCACCCTGAGTTGCAGCTTGTAATGGGGGCAGTTGGCTCAAAAAATTAGCACTGGATGTATGCTCAGACCTTCACACTGGACTGGAGCCTGTACCTGCCACCACAAGAACCTGGGTGAGGAGCTCCCCCAAGACAGCATCTCTTGAGTCTGAGCCCCTTGAAGATCTGGCCCCTTATATCGGAAACTGTGGAAGATCACCCTGAGGAGGCAGTGAATGGTACCAGCAGTGACCCTTGCTGTAAGTAGTTGCAGGATCTACCCCAGGGGAGTAGTAGAGGCTGGGCTGCACAGGTGCAGCCCCTTAGGAGCTCACAGACAGGCAGTGGTGGTATCTAAAGCAGGAGGAACAGGTATGTTGGGCGGGACTTACATGTGATTGGCTGCCCGTCCATTCGGTTCCGCCGCCTGCCCACCCGCCGCACGGGCTGCCCTGGCCTCGGAGGAGGCGCCTACTCGCTGGTGGGGATGGGTTGGGGGCACGCTGGGTGCCTAGGCGAGCAGCGGAGGGGCGCGCCAATCGGGGGCAGCCCGCGTGGCGGGTGGGCAGGTGGCGGAACAGAACGGACGGGCTGCCAATAAACCGTTCATCCTGCCCAGCGTTCCAGTTCCTCCCGCTTTAGATACCACCACTGCAGACAGGATATAAGGAGCACCTGAAGGAAGGGAAGGTGTGGGTGCATTGTAGAAGTTTGGTGTGAGAGGAGCTGGAGAGAACTGACAAACTTGAACAAACTATTGACTATGAGCTTGAATAACGGACTGGCGTGGCGTAACCTGGATTTGGACCCAACTTGACTTACTGACCCTTTGGACTGGCTTACGGACTTCTTTCGGCACCTGACCCTTGACTGGCTTACAGACTTGATTTGGCTTATCAACCCTTGGACCGGCTAGTGGACTACTGGACTCTGATTCTGGCTTGGGCTTTTGGCTTCCAATACTGTGGACTGGTACGATTGCGGCCACTGAACAGGCAAACTGAGAAGGTGAGCCCTAGGTGTGTTCGCTCCACTGCCGCACCAAAGCGGTTTAAAGGGGAAACTACCCAGCCTAAAGTGGACATCAGGGACCCCAGGGGGGCCCGGCAGGAGTCTCTGGTGCAACACCCCTTTCACCACACAAACCCAGTGGTGAAATTCAGCCAGTTCTCACCTATTCTGCAGAACTGGTTGCTAATTTTAGGTTGGGAGAGGGAAGAAAGGCAGCGGATGGCCCTGAAGGCTGCCCTGAAGGACATAGAACCAGTTGTTAATTTATTTGAATCCCACCATTGCACAAACCCCATTGTCCACACAAACCCACAGTATCTACACACCACCAAGAGGGAATCGATGGAGAGGAGGAGGGTAAGGCTCCTGGTCAAAAGGTGGCCCTTTAATCCACTCAAACTAGAGGGACAGAGCCTGTGGGGGGGATACTGTGGGCTCCAGGGGTACTCCATCAAACTCTTGCCTGGACCTTGTTGGAGCAGGTTGCTTCCTTGGAACCATCTGAGATCCTTCAACTCTGGTGTAACTTCCTGGACCTTCACTAATGTCCTTTTTTGGCTCAAGGGTCTCTGTCCATGGACAGGACAGGGCACCAGGTTCTGCTCCAAACATTGTTTCTGTATCCTTTGGAACATAATGTTACAAATGTCTCATTCTCTAGCTCAGTTATCACAGACAACATCACCTCTGAATAAATGGAGGGATGTGTGCATGTCACTCAAACTGGGCGATGTGTTTTCATTTGAAAAGAGGAAATTGGGCATACCATGGAAGAATCCTTTTCTTTCCATATCAGGGGGCTCATCAACAACACTGGCTTTTTACTGCAGCCAGATAATCATCTCACAGCTAGAGAATCTCAGGACTGCAGAATAGCTACATGGGCACAATAAGGCCAAAAATCCTTATTGTGAATGAAGCCCTGGGCCAGATATTGGAGCATCAGCCTGCCCAGGGCTTAATTGCACACACAAAATCCTAGATGAAGCAACCCATACTCCAACTTGACCCCAAGGAAAGGCACACAAAGAAGTGCCTGGGTGGCCAGCGAACAGGGCGACAGGGGTGTTCAGAAGGGTCTGTAGAGCTTCCCTAGAGCTTCCCATTTCTCCATTCTTAAAATGGAGATGGTATTTATTTTAAATGAGACTGAATTTAGAATTAAATGGAACACAAAAATGGACTATAGTGACTGATCAGTCTGTCCTGGGTGCTGACTTAGCAAAACTACAGTAGGTCCAAGTCCAACACACCAATAAAGCCACTGGGACTTCCAAGGACTCATTGTACATAATGCACCCATAGCTCCACAGTGGTGTGCCCATAATGGTTCATCTTCTTCCCATTATGACCGCAGTGGATTGAGCATTGCATGTTCATTAGGACAGCATGGCTGGATAAAGTGAAAGTGTTACATCTGAACCATCCCTAACCCTGTAGTAAATACAGACAAGCTGTTCTAAGTGACTTGCCAGTTAAGTTACTCATTCTTTCCCTGCAAAAAACACACACACATGCCGAACTACCAAATTATGCTTCAGCCTCTCAATCTGTTTGATTGTTGTCTTTGTTCTGGGGAAGCATTTAAGAAAATAAATGTCGACATTGAGCTCCTGCTGCAATTAAAGTCTGAAACTTGGCTCCTGTGAGCTTGGGTCTATTATGAAGCCTTGTCCATTGATTCTTAAATTGGAGACTAATGAACAGATCAATTCATCACAGCACTTCTATTACCCTACTGCTGTTGTGGGATCCAGCTCTTGTCGGGTCTGGAGGCATCAGGAAAATCTTGCTTCTGGTTCTGCTAGCTAATAAGCAATCACAGTCTCTGTGTCATTCAGCATCATGGCTCTTATGCAAAATATGGAACTATAATGCTTTTTCACTTAATTTGCCAAGAGGGGGTGACATAATTTTAATGTTCCAAACACAGAATTCTAGAAAAGTCAGACCAATTAATATTTGGCTGTAAATTGTGATTGAGTGGTACAAATCTGATGGCCCAATCCTATTGAAAGGAAGAACTGGCAGACCCAGTGATGTCATGCAGGGGGAACGCAGGGGAACTCAGTTCCACTAGTTAAAATTAGGGCTGACTCCGCCCACTTCACTCTCCCTCCTCCCCCCTCCCAATTCCTCTGCAAAGAGCTTTTCTTCTTGGTTGGCCGGCACTCAGAGGGTTAAAGGAAGCAACTCCGGATTCCTAGGGGGGCGAAGGCAGTGATGTCATTCAGGGAGAATGGACCAGAACGGGCGTTCCGGATCCTAACAGGCTCTGTGGCTGGTTCCGGGTTCCTGACAAGTGCCAATCAAAAGTGAGTTCCTGTTCCTAAATCATTTGAATGACACCACTGGGCAGACTGTATGTTCTGCCAGTGCTGGCTACCACAAAAGCACCATAAAGTGTGTTATGGCAGTACAGGGAGCCAGCATGCTGGTGGTAAGGCATTTCCACATATGCCTGTGGAATGCTGGAGGTACGTTGGAGCGGCTAAGACTGGCCCGGTTGAAGAACAGGGCAGGGGAGGGCAGAACTGGGAGGAGATGGGTCTGGGGTGGGCGGATCAGGCCTGGGAGGGGCAGGTTTAGCGGTAGTGATACACCCAGAATTCTAACCTCCTTCCTGGGCCTAATCCACCTGTAGGGATTAACTCGGACTTGTGCCAGTGATATTGCTGGCAAAGCTCCAAGTTGACCCATAGCGGCTCCTGGGGCTTACTCTGGGGCAAAGAGACAAACGTCCCCTTACCTGGAGAAGACCTGCAGGAGCCGCAAATCTCCTATCTCCGCACAGGGACTTAATTAGGTTTGGGCTGCCCAGCTTCAATCCTCTGATGCAATTAAGGTCCACTGAACTATCTGAACTGAATCCTTATTCAACACACCTATAGTGAGGCCCAAAGGCTGCAATCCTATGTAACCATATATTGATGTAGCTCCCCCTGTAATCAACCAGACTTACTGCTGGCTAAACATGGTAGAACTGAATTGTAAGGAGGGCTTTTTTCAATAAGCTCTACTACTGCTGCTGCTGCTGCTGCTGCGACGACGACGACGACGACTACTACTACTACTACCACCACCACCACCACCTTTTATTATTACTTTCTTTTAATTTTCAACTTACTGTGAAAAAAAATTTTTTTCACTCTTTGTCTTAAATGGATCCCAATATGCTGCTCTTTTGCAAGCTGCCCCCTGGCCCCCGGGGCCATCACATAACATGTGATGGATGCTGAAGCCAGACTGGGCCTACCATATTGCTCTCACAGTCTATCCCAGACACTATTTTTTCTCAGCTGAGATGAGCTTCAAAGTGAGGTTGGCTGGGTGAAAAGTATCTTGTGTGTGTGTGTGTGTGTGTGTGTGTGTGTGTGTGTGTGTGTGTGT
>JAJKFI010000018.1:10827346-10850459 GCA_029204185.1 Lerista edwardsae | reverse complement strand
CACACACACACACACACACACACACACACACACACACACACACACACTGGTAGGTCCAAGACTGATCATGGAGGAAACAGATCTGGTCCCTTGTGTGAGGGGGAGTTGTGCCGAACTCAGCTGCTTCTTTGGTGGGAGCAGGGAAGCTACTTATCAGCCAGCAAGAAGACAAACGGGTAGCCAGAAAGAAGGACTAAATCCAGAAAGATCCATCTGTATGTGTGTAGTTTTTGGAAGTTTCTGTAAAAATTGTAAAAACCTTCAGGTTTCTGAATAAAGTCTGCCTATGTAAACTGCCTTGAGTTATAGTCACTAGAGAAATCTGGTGACCTAAGAAAGGCGGTATATAAATACAAGTATTTAGTAAGTCTAAAGTCTAATAAGACTTTAGTAAGATAAGTACTTTATTAGACTGAAGTCAATAAGCCCATCCCAACCCTAAAAGCCAAACTGATTCTTTAGTGTAGTTTATTTTATGTTAAAAATACATAGTTAAAAATGAGACCAACAAATATTTAATTTTATAATGCAGCAACACGTTGTACTGAGGGGGCCAGCCTTCATTCCAACAGGAACTCAAGCAAGTACATTTCAATCAAAAGGACTTACTGAATACTGTTCAAGGACAGAGTGAAAATTAAGTCACGTTTCCATTATTTGAGATGCATCACGCTGTGAAAATTGACGAGAAAGGCGAGATTATGTACTGAATGCTGGGAAAAAGATTTTCTTACTACAACATTGTCATCCATATGGTAATTGAGTACCCACGCGCAAGTGATTTCTGAATAAAAGATTTCTGAATTAAAAGGCCCTGCTGAACTGTTATGTCCACTGAAAAGACTGGAATTCTTTGCTGAAAAAAGTTAAAAAAAGAATTGAGAGGAAAAAAAGAGTCGCAGCTGGGGGAGGAAAATGCATGAGAACGACCTTAAAGGTATAAAGTAGGCAGCTTTTTGGTGCATTACATTGTTATGTCTGTTAATGGATCTTGAAATCTTAAGAATGAGACTATCGAATTGTACAAGTGTGTCAACATTCCTATTGACGAAAGACTCTGAACTGGGGATTTTCAAATGCTCCCCTAGTCAGCTACTCAATTTAAGAAAGCAGCTCTGTCAGCCTCCCCAAGAATAGTTTGTACTTAATTAAAGCAGGCTATTTGGTAATGCTCCTCACTAGGGAGGAGGGAAGCAGGGATAAAAAAAGAAAGGAAGAAGAAAGAAGCCACATGGGCCTGGAGCAATCTGGGGCCTGTAGAGTAAGGGAGGAGGACATCATAAAATTAAATGCCTTACAGAAAAACAATGGATGTTCTCCCCACCACTGAGAGCGCAATCCTAACCTGGATTTAGGCTGGCACAGTTAGGCCAGCAAAGTTTGGCCAGCAGAAGGGCCACCGTAAAGCGCGTTTGGACCACTCTCGGTGTCAGGGAGGATGGCGCATGTCTGTTGCTGGCCTCTCTGACTCCAAGAGTGGTCCAAACATACTTTACGGTGTCCTCTGTCCGCAAGGTTGTACTCCGTTCTTTTGCCGGTTGGCCTTCTCACACATTCCCCCACCCCTCAACTGCAGTGAGTATTCAGCTCCACAGTGACTCTGTTCTGCCACCACAGGTACTACAGCTTGTGACAGTCTGGCGTCCGCCTCCCATCCAAAAACAAACCACAGATTCTCCTACTTAGCTTCAGACAGTGCCAGCAGCTCAACCATCAGTCCACACCTCCTGGAACAATATAGCAATAGGTGTTTTTACAGCACAAAGTGGAGTACAAGTGCATACAGAATCCACACAAGTGAACGCAAGACGCAATCTGCGTGAACGTGATCTACTCGTGACTAGCAGCAACAGGTGACTGCTACGCACAGCAAGACCAAGAGTGTAAATAAAGTATACAGCACTTAAATTTAGAATGCCAAGTCACACATTATACAGTATAAGCAAACAAGCACCTGTGTTGATGGAAATGCAATGCCTTTCTGTAGTCAACTAGGCATTCTTGAGGTTTGCAGAGACCAAATTCCAGGTTATAATTTGCTAAGGAATTACCAGAACTTCGGCCTTCGAAATAGTGTGCATTGCTGTGTTTTTTTCTTGGAGTGTGGCAATTTTAACAAAAATGTTCTGGGAGGTTTGAGATACACGTAGTCCTCATGGATTTCTGTGTGTTTCTATTTTTATTGCCCACTTTGTGTTCATCCATCCTCCTGATCTGTTTGCTCTGTGGAAGTAGCAGCAGCTGCAGGGCATTGCTGGCAGAAGAGGCGATATAGGGCATCAGAAGTGTGCCGGTAAAGGATGGCATGGCTGGCCTTGTGACCTTGTGTCATGACCATGACTGTGTCCCCCAGCTAGACTTCTGTTTGGTGCGCATTGTTCGGGGGCTGGATTGTGGGCATTCAGGTGTCTTGCAGGGATCTGACATCCTCAGAAATATTCCAGTCCTTTCATTTAAAAAAGAAGAATGTCTTTAGATATCTTATGTGGGGAAACTATAACGTTTGCTCCCTGACATCTTCAGCAAGGGCTGGAATGGGAAAGATCCATGTCCAAAACGCTGGATGGTCACTATTACAGCACAACATGTCCACTCAGAAATCGGTCTTACTGTATTTGATGGGGCTAACTGCCAAGTAAGTGCGCAAAGGATTGCTTTATGCTGATGGTTCTCCTGATCCATCAGTGTAAGGCCATAGCCACAGTTGCCACATAGCCAGTGATGTCATGCAGGGGGTACACGGGGGTACGCGAGTACCGGTTTCTAGGATTACGGCTGGCCCCGCCCATTCACCTGCCCACTCGTCGACTCCGCCCCCTGCAACGTTTGAATTTCCTGCATGTTTGAGTTGCCTGCATGTTCTCAGAGCCAGGCAGGCAGGCAGCAAGTGGAGCCTTGCCTTGCCTTGCCACTGAAAAATGAGCTGCTCTCGAATACTTTTGGAACTGTTGGGTCACTTTAACATGATGCCAGGCCTCCTTAACATGTTCTGGGGGTGCTGTGGAATACTGTTGCAACTGTTGGGTCAGTTTAAAATCATCTGAGGCCTCAAAAACGGCTTTTTTCATGACCCTTCCTGCCACGACATCACTTCCGGCTTATGACGTCACTTCTGGTGGGCGGGTCCCGACACGTGCCAATCAAAAATGAGTACCTGTTCTTAAATCATTTAGATGACACCACTGCACATAGCCACTCTGATAGTGGGAAGCTCACTAACAAATGTGTAAAGGGAAGCCCTGCACTGGCAGTGGCCAGCTGCTGATCCCATGATGAAGCAGGTTGAAAGCAGGTGTGGGTTTGGGGGAGGATTGTGGGTGGTTCGTGGCATGGACTGGGCCAGATCAGGGACGATTTGGGGACAGGAGGGGGAGGATCTTGGTGGCAGTGGTGTACACTGAAATCCAATTCCCCTTTTCCTGGACTAACACACCTCTTGTGTATCCTTAGATTTATGCCTACTAAATAGCTGGTGCAGGTCTGAGAAGACGCATTGGAGGCCACTTACTTACCTCTACTAGGTTTTCCTCTCCCTCCCTCCCTCTTTCTCTCTTTCACACACACACGCACATGCACACAAACACACACACGCACCATATAATGCAGCACGTGCTCTCTCAGCAATGCTGCATTCTAGGAGCTGGTGTGGGGATTGGATTGGATTGTTAATCAGGCAGATGAACTCTAGGTCTGACCCAGTTCAGTGAAGCATCACATGTCTCACCGCTAATGACTTCCCCAAGGTTTTTTGGTGAGTTACAACTGGGAATTTAATTAAACTTAGGTTGGCGCTGTGCTTACATGAATGTAAGCTTCAGTAGCACCATTTAAGGAGTGTACCACATGTACCTTTGTCTTTATGATGCATAAAAAGTGCCACATAACAACAACAACAACAACAACAACAACAACAACAACAACAACAATACTTGGATTTATATACTGCCTTTCTTAGGTCACCAGATTTCTCTAATGACTATAACTCAAGGCGGTTTACATAGGCAGACTTTATTCAGAAACCCAAAGGTTTTTACAATTTTTACAGAAACGTTCTATCTTCCAAGAACTACACACATACAGATGGATCTTTCTGGATTTAGTCCTTCTTTCTGGCCACCTGTTTGTCTTCTTGCTGGCTGATAAACGGCTTCCCTGCTCCCACCAGAGGAGCAGCTGACTTCGGCACAACTCCCCCTTACACAAGGCAGCCAGAGACAGCTCAGCTGTTAATCAGTCGCAATTAACGAGGTCTGCCGCTCACAGAGACTTCCGACATCAAGTGCATGCATTAAAAAGTGATGCATAAAAAAGTGCCACATCTTCCTTGCTTGCTTGCAACGTCGTTTTGAGTATAGTATATCCTTTGCTTGACCATTGCTGTAACTTTCCCACCCAAAGTGAAATGGTGACCCTCATCAGCTTCCCCTTTTAATTTTAATCTTAGCTGGTCACAAATTACTCATGGTGCTCTCCAAAGCAATATCTGTGAGTCATCTTCATTTGTGACGTGGAAGACCTAGTTCCCAGGCAGCGATGATGTTTTGATCATGGGTCCTTCTGCTCCACCTCTTCTTAAGTACCATCCATGTCCTCCCCTGCCCCCAAATGTAACCTTACAGTGGCCACAGCTTTGGGGTGGGGGTGGGGGGTCAGCTCCATCAGTTCAGTGGGTTTCAGAGTCTTTTGTCTTTCCATACGCAGCCCAACATACCTCTTTCAAAAGCTGTTTTCTGATGCAGTGGAGGAAGCTTTCGCAGCACATGGCTAAAGTTTATAATGAAAGTCAGCCTCCGACCCACTCTCTTTGTTAGCATCCCTTCCCTACTGTAATTGCTACATTAAAACATGCTTTACAAGCCCAAGAGTTTTCCTGGGGGGTTAATAATCAAAAGGTATTAGCCGGCTCTAATTTCACCATATGTTAAAGGGTTCAGGGTTTGTAGCTGTATGACATGGCTGGTAAGTACAGCGGGAATAATACATTTTTTAAATTAACAATTAGACCCACAGTTAAACATTTATTATTGCTGCTGCTGCTGCTGCTGCTGCTGCTATCTAGTGGGTCAGAGCAGCATTTGGCAAACTCCTCCTACCCAGTTGGGAGCAGTGGGTCAGGATCCACTTAGTGGGTGATGCTCTGACTTCTGGTGGGTACCCGCTCCGGCTGGCCTTAGACCATACTAATTAAGTCCATTGGCTTCCCTTGCAGGGGTCCGCAACATTGTGCTGCCAGATCTCCCATTCACAGACACTGGCAAACCTCAGAGATACTTGCCAGGAAATGGGTGCTACATGCTAGAGGTGTATGAGGGGAATATTGTAGAAGCATGAAGAGTTTACATTTTTCAAAAGACAGGAAATGTCGGCATTTTGCACCTTTGTTCTATGCAATGATTTGCCTTTTTTCCCCGCCTCACTACATCTCAGCTAAAGCATAGAGCCAGAACCAATTCCCAAGTGATACAGTGTGAGTTCTCTTTAACTGTATCAGTGTCTTGACATCCTGAACAAAATCTGTTCTCAACCAATTCCCACCCAGCCTGACTCTTCTTTTGTACCGAAGATGCTTACTGAGATATCTTGTCTATGTCAGGCTTCAAGCAAGGCAGGGAAGCTTATCTTTGGTTCACTGATCTGTATGTTCAGAGAGATGCCCCCACCGCCCATTTCCTATTGCGCCAGCTTTACTCCTGCTGTGTTTCCATTAACTGCTTCAGTCGAGATCTTGTGCCCTGTTTACTATGAAGGTGCCATAAATTAGGTCTGAAACCCAAACATACTGGAAAGGAGCTTCCTACTTCGAGGGCCACAAAATAACACGGTGAAATACCGGTGGAAGCCAATTAGAAAGATCCATTGCACTCTGCCAGACACAGTGGAGCCAGAAAGATGCGCAAAGATATAAAGCACGCGATGTCTGTATGTGGCAAGTATGCCAGCCGTGGCCGTAATTCGTCATTGCTCTTCCCATGAACGGTAAATGCTGAGTTGGTGACAGATGCGCAAACAGAGAAGCTGCAGTTAGTCATGGCCCAGGACAGGCAAAACATGTTTGCAAGGGGCATACATTCATGTTGCAGAAGCAACATGTTCACTCCTGCATCCCTGATTCATCATCCCCCTCATTATCATCTTGGAGAGCAGGTTGCAACACACTCATGGAAGAGTATCGGGCATTTGCCAACATCAAAGGCTCTTTTTGATCATTGGGCATAGAAACTCATCAGTATTTTGCAGTGTGTGTGTGTGTGTGTGTGTGTGTGTGTGTGTGTGTGTGTGTGTGTTTGTGCACGCGCATGCATGCATGTTTCAGAGTGGAAACAGTCACCAGCGTTTGATTCACCGCATGTGAAGGTCAACTGGTTTTGTGGGTTTGTAGCCCTCTGCTGTGCTTTGGGAGTTTTCCAAATGAAAGGCAGCGTTAAAACGTTGAAATAAATAAACTGCACAGGTTGCCATCACAGTGCCATCCAGGTCTCAAGGCAACATTGGGTTGCTACTGTGTTGAGCCAATATGGTGCAAGCGGACAGAGGAGTCAGATTTGGACCAAGAAGATCCAGGTTGAAATCCCTGCATCACCAGGCCCACTTTCTTCCCTCTCCCTCTCCCTCCCTCTCCCTCTCCCTCTCCCTCCCCCCCTCTCTCTTTCTCTCTCCCTCTCTCCCCTGTTTTCTATCCTGCCAGGATTGCTACAGGGATACATTCAAATAGTCCTGAGCAACTTGAAAGGTGGGGTACAGGTATGAAAAAATACACTATGTGGACTGCACCCTTGCAGAACAAGATAGCCCCGAAGACAGCCTCGGTACTAGAGAGGGCACCCCTCACTAGTCTGCCATCTCCCATCAGCCTACCTTCTTCTGTGGCCGCTTCACCCTGCCTCATGGGTGGGCCAGACCTGGAATGGTCTATCTAGATCCACATTGCTTTTGCTGACCAGCTGCAGCTCTTTGGGATTCCAGAGAGGGGTTTTTCCCAGTTGTGGAGCTGGCCGATTCTCCACCCCATGGCTATGTCCACAAATCGCCATTCCTGGTGCCACCTCCCCACTCCCCTGTACCATCCCCACCACACCCCCAGTGTCCGTAAGTGCTCCATTTTTGAGTGATACAGGCGCAGAGGTGGGCAGGCAGGCAGGCCAAATGCTGCTCACCGCTGGCAGCACCCCTCTCCTCTGCACCAACCCTCTCCCAGCCACCAGCACAGCACCTGGGGGCATTCCCCCCCCCAGCCCTAGTTGGAGATGTCAGAAACTGACCTTCATACACTGCATGAGCTTCACCATTGAACTACGGCTTTTCCCCTAAGCTACACACAGCCCCATATGATGACAGCTGCAGGTAGGCATTTAAATGTCTGAGGTCAATTGACACAGCTAGAAAAAAAGAAGCAGATTCAGCACGTTGATGCTATGAACAAATCAATGTCTAGTTTTGACATTGCGCATCTATAGACGCCATGAATCAATGAGCGGATCAAAGCTGGGTATTGATATGCAGGCGTATAAGCTCCAAAGCTCTACTCGTCTTTGAATCTCATCCATTCTCATCATCACAGACTGTCAGGCTAGGGGGTGGTTCCTCTGTGTGCTGCCTTTGCATTGCTCAAGTGCTCTATTACATGTCAAGTGTGCCGATTCGGGCAAGCCTGGCTTCTCGGGCAGTGCTTTTTCAGCCCCCCTGCGTGGCTCAACCTTGTTAACTTTTACAAGACATGCTTTTGTGCATGAATCTTCGATACTACGCCTTACAAAAGAAGGTTTTTCCCATTACAAAACTGTCATAACAAGAGTACATATCCCCTCCTTGGCCTGCAAAATAAATTATTACTTTTTTTCAGCTGCCATGCTTAACAGGATCTCGATTAATAATATACCGCATACAGCTCAACAACAACAAGCTGAAGTCTTGTTCCTGTGTTCAGATCTTCAAACGCATGCAGAGAGATCTTCTAAACAAAATGTGGCACTAACAGAGGACAACAGATGCTTTTTGTGACAACTCATTGCTATAGTAAGGCCTAACCTCCCCTGACCCCGATAGCGTTCTGTGTGCAGTACATACAGTGCCAGTTTCCTTTGGATTTTCTTCCTTCCTTGGCCCCATCCTAGCAATTTAAGCTTTGGTTAGACACTGGAAATGAATGGGTGCACTTGCGCTATGTGGAGGCTTACCAAATTTCATTTTCTTTTTTTCAAATTTTTGTTTTATTCATTTTCAATTAAGAGACATCAAGGATAGGACAGGTGGAAAGGAAAGGGTTATGACAGTTATGACAGATGGGGGGTTACAACACTGTTGTTATAATTCAGTAAATTCTTCCAATAGCTATTCATTTTGAAGCTTCTTTATATATTATACCCTAATATTTTAACTTTATCACATAATATCTTAACTTTATTTAATTCTCCTCCTTCATTTTACTTTGAGCTCTTTATCCAGTCATAGAAGGGCATCCATTTCTACCAGTTCAAAGATTTTATCTCTAGTCATCTCTTCTGTAGGTCCTGTTTCTAATTTCCATTTTTGTGCATAAATTAACCAAATTTCATTTTCAAAGCATGTCTCTGTATTGGAAAAGGTAGGAGATAACCCGAGGAGATAGGGAATGGTATCAGCAATGGCCCATTGTTCCAGATTAGCCAGGGATTACAGGGTTAACCCCCAAGGTCTTTGCAAGCCTCGGGAGCACAGCTGTAGCCTGATGAGGCCCAGTAGTGTCATTCACAAACGAGCTGCCGAAACGCGAGGCGGGACTTACCGCCTGATTGGCTGCTCGTTCGTGATGCGTCGCTGCCTGCCCGACCGCCGCGTGGGCACCCCTGGCTTCGGAGGGGGTGCCTGCTTGCCTGGGGGGTGCGCTGGGTGCCTAGGTGAGCCACGGAGGGGTGCGCCACCCAGAGGGAGCCCCCGCGGCAGGCGGGCAGGCAGCGACGCGTCATGGACTGCCTGTCAATCAAGCGGTAAGTCCTGCCTCACGTTCCGGCAGCTCGTTTGTGAATGACACTACTGATGAGGCCCCTGGCAATGAAGGGAGGTTAGCAAAGGTGCAGATGGGTGTGGCTGATGCTAGAGCCTGCCTAGCAACAGACACTGATTGGCTGGCCCCAGTATAAAGTGGGAGGCAGGAGCTGGAGTAAAGGCCCTGGGAAGGTGTTGGATGAGGATCTGGGTAGGTGCTGGAGGAGGGCACCAGGTAGGTGCTGGATGGATGGATGGAGTGCTGGCTGGATTGACTGCCGGAAGCACTACTGGACGGACTGTGCCTGAAGGACTAGATGGATGGACTGACTGGCTAAAGGAAGGTAAGCTTATTGTGGGAAATTATTGGGAGTTGTTGTATGTCTGCCATACCCCTGGAGCCACCAAGTGGAGGAGGCAGTTGTGGCTTGGGCAAGCTGCCTGCCTATTGTTTAGTAGTGGGGTTTGTTGGTGTTAGACTTAGGGTAGTTTGGAGCTAAGCCAGTGATGAGGGCAGTCTGGAGGAGGCTGGCCAGCCAGTGATTCCAAGCAAAGCTGCTGGAAGAGAGGAGGCCCAGTGGGTGACTGAACCCCCTCCCTCTTGCCTATCTCTGAGGCCGCTCTGGAGAGGAAACTAGTTAGCCTGTTGTGGGCTTTGAGGCCCTTGGGGAAGCCTGGCAGGGAATTTGGCGGAACAGTCTCCCAACACTGTGAATGGAGGAGAAGAATGGCACAATATTTGCAAAGAGAACTCAATTACATGATTCAGTTACAAGAAATGTGTTGTGTGTTATAGATGCTTAATGCCCTAAAATAGTCCTGGATCAGGATAACATGAGGACCACTCCCTCCTGTATGAGCCTAAACATTCATGCCAATCATTAGGGTCTTGAAGAATGGGATGATGCTGATGTATATACCATTGGGTCATCTATTTTGGTACAGTCTATTGCCGCAATTTTCAACCACGGTGCACATACACCAAGGCAGGTCCGGTTGGCTTTAGATCTTGAAATTCACTGGGTTTGGGAGCAATGTATAAAACAACCAAGGTCTTCCCAGAGGCCCCAAAGCACAGCTGACACAATTGGCTAGATAAGCTGTAATGCTCAGAAAGACCACACTTGCTGCTGCCCTCCAGAAACAGGTGAGCCCCAGATGACCCCAGATTGGCAGTTGTTCCGAAATTGTGTGTCGGGACCCACCAGTGGGTTGCAAGCCCATTTCAGGTGGGATCCCAAAGCACCAAGAGCAGCCATATTGAAAATATGGGAAGATGGGATGCTGGAAGGGAGGAGGAGTGTGTGGTTGTTTTGCTTGTGTCAAGGTTGCAAAAGGCTTTTTTCTTTCTGATTCACTTTGCTATTGGAAAATGGCTGAGAAATAAACCAATTTATTGCTGCATTCTCAGGAAAGCAGCAGGCTCTGGAATAACAATGACGACACTTCCAGACACGACATTACTTCCAGTGGGTCCCGGACAGATGGTCATTCTAGAAGTAGGTCCCGGTCAGTGATGTCATACAGGGGGAACGCGGGGGAACTCAGTTCCACTAGTAAAAATTAGGGCTGGCTCCGCCCACTTCACTCTCCCCCCTCCCCCCTCCCAATTCCTCTGCAAAGAGCTTTTCTTCTTGGTTGGCCAGCACTCAGAGGGTTAAAGGGAGCGACTCCGGATTCCTAGGGGGGCAAAGGCAGTGATATCATTCAGGGGGAACAGACCAGAACGGGTGTTCCGGATCCTAACGGGCTCCGTGGCTGGTTCCGGGTTCCCGACAAGTGCCAATCAAAAGTGAGTTCCTGTTCCTAAATCATTTAAATGATACCACTGGTCCCGGTGCTAAAAGGTTTGAGAACCACTGCTCTAAGATGTGAGGGGTCAGGAAGGGCTTGGTCCTTTCCAGGAGGGTGCAAGAGCACAAAGCCCTCTTTATCCCAGAAGTAATGTTGTCAGGCATGTTCCAAGATTGTGGTTTCCAATTGAGATCTAGTAGCTTCAATAAATCTAGTTTAGAGTATATGTATTTTTGTTGTTGTTGTTCAGTCGCTAAGTCGTGTCCGACTCTTCGCGACCCCATGGACCACAGCACGCCAGGCCTCCCTGTCCTCCACTAGCTTCCGGAGTTCACCCAATTTCATGTTCATTGCTTCGGTGACACTGTCTAACCATCTCATCCTCTGCCGCCCCCTTCTCCTTTTGCCTTCATATGTATTTAGAGTTGGGCTTTTTTCTGATTACCTTGGTTTTGTAGTTAAACTTTCAAGGAGCATCAACTTGAAATCATGGGTAAAGGAAAATCAAACTTCAGCAGCTTTGCCAATTAGTTTGTTCAATATATGTTTAAAAATATAAGCTGCAGTCATGGATAGTTAGCAGGTCCTACGATCTACTGATGTTAATGGAACATACATATACAGGTGATGGTACCCTGGAACTCAATCTTCTTGGATATTATATGTATATATTATGAAAGAGCCAAGGAAGCTGAATTTGCTATGGCACCGAAGCAGTGAAATTGGATAATCTGGCACTCTGACATCAGTAGCAAATACATCCTATTCCTCGCTATACAATCTCGGCAATTATACACTTCAATATCAACGCACATGTATTGTGTATCTATTTTTTATTTTTATTTTTAACAAAATAACCAGCATGCAAAATGCTTTCAATGATATGATGGGAAAATGAGTTTTCATATTTTAGTACCAAAAATAACATGAAGGGACAATTTGCTGTGATACAGCAGGCAGCTTTAAAGAAAATGCAAATATTAAAATCCTTTATCTAAAGGCAGGCTGTCAAGACTGTTAAGAGTATTTGGGGATAACTGCTGGCCATTCAAGGCAACAGTAATTCATTCATGGAAGGTGATACTTTATTATTAGAGTGAAATGCAAAGAGAATGATAAGTAGGGTTACCAGATTCAAACTGGGACAGAGTGCCTATGCCTTTAACCATTGTCTAGAAGAGGGAACTTGGGCAGGTGCATCTTAACATGGAAGGGTTTCAAAAGCTGCACCTGCCCAATTCCCTCTTCTATACAATGGTTAAAAGTGTAGGCACTCTCTCCCAGTTTGTCATTATCTCTCCCAGTTTGTCTCTCCCAGTTTGTCATCATTAGGGTTAATGATAAGAGCAAAAAATACAATTAAGGTTGCACTGCTGCCCAAACTTACTTGGGAGTAAGCTCCATTGACTATAATGGGACTTATGTCTGAGTAGACATGGCCCAAAAGGCTCATGTGCAGAGCAATCTACATATAGTATAAGAAATTAGGAAGCAGCTTTACATCTGAATGCAAGGTACTATGTGGAGCACTGCTAGAATACTGTGTCATACAGCCCAATCCAATACATGTCTACTCAATAGTAAATTCCATTATAGTCAATAGGGCATAGTCCCAAGTAAGTGTGGATAAAATTGCAGCCTTAGAGCTCAATCCTATCATTTCCTCCCTGCTAGTCCAGCTGCGCCAAAAATGGGTGCCACACATTCAGCAGGTGTTTGTGTGGATGATGGCTTCAAAGAGGATTTAAGTCCCCTTACACCTCTGTAAGCCTCCCATTCCACATGGGTTTCCTTGGACCTGTGCTAGTGAAATCACTGTTGCACGTCTGACGAGAAAAAGGAAGTGGGGAGTCTGCAGAAAAGGGGGATAGGATCCAGTGCATGCCATCACTGCCAGATCCGACCCATCCTGTCGCTTTCTCATCCCTCTTCGTGTGGCAATGCTCTCAAAATGGTTACTGACTGAACGCTGTGTGCAACAACCCAATTGTCAATAAAATTAGGTTGTTCAATCAATAGGTTCCAAGATCCACTTTTTAAAATAGCACTCTTTTGGGACCCACCTAGCTTTATGAGACTTTTAAGAAAAGTTTCATGATCCTCTTTTTTTATCCTTTTTACTATTGTGAGGGCGGGGACTGCCTTTTGGAGCATTTGTTCAGCTCCATGGTCATTAGATCAGGACCATTCTAGTGGCCTTGTGTTCCCATTCACCTGGCCTCTGATAGGAGCTGAGGCATATATACCCTACAACACTGCTCATTTCAGTTTCCATTGGGCTCAACACATTTTCCTTGTCAGCTTGAAGGGGGGGGGACTTGCTTCTCGAATGTTTTTGGGGGCCAGCGTTCATCAGATTGGGACCATCCTCTCCGCCTGCCCTTCAAAATGGACTGAGGCAGGTTTGTATACTGGCAGGTAAACACACACATATGGCTCAGTTTCACTTTCCATAGAGCTTGTACATTTTCCTAGTCAGCTTGTCAGTTTCGAGACTCATCAACAATGGGGCTTGGGAAACACTGCTCTAGTGTATACATTACACTCCCAGGTTTACTCCTGGCTTTACTCCTGGCTCACTCCCAGATAAATGTGGCTAGTACTGCAGCCTCATTTGTTTCCCAACTCTTTATTCCTCCAACATATTCTCTTCCAATCCCCCAAATAATTTTCCCTTCAAAAATGTTTTTTTTTAATTTCTACCATATTCCTCCTTTTAAAAATTAATTATCCAAAATAAGTTTTCTTTTACAAAATCCATTTCCCCCTCTTCCTGTGCAAATCAATTTTGCTTTCCTGAAGCGTTGCAGAGGGCCCCCCAAATACCTGGAAGCCCAGGGGCCTGGCCATGGGTTAACACGGCCCTGGCCTGCGCTGTGCATTCTCCGCGTCAGCCAAGCCCAGCTTGGGCAGGAGGGAGGGAGGGAGGGGTGGGGGGGCATTCCTGGGCAGGTGGGGGGCAGGCCAGCAGGTGTGCCGGCTCGGGGAGGGGGGCGAGCTTGGGATTAGGTATAAGGCCAAATCCTAAACCTTCTCCCCAGGCCATGTGGCCCCAATTCAGGCCGAGTGGCCTGCCATTTAGCAGGCGCAGATCCGAGGAGCCTATAGGGGAGGCTGGCGCCTTCCCGCATGCAAGGGTGCAAACTTGCCCTTGCACCGGGGAGGCTCCAGCCTCCCTCATACTGCGCTGGATACAGCTCAGGCCCATCGGCCTGCCAGTTCCAGCGCAGTATAGGATTGCACCCTTAGTAGCCCCTGAAGGGCTGTTCATCTCCACCTGCAGTGCCAGTATCCATGCAGTTTGATAGGCATTCCAGGATTCCACATAAATGTTGCCATTCAGGCACTGTAACGTTGGTTTGCCTACTAGATGTATTGCTCTGGCCACATTACAGTCCAGCCATCCAACTGATAGCATTCCGTTCAGTACCAAAATTTGGGAGTTATTCTTAATGAGAATTCCTTTGCTGAGCAGAAAACTCAGGCGGCGGTGGTTGTAAGTGGCCTTCCCCCCCCCCAAGGGAACAGATTAATTGTGATTCTCACATCTTCTCCTCCATTTAAAGAATTTTGTTTGGCTTGAGGCATTTTTACTGTAAGAGTCTCATGCATTAAATTTTTGCTGCTCAAAAGCTCACGTTTTGGGGGAGAAAAGTGGAATGAGTGCGTGTGTTTTTCAAACGGCTCTGTCATTTTGATTTCAATGTAGCTGTAAGGAACTGTTGATGAAAGAGGACAAACATTTGTAGCTTTTTACGAAATGGAGCTTAGCTGGTAGGTTGAATGAAAGATTATAACAATGTTCAAACAGAAGCATAGTCAGTGTGTGCGCGCGCGTGTGTGAAGTGCATCAGGCACCGCAATGCTCCATGTAAGCGGCCCGCTGCTTCCCTATCAGAGCCATTCAGGGCAGCGACAACAATGTGCAGGCATTGCCATTGCTGCCCCGAATGGCTCTGACAATGAGGGGGAGGGGCTGCTTACATGGCGTATCATGGCGCCTGACGTACTTACTGTACTCTTGGGCTACACTGCTGGAACTCAGTACTCTCGAGTTCTGTGCATACAACATACCTTGTACAATGACTGCGTAGATAGCAGGCTGGATGGCACCCTCTGGCCCCACCTGTCTCCAAATTACAGTACGCATAAAGGGAGCAGCCCCTTTATCTTTTTCCTGACCCCTTATTTATTGTGATGGCTTTTTGGGGGGGATCTGAATAATTTTGTTTTTCAAAATGATAAAGAAACATGTAAAAAAACAACACCAATTGTAACAAATGAATGTTAAAGACACTAGAAGAAGCCACCAAACATGGAGATACCCCTGCATCTGACAAACACACATCCTTCAGCATTCCACATAATGCAAAATACGTACTTTCCTGAGATATCAAACAATGGTTTCTGTATAAACCGTAATAGATAGAATCAGTCCCCTGAAATTAACCGTTGCTGCACATTCTAATAGACCCCAACGCCCTCCCATCCTCCCTGTATCTGTTAATCATAATAAGTTGTCACTATTTCTATGTACCACGCTAATTTCTTCATTACTGCCATATCCCATAATTTGCTCAACTGGCTTCAGAAAGGCTGTCACTTTCCAATATTTAGTTATTATTCTGGCAACAACGATCATGTGAATTAGTAGGGTTTCCTTAGATCTAGGGACTTTCATATCCATTAACGTAGTGGGTGAAGCTTAAATTCCGGATTAATTTGTGTGTGTGTGTGTGTCAATTACAGCCCCATCACATGATTTTCCCTGCCATGGCATGCAGCCACACAAAACAGGCGTGCGCATGCTATGGGGGGAGGCTGCTCTGGAGGCTTGGGTGGGGAAAGGAAAAATAATTTTCCTTACACTATAGTAAGACCCTTGACCCCCAATGGGTCTCCTTGGACCTGCATCAGTTAGCTGGCTCAGATCCAAGGAAACAAAGTGTTGGCTCCCTCCAGAGGGGGCAACATCAAGTGCAAGGGGCTCCATCCCTTCCCACCACTGAGATGCCCCCAGACTTCCCTCATTCCGCCCCAATCCTCCCCATCCCCGCCCCGTTACGCCCACTTACCAATATCAGCCAGGCTTTTCTTTGCCAGCACTGCACACAGGGTCCTCCCCACCATCTGCTGTGGTGGCCCAGAAGCACCTGCCCCTGTGTGCTTCTGGCAGGCATTTTTGCAATGCCATAAAGTCTCATCCACTGCCGAAGTGCTAGTTTGGATGGGGCCGTAGGACCAAGATTTGCTTGCTTTTTCACATGTCCACCAGCACTATATAATGTCTGCTTTCATTTGCCTACATACCTCACTGCAGCCTCAATTGAACAAGAGATTGTTCAAGAGTCTACAGGGTGAGAAATACCCATGTTAAAACTTTAAATCAGTTTTCCCATGAAACTGATATTATATATTTGAAGGTATCTATCCAAATCCTACCCCATTCCTGTACAGCTAAAATAATTCTGAATAAATTTGTTCTCTTATCTTTATAATTATCTCCAGATCTTATTCTAAGATGTAGTAAAATCTGATAAATAATTGACAAGACACGACATCCAATTACTTTTTCAAATATTGTCAAAGATTTCATTATCCCATCTGTCATATGAATCCCATGGTAATGTCTTATTTAGATATTTTCATATAAATGATGAGGGGGATGAACTTCCACATCTTCTGTCAATTAATTATACCCCAGCGTTTGATTATCAGAAATTCAGTCATGATATAATTCCCTTCTTATGCTACCCCAACCTGGGAACAAGTCCAAACATAATTTCTTTTTCAAATCCTCAGCTATTAGGACACAGGCAAATGGAGATTTATCAGGAAATAGGTGCCTCTTACATTTGTTCCACACTAATAACAATGGCAAAATAACTGAGCTTTTCCCCAACAATTCTACTCCACTGTTAACTGATTGCCATAGGAAACCTTTCAACAAAATTTGAAAGCAGTTCTGCTGTAGGTCAGTAGCTTTGTTAACTACTGAGTGTTACCAATCAATAATCCAGTTTAGGCCCAGTCCTAACCTGGAGTTAGGCTGGCACAGTTTGGTCAGCAAAGTTTGGCTGGCACAAGGGCCACCGTAAAGTATATTTGGACCACTCTCTGAGTCAGAGAGGCCAGCACGCAGTCATGTGTCATCATCCCTGACTCCAGGAGTAGTCCATACACACTTTACAGTGGCCCTGGTGCCAGACACACTTTGCTGGACTACTGTTCCAGCCTAACTCCAGGTTAGGATTGCATCCTTAAACAGTTGTCACCCTGATGTAAAGACACATCTGGATAGGCCACCTCTGATCTCTACAGATAGGATTGAACGTAATTCTAGGCTTTTTGCCTTTCCCAATAAAACCGTTCAGGGCTCATTCCTAACCCTGTGCTGGAATAGGCATGCCTACAGGCCTGCCCCATAACCAGCAGGGGGTTGGGGTAGGATGCAGCAGAACCTGAGGCAAGGGGAATAGATTCCCGGGATAAGAAGGCAGCAGCCCGAATGGGGCTACTTGCATCTGCGCCACCAAAATAGGCGGCACAAATCCATGCAGCCTGGATTGGGGCCAGGCCACACGGGGTGGGGGATAGGATCCAGCCTAACTGCTGGATCCTGTCACAACCCCTCTCCCTGGGGCAGGCTGGAAAGTTGGTTAGCCCTCACCCTGTCTCATCTCCCCCAGGCCCTATTCCACCACCCCGCTGTCCCCACCCCACCCCTTGTGCTGGCTGAGCTTGGCCAGCCTTACCTGGTGTTTTTTTGATACTGCACAGGTGTCTGTGGCACATCCGCTGGTGGGCATGCTTGTATGCCTGCGGGGCTCCTGGTGTGCCAGAATTCATGGAGATACATTGGCATATCTCAGGAACAGAATTGGGCCTTTACGGCACAATACAACCCTAATCAACTTTCCAGAGCCTGGGTAAGAGCAATGCAGCTCTGAAGTAAGGGAACAAACATTCCCTCACTTTGAGGAGGCCTCCATGACTGCCCCTCAACTGCAGGATGTAGCACACATCCCATTGGCACAGATTGTATGTCTCACAGATTGAGACATACAAAATTATGCACGGAAGGGATAGAGTCGATAAAGGGATGTTCTTTTCCCTCTCTCAAAACACCAGAACCAGGGGACATCCGCTAAAACTGAGGGGTGGGAGAGTTAAAACAGATAAAAGGAAGTACTTTTTTACCCAGCGGGCAGTTAATCTGTGGAATTCTTTGCCACAGGAGGTGGTGATGGCATCTGGTCTTGATGCCTTTAAGAGGGGATTGGACGGATTTCTGGAGGAAAGGTCCATCGTGGGCTATAGGCAATGATGGATTGTGCAACCTCCTTACAAAGGTGGAGGGCTACTGGTACCGGGTGCAAGGGAGTGGCAATGGGATGCAAGCATCTTGTGGTCTCATGCCTCCCTGGGGCACCTGGTGGGCCGCTGTGAGATACAGGAAGCTGGACTAGATGGGCCTTTGGTCTGATCCATCAGGGCTCTTCTTATGTTCTTATGTTCTTATGTTCACAGATATATCAGTGCTGGAAAGTTGGCTAGGATTGCACCCTTAGTGTGTCTATTGCGGACATCAAGCTTCAGAGAGCAAACTAGATGCCCGTACGTTTGGCTAAAAACTCCCCTCTGAATTAAATTGCATTCTTTCATTCCTTCAAACCTGGAAAACAAATTAAATCTATCTCGTAATATTGAGAAGATCTATAGAGGGGTCTGAGTACGGGAGAGGGAATGCGTTCTGATGACTTGATCGCTAACGAGCTCTGCTTTTTTGGTGCAGATCAGGGGCTGCTTTGCAGTTACTAAACATTTTCCATCTAAGCCCTGCTAGCAAGGGAGAGGAAGCAGAAACGCTGAGCCTCCAGAGAACTCAAGGCAGAAGGTGATAAGAGAGGAAAAGTCCCTCCCCAGAAAAGGAACGAGCTCATTCAGGCTGTGTAATTGCTTTGTTTTGTTTTGCTCTGGTGCTTTCATTAGTTTCTGTAGTATGTTTTGGGGAGGGATTCATTTCTTGGTTTCATACTTGCACTCGTAACTTTTTAAATCTCTTGTTAAGAATACATGCTAACAATTACAACAAAACACATGTTTGTTGAATTGGAGCAGGCTAATGGCCTAATCCTATACCAGCTGAGCACAGGCCATTGCACTTGCAAAGCAACCTCGGCTGACTCAGGTTGCCTGGCCACTGGTGGGGAGGCCAGAGCGGTGTCCTGCCTGCCAGCAGACAGCTGAAGGTGCATTAGAGCAGGTAAGTCTGTGCAGGGGTGGAATGAGGCCAAGGGAGGTGGAACGGGAGAGATGAGGGCAGAGTGGGTCATCGAGCCGCTGCAGGTCTGCTGGTGCAGCTGCTGGGTCTTACTCTGGGGCAAGAGGAAAAATGTCCCCTTACCCTGAGGAGACCTCCAGCAGGAAGTTACTGAATGGGAAAGTGAGAGCATGTTGAATGGGAAAGTGAGGCACACATCTGATCAATGGGGGGGGGGGGTGGAGACTTGTGAATGACTTGCGACTCACAGAGTGCAATCCTAACTTATGCCGGTCTAGTAAGGCCGACATTGCAGGGACATATCCACAGGCCCATTCGGAGGCAGCAGCAGCAACGTGCAGGACAAGGGGAGGTTTTCCCCTTACACCTGCTTAAGCCCCAATCACCCGTATGGGCCTGCTCGGATCTGCGCCGGCAAAATAGCAGTACAGGCGCAGAGGAATGTGCACAGTAACGGCTCAAATCGAGGCCGCCATGGCCAGGAACCAGCGTTAATATATGGCACTACGAGCGTCCTGCATCACAACTGCATCATAACCGCCGTCTCTGCCCACTGCACTGACCAGTTATGCCCTCGGAACGCCTCTGGAACACCCTTGCAGAGTCCCTGCGCTGACCGAGCAACGCTGGCGCTTGACTGGTGCATGGCCGGCGCTGCTGATGGTCGCACCAGCTCCTGAGCACTGCCGCTTGTGCCAGCTGATCACCATAGTGCCGACATGGACACGATTTACGGCACATTCGCAACAGCAGTTGGCCGGCGCAAGAGTGCAGAGCCAGTGCTAAGGGGGGTATAGGATTGCACTGACAGATCATGAAAACAACACTTATTTGTCATATGGGATGCAGGAAGGTCCATCCCATGGTATCCTGCAGTCTCCCCAGTTGCTACTTGGAGACATGACATGAGGGTTTCCACTTATATAACCAGCAGTGATAGGCAGGCATTGCAATACTGTCATTACGTCACAGGATGTTGCTTATGTAAACATGTCTTGAGAAAGCCGTAACAGAAAACTCCAGCTTAAAGCAAACAAAATCTCCACACACACCTCTTACCTCTACAGATTTTCCTTTGGCAACTGACAGTGCAAGTCATGACTTGCTGCAACCATAAATATGTTTGAAAAAAAAGGAGTTCCCACGCATGTTTCTGCTACTAGAGATGAACTCCAGTTCTGCTGCTTATTATTATGCTTATGCAGCAGTCGGTCTGTGCAGCATTACAGAGCAAGATATCAAGTAAGCTTTATACTGCATGTCAAAGGCAAATGTGTGAATCTAAAATGCGTCTGGTGGGGAAGGAACATTTTTATCGTTGCTGTTGTTTTCCAGAGAAAGGATGCCTTTTGGAACCCCTACAAGTTTTTGTTGCTTCCCGAAATAATTGAAAACAGTTAGGCACTGGTCTTATTTGTGTCCTCCTCATTTGTAGAACCTGACAATTAAGGAACTCAGTGGTATATTTGTCAATGGCCTTGGGGAACAAATACCACTCTGCATTGATAATGTCTTCCAGAGTTTTCAGGGTTTTGGAATTAACAAGCAATCAAGTCATTCCTTCGGAAAGCTCATTTACATATGACATTTTCTTCTACATGTGAGCAGTCCTAACCCTCCTTAGGAACGTGTTTCTTTTGCATTCAGTTAAAATCTTGCCTAGCCCTGGTACCTTCTGAAGCAATGAAAGGAGGAAGATATTCTAAGCTGAGAAGAGTACTGTAGATTTATGGCTGTTATCCCGCTGCATGTATTTCATGACATTAAATGGCATATATTCCTATGGTTCAAGCAGACATTGTTTGAAAAATGACTCCGTGATGGATATTAGGGCTTTTAATCACTGTCTCCAACTAAGTGCCCTATGAGATCCCAAAGCAGCTGGGAAGGCTCTTTGCATAAGGAAATAACAAGTACGTGAACTCTCTTCTTGATAATTATACTCATGTGTTTAACTTGATATTGCAAAAACTAAGGGATGGAATATATTAGTCATCAACACATGCAAAATGTATTTTTTAGTATATTGATGTGAAAAATGTATACTCAATCACAGGGGCAATTCGGGGGGGCAGTGCCTGGGGCACTCCTCCAGGGGTGAGCCCTCCTGCAGGCCAAGCCCCAGAGGTATAAGTTTTAATATGAACTGTTATCAAACTCAGTAGAGGCAGTTCACATATTCAGCTGCAATGAGGTACTGAGTGATATTCTATCAAATGTTATCTATGCATGAGTATTATCTCATGGTGATCAGGACTGAAACAAAGCACGTCCTTGCAAAATAGACTATAAAACTGGTGTTTTGATGAGGGATGCTGTAAAACTACTCCTATAATTGATAGGAGAAATCAACTATTGATAAATACTGTTGATTGATAATTGTCAGTTCAGGGTCTGCATGGCAACAGGTGTGTAGCCACTCACAAGGAACACAGAGATCTCCACATATCCAAGCAAATGTCAGGATTTGCAGGCAGAACTGTAACTAGGCTGACCCCTGAGGGGTACCTGCCCCAGGCACTAAGCCAAGGGGGGGTTATGACTGCTTTCTCAGGCTCCACCCTAGTTACAGAAAGGCCACTAGTGGCTTCACACCCTCCATGAAACCTCCACTGGAGAAGGAATAGGGAGCACAAAGCCATCACAGTGAGCGCCCTCAGTCCTGGGGAGAATCCGGAAGTGACATCATGATGTGTGTGATGTCACTGCCCCAGTCACCAGGCCAGTGCATTACATCTCTGTTTGAATAAGTACATGTATGTAACAAAGTTCCTGCCTCAGAGTGAGATCCATGGAAAAAGCACTTCTAGCAAAGCTGCTTCAATCACTTTACAACAAAGACTACTACTACTACTACTACTACTACTACTACTACTATTGTTATTGTTATTGTTATTGTTATTGTTATTGTTATTGTTATTGTTATTGTTATTGTTATTGTTATTTAGATTTCTATCCCGCCTTTTTGCCCAAAGGCACCCAAGGCGCATTACAACATAAAAATACAATAAAATATAAAATTTAACATTAAAAAGCAATTTAAAAACAATATTAAAACACTACAATAAAACAAAATTAAAACAAAACAGTACAATTTAAAAACAACAAGCCCAGTGGATCATAAGGTATGAAATATAAAAATGTAACAAACCAGCCAGCCAGCCTGTCAACAGTTAAAAGCTTTTTGAAATAAAAAGGTCTTCAGCCCCCGCCGAAATGTTAACAAAGAGGAAGCAGTTCTCAATTCTAAGGGGAGGGTATTCCAAAGTTGGGGGGCCACCACTGAGAAGGCCCTCTTCCTGGTCGCCGCCCTTCTCACTTCTCCTGGTGGCGGCACAGTCAAAAGGGCCCCCACAGATGATCTAAGAGTAGGATTATATGGAAGGAGGCAGTCCCTCAAATACCCTGGACCCAAACCGTAAAGGGCTTTAAAAGTCAAAACTAGCACCTTGAATTGGGCCCGGAACGGAACTGGCAGCCAGTGTAGTCGCCGAAGCAACGGCCCGGCAGAGTCAAACCGATGTGCCCCAGCAACCACCCGAGCCGCCGCGTTCTGTACTAGTTGTAATTTCTGGACCCACGTAGAGCGCATTGCAATAATCTAATCTAGATGTCACTAGGGCATGGGTCACCGTGGCCAGGTCCACACAGCTCAGGTACGGCCGCAGCTGACGAATCAGCCGAAGCTGAGCAAAGGCTCCCCTGGCCACCACCGCCACCTGGGACTCCAGGTGTAGCTGTGGATCCAGGAGAACCCCCAAGCTGTGAACGTGCTCCTTCAGAGGAAGTGCAACCCCATTCAGAGCAGGACGATAGTCCAATACCCGAGCTGTGGATTTCCAAACCAAAAGCACCTCTGTCTTATCTGGATTTAATTTCAGCTTGTTCGCCCACATCCAGCCCCCAACCGCCTCCAGACAGCGATCCAGGACCTCAACCGCCTCCTCAGAATCAGGGGGAAAGGAGAGATAGAGTTGGGTGTCATCAGCATATTGATGGCATCAGACACATAATTCCGGCAGGAGCGACCTACAAGCCAACTACCACAGCACAAATACAAAAACTAAAAACGCC
>JAJKFI010000018.1:10799359-10827336 GCA_029204185.1 Lerista edwardsae | reverse complement strand
CACACACACACACACACACACACACACACACACACTCCCCACCAACAGCCAATGCAGCAGCCCTCACCCCCCTCACACCAAGGCTTGGAATAGCCTCTGCTATTGGAATAGCAGAATGTGGTGTGCACCTTTTCCATAATGAAGGCTTCCAACCAATACATTACATACTGCAACACAAAAAAGAGAACCTCTTTTTGAAGATCCAAATTGCACTTTCCCCCCATAGCTTTCACAGCCCCTTCATATTCTTCAGCACCCAGTGTGTACAGTATAGTACAGTTTGCTTCACTTGGTCTGGTTTGGATAAAGTATCTGCTTTACCATAACCACCCTGATTTGTTTTTTCCCAGACTGTTTTGATGGACAGCATGTGTTGGTTAGCCCACTGAAATGAGCCTGAGTTCACTTAAACATTATTTTGTTTTGACAGGAATAATATTTATGTCTTTGTTCCTCTCTTCTCTCTTTAAAGTTCACATGATCCTTTATGGAGGGGGAAACTACACAAACATGGGGTTTTTATGGAATGACAGCATTATATAAGAACCAAACTTTCCTTCCTTCCAGCACACTCTTTGCTGCTACACACATTCCAGCTGAGGTTATGTCGGAACTTCCCCTCAAAATCTCTGTTTCCCATCAGTCAGCATTTGAAAAAAAATAATAATTCCCACAGAGCGGAAACTTTCATGGCTTGCTTTGTGTAAAGTTAACACTTACCTTGGAGGTTCAACTGCAAAAAAGGTCATTCACCAGTTTTTGAGCTATGTGGACATCATTTTGTGATATACCCTTAGATCAGACACAGACTTTTATAGGTTAGTCTGTGCCCTTCTGGGTGAAATATTCCTGAAGATGAGCTCATAAAAACTGAACATTTATGTAATGGACAATTGCACCCATGGAGCTGCTGTTATGGGGAAAATGTCGCCAGTTGATTTCTGCCTATTGTGGCACAGAGTCTCTTTCAGTAGCAGAGAAGGAAACAGTAACTCTTTCAGTCATAGGGAGGTCCCTCCTGGTGAGCAGACTGACCAGCCCAGTTGGAGGACCAGAATGAAGACCGGCTCCTTCACCACTGAACCTCTGAGGTTTATTTTCCTTAGGCGTGTCTCCAGTGGGGCAGGACAGAGCTTGGGCCAGGAGGCCCTGGGGTGAAGGGCTAATAATGTCCCCACTGCCTCCTTTGGTTCCCAAAGAGTTCTGTACCCTTCCCACGGGGGCCCCCCCATTCACCATACACTCATGGTGGTAAGAAGAGCGCTTGTGGAGCCGCATGTGATGATGTTCCCGCCAGTTGCTTCTGAGAGGTCCATTTTGGGCCGTTGGGAGACAGGAACGGGCAGAAGGGCCCATTCCACTTGCCCCCGCTGACTAGCCCATGAAAATCCCAGGTGCAGCAGTGGCCAATCTGCTCACACACACCCCAGAAGTGTGGGACCCAATGTGATGACATTGGCCACATTGGTTTAAGGCCGGCCCTGGCACAAGGGTGGGATTATTCTAGTCAGCCCTCAAACATAGGCAAGGCAAAGGGCATGGTTTCCTTTCAACCCTGCCCCTCTTCTCCAGGACTGGGATGATCTGGCCAACACAGACCTGATCCAGCAGGTAAGTCAACCCTACCTGCCAAAAAGAAATTGGGGATACCAATCATCTATGTGGGGAGAGCCAACAGGGGCCGGAGCAACTCAACTACCAGGCACATCCTGATGGAACCCACCTCTAGGTAGAGTTACCAGATACAAATGGGGACAGACTGCCTAGAGATAGGGTTACCAGATACAAACTGGGACAGGGTGCCCATACCTTTAACCATTGGATAGAAGAAGGAACTTGGGCAGGTGCAGCTCCTCATGGAAGGGTTTCAAAAGCTGCAACCAAGTTTAGTTGATCCCAATTGTACTTTTGACCCTCTCCTCCAATACCCACCTAAAGCATCAGTAAAGGCAGTACCTCCTTGCCTCAAATGCCCTTCTCTGCACTTAGAGGTGGAGCTCCCACCCTGGGACAAGATAGATACCGAAGCTCTGGCTGGCATATGGAATGTCCAAACAAAGGGCTGGAACTGTATGCGTGAGAATGTTATGTACAAATACCTGAGACTGCGATAGAAATAAGAACTCAATGTATTTTCCATGTTTTGTACTGTGTGTTTGTCACAGTCTAAGACGATTCTCATCATTATGTTTGGCCACCTCTAATTTGAACACACTGTTTTAATTAATGGGATGTCGTCCTTGAATGACAAGCAGCAGCGTTGTGCAAGCAAATGATGGAAGGCTGGTGGTTTGCTGTCACTCAGGAAGTTGTCAGGGATGCCTTTTTTGCTCCAGTGAGCTTCAGCATCCATTTAGACAGAGTAATAAGAAGGAACTGTTAAGAATGGAACTCAAATCATAATTTAGAGCGCAATCCTAACCTGGAGTTATGCTGGCACAAGGGCCACCATAAGGCGCGTTTGGGCCACTCTCAGAGTCAGGGAGGATGGTGCACGTCTGTGTGCTGGCCTCTCTGACTCTGAGAGTGATCCAAACACATTTTACAGTGGCTCTTGTGCCGGCCAAACTTTGCTGGCCTAACTGTGCCAGCCTAACTCCAGTTTAGGAATGTGCCCTCAGAAACATCAACATGGCAACCTTGCTAAAGCTACCTAGGTTGGTTCACATCAGCTGGACAACCCACTCTTTGTCTTAACTAGCTCACAGAAAATCATTTACCTGACAAATGAGACCAAACTGATCTAGAGAAGTGGGGAACGAAAAAAGGTAGAACTTTGATTTCATCTTGTTACAACTTCATACTGTTGGTATTCCTCAATCTTTATGAGGTCAATTACCAAGTGGGAGCTCTATTGGCAAGTGGGTACAATGCCACCTGCAGGATACTAGGGGGCAGTGTTCTGACCAAGAGGCACAAAGGGTACTTGTCTCAGACCCTTACCTTGACATCTTTGACCTGCGGGGGTATCCCTCCCTTACTCCCTCCCTCCCTCCCTCTCTCTTTCCTGGCCGATCAGTGTTGCAGTTTCACATCTCACAGTCCAGAACTGGTAGAAACTGGCATTCCGTCTCTCCGTCTCAAGATCAGATAAACACCTGTGTGTCCTTCAGCAGGCAGCTTCCCAGCTTGTTAGGGATAGTAGTTGTACTCCCTTTCTGATAGTGTAGCACAAGCAGGCAGTTTCACACGGGAGGCCCTGGCTGCAAAACACTGTTCATTCCCATGAGATCATAGTGTTCTAAGGGTCACCCCATTGGGTAAGATGGGGCACAAGGGGTCTTCAGGTATCCACCCATCAGATATACTCTGGTTGCATCCCTTTGTTCTGGTGTTAGAAGGAGTTATTCACTATGTGTGCATAAGATGTAAAAGCTGCACTTAAACGCCGCCTGCGAGCGGCAAAAGCCTTCACCGGCTTTCCTAGCCGGCAGATTGAACCTTTGTACCTTTCTCACTTTCGCTACAATAAAGAGACTTTGTTATGGAAATGTGGCGATTGCTTCAATCCTTCGCTTCGGAGCGCTAAGGCAAGCGCTGGAATGGGTCTCCAAGCCCCCAACTCTGCTGCTATTTTCACAAATACACAACAATCAGGAGCTCCCTCCATGAACTGTGTTAGCTGCATGGAATAGTCCATCCCATGTACTCACTCAGGGCGCAATCCTAACCAACTTTCCTGCACTGACATAGCTGTGCCAATGGGGCCTGTGCTGCATCCTGCAGTGGAGCAGCAGTCATGGAGGCCTCCTCTTGGTAAGGAAATGTTTGGCCCCTTACCTTGGACCTGCATTGCCATTACCCGGGTGCAGGAAAGTTGTTTGGATTGCTCCCTCCCTCACTCACCACACACATGGGGGGGAGAGGCAAAGTGTTCCCTGTTACAAAGTCTCTAGAGCTTGAAGTTCCAAGAAGCTCTAGAACCTGAAGTTACCAATTGTGGTTTTTTTTTTTGTTTTTCTTTGTAAATTTGCAGTAGAACAGTTTTACTCTGTGCTTGTTTTATTGTTAGCAGCAAACTAGCATGGGTTGGTAGAGAACAGTCTTCCACTATATGACTCTGCTTAATTTAAATTAGATGCATAGACTGCGTTTTCCAACAGATTCATGTCCCCTACTTGTAACTTGTGGTAGAGATTATAATCTGCCTCCCGCCTATGCAAAATGAAGCACAACTATTATTATTTTTAATGCAAGGGTGCTTCAAAGAGAGGAGCAAGCGTATTTGCCAGTTCAACAGCTGTATGCAGTTGTGCTAAACATTGATGGCTTAACATCTTGAGGCTCAGAAATGTCACACCACTTTCACCAGGAAACCCTCTTGAACAAAAGTTCTGCCCTTCATTAAAAGGAAGAGATTTCATTGTTCAACATGTTTAACTTTGGGGGTCATACTTGAAGGGCCACCAACACGAGCGCCCTTGATACTTTTAAATGAGTTGGTAGGGACTGCCCTACTTCAAAAGGAAAGGGGAAAACAATTCAGATCCCACTATATTCCTCTCATCATGGAGACCAAACCTCCCCCCATAAATATATCAAAGGTCAAATGAAGGATAGGTTTATCCCAGGCCTATCTTGGGCTCGTTCTGATCTTAATGGTGATCACAAAGGAGAAGGGAACTACAGCTCTTACCCAGAAGAAACTTCCTTTTGAATCTTATAAGAACCTTCTATTCAAACAGGCCTATTCAACTTCTAGAAGCAGTTCAGTTAATGCTGTCTGAACTTTAGCTCGACTACTGTGCATACAGAATTGATCAAACAATCCTTTGAAGGGCATAGCAACCCTCAGGTAATTTAGAAAATAGCATCCTTTGGAAAAGAGACTTTCTTTTTTGGCGACCTTGTTTGAACTGTTATTGGGGTAATTAGCGTCCCTTGGGGAGAGGTTTCAAGATATTGACAAACCCCAGCAATGTCTACCTCTCACATTCTGCTTCCAGCTGTGAACCGAAATGGGTCTGCAAACAAAAAGGATATTTTCTGTACAACAGCATGACTTGTGACTGGAGGGCTCTTTTTTCTTAAAGTTTGAAGGCCCCAGGTACGAGCACCGGGCTGTATGCAGATCACTCCATGTGCATTAATGCCAGCAATTTCACTCTGTGGGGGCCAGCCAGCACATGGCACCCTTGAGCAGAGGCAGATCTAAGGGAGGGCAAAGCTCAAGGTTTTGCAAGAAGCCTTACCTTGCAGTGGAAATCACTCCTCTCCTGCACCGTTTTAGCCAATCCTCACAGGGAACAGCAACATCTTGGCGTTGCTTACTGGCTGCAGCAGCAAGGGAGAGGAGGGATTTACACGACAGGGTTAAGGCTTCTTGCAACACGTAGAGCTTTGCCCTCCCTGTAGATCCGCCTCTGCCCTTGAGCAAATGCCAGGGTCCCAGCACTCCAGGACAGCCTGCTGCTACCACCAATGCCCGCACGACCAAGTGCCACAACAAGCAGTGGTGCAGCTCAGAGGCGCTGCTTTGCTCTTGCCGTCTCTGCAAATGGAACCCTGTGGAGGCCCCTGGAAGAATCCGTTCATAGGTGGAGTGGACAATTACTCCATTGTCATTGCTTCAGCTGCAGGCACTGCTGCTAAGGGAGAAGGGCTTGCTGCTGCTCCCTCCTGGCCTGGGAAAGCTTACTGGGCAGGAGCAGCAAGTGGACAGCGCTGCTTCAGTGTCACTACCTGCAGCGGGTGCAGTGGTGGTGTTTTAGACTTCCTGGCCTCCTGGCATGTGTTAGAGGAGGAGATAAGGTGAGCATGCCAAGTGGCACAGATGGCATTTAAGGCACTGCTGCCTCTGATCTCAAAATAGGAAACTGGTAAGGCGGCAGCAGTGGTGATCACAGCTCCTGCTTCAGTACCCAGCCCGCAGCTGCACCATTTCAAAGTTTCCCCAAGATGATCTTATCAGCAGAGGTGATCAGGATGGTGGCTAGAAATAGGGCCTTCTTGGTGGTGGCCTCTTGCTTGTGGAATTCCCTCCTTCTGGAATTAAGAACAGCTCCCTCTCTGAGACGTTTTGGTGGGGCTTTTATTTAGGAAGGCCTAAACTGTTGGAAGACTGACATGATGGGCTGGACGTTTTTAACAAGATGTAGTTTTAATAGTGTGACCCTGGGGTTTGTTCTGTTTTAGTGTTTTGATCATTTTTATGTTTAACATTGTTAGTGTTGTTTTAATTAGCATTGGGTTTTTTTTAAAATATGTAAGCCGCTTTGAGTGCCCTTGAATGTGGGAGAACGGCAAGATATGAATTCTTCAAATAAATAAATATCCCCTGATGTACGTCAAGGAACCAGGACATCTGGAGCTGAAGCCAGCGGGTGGGGCAGTAGTGGGCTGAGCACCCTGATGGATCCTGAGGACGGCTTTGCCTGGCTGGCTACTGTAACATGGCATCAGGCCTGTTGTTGCATCTGAGATTATATATCATAGAAAGCATGCATTAAATGCGCAGGTGTCCCCTACAGAGGAAAATGGGGTTCTTGGTCTGCATCGAGCTTCATGCAACATTTCAACCCAGGGTTTTTGGTTACCAGTTCTCCACTACAGAAGAGACTCTGTATTTGCCCTTTCATGTAGCTTTCTGCTGCCACTCTTCATTGTTAACTTGCTTGCCTGCCCATGTATGCCCAAGGGCACTGGGACACTTATATACTGCATAGACAAGCAAGTAACCCATGAAGAAACTCATGGCTGAATTACTTGTTTGATCTTCAGAAGCATCAGAGACCTTCAAGTTTGGTCATTTGCCAGAAAGGGGGAGGGTTGGTGGGTCAAGAAAATTCATTTTTAATGTTGGTTAAATTTTCTTGGACAAATGATTGATAGTCTTTTTTTTTTTAATGAACAGACCCATGTGGTTTTGTTTCCTGTGCCCTTTCCTGGACAAACTAGTTCCTCCTGCAATCTCTGATCTGTTTCACCATTCTTCATGCAACAATGTATATTGTTCTCAGATGTCTAGCAGCTCTGATTATGTTAAAGCTCTTATTATATGAGAATGGAAACCCCAAATACAATGAGCTAAGACCAGATTTCTTACACTTTGATCTTTGGGACCATTAAGAAATGAAAAGGGAAAATGCTGAAGAGTTGGGTTAGTGGGGTGACTCCAAGTTTCCACTGCCTGTTGACAGGGAAGTCCACTTTCCATTTAAATTCCAAAAACTAAACTGAGAAACAGTATGCCTCTTCAGCAATGCAAGTGATTAGAATGGAAACCAACAGTAGACAATCAGGCTCCAGGGTGGGAAGCCGCTCAGCCAAGTAGCGAGAAGACTTTTTCAGGAAGTCTGCAGAAGTGAATGGTGCACTGTATGGACGCTCACAATGAACAAAACCCTTCCTTCTATCAGAGGCCAATGCCTGGCCATGAACTTCAGCTGCAGAAATACCCAGGACTTGCAATTGTCCATTTGTTTTAATTGGCCAGAACATTTCTGAGTTCTAATACTATCTCATAGATCATCTAAATTCCAGCTGGCCATTTTTCACTGTTTTCAAATGAATGCTAGCATGAACCTGAAGCAAGGCTCTTCGCATCGTGGACATTTCCACTGGTATTGTGCATTCTGTATATAGATAGCAGTGCAAACAACCTCTAAGTGCTCTAAATGAGGCTAATAGTAACCCTGAGACTGAAGGGTCAATCCTGAGCCGCTCAGCACAAGAGGTACAAGCCCTCCAGGGCTGGATGAACACCCACCTCGTCCAGAGTTGGCAATGCATCCTTTTCAGGCGGGGCGGGAGAACTTTCCTGAGTGAGGGGAGGTGCTCACTGACTTTCACCGATTGTCACCACTAGTTCCTGATCTGCGTGTAGGACTGCAAAGCCCTACACGGAGGCCCTCGCCTCTGCGCCAGCTAAATAGCCATCACAGAAGTGCGGAGACACATCGCCCACCCTGCACGCTTATCCCAGAGGAAGAGGATGTCCCCTTCCTCCAGGGAGCTTCCTGCGGCAGCTACTGCTCATCTGGGCGGTTGGGCAGTTTAGGATTGGGCTGTGAGTTTTCAAAATGCAGCAAGGGTCAAAGGCAGGCAGGGACTGCATTGGTGGGGTGTGTAAGTTAGGGCACACTCCTAAACTGAGTTAGGCCGGCATTAGCTAAGCCAGCAAACTTTGGCCAGCGCAAGGGACACCATAAAGTTTGTTTGGACCACTCTTGGAGTCAGAGAGGCCAGCACACAGACATGAGCCATCCTCCCTGACTCCAAGAGTGGTCCAAACGTGTTTGGTGGTGGCCCTTGTGCTGGCCAAACTTTGCTGGCTTAATTTATGCCGGCCTAACTCCAGTTTAGGATTGCGCTCTCAGTTAGTATTGGGCTTTAGATTGGGTTAAAGTGTGTCCTTCCAGGAGCACAGAAAGGCTTGACTGCTCCCCAGTCAGAGATGTTCCTGACGGAGGCAAAGCATGGCCGAATGTGTGCAACAGCCAGGCTCAGATTGTTGATGGGGAGGTTTCCTGGCATAGGAATCCAAAAAGACAGTCCAGCCCTGGCCTGGCCACTGGGCAGCATTGTTATGCAGTTGGACTTGTTTCTGCATCAAATTTGGTCAGGATGGGGCACCTAAACTTGCAAGACTTCAGAGGAGAGGAGCCACAATGATGCCCTGTAGTGCCACAGCCTTCCCTCCCCTTAATGGCCCTTGATGAGCATGATCTTCAGCATGACCTCACCTCCTTCAGAGCAAAGTCCTGCCCAGCTCCTAAGAAATGTCAAAAACGGAGTTAGGTTAGACAGCACGCAGGTTGGAAAGAAAAGATCTTGGCAACAAAAGCAGGGGTTTTTTTTAGAACAGTGTGCTTGATTTCAAAATGCTCTCACATCATCCGTACAAACATACAATTATTCTTTGTGAACTTTTTGTTGAAAAGTGGTGCATAAATACTGATTGATTGGATTCTCCAGGGTCAAGCTTTGAAAGAATTAGTGGTATAATTCTGCAGCCGAAGCCAATATGGACTGAGTGCCCATTTGCAATAGCTATGCGTATCTACCCATTATAGTCAATGCTGCTTACTCCCAGGGAAGTGTGGATTGGATTGCAGCCTAAGCTGATCACCAGATATGTGGAAGTAAGGGGAACAGTCTTTGGCAGTGGCTGCCTGTCATTCAGAGACAGAAGTCAAGAACCTGGATAATGCTGCTCTTTCGATGGGGAGAGAGAGAGAGAGAGAGAGAGAGAGAGAGAGAGAGAGAGAGAGGTGGGAGAAGGGAGGGAAAAAGTTATGTAAAAGAATGTACCTCTTATAGGTAGGGGTGTATCCTTTTGGTGATATTTTTTCCAAAATGTCTTGATTAAAATAGCAAATTGTGGTGTTATGTGTTTTTACTCCACATTTTCATTCCAAGTTCTCATTTTATTAATTTTAAATGCTTTAAAAGTACGTATATTAAGTAGATGATATAGTTTCAGCAGATGCAGCCACAGTATTATTTCTAATTGGAAAAGTAATCTGTTTTAATTTTTGGAAAATATCTTAAAGCTCACTTTAAACTGTTACAACCAGGGGAGCCGACTTGCCCCGAACATTGGGGGTGCTGACGTAGTCATGTCAGGGGGTGTGGCCACGTCCAACGTGGCCACGCCTCCTAACATAACCACGTCCAATATGGCCACGCCCCCTGTCATTGCGGCAGCCGTGTTGGGCGCTCCTGGCCCAGCATGGCTGCCGCGATGACAGACAACGCCTTCCCAGCGCGGAGAGGGGGATCGCGCTAGCGAGGCCCAGTGTGGGTGCTCCCACAATGACAGGCAGCCCCCGTTCCAAGCCCAGAGCATGGGGATCATGCTCCCTGTGTTCTGCACTTGGAAGGGGCGGCTGCCTCTCATCGCGGCAGGCTCCGGCCCAGCATGGATGCCGCGATAAGAGGGGGACTGCCTCTCATCGCGGCACCCCCATGTTTGGCGCTGGGCCGGACCACACCTGTTCGTCAGGCTGAGCCGAGGGCAGTACGAGCATGCGCAACGGTCGCATTGCGATCAAGCCAATGAGCTGCTTCCCATGGCGTCGGGAAGGTGCTCATTGACTCAATCACAACATGACCACTGCACATGCTCGCGCTGCCCTCGGCTCAGCCTGATCACTCTAACAATCAGGCGTGCTCCAGCCCAGCGAAATGGGGGTGCCACGCAATTTGGGGGTGCCCATGGGTGCTGAGCACCCATGGCAAAATTATTGTGGGTGCTGTCAGCATACTGGCACCCACAGAGTTGGTGCCCCTGGTTACAACTGTATACAAAAGGAATATAGCCAAGGTAAGGTGTGCAGCTTCCAATATGGCCGTTGCCAGCTTTCTGCGACCCACCTGACATTGGAATGTAACCAAACAAGTGGCTCCTGACCCACAGTTTGAGAAATACTGGTATAGGTTGTTGTGACCAAGGATGATGGTCACATCATGTAATCCAAAGGACAATAAATCCCAGGCTCTTCTGACCTATTCCTCTGAGTTGTCAGTCTTGACCCAAAGAGAAGTTAGCAATCTATCAGGGCTATCATGACAATATGCAGACAGTTGGAGCTATTCTTGGTCAACTACTAAAAGCAGAATTTGGCCTGTTCTCCTTGTATAGGGCTAACTGCTGGGCTTCTCTTGCAGTGAATATTACATAAACGATGTATTTAGGAAAAGCACATTACCTTAAATGGCATCACTATCCCAGAGCTAGCAGCAAATGAAAAAAACACAATGCTTTTGCCCAAATCCTTCGTCCTTATTTACCACAGCACCCCCCAACAAATCTCTAAACCTGTGCTTGCAATCTGGGGTTTTTACTTAGCTTTCAGCAAGTGCAGATTTGATTTATTGATGCTAACTGAGCAGGTGTGACTTGTTTCCGAGAAACCAAGAGTCTTCAGCCAAGCCCAAGAGAGGGAGAGTGGAAACGCTGTCCTCGCCTTTCTCATTGGCGTGCACACACACGATCAGCATTCAGAGACCATTGCGAGCAAGAAAGGCCTGCATTTGCAATCCTCCTTATTGAAAATCAAAGTGAAAGAGAGCTGTGTTTCTATCTGAACTGTGATGAGCAAAAAAGCTTTCAACAAGGCAGTAATCACTCACAGTTGTTATGGACAAAGTTCTAAAATGGCATCCACATGCTGATGTCATGGTGCTTAAACCTCATTGTGGGGATGGATTAGAAGTGGTTAGGAGGGACATCTAGGAATTTATGGTCCATAAGATGCAGATGGGAACAATGACATTTTTAAGGGGGTGCAATCTCCTTTCAGTTCACAATTTGCTCACCTCCGTTCAGTCTGCTCCAGCCCTCCCTTCCCATCCGACTTCAGCACCAATACTTAGATTCAAACTGTTTTAATACCATTTACTTCAATGAAATTCCCTCAGCCCAAAACCAAACACTGGGGCTTATCTGGGTTGTGGGTTGCATTGTTCATTTACTGGAGGTTTTCAAGAAGATCTAAGGACTGGGGAAAGAGAAGGAGTGTTTTCTTTCCCAGATGGTGGGGAATCCTTACCCAAATAAATGCCTGCCTGCCTGTGATTCAAATCTGCTGCCTCCAGCCTTTTCCCATTTCAATGCCTGACTCACTGAAACTCCCAGACTGTTGACCTGGGGAATAGGTCACAACCAACACATCAATTTGCCCTCACATTTCAGGAATGATTCAGGAACACCTGGTCCCATCACGGCTGGGAAGAGCTACTGTGCAAAGAGCTTGGTGACTCTATTAATGGTACTGGAATTTGGGAAGTAATCAGCAGCTTACTGCTAATACTACGCAACACAAGCACAAACCATTGCAAGGCTTGGACACAGTTTTGACTAGAGATGCATCTGTTCCATGCTCAGTAAACAGAAAAAACTGACATGGGACATTTATCTTTCGGCAGTAAGAAGATATTAGAAAGCAGAGAGGATATTTCTGGCAACCCACATCAGGGCTGTTGCATCAATCGTCTGACGTATCCTCACATTGGCTTATATTACAGAAACATCTGTAACCATAAGCAATCCAGTGTTATGGCTATTGGGAATATTCCTATGCAAAATAATCCTATCCTGATATTCTATATAGGCAATAATGTTCATATCTTGTGCCAAATTCTGTACCGCAAAAATCCAAGCTCTGTGCCAAGAAATTACAATCCCTCTGCTCAAAATAATGATAAAAAATTGATATTGAATTACTTCAAAATGTTATTTTTATATACTGTATCATGACAGCAGCGAGAATACTATAAAGTACGCACAACACTGGAAATCTATGGCAAGACTGGTGGATGATGGTTTTGGAACTATCAGAAATGGACAAACTTACGTTTCTAGTTAAGGAGATGTCAGTAGTAACATTTATTTTAAAAAACTGGAAACCACTTTTTTTTTGGCAGGAGAGAAACTTTTTTTTTTTTTTAGATAGAATTTTTATTGGCCATACATGGAATTTGGCCATACATGGAATTTTACTCTGGCCCAAAAGCAGTCACATATACTGTACCTTAAACTAATAAGTAATAATACAACAAAATATACCATCACATTAACAAGACCCCACTAACTCTAAATTTATCCATATCAGAACATCAACATACACTCAATACCACATATAATCAATACCTATTCAGCTATTCAGTAACCCAATAGCATGAGGAAAAAAACTGTTCTTGTGCCTGGTTGTTCTAATATACAATGTCCTATAACAATGCCCAGAGGGAAGTTCAATCAGATTACAGGCAGGATGAGAGCGATCTGCAACAATCCTCTCAGCTCTCTTCCTCATCCGAGCAATATATAAATCATCCATAGAGGACAAGCTGGCTCCTATTATTCTTTCTGCGGTTTTGACTGTCCTTTGGAGTCTATTCTTATCCTGTTTAGTTGCTGAACCAAACCAGACCATTATAGAGTTAGAAAGAACAGATTCAATGATTCCTTTATAAAACTGAATCAACAGCTCTTGAGGCAGGTTAAATTTCTTAAGTTGGCGCAAAAAATGCACTCTCTGCTGTGCTTTCTTAATAATGGAACTGATGTTAACTGACCATTTCAAGTCATGGGAGACTATAGAACCCAGAAATTTGAAGGACTCCACCACTGATACCATACTACCAAATATGGTCAGCGGAGATAAACTGAAAAATGATATAATGGTTTGTGGCTCTGAAGAATAAAAAATGGTCTGCAAAGGGAGACAGGTCATTTTAAGAACAATTGACTGTGTACCATGAAGTAGTCCAGTGGTTCCCAACTTTTTTTGCACCAGAATCCCATTTTTAGGTACAATAACCTGTTGGGACCCTCCCCCAAGACCTAAGTCCAGAAGTGATTCCATTAAGCAGGAAGTGAAGTCACACTTTTTAAAAGTTGAGAGAGCTCCACACTCTGTTAGAATGTTCTGAATGCTTTGTATCTTAGTGATGTTTGAGGTTTCAGTTCAGCGATTGATTCAGCACTGAGAACAATACTACGCAGACAGCATTGTGGCTTCTCTATGCCATTGCTAATCAAGGTGGTAAAGCCAATTGTTAGTCTTCAGAACATTTATGTTCCACTTCCCTCTGAGTGACAACTTTCCAAGGACCTTCCTCAGCCAATGCTGGGCCACAGTGAACACTGAGATGAAGTTTAACCAACCATCACTACATTAGTAGTTGTATGTTCTTAACAGAGGCCTTGTGCCTTTAAAGAGCTGTATAATAGGCCTAAATGCAAGAAATGCACCAAGGAAAAGCTTCAGCTTTTGAATTCCTTCCAACCATATAGCAGCTAAAAGCACAGGGGTTCTTTAGGGGTAAAAGGTGAGAACTATGGTTTTTAATTGCCTTTACAGTTCTGGGTCAATATGAAACTCACAAGGAAATGACAATCCATTAATATAGATGAAGGGGTCTATAAAACCACAACCTTGTCTTCGTTCCAAGTTTGGGACTCTGTTATCGAGCTTTAAGACTAATTGCACTGAATCATTCTGTTTTAGCAGCCATAAGCATATCTGAAAAAGTCACCCTTTTTCTTACCTTATGGAGTAATCATGTATACATTTGGGTTGTGTGGATTAAAGTGAACTCTGATTTGGGCATCCCAATCCTAACCTGCTTTTGGGGCGGGCAGGCCAGCTGGCCCACACTGCATCCTACACAGGTTAGGCAGCAGCTGGAGTTCACCTGGGGTACGCCAGCTAGAACAAATCTGAGTGGCCCTCATCTGGCCTGACCAGCCAGGGACAGAGGTTAGGATCCAGCATAAGTGCTGGGTCTGCATGCTACCCCCCTCCCCGGGCCGGCCTGCCCACATAGCCATCCCCTCTCCACCCTCCCTCTGCCCCGTATGCCTCCCTCCCTTCTTCTCCCTGCCCTCTCCAGGGCCCCACACTGGCCAAACTTGGCAGGTGCATTGCCAGCTTACTAGGCATCCGCAGCATCCCTAGATTGGTGCAACTCCCCATGCCAGCGCAGTGCCTCTTCTGTGGTGCAGGGGTGCCTTATGGCACATTTGCGACAGCACTGGGCTGACACAAGGGATGTATGCTGGCCCAGCGGCACGCCAGGATTGTGCTCTTAATCATTATGAAAAGCGTTGCCAGGTCCACAGTGAAGCCTAATTATGAATCTGCCTTACAATGAACCCCTCCATGGATCCATAAAGCTCAGGCTATCCTACATCCCAAGCTCTCAAACAGGTCCAGCTCTCAGAGCGGTCCTTACCAGCCTTGTATGGCAATTCCAGAACTGGTCCCTATTTCCTCTGCCAAACTGTAAATTTGCATGCACTGTACATACTTGCATGCAAAGTATGTTGATGATGTTCAGCTACAGCCCCTCTGTAAAGAACCTTTGGAGGTGGGGGTGGCAGGGAGAAGAAATCCCTGCAAGGAACAGTGCCCGTGCAGGTTTTTGTTTGGTTTCAGTGAAGATATGCATAAATGATAGTGTTTATACACACTCACAGGAAGATGGAAAATGTGCACAAAGTGACAGCCTGAGAAGGGGATGGGGAAGTCCGCCTCTTAGTACAGGAGGGCGAGCTCCACATCTAGGAGGTTTGAGAAGCCACATAGGTTGGTAGGAAGACTACTAAAGTGGAGTAAGGACTTCAGGTTCACCATTTATTGATGGAATGGTCCAGGGGTCTTCCCTGCTAACCAGGCAAGAGGCATTTTTTTCAAGCTGTGTGCCTCTTAAGCTTAACAGGGGGAGAGCAACTGCCCCCGTTCACCCCTGCACAATGTCTTTTCTAGTGGCTGTTGCTGGTGGAGATCTGCATTTTTTTTAAAGATTTTTTTAGATTAGCCCTTTGGGGACAGGGAGCCATTTAACATTGTTGTTGTTGTTGTTGTTGTTGTTGTTGTTGTTGTTGTTGTTGTTGTTGTTGTTGTTGTTGTTGTTGTTGTTGTCCTGTAAACTGCTTTGTGAACTTTGTGTTGAAAAGCAGTATATAAATACTGTTGATTGATTCCCAGTGTCCCTCTTTTGAGCACCAATCTCAGTTGTGGCCCACACTCCCACCCACCAAAGGCCCTGTTCTTGCTGGGTTGTGGATCAAGTGGTGACTCTTGATAGATGCCATGGCCTCCCTAGGGTCCATCTGTGGCCTAGGAGGGAGGACACAGATTCTCCCTGTGGGACACCCTTGGGCATCTTTGGTGGACTACAGAAACTGTGCCTCCATCTCCTCCATCTCTCTCACATTCATCTCTGTCCTTCTCCTCTCTCTCCTCATTGGTCTCCTGCTCTTTCTCTCTGAGCTCCTCTTCTCATCCCTCCCCTCTGCTGTCCCCAGCTGCATTTTTGAGCTGATACTGGACCCCAGCCATGAATGGCTACAATGAACTGTGGGGCAGCTCAGTGATAACTGTTGTAACCATCAGTCAACACACTCATGCTATGGACCCTTAACTCTCTTCCTCATTGGCCCAGGGGGCTGAGCAGGCAGCGGAGGAACTTTTCACACCGGAAACGCTGCTTGCCAACTTGGCAAGTACTGTTGGGGGACTGTACAATGTCTCTTCTGTGCCAGTTTGTACATTGCCCAGAGAATATGCCTAGTGCTTACACAGGGAATATGTACATTGCTTGGTGAATCGATACACTACCAGACTGACACTTGACACTATACTGTAAAGCTTACATTCTGGTCATTCTGATCACCAATCAATGCTTACGCCCCCACTGGAGGATTATGTGTATAGTCTGGGCAGTATACGATTTACCTGGGGACAAACCAGAAGTGGACAAGTTATTTTCTCTGTGGGCACAGTCAACTGATACACATTGTTGATGCCTTCTTGTGAATGTGCAAACACTAGTGTTCATGCACATTCCCCAATCAACTTGCATTTAATCCCCACAGAGTAAAAGGATACCATAATATTTCCTGTTCTTTTTCTTAAAGTGCACATTAATGAAAGAAGCAGCTAGATTTTTCTTGTAATATGCAAATGGTATCTCCTTAAAGACACATGTGAATGGAAAACTGGACAACTAAAAGCATTATTCAACTGATAAAACAGCAGGCAGTCCATCCGGCATTGGTGGGAGGTCTGCAAGAAAGTTTCCATATATGTCTAGTATACATACTGTAGGTTTGTTTTTAAACATGGATTCTCCTGTCTCTTAAATTTATGGATGAGTTTGTTTGCCTCTTGTTTGTCTTCTGCGAAACATGATATGAATGAGGCCCCATGGTTTGGTTTTAAAAGAGGGGAAAAAGCCTAAAATAGGCTAAATCTTGGCCAATGTTCTAAATTAAAAAGTGTTTTGATGGTCTCAGCCAGAAGCTTCAGCCTCTGAACACTGTAAATGAATATGGAACAGCTGTGCACAGCTTTCCAAAGGCAGGTCCTGAGTATTTTCATAGGAGAAATGTGGTGAAAGTTAACAGACTACAGTCCTGTTCAGAACAAAGAAGTTATTTTTGTAGGGAAAAACACTTCACACAGCTTCCACTGCTGTCCTTGTGCGCATTTTTGTGGATCAGAATCACGCACGCGCACGCATGCATGCACATGCACATGCACGTGTCTGCGCGCAGGCGCACACACACTCTTACGTGAATCATTATCTGGATAGGAGAGGAGGAGATTGTCTGAAGACGTAGAGGAGAGGGGCAAAGGTCCAAGCAGAATGAACTTAAAGACCTTCTGTGCTTACACAGGTCCCTGGGGCAATGTGCATTCACAGACAACATTTTTCTAGATAGCAGGGGGCATCTTTTTACATACAGATAAGCATCATTACACAGGAACACCTTTCTACTGTATACTTAGCCTGGAGCAGTATTTTTCTTCCTCTCCCTGAACTCTCACTGTTATAAACACTGTTGCCTTGTTATTCGATGATGTAAGAGCCATCCCACAATGCATCACCAAGCAATCCAGCTTGCCAGATATAGAGTTATCTTGTTTCCTCTCACCTTAGATGAAAAGCAGGACATTGTAACAGATGTGCTTGGAATGCTGAGATATATATCCCATCCCACTCCTCAGAGGAGTGACATCACTAGGGTTTCGGAGAGAAGTGTTCAAAGACAGAAGTAGAAATGTTACTTCCAAGGGGATTTCCAAGGAACGTCAAGGGTTGTCATGTGCAATCCCTTATTGCCATTCATGGAAGCATAATCTTGCGGGAGGTCCTTGTTGAAGGTCTTTGGGTCCCTTTGCCAAAGACGTATTGTTTGAAGTTGATTGTTTCATCTATGAAATCATTCCTATTCTCATGGCATGAAACAAGAGATGCCTCAGGGGCATTTTCGCAAGAAACTTTTCATGGGTCTGTTTCCATTTAACACCCTTTACCCAAACGTTTGCTGACATGGTCAGGATGGCTAAACAGAGGTAGAAGGCTGGACTTTTCGCCGTTTGTAGAGATCATGTAAATAATGAATATTCTGATATGTGTTGGACACAATCCTAATCTGGAGTTAGGCTAGCAAAGTTAGGCCAGCAAAGTTTGGCCAGCAAAATTTGGCCAGCACAAGAGACGCTGTAAAGTATGTTTGGACCCCTGTCCGAGTCAGAGAGGCCAGCACACACACGTGCACCATCCTCCCTGACTCCGAGTGGTCCAATTGCACTTTACAGTGGCCCTTGTGCAGTGGTGGTATCTAAAGACATAAGACATAAGACATAAGAAATTTATTTGTCATTACACTCACAACTGGGTGCAACGAAATGAGGTGCTCTTCCCCAAGGTAAAACTGGACAACACCAAAACTAAAATATGCACAATCAACCATACAACAATCACTTATACAAATATAAACACCCCATTGCTCCCAGCAATTTAAATTCCACAAAAACTTATGACCCCGCATTTAAACTCAATACTGCACTTGGGTAAAAACTGTTTCTGAATCTGCTCGTCCTTGCTTTCAATACCCTAAATCTCCTTCTCGATGGTAATAGTTCAAAGAGCTGATGTCCCGGATGAGAGGAGTCTTTCAATATATTAGATATCTTCCTCTTGCATCTATTTTTATACAGTTCTTCCAAAGAGGGGAGTAAACAGCCAATGATGTTTTGGGCCGTCTTGATCACCCTTTGAATTGCCTTTTTCTCTGCCACTGTGCAGCTCGTGTACCATACACAGAGACAGTAGGATAATATGCTCTCAATTGAACTCCGATAGAAGGTGATTAGCAAACTCTCAGCCAATTGTTGCTTTCTAAGAATCCTTAGAAAATACAACCGTTGTTGTGCCTTCCTAATTAAAGCAGCGGTGTTCGCACTCCAAGTCAGGTCATTAGTTATGATGGTCCCAAGAAACTTACATTCAACCACCTGTTCCACACAAACTCCATCTATATACAGTGGCTGAATGTCTGCTCTTTTTTTCCTATAGTCCACTATAAACTCCTTGGTTTTTTGGATATTAAATAGAAGATTATTTTCTTTGCACCAGTGGGATAGCTGTAATACCTCATCCCGATATGCAGACTCATCATCCCCGGAAATAAGTCCTACTAATGTAGTATCGTCCGCAAATTTGATAATCCTATTATTGGGATGGTTATTGGTGCAATCCGATGAATAAATGGAGAACAGTAGTGGACTAAGGACACAACCTTGTGGAGTGCCAGTGCTGAGTATCTTGTCAGTAGAGATGTAATCATTCAGTTTAACTCTTTGTGAACGATTTGTTAAAAAATCCCATATCCATAAACAGATAGAATCTGGAAAATCTAGATCTTTAAGTTTGGCTATTAATCTGTGTGGTATGATGGTATTAAAAGCAGAACTAAAGTCCGCAAACAGCATTCTTACATAATTCCCTTGTGTTTCCAAATGGGATAAAGCCATATAAAGCACAGTATTAATCGCATCCTCAGTTGATCTATTTTCTTTGTAAGCAAGCTGAAGCCCATCAAAGGAATCAGGAAGGCAGGAGATAATGTATTTCCGAACTAGCTGCTCAAAGCACTTCATTAAGATTGAAGTTAGTGCCACCGGCCTATAATCATTTGGACTATTTGTAGGCAACTTTTTAGGCAGTGGAACGATGATGGAAGCCTTGAGACAGACAGGAACTGCACATTGTGTCAGGGATCGATTGAAAATTACAGTCCAAACCCCGGCTAGCTGATCAGCACAGTCTTTTACCACCCGACCAGGAATTGAGTCGGGTCCAGCTGCTTTTCTGGAGTTAACCACCTTCATTGTCTGTCTCACATCCAGCTCATTCACAATGAAGGGGGGACACTGCTGAGTAAATGATGGCAAACGAACAGGTACAGTTTGATCGATCTCGAATCGAGCGAAAAAGTTGTTCAACTCCTCAACCACCTCCACGCCACCGCCCGAAGAAACCTTTTTTGCTTTATAGTTCGTTAGTTGTTGAACCCCCTGCCAAACTTGCCTCATGTTATTGCTGAGAAAGCAGTCTTCAATTTTCCTCTTGTATTCGGCCTTAGCTTGCTTTATGCCTCTCCTCAAGTTCGTTCTTGCTGCACTGTAGTCTAGATCATCCCCAGACTTAAAAGCCTTATTTCTTGCATACAACAGGCGTCTAACCTTCCCGGTCATCCAAGGTTTTTGATTAGGATAAACCCGGATACGTTTCTCCACCGTGACAGTGTCAATACAGTGTGCCATATACCCTAACACCGCAGCCGTATGTTCTTCCAGATCAGGATGATCAAAAACTTCCCAGTTTGTCTGTTCAAAGCAGTCCTTTAACTGCTCCATTGCTCCCTCCGGCCAGCTTTTCACTGTCTTGACTACCGGCCCTGACTGTTTTCTCAGCGGAATATACTCCGGAGCCAGAAACAGGGACATGTGGTCAGACTGACCCAAATGTGGTAATCGTAATACCCTGTATCCATTTGCAATATTCGTGTAGACCTTATCTAAGATGTTCGACCCCCTAGTGGCACACCTTATATGTTGATGGAATTTAGGGAGGACTACACGTAGGTCTACATGATTGAAGTCTCCTGCAATAATGTATACTGCATCCGGAAATTTGCTTTGCAAGTTGCCAATTTCATCGCCCAGATGACCCAGCGCCAAATCCGCATTTGCATCCGGCGGAATATAAACAACAAGAATAATAACAATACTGAATTCCCGTGGAAGGTAGAAAGGTCTGCATTTGACAGACAGATATTCCAGCTCCAAAGAGCAATGACGTGTTATAATCTCTGAATTTGTGCACCAGCTCTCTCTAACAAACATGCACACTCCTCCTCCTCTGCACTTCCCCACATTCCTGTCCCTGTCCAAACGATGTAATAAAAAGCCTTCCATATCAATAACAGTGTTTGGAATAGTGGGGTTAAGCCAGGTTTCAGTGATTAACAGCACGCAACAGTTTTTCACAAACTTGCTTGAGGAGACCTGTAACCTTAAGTCATCCATCTTATTTGCTACTGATCTGGCATTAGTCAGAAAGAGACTTGGGAGCGGTAACCGCTTTGTTTGTTTTTGCAGCCTGTATAAAACACCAGCCCTACAGCCCCTTTTCTTCTTCCTCTCCTTTCGTCTTCTTTTCCTTCTCACTCTCTCTCTTACCAGAATTACAGTCCACAGAGAGCCGGGGGACCTTGCAATCTCTGACGGTATACTATGTTTCCAAATAAACTTAGCTGTTATCTCTTGTTTACTTTGTAGTCCAATCCTCATGAGTTCACAATTGCTGTAGAGTATATTCACCCCGCCGGAGGTATTCACAACACAAGATAATACACACAAAAACATCCATAAAGAACGCCGAGTCGAAGAGCACTGAGCTGCAGCACATGAATGCGCGGCCATCTTGAAACAAAAAAAAAAAAAAAAGCGGGAGGAACCAGAATGTTGGGCGGGACATACGGTTGATTGGCAGCTCGTCTGTTCCATTCCGCCGCCTGCCCGCCCGCTGCGCGGGCTGCCCCCGTTTGGCGCGCCCCACTGCTGCTCGCCCAGGCACCCGGCGTGCCCCCCACCCGTTCCCCCCGGCGAGCAGGCGCCCCCTCTGAGGCCAGGGCAGCCCGCTCAGCTGGCGGGCAGGCGGCAGAACCGAACAGATGGGCAGCCAATCACACGTAAGTCCTGCCTAGCGTACCAGTTCCTCCCGCTTTCGATACCACCACTGCCCTTGTGCCAGCCAAACTTTGCTGGCCTAACTGTGTGGGCCTAATTCCAAGTTTGGACTGTGCTCTTGGTGACTATGGCTAAATCGGTCTTGGACTGGGCCTTGTAAATGTTTGTGTTCTGCATAGTTGTGTGACGTGCCAATTAGTGCCTCTTGCATTGCTTGGCCTTCTGGGCTCCCTTTGTAATTTTTTTCTTTTTTCCCCTTCTCCTTGTTCCCATGCTATATATACCTCTCCACTCAATTGACACCTTCATGTATCACGGCCCAATCCCATGGCCCACTGAGCTGCTAGAACTCGCATTCCAGATTTATGGTGGCTGCAAAACATGACCCGCTATTCCAAATAACTAGGCCACCACTGCAAAAGGCGAGCAGCCAGGCACCAGAGGCCTCCGGAAAAACTCCGGCCCTGGTATGTCAGCATAGGGGTGGTGGGCAGAATAGGGCAGGGAAGTGAAGGAACAGGATGGAGACAAGGGCAGAGAGGGGGTGTTGAGGCCAGGTAGGGGCGGTATTGGTGGCAGCAGGTCAACTGATATCCTATCCCCCTTTCCGGGCTCAGTTCACCTTCCTGAGTTCATTCTGACTTGTGCCAGCAAAGTCCTTGGCACAGAGGCAGATCTAAGGGAGGGCAAAGCTCTAAGTTTTGCCAGAAGCCTTACCTTGCAGTGGAAATCACTCCTCTCCTGCACCGTTCTAGCCAATCCTCGCAGGGAAAAGCAACATCTTGGCATTGCTTACTGGCTACAGCAGCAAGGGAAAGGAGGGATTTACATGACAGGGTGAGGCTTCTTGCAACACTTAGAGCTTTACCCTCCCTGTAGTTCCGGCTCTGCCTTGGCACAGGTGGGAGTAGACCCATTGTGGAGGATTACCCCCAAGAAAGGTCTGCACCCCCTTAGGATGCAGTATGTGCCTCAGTGGCACAGCTGCATTGGCAGTGGAGGGGGGTTAAATAGGGTTAGGCTGTTGGTGTTGTTAACCATACACTAAAGTCTCCTTTGCTAGCAATTGTAAAGGTCCAACTTGGGCACTGAATATGAAAAGACATGCTCCTTGCCATGATTGTTTCAGCTGCCTGTTTCCATTCTGTGGAGATGGAAAGGAGAAGAGACTCTGACTTCCTCTGGGCCAGTACATTATGTGAAACAGGATATCATTATTGATGTACCAGGAGAAAAAGCCAAGGACAATATACAAAGGGGCTTCCTCTTTGCTTTCACAACAAGTGTATTACTGGCAACTTCCAGATCGAATTCATCGGGGGCGTTTTCTAGCACAGACCTTTTTGTTGGGATTGGTTGGATTAGTATACATCACCAAGATTCATCAGAAGATGAAACCTGTGCAAAACAACACAGTGCAGTCAACCTTTCCAGAATCCAGGCAACAAACACTCTGCTGGTTGCCAAATTGCTGGGAAGAAGCCAGATTTTGTTACACCAGGAATTGTTATGTGAAAGTGGCATGTGAGCTTCTGGGAATTCACAGTCCCTTCCATTCACCTCCAAGCACTCTCTTTGCGTGTGATATTGGTAGAAGGGATGCATGCAAGAGTATCTTGGACACCTGTGGGTCATCCTGACTGACAAGCCTCAGAGCCCAATTCTAACCTGGAGTTAGACTGCCACAATTACGCCAGCAAAGTTTGGCCAGCAAAAGGGACACTGTAAAGTCCGTTTGGATCACTCTCAGAGCGCAATCCTAAACTGGAGTTAGGCTGGCATAAACTAAGCCAGCAACGTTTGGCCAGCACAAGGGCCACCATAAAGCGTTTTTGGACTATTCTCAGAGTCAGGGAGGATGGCTCACGTCTGTGTGCTGGCCTCTCTGACGCCAAGAGTGGTCCAAATATACTTTACGGTGTCCCTTGTGCTGGCCAAACTTTGCCGGCTTAGTTTATGCCGGCCTAACTCAGTTTAGGATTGTGCTAGTAGAGTCACAAAGGCCAGCACACAGATGTGCACCATCCTCCCTGACTCTGAGAGTGGTCCAAACACACTTTCCCATGGCCCTTATGCTGCCCAAACCTGGCTGGCCTAACTGTGCCTGCCTAACTCCAGGTTAGGATTGCGCCCTCAATCTCTTGCCTATTCTTGTCAGGCCTGCACTGATTAATATGTAGTGTTTTAAAACTCACATCTTTTACACTTAAAAAAAAAATCATTTATAGTGCAATCTGAACCCTGGGCTGACATGCCTGCCCCATATCCAGCCCAGGGCTTGGATTTCCAGCCACGCTACTTGGGGAAAATATTCCTCTTCCCGTGGGTATTGCACAGTGGCCCTAATAGGGCTATTCCAAGCTACACTGCCAAAATTAGATCAGGCCAGGTCCTGCCTCCATCCACCTCCCTGGGCTAACCTGCCCATAGGCCCACCCACTCTCCACCTCCTTCTGCCCTGTTCTGCCCTTCCCCCCTGCCCCATTCCACCTCCTGCCGCCAGCCCAGAGTCCCTATGCCGACCTGACCTTACCAAGGCTGACCTTACCTTTGGGCCTCTGGGCCAGGGCCAATGGATGGTCTCTTCAAAAAACCAAAAAATGGCGCAAATCCTCTTTATGGTGCATTTGCAACACTTGGAAGCTGGCACAAGCAACATGTGCCGGCCTAGAGCACAGTTAGGATTGCGCTGCAATCGGTTTGTTCATCCATGCTCTGAGCACTCAGAAGCCACTTGCTTCTGGAAAACCAAAAAGCAATGACTGTTCCGACATCCCATAATGCCCGCTCGACCCCTGGGATTTTAGGGACCTCTATAAATTGAGTTAGCGGGAAGGCTTTCAAGAGGGAATCTTTAAATGGAATTGAAAAAGTGACAAAGCACTCCCCACGGATAACATCCCCTGTTACAAGGCACATCCATGATGTGGGACTGATAATTGCACTCCGGGTGTTAAGGATAGCACTGCACAGAAAACCCTGGGACTGTGTCTCCCGCAGCCTGGAAAGGTGTTTGGTACTAATGCACCTTTTTAAAAGGTTCCTCTGAATCCTTCAATGCTCTGTAAGAAAAGAAAGCCAGGGGGGAAGGGGAATCCGAGGCTGTTCTGTGTGATCAGATGTGTTTAGTGCTGATGGCACACGTAATGGTATTGCACCACAAGAGGCTCAGGAATAATTATATATAACAGGTATCCAATCTACTTCCCACTGTTCCAGTTTCCTTTCTTGGGTCCTCTGGGGATTTCTTTTTTTACTAACTTCGCACCTTTGCTTAGCAACCTCAAGTACAAGCTCTCTGCTCCCTCTCTCAGGCTCAGCACAATGGAGCACTCATTGAACCCTCTAACTTTTTACGTTTTCCTGTTTCCCTTGTGATTCTGCATGTCTCCCCCCTCTAATTCTTTTGGAGATATCTGGGAAGTGCAGCCAGGTGCATTGTTACTGTGCTCTCCGCCATGATATTGTAGACACATCACACTTCTGGCAAATAGGAATGCCCAGACTGACAGGGTCCGGCCACAGGGTCAGATTGACTGAGGATGTAGGTGACGATTGATGCATTGCTTGGCACAGACAGGCCCCAGCCATGAGCTATCTGTGACAGAGGTGGGGAACCAATTGCTGTCACTGTCTCCCTTACTGAGCAGTGCACAAAGGCACGAGGGGGTGCCTCTGCCTCTGCTGCCTTCCTCCACATCTGCTACCACTATTCATTCTCCTCTTCATCCTTCTGTTAAAGACATAAGAAGAGCCCTGCTGGATCAGGCCAAAGGCCCATCTAGTCTAGCTTCCTGTGTATCGCAGTGGCCCACCAGATGCCTCAGGGAGCACACAAGACAACAAGATGCCTGCATCCTATTGCCACTCCCTTGCACCTGGCTTTCTTAAGTAGCCTACTTCTAACTGTTCCTCTTCCCAAAAAGAAAAAAGGAAATGGGGAACCAAGAGGAAGAGAACGTGTGGAGGAGAGGAGAGCAGTAGGTTATTTAATTACTATTTTTTATTTGAAGAATTTATATTCCTCCTTTCCCATGTCAAAGCAAATGCCCATGGTGACTTACATGGGCAGGCTAGCTAGTCTAAACCACTATTTTTCAATGGTTTTTTTGTTTTTTTTACAAACATACAGTATTCTGTGATTCACTGAATCCTCAGTCCCAAATGTAGCCTTCACAGTGTGGTTCTCTCCTCTGGCTGCATGCCATCAAGCCTCAGCAGGCATTCATAAGTCCAGCCTGGACAGGTCCAGCTATACTCCATCTTTTTGCTGGTTAGAACTCTCTAGGCCACTGCTCTCCTCTCCTGCACACATCCTCTCTGCCCCCACTTCTTTTCAATGCAGGAGGGGGGGAACGGCAAAGGAGGACAATAAAGATGAATAGCGAGAGTGGGCAGGTGGGGGGAAGCAAGTGAGCAGGCAGGCAGGCAAGCAAGCAACTAGAGGGTAGGTGGACAGCCAAGGGTAGATATGGACCCCCACTGATCCACCATAGGAAGTGACTGCCTTGATCTTCCTCATGCAGGGATGATCTGGGGGACACACTACGTCATTCAGGCACAGTGTAAGTTAGCCCCCCACCTAGCCTTCAGAGTCATTCGCGGCTGCTGAAGCAAAGTGGAGGAGACACCTCCGCAACTATCCCTGCTGCACTGGAGGAACTCTCTTGTGACATGAAAGTAGTGCCTGCTCATGCAGTACCTCTCACAACAATCAGCTCACTTGAAAAACCAAAGATCTCCTAGCTGATTCTATGAACTGGGTCTTCAGCCTTGGAATTAAAAACTCAGAAACTTTCATTTCCCTGGGCTGCTACTGCTGTGGCAGGAATTTATTTTACCTTCCACATCTTTCCGAATTAACCTTTGTGCTTGTCTACCTGATTTCATTCATATATTTGTGTATCTCTCTGTTTTGGCTGTCAGTTGCTATTTCCTAGGTCACCTGGTATCTCATCAATGTCAGGATCCTGACATCAGGCTCAACCCAGAGACAGGGGCCATCAATTTACAGTTAGGCTGAAGAGGAGCAAAGGTCTGTCATTGACAAAGCTCATAAAGCAGAGTCCTGATGGGTTTCTGCGGGTGTCGTTAATGCCTTCAGTTCCCTAATTGGAATGGTGCTTTTGTTATCGCAGTGACTACCATTTGCAGGGAATGTTTTCCTGCTGCTAAGGAGAGAGTGTTCTCTTTGCTGTTGTTACAGCAAATCAGGACGTTTAGTTTTTCAGCCAGGACAGCTGCCAGAGGTGAGCATTGTGATTCCTGGTCCTCAGTGTTGACCTCAGTGTTGAAATCCTAAGCACCGTCCTAGGCCAAGATGGCCCCAATCCAGGCTGCTGCTGTGAACGTGCACCTGCGCCTGCAAATCTGCAGGTGCAGATCCGAGCAGCCCCATACGGATGACTGGGGCTTATCCGGGTGCAAGGAGAAAACCTCCCCTTGCCCTGTGCTGAGCTGCTGCTGCCTCTTGCTGGGCTTAGGATACAGCCCTGCTGTGCCAACTTTATTAGGCCGGCACTGCTTAGGAATGGGCTACCCACCTGGAGTTAGGCCAGCTCAAGTCCTTTGTCACAAGTCGCACGAGTGTTGCAAACATATCATAAAGCGAGTTTAGACAACTCTTTGAATCCGTGTGCCGGCCTTCCTGACTCAGAGCACAATCCTAACCTGGAGTTAGGCCGGCACAGTTAGGCCAGCAAAATTTGGCTGACAAAAGGGCCACTGTAAAGCGTGTTTGGACCACTCTCTGAGTCAGGGAGGATGGGGCATGTCTGTGTGCTGTCCTCTCTCACTCTGAGAGTGGCCCAAACATACTTTATGGTGGCCCTTGTGCTAGCCAAACTCCAGGTTAGGATTGTTCCCTCAGAGAGTGGTGCAAAGGCGCTTTATAGTGCTTTTGAGACACTCCTGGGTCGACACAAGGGGACCCAAGAACAGAAGCTCCAACAACTCCTGGAGTAGCTGGTGATGACTACTGAAGCCTTTTATTAAAAAGCAAATTTCTTTATTCAGCATATAATCACCCTCTACAGTGGTTACCTTCCCCTTTTCATTGTACCTGCTAGCCACACTTTGCTTTGCAACCCCCTCTCTCCATTTGTTTAATGAGTTACTTGCCTGGTCTAAGTTGGTTAAGTTCCACTACAGTTTGTTTTCACGGGAGAACCCTCCAATTTACAGGCCCTTTATTAACTTGAAAGGGAAGCTTTACCAGGCAGCCTCCTTCTGTAAAAGCTTCTTAGCGTTGGTGCTGGCAGTGGAAATTCTACCAACCATCTAGTAATCTCGTCTGACCAGTAAGAAGAGGAGAATGAGAGGCCCTCACTAATCACATTTACTGTACCTATTTTGCCCGCTGTCCCCCTTCTTTCCTTCACAGAAAGGTGATTTCTATACTGGTGTTGGGCAGTGAGAGTGATGGTGGTAATAATAATAATAATAATAATAATAATAATAATAATAATAATAATAATAATAATA
>JAJKFI010000018.1:10750926-10794304 GCA_029204185.1 Lerista edwardsae | reverse complement strand
ACTTTTTCAAGTGGTGTTCCTCTTGTGTTTAGCAGGGGGAGAGTAGCCCCTCTTTGCCCCTGCTCAGTTCTAGTGGCTGTTGCTGGTGGTGGTCTGCATTTTTATTAAGATTGTGAGCAGGGAGCCATTTAACTATTATTATTATTATTATTAGCTTGTAAACCGCTTTGTGAACTTGTGTTGAAAAGTGGTATATAAATACTGTTGATTATCTCAGACTTTACTCATTCAATTTGATAAAGAATTGTGTCTTCAGCCATCAGTTTCAATTGAGTGCCATCAATTTCTTTCGTGCACATCTTTGCAAGTAAGGAAAAGAAGGTCAGGTGCATCCCTAAGTAGTTTAGCCTAAGGTTCAGGAAAAGGTAGAAAAAATAAATATGTATAGTAACTTGTCTTAGACCAGCATTTCTCAATGTTTGTCTTTGCTGTGCCACTATGCATGCAGAGGCAGATCTAAGGGAGGGCAAAGCTCTAAGTGTTGCAAGAAGCCTTACCTTGCAGTGGAATTCACTCCTCTCCTGCACTGTTTTAGCCAATCCTCACAGGGAAAAGCAACATCTTGGTGTTGCTTACTGGCTACAGCAGCAAGGGAGAGGAGGGATTTACATGACAGGGTAAGGCTTCTTGCAACACTGAGAGCTTTGCCCTCCCTGTAGATCCACCTCTGTATGCATGGCTCTATGCATGGTTTGCCTTTCGGAAGTACCACTAGAGTTACTGGCACTCCCTGGCACTCCAGAGAGGCTTAACATGATGTGTAGGCCGGGGTGGCCAATCTTTCAACTTTAGAACTCCTGGACCTTTAACAATTATGCAGCGGTGGGAATTTCAGCAGGTGCAGCTTGTCATCTCTGAGAGGACAGGCTGCATCTGCTGAAATTCCTTCTTGTATACAATTGTTAAGCGAGTAGAGCAGTGGTTTCCAAACTATGGGTCGGGACCCACCACTGGGTCGCAAGCCAATTTCAGGTGGGTCACAAAGCACCTAGGGCAGCCTTATTGAAAACATGGGAAGATGAGATGCTGGAAAGGGGAAGGGCTGTGTGATTGTTTTGCTTGTGTCAAGGTTGTAAATAGGCTTACATATTACATGTGGCCTAAATATTCTGAGAGATTTTGCCTGGTCAGCCAGTCAGCATGAGAGGCTTCATAAACACAAGTTTCTGTGTCAGTTTTGCTAGTAGTTAAAAAGATGAAACACCAAGAGATGAAGTAACTGGAGGAGTCAAATAATTATCTTACTGAGTTTTTCTGTGACCAGATTCCAGCATCCTTCACATTCGAAACATTCCGGTCCCTAGCAGTGCTAGTATTATGTTTGTGAGGCGAATACACATTCAATTGCATTCGGCCCTTATAGGCTTCCACTGCTTTGACAGCTGGAACTGTTCCAGGTAAGCCCTCCAGCCTTACCTAGCTGCGCACAGTTACTGCAAATTGCTTTTCAGGATGTCCTGGTGAGAGGTAGATGTGCCGCACAAAACTTCGCATCCAATCTTAAAATAAGTTTTTCATACTTTTTATTTACCAACTTTAAATTGCTTTTCCTCCTCCCCCCATTGATTGTCCCCCAGAGAGATACTCAGTCAAATAGTTATGAAGGGGGGGAAATGTAGCACAAAATACATTCCCCCTCCCACCCTACCCCCACACAGAGAACTTTAACCAGGCTTTAAATTCACTCTTAAAGTTCAGCAAAGCATTTGGTGGCATTTGGTGGAATAGTTTCATATGGCATAAGCTTTTAGGGACTGGATCTCTATGCAACATTGTCTCATACACACACACAAAGAAGGGGGAAGAGGGGCAAAAGAGGATGAAATCAAGTGATGAAATGAAATGAAACCTTGCATGTCATGACCCATTAATTACATTGCTCCCTCTGTGTGTGTGTGTGCGCGTGTGTGTGTGTGTGCGCATGTGCGTGTGTGTGTGCATGCGCCTGCCTGCCTGCCTGCCTGCCTGCCAAATGAGGACAACATAAATGGCCTTCCCGCCCACAAAAGCTCATGCCACAATAAATCTGTTAATAATTATTGTTGCTAAAAATTCTCTTTGCCGGTTTCAGTCTAACGGAAGAATGTGGCTACCTACCCCTACCCCAATTTGTTACCAAGATATTTCTAAGGGCAAACAGGTTGAAAATAAGCTTGAGGCCCAATTCTTCATAGAGCTGGCAAAGTGTGTGGTGAATAAGACTGTGGGGTCCAGAGCATGCCAGCTGTGCCATCAATTGAATTAGTATTCCAGCAGCACAAGGTAAGGACCTTAAAGCGGCATTTTCATCTGCAAATGAACTACCAGAACGCTGGGAGGGACTTACACGGGGCTTCGCCATGATTGGCTGCCTGCCCGTTTCGTTCCGTGGCTGCCCTGGCCTCGAGGGGTTCCTGCTCGCCGGGGGAGACAGGTCGGGGCGTGCTGGGTGCCTGGGCAAGCAGTGGGGGCAGCCCCCCCTCGAGGCCAGGGCAGCCGCGGAACGAAACGGGCGGGCTGCCAATCACGCAAAAGTCCCGCCCATGCCCCTCCCAGCGTTCCGGTAGTTCATTTGCGGATGACGACGCTGCCTTAAAGGTAAGGCAGCACAAAAGATGGGTCATGGTGGTGCACTGTTGGATCATTGCCACTAATGGCACGAAGCAACTCTAGGCGGCTCAGCAGGTGCTGGCTCAGAGGGTTGGCGGCAGAGGTGGGCCATAAGCAGAGATGGGGAGTAACATAACAGGCCATGTTGAGGAGGAACAGGGGCTCTGTTGGGGATAGGAGGGATCTGATCCACCATTGTTCTGACAGTGTTGTGTTTTTATTCAGAATTTACATCACAATTATAAATTACAGAGCACAAGCCTAACCTGCGCTGGAACAGGCAGGCTGACTGGCCTACGCTGTATCCAGGGCAGGTTGGGAGGTCACTGGTGCCTCCACGGGACAAGGGCACATTTGCCCCAGCTGGGCCGATGGGGTTCTTCGGATCTGAGTTTGACAAGCCACAGTGGCCTGAATCGGAGCTGCGCAGCCTGGAGATGCGGGTTTGGATGCACCCTAATAGCCACGTCCAGACTCCTCCCCCCTCCCTGGGCCGGCCCTCATTTTGATACTAACCCCCCTGTTTTGATATTAATTGTAATTAATGGTTCAGCAAAGCAAAGCTCTATAAGAAAAAGGTCTAGGTAATTGCTACAATATAAATGAGGCTAAACCACAAATGTATTGTTAAATGAACTAGCATGAACATGAAAACAGCTGGTGGAAAGCCGCAGTGCCTGATGCCTTTAAGCACACCAGGTTTTCCAAAGGGTGCGTGTGTATGTGTGTGTGTGTGTGTGTGTGTGTGTGTGTGTGCACCCGCGCAGATGAAGTCCTGAGATATGTTGGGGAAAACTGCAGATGCCAGTTGATTTTCAAACATATACATTGGTGAGCTAGTTTTGATGGCTGAGGGTACCTGTTCTGGACAGCCTGTATGAAACAACAACAACATTTATTTTCCCTTGTGCACATGTTAGTAGGCCCCTGCCTAAATGCTGTGCTCAGACACATATATAATTAGATTTGTTTAGAATTTGTTTAGAATATAATTTTTATTGGCCATACATGGAATTTCACCATATGGAATTTCATCAGCCACCGATATTACATTTGACCTTTTCAGTGCTTTTCCGGGGACTTGATCTGATCCCACATAAAATCATTGTTTGCAAGTTACTACCAGATCTACAGTCAGATGCCTATTTGTGATATAATCAATGACATAATTATGACAGAAATATACCCAGATGCAGAATTTTTCGGTGATTTTGTGGTTATACAGCAGGCAATAGCCATTACACAGCATAAAGCAGCATGTGCTAGTAACCTGTAGATCAGTGGTTCTCAAACTTTTTACCACTTGACCCACTCTTTAGAATGACAATTTATCCAGGACCCACTGGAAGTGATGTCATGCTGGAAGTGCCATCATTGTGACACCAGAGCCTGCTGCTTTCCTGAGAATGCAGCAATAAGTTGGGTTATTTCTCAGCCATTTTCCAATAGCAAAATAGCAAAATGAATCAGAAAGAAACAAAAGCCTATTTACAACCTTGACACAAGCAGAACAGCAGCCCTCCCCCTTTCCAGCATTCCATCTTCCCATATTTTCAATACGGCTGCCCTAGGTGCTTTGTGACCCACCTGAAGTTGGCTTGTGACCCACTGGTGGATCGCAACCCACAGTTTGGGAATTACTGCTGCAGATGCTTCCTTTTTTGGAGGTGCAAAAGTTCTGTGCCTATGCACTGAAAAGGATCTCAATATTTAAAAAGTTGGGTAGTAGACAACTATGTTGCCTTTCAGGGAAGGAAGGGAGGCTTTTTGGATGTCATGCTGATGAAAAGTGCTGGAGCTAAGAGTCCTGCTCAGGGTTCTGCACACCTCGATCCCCTCTGGACCAACACTGACTGCTCCTATATCCAGTGCTTTCCTTCTTTCTTCTTTCAGCCAGGGCTGGGCATATGCTAATGGACCTTTTACAGCTGAATCCTAACAAAATTCCTGCAGGGCGATGCAGTGGGGCAGGGGCAGGCTGTGCTTCATTTCGGCATGAGCTGCTGGAGGTCTCCTCTGCTAAGGGGATATTTGTCTCCTTGTCCTAGGGTAAGCAGCCGCAATATTGCTGATGCAAGTCCAAGTTGAACCATGCAGGCAGATCAGGCTCAGGAAGGGGGTTAGGATATAGAGTGTGCTTGCAATTTCTGGGAGCAGCTCCGTAGTGCGCTATAGTGTGTCTTGTTTTGGAATGCTATAAGTTGGGTTGCGCTGCTGGAAACTGAGGTCTGGCAGTGCAACCTGATGATAGGATTGGACTGTTAAAGCCATGTATATGATTGTGGCAATCAGGTGCAATCTGCACCATTTTCCTTATTTACTCTTCTATAGGCAAGTTCATTCAGTGCTCATTAAGGGTTATACAGTATTTCTCCTTCCACATAAACCTCACTCGCACTCAAGTTTCCACCGCTAATGGTGAGCACAGATGTTCCTGTAGCAGTGAAATAGAACACCTGATTGCCGTTCATTTAGGCAGCTATTATTCTACTTACAGCACAATCCTAACCTGGAGTTAGGCTGGCACAGTTAGGCCAGCCCATGGGACACGGTAAAGTATGTTTGGACCAGTCTTGGAGTCAGACAGGCCAGCACACAGACATGCGCCACCCTCCCTGACTCCGAGAGTGGTCCAAACGTGCCCTACGGTGGCCCTTGTGCCAGCCAAACTTTGCAGGCCTCATTGCAGGTTAGGATTGTGCCCTTAATGTTGCTAGGGTTTGATGACAACATGATGTGCTATAGGCCGATATCCCAGTGATGGTGCAAATGAACCACCTTTGTACATGTTTGTAACTTTCAGGATGGTCAGCTTCTTAAGCCTGAGGAGACTTCAGCACACAACTGCTCAGCTATTGCTCAGCTCATTCACAATGTCTGACTGTATATTTAGAAGATTTATTTTTTCCCTCTTGGCATTACCAGACTCATGGTAGCTTACAGAACTTTAAAGCAATCCAAATAAAGCCAGCAGTTCGAAAGACATTTAAAACAGCAAAATTAAATGGTAAAAGCATATCAGCAGCAGAATTAGAACTACTTCAAGCACATCTTTTCCAAAGATCTGAGTGAATAAATTAAAAACAAAAAAGGGGAGGGGCAGCAGATGGCTCAGTTACTGCTTGTCTTTTGAGAAGTATCTAAAATACTTTTTTTTTTTTAAAGAAAGCAAGCTTTCAATCAGATCTCATTTTCTTTGTTGATGCAAATTTTCTTGTGGCTGTTTTTTTAGATGTCATTGTGGCCTTTTATTATATTGTTAATATTCTTAATCAGTCCCTCTTTAGATTGTTGCACTGTAAGCTACATGGAGGGCCTTGGGTGGAAAAGCAGGATATAAATAGTTTGATCAATAAAAATTAAGGGCCTGGTGCCAAAATTGCATATTGGAACAGCTGGAGAACATTCCATGTGGAGGGGGCCACAAATGTGAAGGGCCTCCTTCATCTGGTCCCCACCTGCCTAAACTCTGAAAGCACCTAGAGAGGAACCTCAGTACATTTAGCGTTTAGCTAGATTCAGATGGAAGTAGGAGGCCTTCAGATATCCAGATATCCAAAGCTATAAGCACACGCTTGGAGTGGTGCTCAAAAACAGACTAGCAGCTGGTCTATTCATTACATTCTAATTCCCTTTTTTCCATCACGCTGGAGAAGAAGGTCAGCCGGGCCACTGCAATTTTGATTTCAATCTCTCTCCAGCTGTCAGAAACAGGATATCTGCCTCCCCGCTCCTTCATGTCTCCACTGGGTGGGGAGAATTCTGGGACAGATCAGAACCCCAGAGATCATAAGAACATAAGAAGAGCCCTGCTGGATCAGGCCAAAGGCCCATCTAGTCCAGCTTCCTGTATCTCACAGCGGCCCACCAGGTGCCCCAGGGAGGCATGAGACAACAAGATGCTTGCATCCTGTTGCCACTCCCTTGCATCCTGTTGCCACTCCCTTGCAGATCCTCACCACTTCACCCAATTTGGGTGGAGGGGGTGATGGCAAGTGTGTGAGAGTGCACATCAGTGGTGCAATCTTAAAGCCACGTTGGGCCTTGCGCTGTCGCAAACGCAAGGCAGGACCAACGCAAGCAGCTGCATCGGCTAGCAGTGCCAAGGATGACAGTGGGTAAGCTGCCCATTTGCTGGCCAGCGCAGGGGCTTCTCTGAATGGGGAGAAGGCAGGAGGGAGGGAGGGTGGAAGGAGGGCAGTCCTGTGGGCAGGGCAGCCCAGGAAGCGGGGAGGAGGAGGGAGCTAGCAGATATGCCAGATCCAGACCCCCGTCCCCACGCTGTGCGGCCCTGATCTGGGCCAGTGCAGACTTGTGTCTGCCAAACAGCAGGCGCAGATCCAAGGAGCCCCATCAGCCCAGCTGGGGCTTACCCCGGGGCAAGTAGAAAATAGCAGCCGGCCTACCTGCTCCTGCACAAGTTAGGATTGTGCCCCTCCACCCCAAAAATACACAATTTTGGGCAGCTGTTTGGCTCAGGCAAGACCTGACTGTAAAGGAATTGAAATCGGTGGAATTGGCAAGGCACGTCTGCACCACTTCTTGCTGTGTCAAATGTCTAGAGTTCCACGGGCCGGACGGCCAATCAGAATACACAGTTTTGATTGCACAATCACCCTCTATTGTGTCAATAAGCATTTGTCTGAAGCCCCACTGGAGCAGCTGTTTTTGAAGGGCCCTATCATGAAGCAGTTCTGAAAACAAGCACTGTCAGACCAGCAGGCCCTTTCATAACAATCTCTTTGTATATGTGGGACTCATCGCTTGCCAAAGTTTGGGTTTTGATTGATGTCCTCTTACATCAAACAAACGTACAGTATATGAAATGCAAAACAATGTCCCGGCAACCATATGTATTGTTTTAACATCCTGCAGTTATCCTATATGTTGTGAAAGTGATATGCCCAGTTCTGAGAAAAATCTCTGTTTTGAGTTCGGGCATACTTTGCCAGAAATGTGCATCTCAGTATGGAAAAAAGCAAAGAGGTTCAGTATAGGAATGGGGCTGGAGGAGCAGTGGATATGCAGACTTCTGTGTGGGATCAACAGTTGTATATATGCTCCATCTCCAAGTGCAACTTGATAGCCCTATCGGAGTCAAGCCACACCTGATACAGGAAGTGTGCAATAACACTTCTTTGCTTTTTCCCCTGTAAACACCTGGATTGAAGGATTTTAACCCTTTCAACTTCCACAATTCTGTTCCCAGTCCTGATTGGAACCCCTCACAGCTGCTATCCCCCAACACCACTGGATAGGAAAACTTTTATTGGTGTCAATGGAAGCTTCCCACTAATGGGAAACAGCAGTTGCATGGAGGTATCCAGCTCAGGACCTCAGGAAAGTGGGGGGGAAGCCACTTTCTCAATGCCATTTCTCCATCTATATCTTCTCGCCCTCTCCGTATTGATGTTTGAAGAGTGGGCCCATAAATTTGCACCTGTCATAAATCTGGAGCACTTGTTCCTGTTTTCCAAAGGAGGAAGAAAATATAACACATCTGCTTTGAAAACTGAGACATGGGGAAGTGGGGCGATGGAAAGTTGGTGAATCTATTCAGGACCCCCTTCTAAGGGCGTAATCCTAACCTGGAGTTAGACAGATGCATCCTCCATGACTCAAGAGTGGTCCAAATGCGCTTTATGGTGGCCCTTGTGCCAGCCAAACTTTGCTGGTCTAACTTGTGCCAGCCTAACTCCAGGTTAGGATTGTGCCCTTAGTTTCCAATCTGAACCCAGTTCAGCCCCCACATTATCGGCAAGCAGGGCCATATTATCCATTAGGCTGAGTAGGCTGAAGCCTAGGGGCCCCACAGGGACCAGGGACCATCAAGTTGGCATGCCTGAGGGTCAGCCTCATGTATGGGTCTCCAGATTCGGCCCCTGGGGACTCCCATCCAGCCCGCCAACCCTTCAACTGGAAAGAGATTATAGCAAAGCCTGGCCTTGCAAAGGCAAGGCTTTCAGAGCTCTCCCACATAGGGCAAGCCCCAGAAGGCTTGCACATGAAGGCTGAATTATGGGAAGCTTCCATTCAAGACTGGGTCTGTTTGTGAGTTTTTCCCCCTTTTGGAAACAATTTAGAAGTGACTGGCTTTTCCGGGTTTTTCCTCCTCAGATTTCTGCTTGTATTTCTGCTGTTCTAGGAGTGGGGTGGGGAGCTTCCATGCAAGCCTGGGTGTGTTTGTGAGAAGACTGTGAGAAGCGGGGAGGAGAGCCTTGCTCGGCTGCTTCCATTCAGTGTGGCAGGAACTTTCCTGAAGAGTTTTGAAGGGGGCCCAAAATATTTGAAAGCCTCAGGGCTCAGCCATGGGTTAATACAACCAGAGACGTCATCCAGGCACGCCAGGAACCGGAACGCCCAGATGATTGGCAGCCCTCTGCCCCTATGGCGGAGGGCAGCCACGCCTCCCTGCACCTCCCTACGCCTCAAATCGCTCCATTTCAGAGAGATTCGGATGCGCGGGAGGGCGGGAGGGCCCAGGAGCAGCTCGCCCGTCCTCGGGAGAGGCAGCGCAGCCTGGGCCCGTCCGCGGAACTGGCGGAACGGTGTACTGGGCCGTTCCGCCAGGATGATACCACTGAATACGACCCTGTCCCCAAGGAAGCCAAGAAAGTAAAAACAAAACAAAAAAACACCACCACAGTGTGTTTTCTGTGCATCAACCTCAAAGCCTGAGCTATTGGAATGAAATCATATTATATCCAGGATATAATAGTATGTTTTAAGCCTGAATGCCAGCTCTGTGCTGACACCAGTTTCCAAGGATGCTATGCTAGGGAAGATATAAAAGGGATTGTAATGCAATATCTTGAGCAAGACCTTTTGAAAATTATGCGTGGCTTGTGAGTTATTATTCAGCAGAGACATGTTGCTACCCAGCCTTCCTCCTCTTCACCCACTCATGATTCTATGTGTCAGGCAACAGTGGAAAATACACTAGACTCCTCATTGCCTCAACTTGTGTTACTGAAACAATTATGAACCATCCATGTGTTTCCGATATTTTCCCATGACCCTGTAAGCTTGCTCCCTTTTATTTTCTCACACTGTAGTTCTCAGACTGTGGGCAGCAACGCACACCCGTGTGCCACAACCTGAGTTTTGGTAGGCTGCAAAACTGAAAAACTGATGAGCTGACAAGGACAATATATGGAGCCCTATGGAAAGCAAATTGGAGCCACACATGAGTGTTTACTTGCGAGGGGGTGAACCTGCCTCGGCTCTTATCTTATCCCCAGGCAAAGGGGAATGCATGCAGTGGTATTCCTAGAGCAGTGGTTCCCAACCTGGGGACGGGGACCCTTGGAGCAGCCATCTTTAAAAGTGGGGCACCACCATTTTGGAAGCTTCATTTTGGCTAGGGGAGAGGCTTCCCCATTAAACTGCCGCCTCCTCAATGCTTGTGGCTGTGAGGGAAATTGGCCTTGCTATAGGCTCGTCTTGGTGTGTGTACGTGATGCGTGTGATGAAGTCTCTCCTGGGTCTCTTTCTGACTGGGCATGTCACGACTTCCATGTACATGCCTAGATGAGTCGCAGCACATAGGCAGAGGACAGTAAATACTCTGAAGGCATTCTAAAACTTGGCTTTACCGCCTTGATCACCAACTGCATAGAGAAGCCACAATGCATTCTGTGCAATGTTGTGCAGTGCTGAATCAATCACTGAACTCAAAACTCAATTGTCACTTAGACACAAAGCATTCAGAACATTCTAAGAAGGATGTGGAGTTCTTTCAACTTTCAAAAAGTGTGATTTATTAAAAACAATGACTTCACTTCCTGCTTAATGACATCACTTCTGCCCCCCTAGGTCTTACGTGTGTCCTGACAGGTTGTCATACCTGAAAAGGGATTTCTAGTGCAATAAAGGTTAGGAACCACTGTCCTAGAGGGAGGGCATGCCATACAGCATGCACATTTTTATACATCAGGCGCTATCCTAACCAAATTTCCAGCACCGGGATAAGGGCAATGAAGCTCAGAGGTAAGGAAAAAACATTTGTTTACCTTGAGGAGGCCTCCATGACTACTGCTCCACTGCAGGATACAGCACATGCCCCATTGGCACAGCTATGTCAGTGCTGGAAAGTTGGTTAGGACTGTTGCCTCCATCATATCTCTCCTTAATTGTCTTTTTCCAAGCTACAATGCCCCAAAGAATTGTAGCTGTTCCTCGTAATTAAACCCTTCCAGAGCTCTGATCATTGTGGTTGCCCTCTTCTGCACCTTTTGCGGTTCTATTACACCCGTCTTGAGGTGTGGCAAACCAGAAGTCAAAACAGTTCACTAAACCAGATTGTAGTATAAAACAGCACAGGAGCCGCTCTAGGGAAGAAAATGTATTATTCACTTTATTTTACCTTTGAGATGATTATGTATACCCAGATTAGCTTGTCTAGCCAACACTCTCACCACATTAGAGCAGTTTTGCTCTGACACAAGTAGCAAAGGAATAAAAAGTGCCCATGACTCATCTTAATGGTGTGTGGCTTTGTCTGTAGAATCAATGCTTGAAATTATCTAGAAATGTAAGAATCTAAGGGCAATGCAGATTTCTACTAAATTGCAATGTAGATTGCAAACCACCACCAACCTCAGAAAAGTCAGGTAGCAATTATTTCTATAGTTTTCATTAGATACAGAATACGTGCATAGCTTGTGTTCAGATTTTCGAATGCAGCAGTCCTCAAAGTCCTATTTGGATGTTGAGGCCGCTTTAAGTGCTAGCAGGGGTGGGAATTGGGGCTGGGGACGGTGCCCAAAGGCACCACAGCAATTGTGGTGCAGCAGGCAGCCAGGGGCTTTTGTCCTTACCTGGAGGGTCATGCTGGCATCTGGGAGGGTTCGGGAGGCCCACAGCCCCCTCTGTGAGCTTCCCCAATGTGTATAATATCTCCATCTTTCAATCAGAGCCCACTTCCAGTTTTTGCGCAAAAACCAGAAGTGGGCTTTGATTGAAAAATGGAGCTATTTTACACATTGGGGACAAGCAAGAAGCTCCAGGTAAAGGCAAAGGCCATCAGGCACACATTTCTGGACCACTCCCCTTAAGGGGGAATGGCCCATGTAGTACTCCCAATGGTGGGTCGCAACACCACTTTGTTCTAATGGATCTAATGTTCTAATATTCTAACGCACTGTTCTAATGGATGAATATGCACTATCTGGGTACCTAAGAAAAGTGACACATTCACTGTGATCCAAAACAAATTAGATTTGGGCTTAGACAAGTACAGGGGATCATTCCACGGACATCTTCCCCCCCTCCCCTCTGCAGATAGGGAAACCATGGACATGGAGGACACTATTTAAATACTGAAGCAGTTACACTGCTTCACTCCCGCACACTCCCGCACATGCCCAATTTGTTTTTGTGTGTAATTGTGCTATAAGCACTGGTGTTACTTGCTTAAACCAGGCTAAACTTTTCCTAAACTGAAGAGCAGTGTACAGGCAATGAGCCTGCATGCTGCAGATAGGAAACTAGGTTACTGTGAACAGGAAGCACTTGGCGGGCCTGCTTCAAACCCAGCGCAACTTAGGTGCACTGGGGAGCCTCCCTGGGGCAAGGGCATGTTCGTCCCCTTGCCCCAGGGGAGGCTCCTGCCTCTCTGTAGGGTTCCTTGGATCTGCACTTGCTATTTAGCAGGGCAGAACCGAGGAAGCCATGTGGCCCGAATTGGGGCCACACGGCCAGGTGCGGTTCTACTAGAAATGGCACCCAGGGCACCCAATCAAAACGCGCCCCATGGTGGCACGCAACGTCATGACGTCACAACGTTGTGACGTCATGACATTCGCCGCGCGACGCCCCACCCCCAATCTAAGAGGCGGCAGGGGGCGCTGGGCGGCAGCGCCTTCTCCTCGCTCCGGCTGGCTCTTTAAGGCCAGCGAGAGCGAGGAGAGGGTGGGGCAGGCCGTGGGTGCCATTTTGGGGCGTGGCGCACCATGGTTACGGTGCCCACTCCCAAGATGGCGCCCAGGGCTCATGCCCCCCCAGCCCACCCTAGATCCGCGACTGCACACGGCCTCCCGACGGGGCCCTGGATGCAGCCTAATGGTTTGCTGGCCTAACTGTGCCAGCCTAGTTCCAGGTTAGGATTGTGCTCTCAGACCGCTGAACAAAAAATAGACATCTTGAGGAGTAGTGTCCACATCGGACATCTTTTCATTCTCTTTATTAATGCATAACCTGTTAATTATATTTGCAGCTAAAATAACTTAACCTTCATGAATATACTTGTGACCTTGCTGTCTAGACCAGACTTCCTAGAAATTCCTATCATCTTAAATAACCCAAGGCAAAAAAACAAAAAACCATGATGTCCCTATGAGACTGTCTCTTCTTGCTGGCTGTTGTTTTGTTCCCAATTCTGCTTAGGGGATACCCAACATAGTAACTATGAAATGAAAGTAAGTTAGTGAAATGGCTGCAGCGTGGGCCTGAACTGAACATGTCTTTTCACTATAAAATAGACCTGAGAAACTCACCCTCTTCTAGATGCTGCATTTATAACTTGTTTATTTACAGTCAACACCTTTGTGGAGGCTTTGCAGAACCTGCACTAGCACACGCTTTTTCAAAAGTATTGTAAAGCGCTTTGAAACAGCGCAGAGAGCCTGCCCGCCGGTGAGCCTTCCCATGTGCTCCATCGACCACCAGGATCCCCACCAGACCAGGTAACTCAACGGATGAGTCAAAATCTGTGCATGGGCAAAATGTGGTGCATTGGCCATAATTTGGGAACTCCTTTTCCAGGGTATCAGGAAGTGGAGACTCCAGGATCTGAGGCTGAGGCCTAGCCTAATGAGCCATTATAAAGATGGTAGTGCCAGGGGTAGTGCCAGGGGTTGGCACTGGCCAAGGGCCCTCTGGACAAGACCAAGCCCTGAACTCTCATCACTTTGTGGCAATGGTACCAAGGGGACATGAGGGGCATCATAGGGGCAGGGCTGGGCTTTGCAACCCGCCACTGGGTATAAACACTGGTGCGTGCTGGGTAACTAACCCCCCTATTCCTAACTAACCCCCCACACAGCACAGCTACAGTGTGGGAGTGGCCTCCACGGCATCCCAGTGGGGAGTTTGGGTTGTTGGAGATCTTCTTGGGGTAAGGGGACATTTGTTTCCTTGCCCCAAGGTAAGCCCCAGCAGCCAATATGAGTCCACTTGGTCCTACATCAGTGAAAATGCTGGTGCAAGTCCATGTTGACCCACGTCGACAGATCAGGTGCAGGAAGGGGGTTTAGATTCGGTGGGTGCTGATGCAACCGAACCCATCCCTTCAAAGGGTGCAACCCACCCATCCCCGACCCACCTCCTGGCCTCCTCTCATCCCATTCCACCTCATCTCCACACTCCACCTGCGCCAAACGTGCCTGCTCTGGCACGTCTTCCAACCTTGGCCAGCACATGTGGGAAGGCTTTTGCCTTCCCACCAGCACCCCAGCTGCATGCACTGCCCTGAAGCGCTTTGTGTTGGCTTTGCTGCAGCCTTCACCAGCAGAACCCATGTGCCACCAACATGACTTTCAGGATCGGGCTGTAGGAGTTTTCAACCAACTGGCAACTTGCCCTTCTGGCTATAAGGCACTTGGCTCCTTTGTAATATGTTTGCTGCTCTTCTCTTTGTGAATTGCTTTGTTGTAGAAATCTGCAGCCTCTTGTGGGCAGTACTATTTAGGGCAAACCTGAGCAGATTTGCTATGCAGAGTTCAGTTCAGGAGAGTGCCTGAGGCAGCTTTGCAATGTTTTTTGTGTTTTGGTATTTTATTTTTGTTTTCCTTGCTGTGTGTGCAAGCCCACACAGCACAGTCTCTTTTTGCTGGAGTTCTACCAATGTCTTTTATGTACTTTTCTGTTCTCTGCTTTGGAAACATTTTGCTCCAAGTCAGAACATTGCTATGCATTTACACACCACTACTACAAAATGTATTAAGCAATTGTTAAGTGTTCCAAAACCAGGGCTCACATATAGACCTTTGGTGTTATTGGGTTATAGCCTATTATTTTTCCATGCCCATATGGAGGATTCTGCACAAGAAAGTGGTTGTGCAAGGTTCTTGCATGCAGAAATTCACACAGAATCCTGACTTTGTTTTGCACTTGTGCAACAGATTTGACAAGCTGTCGTGCAAAGGTGTCACACATAAAATTGTCAGTACCTCATTGTTGTGCAATTTCTTCCACGTGAGCTTGTATACTATATCCACAACAGTGGCATAGCTAATGAAAGTGTAGCCCGGTGCCAAGGACAAATATGATGCTCCAGAAGTGATGTCACAACAGGAAGTGATGTCATTTCCAGAAGTGACAGCATGCCAGAGCTTTGAAAAAAGGTAAAAAAATTGGGGAAACTTGCATCCCCCTGGCAGTGCGCCCCTAAGCCCACAGTCATCTCCCAACAGTGGCATAGCTAGATCATTTGACACTCAGGGCCCATACATTTTTAACATTTCTCCATACAACAAAATCATTCATTCATTCATTCATTCATTCATTCATTCATATTTTTCACATTTTTACACTACCCTTCTTCCACAGAGCTCAGAGTGGTGTGCTTGGCTTCTCCCTTTCTTTTTTTCACTTTATAAGTTTTCTAAGCCATAAATTTTTACAGAACAGTTGTATTTTCATTTTCTGTGGGGTGTTGTTGTGTGTGTTTTGCATTAACATTTGATGGATATTACACTCCGTTTTGTTTCATTGCATTCTGCATTAAATTACCTTTCCATTGATATAGAACATGTTATTATTCATACATACCAAAGTTTTCACCGTTTTGGCCACTAGTGGTCAAGCTCAGCTTGTTGCCCCCCTAAAGCTTGTTGCCCGGTGCAATTACCCCCCTGCACTACTTAAGTTACATCCCTGATCCACAAATGGTGTGGCACAATGTGCCACCTTATTTCCATGTGAAATATCCTCCATGCATATCCTTGTACCCTTAGGGTATCAACTTATGTCAACATTTTCCATAGGCAACCCAATCCTATCCCCGTCAGCCCATGGCACGCAGTGCTGACAACAGAGTGCATGCTGCATGCTATGGTGAGGGGACTACCATACAATCCAGGAGAGGCAAGTAAAAATCTGTATACTTACCTCCGCATAGTCCACCTGGCTGCCAATGAGTCTCCTTGGACAGGTGGCATAACACAGAAGAGCCTCGAGGGGCATGTTGGGCTGGGAAAATGGAGATGGAATAATGGAGATAGTGTGCCCTACTGCCACCAAGAACCTCCCCCTCCCGTTCTTGAATCGTCCTGCCCCCGCCTCCTCCCCTCCCCATTATGCCCATGGTTCTCCCCCAAACCACCCTCATTGCCAGCTTACTTGCTACGTATGTATTACAGTGAGAACGATGAAAAAATCAAAGCACTGCATTTTTGCCTGCACTATTGTTGTCCACCTGCGTTTCACATGATATTCCTGTGTGGGTAGTCTTTGTGTCTGTAGCTGAGGGTATTCATCACACAGTGGCTTTCCACCATCTGAAAGCTATTGGAGGACGTTTCTTAGCAATATAGCAGGACAAAATGTGGTTTTCACATTAGAGGGACAGCAATAAGAGTGCTCTTTATTATTCTTTCCCCACTCCCTTTTGCTAGTAGTAATTCACTGAGAAATCCAAACGAGGCAGGCATGTCCATAAGGATGCTAAAATAAGCCACTGGTAATTGGAGAACTAGACAGGTTGTACTATAGCAACAATCTGGCATGTCCTAAATTTTAGACACTAATTTTTGTGTGATAATAACATGTCAGAATATGAGAAAACAGCACAATTGCTGTGTATTATCTCCCGACGAAACTACCCAGCGCACTGGGTATTGTTTAATTTTGTTCTTTTCTCTTATAAATCAGCTACAGGAAAGCATTATGAATGAGCACCATCTAGGGAAGAGGCAAATTGCCCAAATTCATCGGGAACCAGAAAATTTCATCTGTAGCTTTTTCCGCAAAGCTGAAGACAAATCTCTATGAATCTGAGAAGAAAATACTGTACTACTTCCCCTAAAACTGACCGCACACACCTGCTTCTATTCTAGGTTATTCTCAATTATTCTCAGTCGGACTTATATTTCTGCTTTCCGCTTTCCCATTTCTGCTAAATAAATATAGTTCTGCTTTCCCCTTTCTGAGCAGAATTCTGAACAGAATAGCATAGGAAGTTCTCCACCCCCTCCATTTTATTCTTGGGTCAGTACTATGAGGATTCTACTATGTGGTTAGGCTGAGGGTTAGTGATAGGCCCAGGGTCACTCACTGAGCATACGGCTGAGAGCAGAATTGATGCTGCATCTCCCCAATCCTAATCTGAGACTGCAAGCACTAAACTAGCACTCAGAATTGAGAGCTGGCAAAGGGTGGGCAGCTGGAGAATACCACCAGACTCCATCCTGTACCTCCTTCTCAGTTGCACACAAGGTGCACAGATTTGTGCGCTTTAGCCTTTGAGCATCGTGCATGAGAGACTTTGGACAAGTTCACAGACTTCCCAGGCACACAGCTACTAAGATATACACTTTGAGGCATGGGATATACACACCACAGGGAACAGTCCAGTGCAGTTACATAGTTTCAAGTGTATCTATATTAATACATACCGCATTCACAGTTTTCTTTTGGGGGGATATACTTCAAATGTCTTAGGGGCAGACCTGTGAGGTGTAATGGGTAAAACAGGATGGAATGGCCTGGACCTAAATGAAATTTCCCGATTTCTTGCCCTCATTATGAACTCATGAGGTAAGCAATGAGTGTATCAGGTCTTGATGTCCTCATATAAAAGAAAATGATCTGAATATAATAAGCAATGGGGAAGAGGTAAGGGCTATTGCTTTTTAGTAGTGGTAGTACAGGTGTACCCCAGTATCCACTGATTCAATTTCCACAGTTTCAGTTATCCAAGGATACCATGGATACTGGGATGCCTCTTAAAAAGATAGTGGAACATTAAAATCTATAGTGGAATATTAAACACTTGTTGCAGCAAAACCACTGATGGTCCCCTGTCTTTAAAAAGGCGTCTCCAGTATCCATGGTTTCAGGTATCCATGGTGGAGTATGGAATAGAACCCCAGTGGATATCAGGGCATGCCTGTACTTGGGTAGCGTACAAGCATTAGTTTTTTGGACTGATCCTGATGTTTAATGCCTGATGCATCTGGTAGCAAGATCAGATGAAGGTTACCAGTGATTTTCAAGCAAAAGGTGTGGACTTAGATTGGAATGTGTTGGTCAAGGGTATATGCTTAGCACAAATCTCTCTTCATCTTGAGAGATCACAGTTGTCAGGGTGTCTCTTGTCACCATGATGTCTGAGAAGTCCCACCAATATTGTAAAGCTATAAATAACATTCTGTTTTGTCTTCTCCGGCCTACAAAATGTATCTCAAAGAGGAAAAAAAAACTTTCCAGTGAACTGTTAAAAACTAAGCCAACAGTGAATGTATGTGAGAGAGTGGGAATGAGGCGATGCATTTCATGTTCTCCAGCATATTGTACAGGGGGGGGGGGGTTCTGTATAGCATTTTTTCCCCAAACACCTGTCTTGTTTATAATTTCTTGCTAGAGAACAACCTGCAGGCAAATTCACACCAACTGCTGCTCCAAGCTTCCTTTGGGAAGGTGCCCCAGCTCCGGTGCATTTGCACGTATCCTAAAGGAAGCCACTCCCCACAGCGTTTCCTACAACCACAGGAATTCCTTGCAGTCATTGAAGGTGCTTCTGGGAATCGTTTATTGGCAAGACAAGTACAGGCAGACTTCTTTCAATAAGGCCCGCTGGCTACAAGCCCATAATGGCAGGAGATGTGTAGCCGTTGCCCCGCTGCCTATTCTGGCAAGTAGGTTATAAAGCAAATGCTTGTAGTGCACTTTGGATAGTGCAAAGACATCCCAGTTCCCATTCCTTGCCTGGTGGGGATTCTGCCAGGATTTTGGAATGCAGGCTCGATTCAGTTGGATTCCTCAGAATTGGCTCTGGGTGCCTTTGCTCTTCTTAAAGGCTCTCTACACAAGCATTTCATCACGAAGCAAAGTTGCCCTGGATTGTACCACTTCAAACTAGTTCTGGGACATCAATTTTTTTAAATTTTCTTTCTTTTTTTTTAAAATCTTTTAAAAAAGATCAGAGACATGAATTAAAAACAAAACTACCCTACTTATAAAAGACTAGTTCTTAGGGGAATGGTTCCATTCTAGCCTTCTTTCTAACATTTTTTTTTTAAAAACTAGTGCTTTTGTGGGAGAACATGCAGTTATAGAGTCCTCCACGTGCAGTCTAGAATGGTATAGTCCAGTTTCACCATGTGTTTAGAGCTTCTGAGGTAGCTTGGATACCACTGCATCATGAATGGTGATGGTTCCCTGCTTAGAGCAGTGATGATCACGGGGGCAAATTGAATTATGCTCCCTGACCCAATCCTGCCTATCTGGATCCAGACTGCATGGACAGAATTGTGAGTGACCTACCTGTCCACCAGATGTGCCAACTCCAACATCCAGTCATTCATGGAAAAGAGCACATCCAAATACAGTTTATGCTGTATAGGCCAAAATTCCATAGATAGATACATAGATGTTTCCAGGCAATTGACCTTGCATGACGTTGACACATGAACACTGCATTTTTCATACATAGGCTGTTTTCAGAAGTTCTGCCCCTGCCCATGGATTGCTGGGGCCAATGGAGACAGGGCTAGTACACTGTGTAGGCAGGAGGGCAGGTGTTTTCATGTTCACAATGAACAGGCCCTATGTGGGGGAAAAGGAAGTGTTATCAAATTCAGCCCGAAGTTCTCACCAGGTTATCAATAGGAGGGTTAGCAGAGGGAGAGAAGGAAGTGGCATGGAAAAGAATCATGTTGTAGAATTCCAGGAAAACGTTGAAATGAATTTCTCTTGTTTGTCCTAGGGCTGAAAGCTGCACGCTTCAATCAGTATAATTCAGGGCACAGTCCTAAACTGGAGTTCGGCTGGCACAGTTAGGCCAGCAAGGTTTGGCTGGCACAAGGGCCACTGACTAAGCACGTTTGGACCCATTTTGGAGTCAGGGAGGATGGCGCACATCAGTGTTCTGGCCTCTCTGACTCCGAGAGTGGTCCAAACATGCTTTACGGTGTCCCTTTTGCCAGCCAAACTTTGCAGGCCTAACTGCCGGCCGAACTCCAGGTTAGGATTGCACTCAGTCTTTCTCCACCAGTGGTACTTGAGGTGGAGTCTGGTGGGACCCCCAGACCCCTGTTGCCTGGCAGTGAGACCAGCAATGCAACATGACAAGCAGCCACAGGAAGCTCAGCATGGTGGGAAGAGCTCCAGTATGAGCTTTGCGTGGAGTCAAAAAGATTGCGATGGAGTAATATGTATATTACATAAATGACATTAATTAACCGTTCAGTGGATTAACAAAGATGATATGCAGAGCAAGCCTATGCATGTTCACTCAGAAGTAAACTCCAGTATGCTCAGTGAGGCTTGTAACCGGGTAAGTGTGCATTGGACTGCAGCCTAGATAACTAGAAATTCTTTTCAACAGTTGTCAGCCATAGTAATTAGAAATGTATTGAAATACGAATTTATAGTGATGGTACCTTAGTGTCTAAATATTACATTGTCTGAGTATACCATTGTGGATTTTTCTGTCTCTTAAGATAAAAGTAAAACACTTTCTCTTTCCTTATATAGGAACAATTAATACTCCCATTGTTCACTGAAGCCTACAGAAGGGGTGAAGTCTTATTCAGAAAAAAAGAAGTTTTCCTTGAGATAGAAAAGCAGCAAAGTTATAATGGGTATTGTTTGGATAGAACCCAAATCCCCAGGTGTTTAAAGGAAGCATCTCTGCTGAATGGTATGAATATAAGGGAATCTGAAATCAAAGAACTCATCAGGAGAGCTTTGTGACCTACTCCTTTTGCAGAGACCCTTATTGTTCTGTGAGATTTCACATCAAGCTCTCTGAAATTGAATTAAGACTTTGAAAGCAATCTTCAGCTCGTTCTAGCTGAGCAGCTGAACGTGTGAGGTCACGTATGAAGTGACTGTGTGTTAGTCAAACAGATTAGATTTTCATATTGTACTATTCATGGTTACCCCACCTGTACATAAGATGACAGCCAGGTGAGAGACCATCAGGGCTTAGCCTCTCGAAAGAAATAGGTTGGAAGAATGTAACTGGAACTCCTGATGCCTTTATTAGCCCAAGAAATAAAGTCCAGATTAATACAGCCAATGCCTGCCACTCTGGCACTGGGACCGCAATCCAAACTCCCAGGTGGAACAGGCAGGCTGACACACCTGCCCCATATCCGGCCCAGAGCTTGGCTGTCCCCTTCCCCTAGGGAGCGTGCAGCAGCCAGGATGGTCTGCAATTGTGAGTGGATGAATCGGGGCCGCCTGGGCCAGGAACAGAGGTTAGGATCCCAAAGGATCCCAGATCCTGCTTCTACCCCTCTCCCCGGGCTTAAATAAATACACAAATAATTCCTCCAAGAGAAGGCATTATTCTGCTGAGAGTAATAAAAGCCACAGGGCAAAGCTTTTGGCAAAGCTGTATGTTTTGCCAAAAGTCAAAGCTAGCACATACCATTATTTTAAAAAATAAAATAAAAACAAATACAGCACATATATTTTTGGTTAAGGCTGTGCTTTCTGCAGACTGAATCTCTCTCTCTGTTTCCCACAATGTAGTTTGTATTAATTCTATTCATTTTCTACCTCCTGCTCTCCTGGGCCCATTCTGCCTTTTATGAAGGCTGGTTGATGTTTTGATATTGATGTTAGCTATAGCACAGGAAGCCCTCAGGTTTTTGTTCTGGTTTGCGTCTTCCAGTTATCTGGAAGGTCTTCCAGGCTTTATCTTCATTTTTCATTCCCAGATTCTTCTGCTGAGCAAGCTTCAAGAACCTCTCTCTCTCTCTCTCTCTCTCTCTCTCTCTCTCTCTCACACACACACACACACACACACACACACACACACACACACACACACACACACACACTTCCGAAGATGCCCAAACACTCCATGAACCATATGTTTGGGCATATGTGGTGTCAGTATGCACTCCGCAAGTGCAGCGTGATTAATATGGGTTCAGAATTTGATGTCAGCATGCATTTTCCTCCGGCACAATATATGTCTTGTTTTTCATTAGGAGGCGAACGAATAACATCAGTGGCATGATGGACGACCCTAAGCCGAAGAATAGCGCTTCACAGCATGTACACAAAGGTTTGCTAAGGAGCAGAAGGCATTGAGGTTTTGATTTTGAGAGAGGCAGGAAAGGCAGCACAACTGATCAGTGTTCATCAGCCATGTCATAAGCCCCTTTGGCTTAGGGGTCTTCTGATACCTGTTTTGTAATGCATGCATTGTTACATGCTTGGTGCAATCTGCATTCCCTTATTTAAGTCCTGTCTTCTACACGGGTTGCATCCAGGGTCAGGTCCTGAGGGCCCAGGCTGCGGGTCCATGCCCACCATTGCCATGGGGGGTGGTCTAATACAGAGCTTTTAAGCCCCCAGAAGCCACGAGCCAGCACTGGTCATCTGGTAGCCTCTGCTGAAGTGCTTAACATTTATTTAATCCTCCGTGTCCTGATATGTCCTACACATTCATTTCTTCTTTGTAGTGTTAGCAGACTTTAGGGGATGTGTGCTGTCCACTGTCCCATTTCCCCAAAGCCACTCATAGAGGAGCTGCCATAAGGCTTAAAAGAGCCCTCTTCTCCCTCATTCCTGCAGGTAGCGTGGATGTGCTTTTATGGGGGAATGGGATCCTGAGCACTCCACTCATATCATGTCCAGACCACTCCCAAAACTTGGTCAAGGGTCTGGTTTGGGAATATAGGAGGTATGCACAAGTTTGGACCCGCATTTAGCTTGCTGAGTCACAAATTGTGCAAGCATATCCATTTATTTTTTTGTTCTGTAATCCATGGGGTTTTCTTGGCAAGAGTACTGGAGTGGGTTGCCACTTCCTTCTCCAGCGGACCACGTTTAGTCAGAACTCTCTGCTGTGACCTGTCCATCTTGGGTAGCCCTACATGGCATAGCTCACAGCTTCATTGAGCTACTCAAGCCCCTTCGCCACGACAAGGCAGTGATCCATGAAAGGGGATCACTAGCTGGAATCAAGATTGCTGGGAGAAACATCAACAACCTCAGATATGCAGACGATACCACTCTACTGGCAGAAAGTGAGGAAGACCTAAAGAACCTTTTGATGAGGGTGAAAGAGGAAAGTGCCAAAATTGGTTTGAAGCTCAACATTAAAAAGACTAAGATCATGGCCACCACTCCCATCACTTCCTGGCAAATAGAAGGGGAAGAAATGGAAGCAGTGACAGACTTTATTTTCCTGGGCTCCAAGATCACAGCAGATGGTGACTGCAGCCATGAAATTAAAAGACGTTTACTTCTTGGGAAGAAAGCTATGGTGAACCTAGATAGCTTAATCAAAAGCCGAGACATCACCCTGCCAACAAAGGTTCGCCTAGTCAAAGCGATGGTTTTCCCAGTAGCCATGTATGGCTGTGAGAGCTGGACCATAAGAAAGGCAGAGCGTCGAAGAATCGATGCTTTTGAATTATGGTGTTGGAGAAGACTCTTGAGAGTCCCCTGGACTGCAAAGAGATCCAATCGGTCAATTCTCCAGGAAGTCAAGCCTGATTGCTCCCTGAAAGGACAAATGCTGAAGCTGAAGCTCCAATACTTTGGCCACCTGATGAGAAGAGAGGACTCTTTAGAAAAGACCCTCATGCTGGGAAAGATTGAAGGCAAAAGGAGAAGGGGGCGACAGAGGATGAGATGGTTAGATAGTGTCACCGAAGCAATGAATATGAAATTGGGCGAACTCAGGAAGCTAGTGGAGGACAGGGAGGCCTGGCGTGCTGTGGTCCATGGGGTCGCGAAGAGTCGGACACGACTTAGCGACTGAACAACAACAACAACAAATCCATTTATTTTGGATGCTAGAACGCCACGGAGCCTTCTGAATTCTTTTCTCTTCCCTTTCCAAAATTCATAGTCAACTCTGGCAACAATTGTGTGTCTCTGGTAGTGGTTGTGGCTGTGCAGTTATTTTTGTGGCTTTCTACGCTGCAACTTCAATTCCAAGAAGTTTGGACTCCTACACACGTCACACATACACTTTGCTCATTCGACTGTTGCCATGTTGTTAATTCGTGTAATTGCAGCACAACTCTGGCAGACGCAAGGAGGTGTAGCTGCTTTGAAGAAGCCTAGCTAGTTATTTCCCTGGCGTTGTGCTCTCAGACACAGTGTTACCGGAGGTGTTGCCTTTTTAATGAGCTGAAAAAGTGAGATCAGCAATTCTATTGCTTGCAGATATGAAGCATCCCTTGTCATTCATTGCAAACAAACCCGGGGGTACTGACACCAGTGTCCTGGCAAATCTCCAACTGGGTCACCATAGGCTACATATTCAACATTTCCTCATAGATTATTGATAATTGAATCAGATCTTCTCCATAAAACAGCTGGGGAGAGTTGATGCTCTCACTCCAGGGATTGCTAGAGTAATCCCACAGCTGAACCAGAGACACAACACACATGGTCCAATCCTATCTCAGCCTTGCATGCTCTGGCAGTACAAGGTCCTTTTGTGGTGGTGTGAAAGCCAAGTTGCAGTTGCTTGCTTCCAGGCCGTTGGTGCATGTATGCCAGTGGCTCTCAGAGGCTGCACTGGTTTCAGTGTGTTGGCAGTGGGTGCAAGAAGGGAGAGGTTTGGGGGCGTATCAGGGTAGAGAGTGTAGGGTTAGGGAGCAGGCTGAAGAGGGTAGATCGCGGCAGCAAAGGTGTAAACCTGATCCTATCTCCCATTTTTAGCATGCTCCACCCCTTCCTGTCCTCATATATAAGCCAGCAAAACAGGTATGTATGCCAGAAATCTGATCCAGAAGTCAATTTAAAGGTTCACTTACCTCTTTTGATCAAACCCCCTCCCCCACTACTGCATGCATGAAGCATGTGCTCCTTAGCCACATCTTCATGCTGTGTGACAAGGAACAGGACTGGATGATTAATGACCCAAATTAGTAATTTGATGTAGAAGTGCACCAATGCAATCTCTCTCTAGCAGAATTATAGTTGACATGGCATTATTTTGACCCAGTTATAAGTTTAGTCCATAGTGGCTCAGGCTCACAGATATAAGGAAGATAGAGGTATCTAGATAGAGATATTGAATTGGACCATTGATACTGCTGGTTCCAACAGAACTTCAGTTGGTATCAGTTCTAGTAGTGTTGACACTGACTGGCAGCAGCTCTCCAGAGTTTCAGACAGAAATTTGTCATCAGCCCTACCCAGAGATGCTGAGGATTGAACATGGGGTCTCCTGGATGCAAAGCATATGTTTGATTGCTGAGGTAGGGCTCCTCCTGTCAGACGATGGGCTCCTCATTATGAACCTCTGATGCCAGGTCATATGATAAGAGCACAAGCCTAACCTGGAGTTAGGCCAGCACAGTTAGGCCAGCAAAGTTTGGCTGGCACAAGGGCCACCGTAAAGTATGTTTGGACCATTCTCAGAGTCCGGGGGGGGGGGGGAAGCACACAGACATGCGCCATCCTCCCTGACTCTGAGGAGCAGTCCCAACATGCTGTATGGTGGCCTAAGTCCAGGTTAGGCTTGTGCTCTGATTCAAATTGTATCTAGGAGGATTTCTATGCCACTTCAGAGATAAAAGATGGAAGGAAACACAGAGGGACAGTAGGGTAGGCATGCTGACCTACATTCATTTTACAAATAATTACGTGCTCCCATTTCAAGTTTGCTTCATCCCAAAGGAGATGCTGCATGAAGCCAACCAGGAGCAAAGCAAAGATCGTGTTTAAAGGAGCTACTTGCCAAACAACCAAACCCTGTACTAACCAAAACAAGCCCCTGTACTAACCAAAAGACAGCAGTGCTAAAACCCTGGCAGTTCATATAAATAAATATGGAACACATTTCTTGCACAGAAGGCAAGTTGTAAGAACGTTTCCATCACTCACATCTCTCGTGACTTAAGGTACATCTGGAGTTAAAGAGAAATCAACCTTGCGGCTGTCGACACTATTGTTGAAGCTTTTCAGAGTAAGGATGGAAACTATACTCCTAATAGGATCACTGCTATTCCCATCACAACAAAACTCAGCGCCTTGTAAAGCTGTTTGAGCTTTGGCAAGAAGGTGGGATGCTGCCATTCCTTCAAGCATCACAGTAGGGTCATCTCAATAGAAATCCTCTGGGCAATACATTTTTGTGCATTAAGCAGTTTAGCCTCTGGGGAGCAATTCAGACTGTGACCTGCCATTGTAGACCGGGCCATGCGTGTACTAGCTCTTAGCTCATATATCTTGCTCAGCAAATGAGATGACAACTAGCCTATGTATACATGCAGTATAGAGGGTTGTGGGAAGGGTTGTGTACTTTACTAGTCATTCTGGCATTGGAGAGTCAAGAGTCTTCAGTGGCACCATCAGGCTGTTAAGGCCTCGGGACCAAGGTGACCAGACATTCTCTTTTTCCAGGACATGTCCTACATTTGAATCTTCTGTCCTCGGTAAATTTCAAAAATTAAAGACGGGACAGAGAAAGTCCCATCTGAATGTAGCCGTTCTTGAAAGAACCTCTTTGTTGCTTGTAAAAACCCCTTGGGGTTTAGAAAAAAGTCTACCTATGTGAAACACCTTGAAATAAAGTCAAAGGAGCAATCCAATGACCAAGAAAGATACTGGTATAAATACCATTATTATAATAATTATTTTTTATTATTATTATTATTATTATTATTATTTAAAAAACTGACAGGAAGTGCCAGTGTCAAGAAGGCTCATATCGTTTGACTGTTTGTCCTTTGTTCCTTCATTCATCAGGTTGCATTAATGGAGGACAAGGTAAATGAGTGTTTTTAGCTTCCTAAACTAAAGGAGGATTTTGTAACATCCTACATTTTTCTTGAATGGCCTACATTTTGGAGTGCTAAGTCCTCCTTCGTGCTTATGCTATCTGGTCACCCTGCTTGGGGCAAAACACGACTCTGAGAGCCCCCTGGTGTTCCCACCTGGTTCCAGTGGTTTACAGGGTACTATCATTGCCATCAATACTGACAGTTCAGGCGGTGGCCCAGCCAGGTGGGCCCTGTGATAGGTGTGGGCCCTCAACTGGTACCAACCTCTGATGCAAACCATGGGCATCTCAATTCAGTTCTGTAGTGAATTCTTTAGGATGAATGTTGCTTGATGCTGGAAATGAATCTGAGGCAAAATCACCTATTCTTTGCCTTTTTGTCATCATTTACGCAGATTCCTGAACCGCTCTTATAAATATGACTTGTGACATGGGCAGGAAGTGGAAGTTGCAGGATGGGCAGGATGGGCAGGAAGGGGACGTTTCAGGATGGGGAGGAGGAAGGAGGGGTGGATCCCAATGGTAGCAACTTGCACCAGGAACATATCCCCTCTTTTTGAACCCTCCCTGCCTTTTCTCATCTCAGACCTGTGCCTACAGAATGGCTGGTATACATCCAAGGAGACCCATAGGCAATTGGGCAGCCTCCTACAGGGTAAATGAAAAATATTTTTTAATGTACGTAAATATTTTTATTTACCACCTGCAGGCTGTCCAATCACCCTCCCTCCATAGCATGTTGTGCTGCCACCGTTGGCGTGGCTGCATTCGCTAACATGGTAGAGGATAGGACTGGGCTGTTGTCTTGCTGTGCAGTGACTTCTTCTTGGGTGACATCTGGACATACCAAGAGGTGACTTGATGACTCTTCATGGGGAAAAAAAATGTCCTTGGCCTTTTTCTTTAACCCTCATAATAGTTTGTCGACCTTGGATTGGACAGATTTCTGGAGGAAATGTCCATCACAGGCTACAGGCCATGATGATGTGGTGCAACCTCCTTATTTTAGAAGTAGACTACTTTAGAATGTCAGATACAGGGGAGTAGCAGTGAGATACAGGTATCTTGTTGTCTTATGTGCTTTCTGAGGCATCTGGTGGCCCACTGTGAAATACAGGAACTTGGACTAGCAGGATTCTTCTTATATTCTTATGTCATCGGTTTTTTACAACCTGATACAAAAGTATCATGGGAAGGAACAGTGCACGTGATCTCCTGTGCATTGGACCCAAACATAGCAGAATGCAGATGGATGGCAATGTAAATGATATTGGACAAAGAGAGGATCATTGTTATCCTCTCAGATAGGACATGGTCAACAGGAAAAAAAAAATTTTTTGCCGACGTTTCTATTTTGTTTCATTTTCTGGCAGCAATGCCTTAGACATCTGTTGGCTGAACCAGTCTGATAGCAGTGTATGTTCACACCCATTCCAACGTTGCAGAGAATAAAGCTCTCAGAATGTTTTCAGTTCAGCTTCTGTGGGGAAAGGAAACTTGTCAATTTGCTCACCTAAACCCATGGAACAAGAATAGCTTTGTAGGGCTTACGGAAAACTGGAGGAATGTCCCAGGACACAAGGAAGTAAAAGGATAAGGAAATCAACTGGAACATGGCCAAAGGAAGCATGCAAATAGGCAATGGATGGAGAAAGAGACCCCTGAAGAAAGAGCAAGTGGAAATAGGAGGAAACATAAGAGATTGAGAACAATTCCTCCTACAGCCTTCTAGTAAGTTTGACTGCAACAGTGGCAAGTTTTGATGAGAGTGATAATAATAATTGCATATTATGAATGTTTTAACTAGCATGGCAGAGAAACAAAGATAGTACTTATGCTTCCAACTGGCTTTCATGGCTATGCCTGTAACCGCAACTTAATCTGCAGGAATTAGAAAGTAAAGCATTTCACAGCAAGGAGATAAAATTTTATCACCTGCTAATTGCTGCAGAACAAGCTGCCCTCAACGCACAGCTATAGGGAGCAGCTGAAGATCAGTAGCCTTTGGCCTTTGCATATGTTATCTGAGTAATTTGTAGAGCAACTAGGTGTAGAGTACTATCCCCATATCCCAGAAGAGTAGCAAACACAAGAGAGACTTGCATCATCTTAAATGCTAACATTTATTGTGATGAAATGGAGGAAATCAAGCCAAAGGAGGTGATTTCTCCAAGCCCCTGTCTCTTTAAGCAGTGAGACCGGCTCCCAAAGATTGAGATGTTCGTTTTTTCTGGCGTGCGTTCCCTGTTCCTGCTGAAGTCCGCAAAACCTCCAAGCCCATCGATCCCCCCACGGGACCCCTGCTATAGCTTCCCAAGTTTAACGTCGACAAAAATAATGCCAGCTAGACTTTGAAGTTGCAGAAAGAGAAATACATTTTACTTATGTGTCGGACATCAGTAAAACGGACATAAATGCAATATGCCTCCAAGGAGACCACAGAACTTGTGCAATTTGTATGTCTGGGCTTGATCAGTTATACAGTTGAACATGCAAATATGGAATTGGCAACAACAAATAAAAACATTGGCAACTTGCTATTGGCAGTTTTGGTGATGTGAGACATCTGATTGGTGGTCCTTCTTTGCTGCTGCTCCCCCTCCCCTCCAGTGTGACCCCAGCCAAGGGTCAGGGAAGGGAAGGAAAAGTGATTACAAAGGGTAGTCAGATGCAAACATGGGTAATAATGGCACCAATATTAAGACAAGATTACAATAGGGTTGGCACATTTAAACAGGAGGTGTTTACACAAAAGCAGAAAGGAGACATTTAAACCAGACAAATTTAGCCACAAGTGCTTGACACATTTGATTGCTTGAAACAACAGTTATCAATGTGGTAAGTACTTACACAGGAACATGCAAACCTTAAGAGTTGGAATCTTCCCTTCCCTACCTTCCTTCTAATCCAATCATCTAGTCTAGCAGGAAGGGAGTCTGCATTTGAATGGTACAGTAGTAGTGATAAGATTCACAATAGATACAGAAGACAAAGGCAGGTACAGTCTTTAAACCTTCTCTGCAACATTTTAACACACCCTTTTCCTCCGTCTGCTGAGAAAGCACTATAGATGCTGAGAAAGACATCTATCCAGTCAAAGCCTTGTTCCTTTTAAAACTGTTCCATGCCTTTCCTAAACACAACACTTTGTTTCTTTTACAAAATTACTTTAATGCTCCAGCCGTTTTTGCTGCCGTTTTAAACTTTGGTGGGGAGACCTCTTGGCTTAGCCCAAAAAGACTTTCCAGGTGACTCTTGGGCAGATTAGAATGTAAATTGAATCAGGCAGGACTTGTTCTCGCCATGCCCTTTTGTCAGATATCCAGATTTGCATCAAAAGACCCTGAGGTAACGGAGATGGTCAGACGTCCCTGGCACCAATTCTTAATGGTCTGCATTGTCTTGTGCTATCACCTGAGGATCACCTGTGTGACCTCCTTGCAGGATAGCAGCTCAGAACTCCCAGGATGAAATCCAAAATGGAGTTAGGACTGTACACATGTAAGGGAAGGAGAGGGTATTCTCAACACTGCCTCCCCCTTGATGGGGTCCATAACTGTTCCCATCACATCCTGGTCTTGCCCCTTCCCAAGTCCTGCATTAGGTGTATCTGGTTACACCTCCATCTGACCATCATGAGCATAGCAATCACAAGTATTACCTGTAGGCCAAAATAACCACAATGGGGTACAAAGCCACATTAAGGAGGCTCTCAACAGTTGGACTTCAGCCAAGAAGTGTTTTCCCACCAAGAGTTGCTGCTGGCTGCTTTTACTGTTGCCAGAACCTCTACTGTTTGCTGGCTACTGTGCTACACTACAAGGGTGGTGTTCTTGCTTAAAGCATTCAGCTTCAGAAGCTTATATAAAAATAGACACATGACTTGTCCCACAACAGTGACATAAGATTTTGTGGACCAGAGATCATCAGATGCATTTTGTACTCCCAGTTGGAGATTCAGTATCTATCTGTGTGTCTATATATACACTATAATTGAATACTGTTGACGCAAAGGGCCATGAAATCCAAGCTATTCCTATCCATTCCTATCCAAAATGTGAATAAGGCAAGCACAGTGACCATTCCCAACTGCAATTACCAACCAACACAATCTGCCTTGTTTCAGATGCTAATTTAACACCTGTATAAGAAGAGAAACCCTGGTCTTGATTGTGCCCTAAGTGGTTAGAATCAAGCTGCTGACTATGTTAGTCCACCGATTTCACACTGGAGCCTTCTTGCACATTGCTACCCACAGAGTTCATAGATGAGGGGAGGGCTAGTGCTAGGATGGGTGTGGCTTTGAAGGCATGTTATGTCACATGTCCCAATACGAAGGCCCTCAGAGCGGAGACTGACCTGACACAGAGGCCAAACCAACAAAGAGGCCCTCAAGACTGCACTGGCAAAATAGCCAGTGCAGATTTGAGGAGACCCATAGGTGGGCCTGTATGCTTTACGAACATCCCCTTTTCCCGAGGAGCCTCCTACAGCTGTTGCGGCACCCTTAGGTGGTTATTTGGGTACTGCTGCACCTACAGCGCCCAGGCAGCTTAGAATTGGACTGCCCAGCTCTGTCAATGGCTAGATGGACAACTCTCCATGACCCTTATGTAGGTTGCCTTCAAGGCAATCGGAACCAATCCCCACCGCTACAGGGGCCACCCATCCTTCTACTCCTAAGCTTTTTTAAAGCAGATGGAGCAGAAGGGGAGGCGGATGGCTGCTTTCTGAAATGGGCAGAAGTTCTGCCAGCTTCTGCCCTTCTGGGAAATTTAAAGGGGCAGACGCTCAGAGCATTGCACTCTGCACGTCCACCCCTTTCCAAAGTGGTTCATGCCGCTTTGGCAAGTTTTATTAAAGGGGCAGCCCCCTGATAGTGATATCAATACGTCACTGCAATAACTGCGGGGGGGGGGAGCTAGGTCCTGGCTCCCAGACTGGGAGAGAGCCAGGACTGCCCCCTGATGCCTTGAGCTCCATGATGGAAGAAAGGAAACCTGTTATAAATAAAATCTGAGACAGAAGGCCAGTAGTAGTAGTAGTAGTAGTAGTAGTGTGTTTTCCCTATAATCTGATGGTCTACATTTTAATGAGGGAACCTCTTTAGCTTGCAATGTACTGTTAGCAAAACTCTGGTACATGAAGTTAAGAAACAGATGTGTTGTTTTAAGTTTATGGCCAGCATGACAGGTCATTCTCGTCTTATATTTCATGCTCTGTCTCTTTCTCCTGAGTGATCTAATAATAACCAAGATTTCCACTCCAAAAGCTTCCCCGTTTATCATTTTCCCTGTCAGAATCTCTGTGCAATTATTGTCAGCCAGAGACTTGGAAATTGCTTTAAAAGTAAATCTAATTTAATGCCAAAGTCTTTAAAAAAAACACAGGTAACAAGACCACCCTTGATGTTCCAGCACCGAGTACATTCGGGGATACTGCCGAACAAGATAGGTTCTCAATGAAACAATTAATACAATCAATTTCGCTTTGCATTTTCCCTTGTCTCCAAAATTGAGTCATTAATCTTTAGGACTGCAATGTTGTCATCCACGCAATTCAATTAAGAGAGCTCATTGCTGTTTTGTTAGCACTGAAGAATGCAGAAATAACAAGCAACTTTGTCCCTCCTACAAAACCAGTTGGAACATAAAGACAGCAAGCAAACAGGAAGGCTAAAGAAAGACATATGTTTGCTTCATTATTTGTTTTCTTTGGAGGGGGGGGCACAATCCCAGGCCCTGAGTGCTTGTCCCATCCATTATCAGAAGAGAAAATGCTTGTACAGTGTACTCCCCTTTTAAGCAGAGTTTCCATCATTTCTTGAGAAGGAACTGTCCAAGGGCACACCAATTCAGTAGTGTCTTGCAGATTAAGGGTCTCTGTATAGAACTCAACAACAACAACAACAACAACAACAAGACGTTCCCCACTTATTTCAAAGGAGGTAGCAGCTCAACATAAAGAAAATCCATGGACTCCATCATTGAAGCAGATGTGGAAATATAATGGCTACTTGCTTTACAATAGTAATTTGTATTAGTAATACAATACTAATGTAGTAGTAATGTATTAGTATACAATAGTAATAGGGCAGAAGATTTAGCCGAGAAGGGCAGAAGATTTAGCCGAGAGGGTTAATGCCTCCATTTGCCTGAAGATAACAACTGAAGATCTCAAGGTCGTGAGCCCGGGACTGCCGGAAGTCTCTGCGAGCAGCAGACCTTGGAAACTGCGACTGATTAATAAGCTGAGTTTCAGCTGCCTCGTGGGAGGAGGAGTGTGCTGAAATCAGCTGCATCTCTGGTGGCAGCAGGGAAGCCTCATCAGCCAGCAGATGACAGACGGGTGGCTAAAGAAAGAAGGCTAAATCCAGAAAGAAAGATCTGTAGGAGTGTTGTTCTTGGAAGATAGAACATTCTATAAATTGTAAAAACCTTTGGGTTTGTGAGAAAGTCTGCCTATGTAAACCGCCTTGAGTTCAATCATTAGAGAAATCTAGTGATCTTAAGAAAGGCGGTATATAAATAAATGTATTATTATTATTATTATTATTATTATTAATCCATTCTGGAGAGACTGAAATATTGTAATGTGAACCAAATACTGCATTGTTTTTGGAAGTTCAAGTTTATGCCACAATCTTATCCCCCACATGTGCCAGTGTACTCCACCAGGGCTAGCTACAACCTGCAGAGCAGGTAGGTCTGGCACAGGGGGTGAATTAGGGTGGGGGGCAGTGAAAGGGTGGGGTGGGCAGATCAGGCCCAGGAGGGGGCAGGATCTGGGGTATCAGCATGGGCTATATCCAGAGGTGTCATTCAAATGATTTAGGAACAGGAACTCACTTTTGATTGGCACTTGTCGGGAACCCGGAACCAGCCACGGAGCCCGTTAGGATCCGGAACGCCCGTTCTGGTCCATTCCCCCTGAATGACATCACTGGCTATATCCTATCGCCCTTTCTGGGCCTGCTCCACAAATACGGTTCAATGCAGAGTTGCAGCAGCAATATCACTGGTGCAGGCCCACATTGACCCATTGCGTTGGCTGGTGCTTAGTGAGGAATGGGGACGAAAGTCCCCTTACCCCAAGGAAACCTCCAGCCTGCAAAATTCCCCACGTGACGCAGCAGAAGCCTCACTGGAGCTTGGCGAACATGGGTAAGATTGGGCTGCTCACAACTTCACTCTCTAAGAGGTTATTTAAAAGGTGACTATTGTGCTCTTTGGAGGCCATGGTTATCAGTTTACATGATATTATAAAACACAATTTACAAGGCTATGGTTGCAATCCTCACCAACGTTCCAGCAACGGGGTAGGGGCAATGTAGCTTTGAGGTAAGTGAACAAACATTCCCTTACAGTGCAGAAAAGTTGGTGAGGATTGTGCCCTTCCTGCAGTGTACAGTATATGGCCACAATATTTACAATGCTGCTACTGGCCAAAGTGCTTGCATTCACATTGCAGATTGGCTTACCCACATGGTCTTGTTGGATGCAAACATGAATCCATTGTAAAGTGAATAATTTATGGTTTAGAAGAGAACGTTGTTTTACTATGGAAATTTCACTGCAAATTGATTTGATTGTAAAGTGAACCCATTGTCAAATGAGGAAGGACACCCAAGTATAATAGTTTCCAAGCTAGGTCAGTAGGATTCTTTTGGATCTCACTCTTCACTTGATAGCACCAAGTTCTAAAACTTGTTCCTGGTAAACCTTCCTTTTGTGAAAAAAATGCATATTGCAAAGTTGCAGTACAACCTCATGCAATGGGCCCACAGTGGAACAATGAGAAATCTCACTGCTTTGGACAACTGGGTTTTTTCCCCCTTCTAGAATTGAATATCTTAAGGTTGAGTTAGTTTGTTCCCTGGAGTTGTCTTCATTCTATTGGCATTGTACCAAATGGATGTTAGCCCTGCACCAAGGGAATTTTGAGATGCTCTTTATACTTTTGCAATAACCACATCATTGAAGTTGAATGGTAGCCTAGGGTCCAATTAGTTAAACATGGTTTTTATTATTTTTTTTACAGGCCTTGCACTCTTTCTTTGCTCTTCATTGTTTCCTGCTTAGTTCACATTTTGTTAAGTGATACACTTCTGTATATGTCTCTATGCAAAGCTGTCCCTTGGGTAGGGCAACTGGGGCAGTGCCCTGGGCCCCATACCTTCATGACCAATATATGGCCATAATAAGGGGGCACACACTGATTGAGTTGCCCCAGATGCACACTCTGTATGCACCTTTCTACGGATGGCACTGTCAACACATCCACAGCTAAACAAAGACTGATGTTTGTGTGCTGCTCAGCAACTTGTTTAAGGGCACAATCCTAATCTGGAGTTAAACCAGGTCAGCAAAGTTTGGCTGCTCTGGCTCTGACACAAAAGGCCACTCACTGACGGTAAATGTGCAAGGCATTTTTAGACTGCCTTGTGCTTGATGTGGACAACTTCTGCTCCTGGTTTAGGGAATATTTTACGATGGAGCTGGAAAAGCTAGCAAAATATTTGCAGACTTTTAAATTAGTTTCGGTCTCTTTGTTTCCCACATGGCTATGGTAATTGCATTACAATTTACAGTTATTTTCAGTATTAATGGTGGTGGCCTTTGGGAAATAGTCTGCTGTGGTTTTATTGTTACTATTTTAAACACTATGGATAAAAAACCTGTGCACATAAATTTGTTTTTGGACCAATTGCATTTTAAAGGCAGAAAAAAAATCTTACAGATTGCTCTCTGAGGCTACCATGAGCTGGTTCACAGGGTGCAATCCTAAACTTAGTTAGGCCAGCATAAGCTAAGCCAGCAAAATTTGGCCAGCACAAGGGACACTGTAAGGTATGTTTGGACCACGCTCAGGGGGCAATCCTAAACAGCGCTGGATTAGTGAGGCTGGCTGGCCAGCGCCAAATCCAGCACTGCTAAGGACGGGCTGGAGCCTCCCCGTGGCAAGGGAACATGCACTCCCTTACCGTAGGGGTAAGGGAGTACCGTAGGTACCGTAAGGTACCGTAGGGCTGCACGGCCTCGCTGATGGGCTTAGGATGTGGCTGTATGGCCACCTCCCAAGCCCGCCCACATCCCGCCTCCCGCCTCCCCCCCCTCCCACCAATCCCCATCCCAAAATGGGACAGAGAATCCCTTGGGCCGACCAGTTGGCGCAAGGGAGGCTCTCCATCAGTGCTCTGAAGCCGACGTGCAAGCAGCGTTGGCTTCAGAGCTTCAGCGCCAACGAAGGGGTGTTGTTCGGCACCTGCGCACCGGTGCTCCACCCCTTGCATTGATGCAATGACGTCCCATCGACGCAAGGGGCACACTAGGATTGCGCTGCCCGAGTCTGAGAGGCCAGCACACAGACATGAGCCATCCTCCCTGACTCCGAGAGTAGTCCAAAAATGCTTTATGGTGGCCCTTGTGCTAGCCAAACTTTGCTGGCTTAGCTTATGCCGGCATAACTCCAGTTTAGGATTGCTCTCTCACCCAAAAGGGAATCTTGCCTGCCTAGTCAAGTGGGCAGGTGCCCACTTGACTCCCTGCAGATAAACATAACATACAATGTGAGCACTTTGTCAATATCTATAGCCAGTGATGTCATGCTGGGGGTACGCAAGTACCGGTTTCTAGGATTATGGCTGGCCCCGCCCATTCGCCCGCCCACTCGTCGACTCTGCCCCCTGCAACCTTTGAATTTCCTGCATGTTTGAGTTGCCTGCACGTTCTCAGAGCCAGGCAGGCAGACAGGCAGCAAGCATAGCCTTGCCTTGCCTTGCCACTGAAAAATGAGCTGCTCTGGGGTTTTGGAACTGTTGGGTCACTTTAACATGATGCCAGGCCTCCTTAACATGTGCTAGGGGTGCTGTGGAATACTGTTGCAACTGTTGGGTCAGTTTAAAATTGTCTGAGGCCTCAAAAAGGGCTTTTTTCATGTCACTTCCTGCCACGACCTCACTTCCGGCTTATGATGTCACTTCTGGTGGGCGGGTCTCGACACATGCCAATCAACAGTGAGTACCTGTTCTTAAATCATTTAGATGACACCACTGTCTATAGCCCTTTCAGACAAGTAATATACAGAGGAATTAAATCCCAATTAAATCGTATGTGGATGCTGCACTGATGTCACACGGATGCCAGCTTAATGTTCATCACGTCCACATCCGAACAATGGCCAGCAAGTTTGGGGGGGGGGAGGAGGGGAGACAGCGAAGTCCAAGGAAGGTCCCACCAGCTCAGCAACATGGGCTGACATCAGCAACGATGCCTTGGACCATCGTTAAGCATGAACGTTAAACATCGTTAAGCATGCTGGGTAAGCATGAACCTTCTTTTTCAAAAAAAAAAAAAAAACCCAAATGTGGCTAGCCAGAAACAAATGTGGCTTCCAACAGATTCTTCCTCTGTGTTCTTTAGAACTTTGAATTGCTTGGAAGCCTCTCGCAGAAGAACGGCATCTTGAGTCAGAGAAAGAGGAAATGTAAAATAGACTGAACATGTTTCCTTGACAACTACTTGGCAAACAAGGTCAAGTAAAAAGGGAGCTATAAAAATTTGCCCTGGTAACATCTTGGAATTTATTTGTTTTTTAATGACAACCCAACAGTAAGAAAGCAGTCATCCTAGTGATGCTGGAGAGGAGGGGAAGCTCTCTCTCATATAGGCTACTGAGTAAGCGAAATCATAACACAGCCCCATAGTAATGTACTTTTCAGAGTGCAGGGAGTGTGACACGTCCCCCAAACCCCCAAGCTTCATACATGAATTGATGTCTGTCTTACTGCCTAATTAGAACACAGAGCTCCTGACGTTGGACCTTTGTTCTCCTATCTCACTTCTGTTCCAAGCCAGAGGAATCCACAAAACAGCCGGGAAGAAGGTCTCACCATCATTTGCATCATTGAAACTTCTAATTTGCCAGATAATGGACCAACGAGAAAGCTGCTGTGCCAAACCAAAGCAGTTTGAAAAAACACTTCCATTCTTGTAGCCTGGAGGAAGAATAAGCCTCATGGTATTCTGTGAAGAAACAACACAGTTATAATAATTAGATGCTTCTTTTGGGGCCATGATTGAAAATAACAGGTTCTACAGCAAAATAGGTGGGGGTTGGATATGTTAGGAATGAAAACCTCGTTATTGTAATTAAGGCTCTGTTTTTTGCAGGAAATGTGTGACTAATAAGGGCTGCATGCAGGGCTTTTTTTTCCTAGACAATACCAAATTGTATAAAGAGCCTTTAAATAGAGTCACACACCACAGCAGTGGTCCCAATCTCTTGTTTATTGCCTGGCAAAGTGGATTACGTTTTGCAGTTAGAAAAGCTTGCAGCCCTTGTCTTGTCTGCCCGTACGTGCAAACTCCAGTTTTGGCAACAGTGATCTGCGTAGCATCTGACAGACATAGAGCAGAGGTCTCCAAACCTTGTAGCCCAAGGGCCACATCGAATGTCTGGCACGGTGTCAAGGGCCGGAAAAATAGATACAATTTAAATAAATGCATTAGAGACGGAAGTTAGATGAATGAATAAATGGGCTCAAAGTTCCAGGATCCCTCCAAGCAGCAACACACAACACAGACATATTGTAATGGACTCCCATTTCCCCACCCCACAAGCAGCTCACTTAAATGTGCTGGAGGAAATATCTCGGAACGAGCAGATCACAGGAAACACCCAGAGCATGTTCTCAGGGCCGGGAATCCTCCCCCACCCTCAGAAAGCCGTCCAAGGCCTTCAGAGCACCCAAAAACATCCGTGTTCTTTGAATATCCAGGAAGCAGTGGCGGATCTAGGGGGTGGCAGGGGGGCAAGAGCCCTGGGTGCCATCTTGGGGCCGTCTAGGGGGGCGCCAGTGGCCCCTGCAACATTGTGCGGGTAGACCTGGGCTCCAGGTCTACCCATTGGGACCAGCTGCGAGTAGACCTGCACTCCCTTGAAGGGAGCCCAGGTCTACCCGCGGCCGTTTCTAATGGGTAGACCAGGGCTCACTCGAGGGAAGGCCAGGTATACTCGCGGCCGTTTCTAATGGGTAGACCTGGGCTCCCTCAAGGGGTCCCATGGGGGCGCACTTCTATTGGGTGCCCCAGGCGCCATTTTGACTAGGTCCGCCCCTGCCAGGAAGTGATGCTTCTCGGCCTTCTGAAGATATTCTGAGGCCCCCGGCCCACAGAATAGTCTCTGCACACAAGCAGGAGGGTACAGCCTGTGCCAGCAAGGTCAGGAGGGCCAGAGGCTCAGAGGGGACCCGAGGCTTGCTGAGGGCTGGATAGAGGCTCTCCAGGGGCCGCATCTGGCCCCCGGGCCAGGGTTTGGAGACTCCTGACCTAGAAGAAACCACACAACCCATGATCAGTCCTACCCAGGAGCAGAGATGAATAGCCCAGCCCTGTTGAAAGGCAGTGCCGGCATTTTGCAGCAGTACAGGGCGCTGGCTCACTAGAGGGAAGGCCAGAGCCCAGCGCAGGGGTGGGACATGATGTGGGGGGGGCAGAGCAGGGAGGAGAGGAGGTTGGGTGGGACCAGGAGGGGGCCAGGTTCAGCTGCAGCGGTGTACCCAGCCTCCAAACCCCCTTCCTGGGCCTGATCCACCTGCATGGAACAACTAGGGTGAGCAGTGATCTAGCTGGCACAGGTCCAAGCTGTTGGTGCTGTTGAAGCTTACCCCAGGCAAAGGGGTCAAATTACCTTACCCTGAGGAGACCTCCAGCAGCTGAAAATCTCCCATGGGAATCGCCAAACCAGCACTGCTGCATCTCCACACAGGGATTTAGGTAGAATTGGGCTGTAAATGTTATTTAAAAAAACTTTGGTCTAGAAGAGTTGATCTTGGAACTAACCACAGGACCTTGTGCAAGTTGAAAGTATGGCTAAACCAATAGGGAACAGTGCTATCCAATTCAAAATACAGGCATGCCCCAGTATCCATTGATTTGGGATCCATGTTTCAGTTATCCATGGATACTGGGCATCCTATTAAAAAGATAGGGAAACATTGAACAGATCTCTTGGTTTTAACCTTGTTGCAACAAACCCACTGATGCTCCCCTATCTTTAAAAAGACACCCCCAGTATCCATGGTTTCAAGTATCCACTGTGAGGTCTGGAACAGAACCCCAGAGGATACTGGGGCATGCCTGTATATGTATTCGGAAAGTTACTAAAGAGGTCCAATATAGACAATCTGGAGTTTAAAGAAGGAGACTTCTCAAAAATGAGGTGACTCGTAAAAAGGAAGCTGGAAGGGAAAGTGAAGAGGGTCGAATCCCTCCAGAGTGCATGGAGGTTATTTAAACCATAATAATGGAAGCTCAGTGGGAGCAACGACTAATAGAAAAGGCACTATGAGGTTCAGGAGACTGCCAGCAAGGCTCATGAGCATCAGGGGCATTGCGTGGCGGGGCCTGGGGGGGCTGTCGCCCTGGGTGCAAAATCCTTAGGGGTGTAAAAATTTGCACCCGTAAGATTTGAGGCCGGCAGCACCTGTCCCCATGGAGAACACAGGCATTCTCTTTGGAGGCAGGGTTCTGCAGGCCTCAGTGTGCCTCCCCCGGCTTCAGTTAAGGCCAGGGAAAGGCACTGAAGCCCCACCTCTCTCGCTGGCACACCTGCCCTGGTACACACATTGCCATGGTCTGGACGGTTCAGTCTGAGCCACAGCAACATGCGCCCCCACCCGCTTCCCGGGCTTGGGAAACGGGTGGGAATGCCTGGCATGCTCGCTTCTGCAGCCCAGGCAATTTTGAAATCACCCAGACCACAGTCCCACAAGTGATACGTGGGAGGGGGCACAACACGTGCCTTGCCCCTGGCACGGGGAAGGAATGCTATGCCCCTGATGAGCATGGTTCCTGTTAAGCTGCATGTGCAGTTAAGCAGCTGCACAACTCAAAGCCAAGCTCCACACAGCTCGGAGCTTGGCTGAATGGGAAGTCGCCAGCAGTAAGACACAGACCCCTTACAAGGAACAGAGCTCATGCGTGGGGTCAAGGAAGCTATGAAAGGCAAGAAGCCTTCCTTCAGAAAAAGAAAATCTTACCCAGATGAGGAGAACAAAAGGAACACAAACTCTGAAAAAAGGCATGTAAGCTGACAATAAGGAATGTGGAAAAAGAAATTGAGGAGTGTGTGGCTAAGAACAGTGTGACGAACCATAAAAATGTCTCCAATACATCAAAAGCAGGAAAGCTGCCAGGAAGGCAGTTTGACTGCTAGATAACGAGGGAGTGAAAGGAAGTGTAAAGAGGCAATGGATATGGCAGAATGATTAGGGTAGAGACCCATGCCTCAACTGACCTCAGGGAATACGTGAGATTCTAGAGAAGCAGTTCCCAAACGTTTCACCACTGCAACCCACTTTGTCAGCCACGGCAGCCATAGTGCACCCCAGAATGCCTTCTGGTTTCTAGGTCGTGTCCCAGAATACAACACCAAAAGGCATTCTGGGGCACAACACAGTCAATGAAGTGGGTGGCGCGCTGGCACAACCTGGAAGCTGCAAGACATTCAGGGGTGCAATGTGGCCCAGAATGCCTTGAGGCTTCTGGGTCATACCGGCCCTGTTACCCTCCAAAAATCCTCCACAGTTTGAGAACCAGTGTTCTTGAATATATTGATAAATTCAAAATCAACAGATCACTAGGTTCAGAGGGCATCCTCCTAAAAGTCCATGAAGAACTCAAATTGCAGCTCTTCTCACAAAAAAAATATGTAACTTTCTCTTTAAATCAGTCTCTGTGCTGGAGATTTGGATGGCAGCCAGCGTAATGCCAGTATTTTAGAAAGGATCCAGGGGAGGGGTCTGGGAAATTGCAGGCCACACAGCTTAACTTCTGTTCCAGGTAAATTGGCGGAAAGCATAATTGAAGATACAATTATGATGCATTTAGAAAAATGAACCTGGCCATAGGAAATTCAGCATGATTTCTGTAAAGGTAAGTCTTAATCTTCTAGGGTTTTTTTGAGAATGTCAACAGGAATGTGGATAAAGGAGATCCCGTAGACATTCTATAACTGGACTTTCAAAAAGCTTTTCTCTCAAAGGCTTTTGCACAAACATAATATGAAATAAGAGGACACATCCTTTCGTAGTTTGATAACTGGTTAAAGAACAGGAAGAAAAATAATAATGGAAGAAAATAAGAACAGTGGTTCCTTAAGGATCTGTCACTCAGATGTCATTCTAATCTGTCACGGGACCTCATTCAGGGCGTAATCCTAACCTGGAGTTAGGCCGGCACAGTTAGGCCAGCCATGTTTGGCTGGCACAAAGGCCAACATAATATATGTTTGGACCACTCTCTGAGTCAGCGAGGCCAGCACACAGACATGCGCCATCCTCCCTGACTCCAAAGTGGTCCAAACACGCTTTACGGTGGCCCTTGTGCTGGCCAAACTGCACCAGCCTAACTCCAGGTTAGGATTGCACTCTCAGACTCAGTGCATACATTACACATACTGGGTGCCCTAATAAAGGGGTTGTGGAATGGGTGCCCTAATGGCAAAATGCAACATTGAGCCAGTATTTCAGCTATTGCTGGTTCATCCTGGTGATTACTCTGTGACGTACTATGTGATGTGGAGAAGACATGCCCCATGGGCAGCTTGGTTTCCTGTGCAGCAATTTTTTGAAATTTAGCTCAATGCTAGAATAGACACTGGGGTACAGGAGGGAGAGATATACCAGGGCCAGCACTGAGATTATATTTTGTTAATAGACTCAGGTGCTTCAGGGCACCGAGTCTCTTTTTGGCTGAGTATCTTCTTTGATCAGAGACTTTGGGGTTTCCTTGGCCTGTGGCCTACCACCTGCTTAACCTCTTCAGGAATGAGCAGCCCCATCCTTACAGCCCATTGAGCTGACACACGTCATCTAGGTTGGCCCAGCGCTGTTGCAAACATTCCATAAGGCACAACTGCACCAGTGCAATGTGCACAGGGCTGACGCAGGCAGTCGTGTCAAGTCCTGCAATGCTGCCGCGACTGACAGGTAGGTCAGTCCCACATTGGCTAAGTTTGGCCAGTGTGGGGCCATTTCTGGATGAGGGGAAGGCGGGAGGTAGGGCAGAACAGGGCGGAGGGAGGGCGTTCCGGCAGGTGTGGTGGCCCAGGAAGGAGCCTGGATCCAGCAGTTATGCCCAGCGGTGTTATGCTGCCGGAACGCTGGGCTGGACATCCGGGTGATCGACAGCCTGCCCGTCGCGTTCCGAAGCGTTACGCCATTTGCGTAACATACGCAAGCGGCGTAATTGGTTACGCAAACGGCGTAACGCTCCGGAACACGACGGGCGGGCTGTCAATCACCCAGATGTCCCGCCCAGTGTTCCGGCAGCATAACACCGCTGGTTATGCCTGATCCAAACCTCCATCCCTGGGCCACACGGCCCTGATTCAGGCCACTGCGGGCTTGTTGACCTGTGCCTGTTAAATAGCAAGTGCAGATCCAACAATCTCCATCAGCCCGGCTGAGGAGACAAACATCTCCTTGCCCCATGGAGGCTTCAGCAACCTCCCAACCAGTGCTTGATACAGTGCAGGCCAGCTGGCCTGCCTGTTCCAGAACAGGTTAGGATTGCGCCCCGAGTCAGACTACGCAGGGCTATACTGGCCAGCTGGTAGAAAAGTGGAGGACTGGGGTGGAACTGCTTGCTTATGAACTTGCTCCAGAAAGGTCACTCTGAGACAACTGCAGGAGTTGGTGGGATATTTAAGTGTTGCCTGTAAGGTGGTTGCCCCAGGGAGGGCTTTTATGCACAATTGGGGGATGCCATGATATAGAGCCATATCACCACATTAGGATGACGGTCCAGATTGTTGCAGTTTCACATCTCACAGTCCAGAACTGGCTGAAACTGGCAT
>JAJKFI010000018.1:10726343-10750916 GCA_029204185.1 Lerista edwardsae | reverse complement strand
GGTCTCCAAGCCCCCAACTCTGCTACTAGGTACACAAATACACAACACAGATGAGGGACAATTTGCATACTTGGCTGGAAACTCTGAGAAAATGAAGCCACTGGAAAATATACTACGTTGGGGGGTGAAGGGGGTCTGTTGCTCTCCCCTTGCCAGATGTAAGAGGGTGGGCTGCCCTTGGCTCTCCGATTCTTGAATAAGAGCTACCATGGTGCTGGAGTTGGAACGCCATATGCAAAGACTGAGAGATCAAACTATAGGGGGGGAAAGGGTTCTGTCAAACATGCTGTACTGTAAACAACAGTGTTTTTGTTTGCAGTTTTTGCCAGATGGATGAACGGCCTCAAATGCGCCGAACAGAGGCTTTGCAAAGCACTTTCAAAGGTATGCATTCTACCGCAAAGATGCGCAACACCTGCACAAAGAAGACAGTGTCATTTGCCCATAGAGGGTCACAGCTCACATTGTATCTATGCCAGGCAGCCAAATATTTAAAATGACAACAAGAAGAGTGTAGTGTATGATCTAGAATGCATCCCAACAAAAAAGCTCCTCTGTGGTATGTTTATGTAATTTTTTTTTCGTCTAGCCTTGATTTGGCTCATTAGTCTCTCCTGTGTTGATCAGTTGAGGTGCAACTTCAAATGTGACATTTGAAAGGAGGCTGCAATGGCAGGCACATGTTCTTGGGTGTAATTCCCAGTGAAATCAATGGGAAGGGGCTCAGAGTAAACATGTTTAGGACTGAACTAGGTGTCTCTAGTGTAGATGTACTTGTGTGTACGTTTGCACTCTGTCCAGACATTGTACAACTTCCCTGGCAATCCCAAGACCAAACCCTGGAGGGGTGCCTGAACTGGGGCACAACCAGCTGCAGGCAGCTGTTCCCTCTACACTCCAACATACATCTGGGGGAAGAAGGGGTGCAAAATCTCTCAAGAATCTATGTTGATGGAATAAGGAAGTGTTTTTATTCTCTTACCTGCTTATCTGCCCGCATGCAATACTAGCAAAACGTTGATCTGGCAGAAGTTTCCTCCTGCCTGAAGGGAAATGAAAACAGTTCAGAACACGAGTCCTGGCAACAGTGGAATGATCAGATTCAAGAATGATAAATTCAGCAGGCAAATCTCCTTGAAATGTTGTTCCCATTGGTTGTTCGCTCCCAGAATTGTCCCTAAAAGAAAAAAGTGTCTTTAAAATTCTTCCTAATCACAAAAATGTGTGCCTATGGTCTTTTTCCTCATTACTTTCTTACATGCATCTTAAAGATGAATTCAGCAAAAAGCTAACACTGGAATTTGCCCTGTGTTAAGATGCAGGCGGGTTTCAGACATTCCATTCTCCCTGAAACCCTGCAGAATATTCTTCAAAACTTCGTTGCAAGTAATTTGAAAGGGCCTATTTTTAACTCTCCTTTTATTGATTTGCTTGTCAGTTGTAGCTGATCTGCTTGGGGGCCATAAGCGTAACAAGATCTTGCCACATATTGGGGATTTGTGACTGATGCATTCCTTACATGCCCCCAGAGCCAAACAAATTGCCTGCCCTTGATTTAGAGCCTGTAATGGTGTTGCCATATAATCTAAATGACCAGAAAAGCATTTGAAGAAACCAAAGATATGATCTTCCTGCTTCTTTTAGTGTCAGGAATTGTAGTGCTGACAAAGCTGTCATTGGCTCTGATGGCACCTGGAGTGGGGTGACATCCCTGCATCACCGCATGTCCTGCATGTCCCCTGCCACACCTGCCGCATCTGGAATCTTTCCATTTAGGAGCAATTCTGAAAGCAAGGGAGGGAGGGTGGATGACACAAGGCAGCAGCCTCAGTGCTCATCTACAAACACTGGCCCAGGCAGCCACCATGTGCCACCCCATAAACAGTCCACCTCCGAGTGCAGAGTTCTACTTTGCAACAAATGCTCAGATCCAGAGGCCAAACCGTAATACTTTACTTTGGTACTCTTCTTTCTACCCAACAGGATCAAATCCAACAACCTAAATCCATCTAGCCCAGCACTGTCTATATTCCGACCGACTGTGGCTACATAGCAAGCCAGAGGCATAACTAGGACAGAGTGTGAGCGGCAACTGCAATGGGTGCTAGGCCAAGGGGGAGCTTATTACTGCCTCTGAGGCTCTGCTCTAGATAGGGCCCCCCTGTTCCTTCTCCTATGGAGGCTCCCCTTCAAGAGGTGCAAACCTGCAGCAGTGAGTGAACCCAACCAGACATGATATGATGTCACTGCCCAGGCGCCAGGGCAGAGCATTATGCTAGGGCAGTGCATTGAATCAAGCAAATGGTTTTCCCAGGTCTTTTGCCATAAAGATCCTTTAAAAAAAAAAGTATTGGTCGTATCAGTGACTAAACCTGTCATCTTAGACATGAAAAGCACATCCTGGATCACTGACCTGTAGGCTCTTTCCAGTACACTAAAGGTTATTTTGTTCTACCAGCGAAAATCATGTCAAAAACATGACAGCAGAGACACACTGATGCAATAATCTCCATCCAATTTGCAAAGAAACGCGACTTCAAACTCTGATGCGGGTTCCGCTACACTGGACTTTACTCCCACATCCAGCAACAACACAGATTAAAATCTTCTGCTATCTGACTTTAACGCTGAATGCCAGAAAAGGTCTCCCAGGCATTGTTGCTGCCTTTCTGAACAGGGCAGTTCGGTGACATCGGTTATTGACTGGCATCCCCTGGAGAATGCATGGATTGTTCAGTATCGATGGCTCTCCAGCGGTCTTCAGATGTTAGTATCATACAAGGACTGCCGTTATGCATACATTTATGGAAAAAAACATGGAGTGCACTACATTTTGGAGTGCTTCTGGTATTCCATGAAGACTTTATGGAGACCTTGCGTGCTTTTCCTCACATGGGCCCATCATAGGAAGTAACACCTCCATTCCTAGAAGATGAGGACAGGAGGGGGGATGATGACACAGAGGAACCTTTGTCCGGTAAGGAGCAGAGGGCACCCTTGGGGGTGGGGGCTGGGAGGTGGGCTTGTAAAAATATTGTTAAGCATATTTTGCTGACAGTCAACCCATAACCCCAAGGATGCTCATTAACAAAGCTTTTACTGTGCTGCTTTTGTAAGAGGCCTCTAATAAGGAAGGCTGGCGAAAAGTCAGCAGTCCCAGAGGTCCCAGAGACCCACCTTATCTGAAAGGGAGGCTCCAGTTAGAAACACTATCAAGTAGATTAGCTTAGCATAATAAAGTGTAGCATTGACGCAACATTATTGTCGTAACAATGAACGCAAGAAAAGCACAGCTGAGCAGAACTTTTTCAGCCATTTGGCAAAAGAATTTTGGAGGGTGTTTCCCCAGCACAGCCCTCAACTCCAAACCCTGTGCTTGGGGTTCCCTGGTCCTTGCTAAGGCTTCCAACTGGTCAGCAACCCAAAAGGGCTGGTACTTTTAACTGCACTATAGTAGTGGTTTTAAAAAAAGGTCTTCTCTCAGTTCATAGAGCACAGCAGTTCTAAAGAATACTAATTCAGAACTGAAAACTGGGACTGGAGCCATTTGGAGGTCAGGTGCTGAGGAGACCTTCAAGCAGACAGGCACCTGCTGGAGATGCTCTAGGAGGATTTCCTGCTACAGGCAGGGGGTTGGGCTAGATGACCTTGTAGGTCCCTTCCAACTCTGTGATTCTATGATATGAGTTTCCCCCTGTGCAGTGACTTTTGGTTTTGCCCCACTGCAGTCTCCGGTGGCATTTGGGCAGAGGCAGACCTAAGGGAGGGCAAAGCTCTAAGTTTTGCAAGAAGCCTTACCTTGCAGTGGAAATCACTCCTCTCCTGCACCGTGTTAGCCAATCCTCACAGGGAACAGCAACATCTTGGCATTGCTTACTGGCTACAGCAGCAAGGGAGAGGAGAGATTTACATGACAGGGTAAGGCTTCTTGCAACACTTAGAGCTTTGCCCTCCCTGTAGATCCGCCTCTGCATTTGGGTGCAGATGTGGCATTGCCAAGGCAAAGCAGCATTTGCTTGCAGACCACAGTGATTTTGACAGCTATGGTTTTCCAATGAGGGTAGCAGCTGGAAAACCAACCCATGCATAGTGGGCTTCCCCAAGTACCAGCAGAGTCAATGTGGGTGGCTTTTCCTCCACCGTGGTGAAGCCCTGCCACAGCCCCCACTTGGCCATTTGCAGCTCCAGGTCAATGTGGTCTGTGTCATTCATCATTCACCGCCATGTGCAGGCAGAATCCAGCTAACTAGGAAACGGAGCCGTCAGGTGACCAATTTGCCCTCCGTAAGAAGTCTTGGTTTTGCTGAGCATCCATCTGGAACGCCTCTCTTTTAAGTTCTTGTAGCTTTCTGCACTTGGATGGAGCCTCCCTTCTCATTCCACTTCCAGCTGGTGCAAAATTAGTATCGGGGCCCCAATTCCTTTTTCTCTTCACATGGGAGATTGCCAACAAAGATACTCGTCGCTGAACCCTGAAGCGGTTTTTAATACATTCAATCTGGGCCAGCCTAATCCTTTTGCCTTTGTAGTTCATTTAGACTGCAATGTGCTTTCAGTCAATATCAAATCCCTTTCCAGCATTTAGACCTTTTTAAAAGCTTCCCTTGCATCTCATCTGAACTCTAGAAGGGCCTGTCTCTCGCTGCGACTCGCCATGATTTAAGCGCTGCCTTTGTGGCTGTGGCATTGAATGTGCAGTTTTGAAGTTGGCTGCTTTTCGCTGGGTGCTGTGGGCCTGGCCGGGCTCCCAGTGGGAAAGGAGGGCCTTCATCTTGACGTGCCGAATCTGATGTCATGGGAGAAGTATATGAAAATATGTGAGGCTGTCAACCCAAACATTGCAGCCATCTGTTGCAAAACAGCATCCAGCGTAATTATATAATCCTGTGGCAAAGGGGTGGTCGGCTTATCCAAATATTTAGGGAAAGAGGTTGACACTCTCCAGGAGGTAGCAACATCCAGCCAGTGTTCCCCAACTCATTAACTATTGGATCAGCCTTGTAGGATTTATTGATCAGCCAAGCGGAATATAAAGAGACTGAGTGCCCAATCCTATCCAACATGCCAGTGCTGATGCAGCCGCGCCATTGTGGGGTGTGCTGCATCCTGCATCACAGAGGCTTCATCCATGTGAGGAAATGTTTGTTCCCTTACCTCGGGGCTGCATTGCAGCTGCATCAGTGCTGGAAAGTTAGATAGGATTGGGCCCTGATTTCCTTGAGGCACATCTTTTACTGCAAATGAAATCAGTCAGCCATCCCTTGATGTACTGTCCTTACAGGACTTACTGATCATTATTTGATCCTGCAAAGGCATATTTCACATAGGCATGTTTGCACGCTCAGAGATGATCAGCATCACTTGGCAACTCATGTGCATAAGCGGCCACTTAACAGTGGTTAATTCATATCAGCTTTGCTACATTATTATAGCCTGTGCCTGTCCTGCAGAAGTTATATCGGACAAAGCTTCCCAATTCTGTTTTTTAAAACCTCTTCTGTCATTGTCCTTATTGGCTGCTCTGCTCACTTTTAAGACATAGCCCAAAGTGAAATTAGTGAACCCTCCATCCTCTTGTGTAGCACTTTGATACAGTGCAAGGGGTTATTCACAGTGCTGATATAGCAGCACCAATTGTAGCTGATGCTCCCTGTTGGCAGTGGTAGATCCAGAGGGTATAGTCATAGGAGATCTGGTGGTGGAGCCCATGTTTTGCTCCTGCATCAAGGTTTTAACCTTGATTACTAGCCATTACTCCCTAGTTTTCTTTTGGCTCTGCGGCCACAACCTTCAGGGAACATGTCTCTGCCTGGACCTCCAGGAAGCATGTCTCTGGCCTGGAGGACCCACACAGCAAAATGAGGTGGAAAGCAACAGGAGAGGCAACAGACGTAGCAGGGAAATTGAATCATTTTGGCAATACATCCACTTCTTCATAAATCTACCCTTTGGTGAATCAGGAGAGGGCTTGTATGTCTTCATTTGTCTGGTCACATCTGCCAGAGCTTTGCTGAGTGATCTCCCGGAAGTTTGAAAGGAAAGGAAGATTTAATCACATCGATGTGAATGAAAAGCAGACTCAATTAAAGCTTATTAAAGAAGGTGGGGAGATGTCAACTGATTAAAGTTGTTTTTGTTGGAATTAGCTGTCTGCCTTTTAACTGATTAGCTAATCGCTGGCTAATTAAATGATCATTAAAAGTATTACAGCAACTCAGGTCAAATGCTTTTTGGTGGACTTTGAGGTTGAATGTGCCACCAGTTCCACAGGATGCTTGTTTACAGCAGGCTTTAAGAAAAAAGAAAGAAAAAGAAACACTTGTGTAAAAAAAATCATTAATTTTCTATATATACTCTTAAAAAAAATACTTTCCTCCCCCCAGGGAGAGTTCTTATACCTCTGTTCTGCCAGAAACTCCTGCTGGGCCGCCCTGATACCCACACTAGGCTGACTGGTTTCCCCTTTAAGCAGCCCTGGTGCAGTAATGGAGGGAACACGACGGGTCCTTACCTCTAAGCACAGCAGCCACACCACTCAACATCGGTCCCAAGCCAGAAAGTCCAGGTCCAAGTTGTGCCAAGCCAAATCAGAATCCAAGCTCGTAGTCAGTAGTCCCTGCACATGGGTCAGATACAGGTTTGTCAATCCAGTCTCTCCACTTCCACCAAACTTTGCTCCTACCACACCCCACACTACTCTCATCAGTGTCCAGCCCATACTGAAAGCCATCCAAGCCTTCCATAATGCATCTGGGATATTCAATTCCCTCAAGGTAAGGTCCAAGGCTTCCCATAACCATCCAGTCTCCATTCTGCCTGTTCTCTGGGTAGACCATACTACAGACTTTCTAGGGGAAACTAAGTGCCCTGTGTTTGAACCCCACTCCTGATACCAATTGTTCCACCAAATTCCCTCCTGGGCCACCCCAAGGGCCCTAATGCCCACACTAGGCTTACTAGTTTCCCCACAGAGAGGCCTCAGAGATAGGCAAGAGGGAGGGGGTTCATTCACCCACTGGGCCTCCTCTCTTCCAGCAGCTTTGATTGGGATCACTGGCTGGCCAGCCTCCTCCAGGCTGCCCTCATCACTGGCTTAGCTCCAAACTAAGGCTAGCACCAACAAAGCCTACCACCAAACAATAGGCAGTCAGCTTGCCCAAGCCATAACTGCCTCCTCCACCTGGTGGCTCCAGGGGTGGAGCAGACATACAACAATTCCCAACAACAGTCTCCCAAAACAACCTTACCTTAGCCAGTTCCTCAGCCCTTCAGGCAGGCAATCCAGCCATCCGTCCAACACATACCTGGTGCCCTCCTCCAGCACCTTCCCAGGTGCCTATCCTCCAGCTCCTGCCTCCAGCTTTATACTGCCAGCCAATCAGTGGGCAGGCTTTAATTCATCAGCCACACCCATCTGCACCTGTGCTAACCTCCCTTCAGAGCCAGAGCCCTTATCAGCCTGCAGCTGTGTTCCTGAGGTTTGCAAAGACCTGGGGGTTAACCCTATAATCCCTGGCTTATCTGGGACAAGGGGCCATTGCTGATACCATGCCCTATCTCCTCGGGGTATCTCCTGCCTTTTCAAATACAGCCTCTAACACCTGCATGACAAGCAGAAAATCAAGCTGGTGAAGCTGTCCCCATCCCTATATCTTCATGTTGGGGAGGCTTCATCTGCTGAATTTCTGTCTGCCAAATGGTGTTAAAGGTACAGGAGCACTGTCAGGGTTTAAAAAAATCAATCCTGCAACCCCCTGAATTCTGAAGTGGGACAGTCCAGGGAAGGCTCTGCAGCAATGTTTTGGCTTTCTTTGAATGATGGGCCAATGAGGGGGTGGAGAAGATAATGAGAAGGAGCTAATCAGGAAATCTATGCACAGTAATTCCCACTGGAGTCGCTGGAATTTGTCAGAATAAACATGGTTAGGCCCCGGCTGTAAAGCCTACTTATTAGAAAGTTCATCTTAATGAACCCAGCGGGACTCATTTCTGAGCAAACACGCTAGGGACTGAATTGCAACGCTTCCTGTTTTGGATTTCCAAAAGATACCTGGCAATCAGGTGATGATGCATTTTCTCAGCCTGCATTTCTACTCCCTGGGAGTACAGCAGTCCCCCACCCCCGTGCTTTGTCGTCAAGGAAGGCAAGACTCTGCGGAATCATTTCACCTGCATCAAAACAGCTCTTCTGTCCGCGTACACAACATTATTTGAATGCGGCATGTTTTTGAAGGAGCAAATGTAATTCATCACAAGGGAGAACAAAAGGTGTGGCCTGAAGCCTACCGCAAAACAAAAGCCTGCTATTTTGTCAGGCTCAGAGGAGCTCAGTGGGGTTTAAATCTAATCCACTCCTACAATCAGGTGACTTCTTGCATTTTTAAAAAAATGTCTGTGGATTCTTCTTCCTGCTCAGCATCCACATCTTTCATTCCCTTCTACGTTCAGCCTGGCTTCACACATGTTCTGCCGCCTCGGCTCTCAGCCCTTCAACATCAACTCGTGTTGTTGGCTTTAATGAGCCAGGCTGTTGAAACCTTTGCCAAAAAGATCAGAGTAGAAACAAGGGAGGTGACATTTGAATGCATCCGAGCTGCAAACACAAATACATGCAAATGGGAAGCATTCTCAGAGAAGGCAGAGACCCAAATATAGGACTGGTCAGGTGACACTGTTCAACGTACAAGAAATTCTAACTCTAGGTGTGAATATGAAAGTGGGATTTAAAAGCAGTAAACCAGAGTAAGTCAGATGTTCTCCTTTGGTCATTCTGACCCAAGAGGCTGCCACAAGCCAAGCTATAAATAGCCCTTTTAAAAATGCACTGTATTTACTCCTGAAGCGATGAATTCCTAATTTGACATCTATAACCCCTTTAAACATCACAGAGCACAAATCTATTTTGCACTAAGTACAGCGTATAGTGGGAATCAGCCCTCAAGATCTGATTAGACATGTATGTCACTTAGAGCCAATCCTAACCTGGAGTTAGGCTGGCACAGTTAGGCCAGCAAAATTTGGCCAGCACAAGGGCCACAGTAAAGTATGTTTGGACCACTCTCAGAGTCAGGGAGGCCAGCACAAAGACGTGCGCCATCCTCCCTGACTCCAAGAATGGTCCAAACACTCTTTATGGTGTCCCTTGTGGTAGCTAAACCTTGCTGGCCTAACTGTGCCAGCCTAACCCCAGTTAGGATTGCACTCTTATGGATCTTCACACCATGTGATGACTTTCAGACTGGCTATCAAATACCACAGGAAGAACTTTCACCTGACTTCACATTGGCCCCCACACAGGGGTGTGTGCAGTTCTCTTGTGCAGTCACACCCCTGGCCTGTATGCCACCCTGGGGCCAGGGAGCAGACTGCCGCCGCGCTCCCCCCCCAGCAACTGCCTCTCCCCATTCACCTTAAACCCCCAGAGACTAGCGCAATATTCTGTTGTGCACCAAAAGCATTCTAAAAGTTTCAGAATATTTTTAAACAATACGATTTTCTGACGAAAATTGGAAGTATTATTTATAGGCATTCTGAAGCCTTCAGAACGCTTTTGGCATGCCATGCCATTCAAGGCCTGTAGTGGTGGCACCCGGCTGGCCACAGCAACCCTTCCCGAGGCCGGGGTGCGTGATGGCAGTGGCAACCATGCGCCCCGGTCTCAGGAGAGGCAGCTGTCAGGCTGCAGCAGCAGCTTCTAAGCCCAGGGCGGGCATTCACCATGGCGAATGCCCGCTCCGAGCTCGGGAGAAGCCACTGTCAGGCCACAGTGGCTGCTTCCGAGCTCAGGAGAGGCAGCTGTCGGGCCAGCAGACCGTTTCCCGAGGCCTTGGGAGATGACAGGGGGAGTGGTCATGTCAGGGGGTATGATCACGTTGATGTCGGGGGTGTGGCCACATCAACGTCGGGGGTGTGGCCATGGCCCCCCCAAAGTTAGGAGGAAGTCGGCACCACTGGTGAGAATTAATCAATCAATCAATCAACAGGTACTTATATATCGCTTTTCAACACAAAGTTCACAAAGCGGTTTACAGGAAAGTAGTAATAAGAATAAAATTAAATGGCTCCCTGTCCCAAAGGGCTCACAATCTAAAAAAAAGGCAGACCACCAGCAACAGCCACTAGAAAGACTGCGCAGGGGTGAAGAGGGACAATTACTCTCCCCCTGCTAAATATAAGAGGAACACCACTGGGAAAAGTGCCTCTTGCCCAGTTAGCAGGGGATATGCATCACTCGATTCAGACCAAAACAGTCAGGCCCAAACAGGAAAACTCGAGTTAAAATTTGAGTCACGACTCTTTTTTCTCCACCCTGGTTCTAACTGGCCTGAAGTGTGTGAGTGGAGATGGGAGAAGCACCTATTTTATTTATTCAGTAGCAAAGGAAATGTGTTCTACATATATTCAGAGGTTTTGTCTTGTCTGAAAAATCCTAGGTAATGCCGACTGTGATTTGGTACATTTAATCCCTGAGGAAGGGTGGGGATGGCTGTGATTATTCATTGGGCGGAGGCTGGGTTGTCTAAAAGCAGACACAGACACAGATGTGTTGAAGTGGTGCATGCTACACATGCAAATAATATAGGACACATGCACATATGCACACATAAAAATCTGCTTGACAGACAGTTGCAGATGAACACTGACATGAGCGAGCTCAATCCTGGGCCTTTGGCTGCAATCCTAGGGATGCTTTTCTGGGAGTAAGCCTCATTGGCCCAAACAGGAACAGGCTTGTGAGCAAGCCGACATAACATTGCACCATTTGTAACCTAATACAGCATCAGGAAAAATCCCAGAGGAAAAAAAGCTCCAGAAAATGTCTAAGATATTATATTTACATAAAGGTCAAGCTTTTTTTTTTCTTTTGCCATTAGAGGTTTTTAAAAAAACTTGTCAGTGGGACATTAGATTTGAAGTTCTGAAATCCTAGAAAGTACCACCTAATGATCAAGCTGTATTGGAGGAATGACTGACTAATCCTTAAAGATACAGTACTATTGTAACTGTTGTGTTTGAGTAGTAATCCCATAGTCTTGTCCTAAGATATTATTGGAGTTGTGAACTCCCTACGCTCAAAATGACCTGGATATTTGTGAGGGAGCTGATGAATGATTTTCTTTTTTTTCTTTTTTTTGCAGCACAGCCTCAATGCTTGGAAAAAGGCCATTCCAAGACTGTAAATGCTGAGGTCATACTTGCAAAAGTGCAATGGCTGCTCTTTCTCTTTCTGGTGTAGACAATATAAGTCTGATAAGTTTAATGACTCTGATTTTTGAAATGGCATATTTTTTTTTCCACGGCTTCTCCAGACTGGCTTCTCTAGGAAGTACCTTTTTGCGGAAAAGTACCTTGTGTCTTTCCAGATTGTGCTGTGCCTGATGCTACGGGTGGCTGAGCTCTGGCCGTGACCTCTTCTTGCCATCCGAATTGAGAGATTCTCTCTCTGGGCCATTGCAGTGTCAGTTTAGGGCCCAATCCTTTCCCTGGCCTCGGTGCTACGGTACAGCGGTGCCAAAATGGTCCCCACTGGATCCAGTGAGGCCAGGGAAGCAGCTGGAGTTCTCCTGGGGGTAAGAGAACTTTACTTTCCCTTACCCTGTGGAGATCTCCAGCAGCCTTGATGGGTCTACTCAGAACTGTACTAGCTCTTTAGCTGGCGCAGAACCGAGGAAAACCGTATCGGGCTCCAAGGCCTAGGAGTGGGAGTAGGATCCAGCAGCAGCCTCTGCTGCCATCCCCATCCTTCCCAGGCCACCCTCCCCCTGCCCAGTTTCCCCCCCACACACACACACCTTCCCACTGAGCCCCATTCTCAGGCGTCCATCATTCTTCTGTTGGAGGCCCAGCACCAAGCGGCACTGCCCTCTCTGCCGACGCTGTTTATCAGGCAGCCGCTAACATGTTTGCAATGGCCATCAGCAGGACAGTGTACAGACCGCCAGCACTGCCCTAGATTAGGATCAGACGGCCCATGTCCTTGATATTGGAGGAAGAGGAAGAGGTTGCTGTGAAGACACCCCCCTATAATCTCCCCAACTGTAGAGAAAATCCCCCCAACATATAAATGACTTGCTGCACGGAGGCCGTTGCTATAGGGAGCAATTTAGCATCTCTCTGTATGATGGTGTGTTTGCCCGGGTTGACCTTTTTGATTGCTCACTGATAGGCATGTGTACTTTCTTTGCAAAAACTGGTCCTCGACTCTATGCTCCGCAGCTGCATGCATTTTCTGAAATAAGCGTTGTTTGAGCGCATGCAAGGAAAGGTCACCGTTTCAAAAGGAACTCATCTTTTCAATTTGGCTCCCAGAACATGAGCAATAATAACCAGTCCAGAATGAAGGCGTTCGAGTTGCTCCTTTCAACGCAGTGGGCCAGCAACCTGCAGGCATGTGACAGGCTTTCCTGTGGTTCTGAGAAAACACACCTCTTACTGAGATCAAATGCAAGATGACACATATTATGTTCCTTGTGATGATTTTACTTTTCCTAAGAAATCTATGCAGGAAATTCAAAAAGAAACCTTTGTTCCCAGCTACTGTTAGGTGCCATTCCCTATGCAAATTTTCTAGCTCTCTATGAACTACAGGAGAACTAGCATTGCGTAGTGGCTGAGAAACTCTGGCTGTGAGTGGGCTGTAACCTAATCCTGACCAACTTTCCAGCCCAGATGCAGCTATGCTTACAGGGTGTGTGCAGTGCATTCTATTGGGGGGGGGAAGCAGTCACAGAGGCCTCCTCAAGGTAAGGGAATGTTTGTTCTTTTACCTTGGGGCTGCATTGTGGCTGCATCGGCCAGGGCTGGCCTTGAGCCCCATGTGACCAATGTTGTCACATTGGGCCTTGCACTTTGGGGCCCCCACACCAGCGCAGCAAGCATATCACCTGCTGCAGCAGCTGGGATCTCTATGGGCTGTAGGCAGCGGTGTCATCCGGCAACGAGCTGCCGGAACGCTAGGTGGGACTTACCGCCTGATTGGCTGCCCGTCCGTGACGTGTCGCCGCCTGCCCGCCCAACGCTCAGGCACCCCTGGCTTTGGAGGGGGTGCCCGCTTGCCTGGGGGGCGCGCCGGGTGCCTGGGCAAGCAGTGGAGGGGCGCGCCAACCGGAGGAAGCCCGCACGACGGGCGGGCAGGTGGCGACATTTCACGGACAGCCTGTCAATCAAGCGGTAAGTCCTGCGTAGCGTTCCGGCAGCTCGTTGCCGTATGACACTACTGGCTGTAGGTCAGTGGGGCAAGCAGAGCAGCTTTACGTTGGGCCCTCCCACCTGCCCCGGCCTCCGAACTCTTACTGAGATAAAATGCAAGATGACACACATATTCCTTGTGATGATTGTAAATGTCCCTGTAAATGAGCTTCCTGGAAGCAGTTGGCAGTGACATCATCAGGTCACCACAACTATGTTCAGGTGCTGTACTTCGCACATGGCACCACAAGTGCTCTTCTTGGGGAGTGGGGCCCTGCAGGAATGCCCCACATTGGGCCCCGATGCTTCTAGAGCCGGCCCTGGCATCAGCACTCGAAAGGTGGTTAGGATTGGGCTGTGAGCTATGTATGAACCAGGAAACACTTTTTTTTTTCAAATCCACCTCTGCAATATACTCACTAAACGGCCTCCTCTCCACCCCACCCGCAACAATACTGTAGAGTGAAACAAATTCTGACCTGCCTTGGAGGTCTGTTGTATGGCGGAAGCGGTGCTATAATTCTGTGGAACAGTATTGTGCTGACCTGGAGTTGCTCTTTTCCTATGGAATGAGACTGTAGGAATGTCAACTTGGGGAGGTGCTGGATGTCTCTTCTCAGACAATGATAATTCAGAAATAACTGAGGTCAAACAGCAAGTTGCTTACTGAAGCAAAAGATTTCCCCAAAGTCCATGGGAGTCGCTCCGGAATAAGGAAAAAGTCAAGACTGCATAACAATTACAGATTGCCCCTACAGGTTATGACATGCCCCCATTTTGCTGTGAAAAAATGTGACGTGTCTTCTGGGACTTTGCAATGGTTTTTAAAGTCATGCAATGGTTTCAAAATGGAGAGACTTTGAATGGCTCAATCTCATTCTTTCCTCTGTGCAAATCTGACAGTAGGGAGGGTATTCGATGTGACTGTGTCTGTTCTTGGGTAATACAAGAGATTTGTTGTCTTTCCTCCTAGATCCTGATATAATACCTTTTTATGGCTTTCCAAATTTGTTTGTGTGGTTCACAAGCCTGATGAATAACCCTGGGTTGCATCTGGGTGGGAATTGTGTGTCAAGGAGTTCCACCCATGAGAGATTTACTGTGAGAAATCATCTCTTTGTTAAAGAAAGTGGGAGTCTTCCCTTCATGTCCACTAAACACATTTATAAGTGAACCGTATTTCAGACACCATGCTAAGTGGGTTCATTATTTGCACACCTGTTTCCACATTTGCCTGCCTGCCTGTGTGAAGAAACTTTTTTTTTTCTTATTTTCATGGAAAACTCTGAAAGATCTGAAATTCTCTGCAAATAATGAACTATTGTCTCTCTGAAAGCTAACAGCTTACATCAACTCTGATGACTTATTTTGCAACCACAAAGGTTCTGAAAACAGATTGAGCAGTGGTGTAATAAAATGTGACTGCATAATGCAAAAATTAGAGTCTAATTGCCTGATTAAATAGAGCTTACCTATAATGACAGACAGCGTGGTAGAGTGGTTGGATTGTGGCCAAGGAAATCGGAGTTCAACTGAACCATGAAGTTTCCTGGGTGATGTGGACCATTCACTCTTCCCAGTCTCTAGACAGAGCGACAGAGTCCATGGACAGAGTGACCTGAAATGTTGCCTGATGCAGCCGCAGGTCCACCTCTGATGCCTCTGCAACAGTGGTTCTCAAACCTTTTAGCAACGGGATCCACTTTTAGAACGACCATCTGTCCGGGACTCACTGGAAGTGCCGTCATTGTGACGCCAGAGCCTGCCACTTTCCTGAGAATGCAGCCATAAATTGGGTTATTTCTTAGCCATTTTCCAATAGCTAAGTGAATCAGAATGGAAAAAGCCTATTAACAACCTTGACACAAGCAAAACAACCACTCATCCCTCCCCCTTTCCAGCATCTCATCTTCTTATATTTTCAATATGGCTGCTCTAGCTATTTCACGACCCACCTGAAATTGGCTTGTGACCCACTGGTGGGTCCTGACCCACAATTTGGGAACCACTGCTCTACAACATTAAAAGAAAGGAAAGCCCCCTACTGCACTCCTCATGTCGTTTCTTCAAAGGTGGAGGACTTCCAGTTTGATTTACAGGGACCGTTTGAACAAAGGAGCTTCTTTATTCACACAGTCCCTGTAAATCAAACTTCTGCATCTGAAAAAAACCACAAGAAGAGCACAGTAAGGCAATCCTTTCTCTCCTGGCTTTTTACAGGTGGAAAGTGGATCATTGTGGTTCATGTCTGGGGTAGGCTGGTTACAGGGACAGACTTCCGGTGAATTTAACTGCATTCCTAATTTACTGCCCTCTCATCTCCCTGCAATGCAGTCCTGACACAACGCACATCCCCTTGCCTCATGAATCTGCCCCTGCACCTACTTCACAGGATCAAGTGAGGATCAAGTGAGATAAGTCACACACATGTAAACCACTCTGGGCTCAGCTGGAAGGATATGAGTGACTTATCCTCGGACAAAAGCCTCCAATGGCATTCATTCAGCCACATGCCATCACCTAACTATGACTGTGTGGCAATACATTAAGTTGCACTTAATGTATTACTGTACTCATGAAGTCAGTCAAGTCATGATTACTAAATTCACCAGCATCAGTTAATTGCTAATAGTCATATGATCCAAGTGACCCTGGCATGACGCAGTTTCCCAGACATTTTCAAAACTCTCTGGTTTGTTGCCATGGGGAAGTTGTTTCAGTAGCGTGTGAACTAGACCTGACTTTCCAGATAGTCCTGTTGGCCTTCTCTGTTACAGGTTACGCAAAAGACACATGATATTGCTTCATACACATGATAAGGCTCATCTAGTCTAAATAATAGATCAGTGGTTCTCAAACTTTTTAGCATGGGGGCCCACTTCTTAGAATGACAATCTGTCCAAAACCCATGAGAAGTCATGTCGTGGCCAGAAGTACCATCATTGTGACGTCAGAGTCTATTGCTTTCCTGAGAATGCAGGAATAAATTGGATTATTTCTCAGCCATTTTCCAATAGCAAAGTGAATCAGGAAGAAGTGGACCTGTTTACTGTACAACCTTGACGCAAGCAAAACAACCACACAGCCCTCCCCCTTTCCAGCATCCTATCTTCCCATATTTTCAATATGGCTGCTTTAGGTGCTTCCTGACCCACCCGAAATTGGCTCAAACCCACTGGTGGGTCCCGACCCACAGTGTGGGAACCACTAGGGTAGATTGTTCTAATATTAAGCTCTAGTAAAACCATTTGAATGGGATATTTGCTATTCTGGGACATACGCAAATACTAAAAGCCACACCTGAGGGTGTCGAGTCTGTTGCTGACTCCAGAAAACCTCTCTACTAACTGATTTTGAGGATTTGTGGGTGAGAAACAGGAAGACTGTCAGCGCCATCCTATAAGGCATGTAGCGCTGATGCAATGTCTTTGCATAGCGCTACCTCATTAGCGCTGACATGGGGGCGCCGAGCAGCACCCCTGCATCTGTGCTAAAGCTCTCAAGCCAACACTATGAAGAGCGCTGACGGGGAGCCTCCCTTGTGCCGACCGAAGCCAGTCGGCGCGAGGGAGGCTCCATCCCTTTTCGAGAGGGGGATTGGTGGTGAGTCGGGGGCAGGACATGGGTGGGTCCAGGTTTTGGCCATACGGCCAAATCCTATACCTGCTCAGGAGGCCGCGCAGCCCCGATTCAGGCCGCACGGTCTCCTCGGATCTAGCAGGCGCAGATCCGAGGAGCACATAGGGGAGGCCAGAGCCTCTCCTACGGTAAGTGAGCAAACGCTCCCCTGCCACAGGGAGGCTCCAGCCTCCACTATACTGCGTTGGATTTGGCGCCGGTTGGCCGGCCTTGCCAATCCAGCGCAGTATAGGATTGTGCTCTGTGCCTGTTGCACTTGATGAGGAAGAGGAACAATCTGGTTATCTGGCTATGGAAATGCCAAGACTTTCTTAATAAAGAATTTCAACACATGTAAGAGCAGAAGCCAAGAAGATTTAATCTAAATCAATCTAATCTAAGTTAAATTAATGTTTCTCAAGCTGTGGATCGGGACCCACTTGGTGGGTCGTGACCTGATGTCAGATGGGTCGTGGAAAGCTGGGAGCCCCCATCATGGAAGCTGCAGACGTTACTTTGTGTAAAGACTACATTCCTTTTGTGAGAGTTAACAATTGAATTTTCGTGGGAGGTTTTTTAAAAAATGTATTTTTAGTTCAGTACTTTTACCATAATATTTTGTCCAATCAATCAATCAGTCAGTCACTCAGTCAGTCAGTATTTATACATCGCTTTTCAACAAGTTCACAAAGCACTTTACAGGCAAAAAAATGGCTCCCTCTCCCCAAAGGGCTCACAATCTAAACAAGAACTGCCAGCAACAGCCACTAGAAAAGACACTGTGCTGTGGTGAAGAATGACAATTACTCTCCCCCTGCTAAATATAAGAACACCACTTGAAAAAGTGCCTCTAGCCCAGTTAGCAGGGGTAACTGCTCTCTTGCTTTCTGTCAGGGATGTTTCATGGTTGTGCAATTGCTGCAGTCCAAGAATGCCAGTTTGCATTCCAGGAATGACACAATGATGGCACTTCCTGCTTGATGATGTCACTTCTGGCTATGACATCACTTCCAGGTTGGTGACATCACTTTTGGTGGGTCCCAACATGAGTGGCATTCTAAAAAGTGGGTCCAGTCTAAAACGTTTGAGAATCACTGATCTAAGCGTTTGCAAAGAACGGTATATGCATCTATTCAGAGAATAAAAATGCTAGGGATGTTTTTTGCTTATAAAAAAAGAAAAGTGACTCCCCCCCAAAAGCAAGACCAAATTAACCTTATCTTGCCCATCCACTGTGTTTGATTAAATTCAGAAATGCTGTACATAGAATAGATGAAAAGCCATTCTTGAATTGAAAGATGTGAAGGTGACGGCTCAATGGGCCTTACCATAAGAAAATATTATTACAAATAAATTAATTCCTTTGATTCCATGTTGTGTTTATTCCTCTGAATTGCTTCAGCCATCCAGAGATCAAATAAGCATATCGCAATGACAGAATTTCACAAATTTTTACACAATCAGAATCAGGGTTAGTATTTAGGGTTCTAGCTGGAGAGGAATTAGTTCCAAAATGGAAATTTATCAGATAGGCAGCGCAATTCTAACCTGTGCTGGAGCAGGCAGGCTGGCTGAACTGTGCTGCCTCCTATGCAGGGTAGGAGGCAGCCAGAGGCCGAGGGAGTCTATGGCAGCAGGGGGCACGAGCCTTGGGGCGCCATAAGGTGGGGGGCCGTTCACATGACGCCCCCCGGCCCCCAAGTGGTGCCCACCCCGCCCCCGCAACTGCCCAGGCCCACCTCTCCTCTGCTGTGCGCCCCACGAGCGCGAGAAGCCGCCGTGCGCCCCACGAGCCGGGGGAGAGATGGGAGCTTGCCTGTGGGCGACAGAGGCTCAGCAGTGGTGCGCATGCCCAGGCAGCTGCTTTGCCTTCTGGGACTTGAAGTCCAGTTTGTCAGAGCTGCAAAGCCTTTGCAGCTCCAACAAACTGGACTTCAAGTCCCAGAAGGCAAAGTGGCTGCCTGGGCATACGCACCACAGCTGAGCCTCCGTCGCCGGTAGCAGGCAAGCTCCCATCTCTCCACCGGCTCGCGGGGCACACGGAGGCGTTGTCCTTGGAAGCGAGGGTCTCCCAGCCTCGGCGCATCTTCCCTGACTTCGGGGGAGGCACGCCCAGGCTGGGAGAGCATCCATGCGTCTCCCCCCGGCTTCAGTTGAAGCCAGGGGGAGATGCACGGAAGCCTCGCCTCTGCTGAAGCCCCGCCTCTGTCGCTGACGTCATGACGCAAGGCGTCTTGACGTCACGGCGTGGGGGCGCAACGTGTGCCTTGTCCTGGGCACAGGCAAGGCACGCTACACCCCTGGAGGCAGCTGTAGCTCTCTGCAGGGCTCATGGTACATTTGTGACCAGAACCACATGTGTCGGCCAGCACAATCTCTGGATTGTGCCCTCAGTTTCATCTAGCCACTTTCAAGACTGCTGTAACCATTGCTGAGAGTGCACAATGAGTAATGTGTGGTCATCACTTTGGGTTGTATAGCTGTGACCTATTGTGAAAATCTGGCAAGGCCCAGAACAGCCTGGAGATGCCTGAAGCCCTCTGACATGTGATGGATGTGATCACCAGAAGTCACATCATCAAGCAAGAAGCACCATCATTGTGACATACTTTTCACTTGAAAATTGAAATGGTTAAGACTCACAAAAGGAATATAGTGAGAGTAAGGTATGCAGCTTCCAAAATGGCTTCTCCCATCTTTCCGCAACCTACCTGACATCAGGTTGTGACCAAGTGGGTCCCAACCCACAATTTGAGAAACACTGCTGTAGTTTGTTAAGGGCAGAGACATAGCTAAAGATGTGCAGGGGGTGCAACTGCACTGAGCAACAAGCTTTAGAGGGGCAACAAGGTGAGTTTGACACTAGTGGTGAAAATCGTGAAAACCTTTATACCATCTGTTATATACTATTCGATGTGGAATTTAATGCAGAATTCAATTAAACAAATGGGAGTGTAATATTTTATTCTATCAAACATTATGCCAAAAAAAAACAGAAAACAAAAATACAATTGTAATGTAAAAATCACAGTTTGTTCAAATTGCGATTTTTAGAAATAATACTGTCATGTTTTTTAGAAATAATACTGTCATGTTGGGACGTGGTGGCGCAGCGGGTTAAACCACTGCTGCTGGGCTTTCCGACCAGAAGGTTGGGAGTTCAAGCCTGCGCGACGGAGTGAGCTCCCGTTGCTTGTCCCAGCGCCTGCCAACCTAGCAGTTCGAAAGCACCTAAATGCAAGTAGATAAATAGGGACCACTTGGGTGGGAAGGGAACGGCATTCCGTGCGCTACGGCATATAGTCTTGCTGGCCACATGACCATGGAAGCTTGTCCTCGGACAAAATGCCAGCTCTACAGGCTTAGAAACGGAGATGAGCACCACTCCCTACAGTCGGTCACGACTAGACCATTCGGGCCTGGGGAAACTTTACCTTTATCTTACTCTCATGTTATATATCATCCCATGCAGAATTTCATGCAGAATGCAATGAAACAAATTGGAGTGTACTGTAATATCTTCATTCTATCAAACATTATGGCAAAAAAAAACCCCAAGAGAATAACATACAACTAAGATGTCCCTGCACCAGGCTACACTTTCATTAGCTACACCAGTGGTTAAGGGTAGCTCTAACAGCTCTTAGATTCCTTAACAAACTACAGTTCGTCCATCCATCTCAGAAAGCATTGGGGAATAGGGGGAGGAGCCAGAGACTTGAACATGGCAGTCGCTTTTTATGAGTGGCTGGGGCTTGTGTTCTTTCCTGAATCTCTGCAAGGGGTTCAGGCCCAACTCCAGTAGTAGAACTGGGTTGGGGGTAAGCATTAACATCTAGCCTCTGGATAGTGGCCAACTCCGGAGGTGAATGATGTTTATTTATTTATTCATTTATTTAAGAAATTTCTACCCCGCCTTTCCTCTGCCAAGGCAGATGTCCAAGGCGGCTTACAATATTAAAAAGGATAAAAATAAAGTATAACAGTTAACATTAAAAACAGTTAAAAACAGTATTAAACAATAAACAATCAAGATTAAAAAACACAAACAATTTAAAAACAATTAAAAAATAAAAAATAAAAAATAAAATAAAAATAAAATGTTTGCTTGTGCCTGGGGAGCAGAAGAGACTCTGCCTTCTGGCAGACCGTGTGGACGGTCTCTGACTTGGAGAGTGACAACACCGGAGAGAGAATGATGGATTACATCTGGAAGGTCTGGAAGGTCTTCAGAAGTCTCCCTAATGAAGACAATCGTGTGGGAAGAAGAAGTGGTGTGTAGGCGTAAATGTTTAACATCTTGGCGTGAAGTGCACTGGAGAGTTGGCTGCGGGCCAGTGAGGTCAGTGGAATTAAACCTGCTTAATCTTCAACACAAGATATCCACTGAAGTGCATCGCTGTTTTCTTTTCTGCTTCTGTTTCTATTTTCTTTTCGAAATGCTTTGATGTGGCGTGGGAAGCTGAAACATGGAATAAAAAAGTACTCTGTTCTATGCTGAATTTTTTGCTGCGTAGCAGATTAAACATGGCGTCGTGAGGCGGCAGAAGATTTATAATTGGAGATCATTTATTTGAAAACTGACAGTCCTATTTGCAGATCAAGAGGATTTATTAATGACATAAGAGAACACAAAAATAGGGAGTATTTTGATTTGTATGTTTAAAGAAAGCTTGAATTTTTTTACTGCGCAATTGAGTCAACATGGCGTTAATGAGAAGGAAACCGACAGATCTACAATCAAGAGTTGAAAGATGTTTGAAGCATGTTCAAGGACTTGGAGAAATGAACTTTATGGAAGGACAAGAGGAATGTGTATTTTTGAAGATGGACAGCCCTGTCTGAATTAAGAAGTTTTAAGAGAAAGAGACCATGAACAAGATATTTTTATGGTCTGCTGACAAATACAGTGAGAGTGTTTTTTGTCAGCAGGCTCCCCTCTGGTGGCAGGAGAGGGGAAGGTTTTGACCAGATGTTAATTTTTAATGATTTGTATAATTTTTGGCTTTTTATAATAAATGGGCGGGGGGAATTTGATTAATGAAATTTATGATTTAAAAATTGAATTAATGGTATAAATAGAAATGAGGATTAAAAGGTGACAAAGTTCATTCCTTCCTGTGAGATTTGTGATAGAAAGAAATAGTTAGCATTGAGCCTTGATCTGAAAAGCGATAATTGTAGGCTTGTAATTTTGCGTCAGATTATATAACTAAGCGATTATTTTCTTTTCTTTTTTTAACAAAGGTACGTGATAACTCAAGCTTACATTAAGATATGATTTTAGAAAAAAAAATGTTATTAAGGTCTAATGGTGATTATGAAGTGATGGATGTCATGTTATATCTTTATGCTCTTTATTTTTATGGCGTATTTTTTTTTCTTTTCTGAGATGGGCTGTTTTAATTCTAATAGAATAAGTTATGTAACAAAGATTAATTAAAGATTAAGATTGAAAAATAATATAAGCAATATGAATAGAGATGAAGAGATTAACAGAGTGCTAGTTTAAATAGTTTGACTTCCCAGCTTCATCTATGTTTATTCTATTTCTGTGCTTTATATAGTAGGTTCTTCCCTTTTAGTTTATTATTTTATTGACTTTTACTATAAATTAGAGATAGATAATTATAGGTATAATTAACTTTTCTTACTTGAGTTTGCTAAGTAACTGTGAAATTATTGAAATTATTGAAGATTTGAATGAATAACGAAAATTGACGTAGTTTTGTGAATCATAATGATTATATCCTTTCAGATGGAATATATGATAACGGAAATTACTAATTTTTGCATTTACATGTTACTCTCGTACTGCCTCACTTCCTATTGTTTAACCCTAAGTATACCCATCCTATGTAACTGACTATCCTTTTCCTGTATCTTTATAATTATAAAATCAATAAAATCATCTTCAAAAAAAAAAAGAAAGCATTGGGGAATAGAAGTGCATTGAAAGTGGATTAAAGCTGTAGTGGAAAAAATCAGCGTAGCGTAGGTCTTTGTTACATCCCTGGGGCAGGCCCAGTCCTAGGTTGGAAGGCTCAAGGGGTCCAAAGGGGTTCATACCCCACTGGGTGCATTGGTATCTGTCAGCCGTCAACAAGAGGAAGCGGGGAGCCCCTGGAAGGTCAAGCCGGTTCAAGCAGGTAAAGTCAGCCTCAGCCCAGTCACAGGGAAAGGGGGCTGCTTCCCCCTTCGTCCTTTACCCTGGGAGGTCCAGGAGGCTGTTGCTCCACAACCTCCTGCTCCGCCTCCCCATGTGCAACTGCCCTCATCACCAGCTGTTTGCTGCTTTTATGGCCAGGCCCCACCCCTGATACTCCACCCCTTCCTCTCCTCCTGAGACAGGCCTAGCTGCCCAGAATGGCCTGGGGGTTTGCAGGATCACTCCTGGCCCTTTTGGCCGGGCTTGCCCTGGCCGTTCCTCCACCTGCGTTCCCTGAGGGCCTTGCTTGGGCCCTGGGGGGGGAGCTGGAGGCTGCTGCCATTCCTCGTCTGTGGAGGATCCAAGTAAGGCTGGGGTCTGGGGGGACCCAGGACAGCCTTCTCCATTAGCACCAACATGTCTTAGTCAGCGATGGGATCTACAAATGAACAAGGGGAACGCTGGACGGGACGTAGGCGGGACTTCCGCTTGAGTGGCAGCCCATCCGTAGCGTTCTGCGGCTGCCCTGGCCTTGGGGGGGCTCCTGCTCGCCACGGGGGACAGGTGAGGGTCGCGCCAGGTGCCTGGGCAAGCAGCGGGGGGGCAGGCTAACCGGGGGCAGGCCCCCCAAGGCCAGGACAGCTGTGGAACGCTACGGACAGGCAGCCAATCACACGGAAGCCCCGCGTAAGTCCCGCCCAGCGTTCCCTTTGTTCATTTGTAGATCCCATCGCTGGTCTTAGTACTGTTCAAATATGGAAAAGTGCAACATACACCTTCTTACCAGAACTTCTAGGTCCTAGTAGGTCACCCAGTTCACAGGCCTCTAGGCCCCAATTGTCAGCTCCACCCCTTCTAGTTTAGTGTGTGTCAAGAACACATGACATTTGATCAAGTCTACATGTGTTTCAGCGTTATTCATTTGATATTTGCTCAGATGTAAGTCTCACTCTGCTCAATGGGACTTACTCTCAGGCAAGTGTGTGTAGGTCTGCACCATGCTTTGATTCAAGAGTCTGTGAGGAAGGAGGAGCCAGGCAAGGGGGGGGGCAGCAGAGCTACATGCTGCCTCTGCAGCCTAATAGCTTCTGCCAGCCCTGCCAATTACACAGCAGGCACCAACCTGCAGCACTGGTGCGTACAGTACTGCATCTACATTAGGAAAGTGCTATAATTACCTCCTACAGCACAGCATTGCCCAGCACGCTGTTCTCCAGGAACGTAGACACAGTGTTATACGAGAGGCTTACTGCATATTCAAATATTTTAAACCAGGTTATTTTCAAGGGACCCGTAAAATAACTGAACGTAAACCAAAAAAATTAAAAACAAAAATTGATTTTTATCCACCCTGCAAGTTTGCTGACAGATTCAATCACGTTCCATTCTGAGTCTTTACTTAGAACTCCCTTTCTTGTCACCGATAGGAAAGATCTGTCGGCCTCAAGCGCAGACGTCTTGATGTGCTAACGACGGGCTCTGCAGTTCTGTGCTGCCCTTTGGCATTCCACTGCTGAACCAGTGGCAAAGGAAAATTAAATGAGCAGTGCAAACAAAGGGAGACAGACATGCGTGTGTGTGTGTGTGTGTGTGTGTGTGTGTGTGTGTGTGTGTGTGTG
>JAJKFI010000018.1:10700702-10726333 GCA_029204185.1 Lerista edwardsae | reverse complement strand
TGTGTGTGTGTGTGTGTGTGTGTGTGTGTGTGTGTGTGTGTGTGTGTATCTATACGCAGTACTTTCAAAGGTTCCTTTTCATGGATTTAAAGCCTTGCTCGACTTCTCGCTATCTTATGTCACTTTGGGGCTGATTTGTGTTTGTTGTTTATTTGTTCTTGTTTATGGTGAGATTGATTTGCGCCATTCACATTGTACTTGAAAAGATCTTCAAAGGCCGACATCTGCTCTGAAGTTTGGACTTAAAGCTATTTTTATAGTGGCTTAACATCATGGTGTGTTCCAATGGATTATCTGCATCCAACTGTGGACTAACATTTCTAGCAGCCACATAAGGTCGAAAGGTTTAGAGGGAGTCCAGCTTAATCCAACTGCTTATGGTTTTCTTGTAGGCAAAAAAAAAAAAAAAGCACTGTAAAATTCTGAGCCCTTTGTGACTTGGTGATACCTGCCACCTCTCTAACATAAAACACAAGGCACAAAGTGTGCTTTGCATTCAAAAGAAGGGTGGGTGTAATATAAGTACAAATAATTGCACTGAATAAATGACATTTTGCAAATATGCAACCTGCAGTTTGAATGTATTTTCCATCATTACCCACCCACTTACACAGGAGTTAATTTAAGGTCCATTCCATCCATAAGGCCTACTGAGGCAGGCAGCAGAATGGCAGGGAGGTAGCCCACCTGTATCTATCCACATGTTGCCACGGCTTCTCTTCCCACTGTTAGAAAAGGAAGGAGGGGAAATGGAGAGGAAGAGAAAATGTGATGGAGAAGCATTGCACACTGTGGGTTGCGACTCACTGGTGGGTCATGACCTGGGCCCTCCCACCAGCTATTGCTCTGGGTTGGTTCCTAATTGAAGCCATTCTGGAAATTGAAATATTCACAAGGAGGGTGGGGGGCCTCCTCTAAGTCACACTGAGCCACTGACCCAGGGTGCAATCCTAAACTGAGTTAGGCCGGCATAAACTAACCCAGCAAAGTTTGGACAGCACAACCAGCACCATAAAGTACCACTCTTGGCGTCAGAGAAGCCAGCACACAGACGTGAGCCATCCTCCCTGACTCCGAGAGTAGTCCAAACATACTTTATGATGGCCCTTGTACTGGCCAGACTTTGCTGTCTTAGTTTATGCTAGCTTAACTCCAGTTCAGGATTGCGCTCCCACTCTACCGGCCTCTGTGGGCCTCAGAATGACCACATCCGTTTTTCAGAAAGCCACTTCCAGTTTGCTTCCAAAAAATGGCTTTCCCAAGTTTCTGCAGGCCATTCTGCAGCCTGCAGACGCCAGTAGAGTGAGTTGCCAAATTCCCATTTCCTGTTTCATTCATGTATCACCCTAGTTTATTTGAGCCAATCGACACTCCTCAAGAAGTACCCAAATGGTAGCATTCCGTGAGTAAAGAGCTTATGACAGGAGCTTAATCATCCCATGCTGTGGTGTCTCCCCCAACTCCCATATTAACTAAGTAAGTTTTCAGAAGGGTTGTAGCACATGCTCTTTCTGAATGGATAGACCAGCTCTGATTTATGAGTTCTGTATGTGCTCTTTTTAAATGGCCAACTGGAAATACAATGCCATATGCCAGCAGACTGTCCTTGAATTGATTGCTTTGTGACTAGCTAGCTAAATTTACCCCACAGGACAAAGTGACAATAACCCTTGATAGACTTTGTTGACCTGGCACTGAGATTTCTTAGACTTCCATATACAAAGCCATTTCTTCACAGCAGATTTGACATTCCAGCTTTAGATGGAAGGTATTGTGCCATCTCCTGCCTATTCTAGGACAAAGAAAAGAACAGGCAAGGAAAAAGAAGTCTAAGGGCGCAATCCTAACCTAGAGTTAGGCTGGCACAGTTAGGCCAGCAAAGTTTGGCCAGCACATGGGCCACCATAAAGTGTGTTTGGACCACTCTTGGAGTCAGGGAGGATGGTGCATGTCTGTGCTGGCCGCTTTGACTTCCAGAGTGGTCCAAACATACGTTACGATGTCCCTTGTGCCGGCCAAACTTTGCTGGCCTAACTGTGCCGGCCTAACTCCAAGTTAGGATTGTGCTCTAATTCAGACAATAATTAGCCCAATGTCTGAAAGAAGCCAATTTCAATTTCTGTATGCATCAACACAGAAGTGCTTAGAGGCATGGGAATGACCACTTGCAAGCTAGCCCAATGTCTGTCTTCTCTGATAAAAGAATAGGGATCCATTTGTATGTGGTGGTTTTGGTGAAGGCAGTCTGCCAGCCTTAAATGTTTGGATCCTGGTTCTGAAAACTCAAATTGTCACACTGATCACATCCATTGTAGCCCCTGCCTTGAATTTAACTTCACTGCATTGCCTCTGAAATCAGTGGGAGCTTAATATGTTTGGTGCTTTTGTAAAAGTAATCTGTTTTGCCGATTGGGGGCACTGACCTTGGGTGTGAAATTAACCGGTAGTGCTTCTGGTCAATTGGTGTTTGAATTATATTGATACAGCACAAAGCAGCCGAAAATGTACTGGATAGAAAATAAAGGAAACCGTCCTTCCCCTTCTCTCAGATAAAAGATGAGGCTGGCCTCTGCTTCTTTTTTAACCATTTGGTCATGCTGCTATTCTGGCAGTTTGTGTGGAAAAGACCATCTGTGGGAAGAAGGCACAGAATGCTCTGATGGATTGACTGGAGCAGAGCACTGTTCGTATTTTAGCAAAGTACTAAAAAATGACTAATACTGATGCCAGCATTGACTAACACAAGGCTGTGATAGGATGAAGGCAACACCTCATTTCATTCTTTCTTTATTCCCCCTGCAGGAGGCTCAAGGTGGGGTCACAGATGGATGTTTCTCAATTGCTTCAGCCCCTGGTGATATCTGGGACAGGTAAAGAAGAGTCCCTTGTGAGAACACTCTAGTGGCTGGGGGGGGGGAACGGACGGAATCCTAATCAACTTTCCATAGCTGTGCCAATTTGAGGTTTACTCCAGATTACTGCGGGTTTTTAAAGGGTCTGGCTTTTATTGGATTTAAAAGGGTCTGATCATTCTTACCAGGGAGCTGATTCTTATAAACATTTGCCCTGGGCCGTTAGAGTGCAATCCTAACCAACTTCCCAGCACTGACATAGTTATGCCAATGGGGCATGTGCTGCATCCTGCAGTAGGGGGAAACTCATGGAGGCCTCTTCAAGGTCAGGGAATGTTTGTTCCCTTACCTCGGAGCTGCATTGCCCTTACCCTGGAGCTAGAAAGTTGGTTAAGAAAGGCAGCCTCAGGTACATGTGCCTTGTGAAGGCTTTTTCACAAATTTGAGGTTGCCACTGAAAATGCAAGCCAGATGAGTGTCTAAGGGCACAATCATATCCAACTTTCCAGCATTGGGCTAAGGGCAATGCAGCTCCACTGCAGAATGCAGAACATGCCCCATCGGCACAGCTATGTCAGTGCTGGAAAGTTGGCTAGGATTGCACCCTAATGGCCCAGGGCAAATGTTTATAAGAATCAGTTCCCCAGTAGGAATGGTCAGACCCTTTTAAAACCTGTCCCAGCAATAATCTGGAGTAAAGCCCAAATAGACCTCTTTTGAAACACATTAGTTGGCCCTAAATGTTTTGGGGTGGAGTTTTCTGTTTTTATTGTTTGCTAAGTAGCAGAAAGGGGCTTAGGCAGATCAAGAATGGGCAGAGGGAAGAGGTGAGATTTAACCCTTTGCTCCTGCTGTAAATGCAGATTCTCCGCCCGCCCCCGCCCCGCCCCCGCCAAACTGAAAGGTACCAAAACAAACACAACAGGGTCAAACAATATATTTAAAGGCAGATCTAGTTTAGCTCTAAGACATTGCACTGTGTTTGGATTGACGCCTTAAACCAGAGGTGGCCATCATTTCAGCTTTAGGGCTCCTGGACCTTTTCCTTTTCCTGGCTCACAATTAAGGGAAATCCTTCTAATCAGAATGTGGAAGGATAGGGGATTTTGCTGTACTGGCAGATGGTGCAAGACCTGTGTATGCTGAGGAGTTGGTGGTCTGCACAGTTTCTCCCCTGTGATGGTCAATCTGTTCTTCCATTATTGGGTTGATCTTTGGGAGAAGTACTGAGACAAGCTTCATTGGTCTGCATCTGTTAATCTTATCCAGAGATATCTGGCCAGTATGCCAAGATCACACGCCTGGATGAAGCTACTGATGCCATTTAATAGCATCCTCATCATCAGAAGGAATCAAGTAGGGCCAGCTGCAGATGAGGCACATGAAGGCTACTCACAACAGGGATATGTCTGGTAGAAGAAAGCCACTTTTACCTGGCAGGATATAAGAACCCTGTGTTTGGTTTGAAGGAAATTGCTTGCCTGTGCAGGGTAATAAATCCCTGATTCCAGCTCTCTCCCACTAGTCTGCTCTTTGTATCTGAAAAGAATCTCTAGCAATTCAGTTGCCCAAGTCTTGATACTGGGAATGGCTAAGATGCTCCCATGCCAGGGGGATGTATGGGGATAGGGTTGTGTTATAGCAAAAGCAGATACAAGCAGGAGGTTACATTGTGACATTTAGAGCCCAATCCAAACATCCGTGTGTTGGCCTTTCTTCTATTATGTCAGCACAAATGTCCTTTACATTTGTGACATGATGGGGCTGCCACAAGGGACGTATCCGGACTACAGCACATAAGAAAAAGCCTTGCTGGATCAGGCCAAGGCCCATCTAGGCCAGCTTCCTGTATCTCACAGTGGCCCACTAGATGCCTCAAGGAGCACACAAGACAACAAGATGCTTACATCTTGCTGCCACTCCCCTGCATCTGGCATTCTAAGGTAGCCTATTACCCTTGCACCAGCCCCAAGGAAGACACCAGACTGCAGTTGGGGTTTAACTTTATTAAACATAAGTGACCAGTTTTTAAATCATGAAACCTACTGAACACCTGTCCCTCCCTCGCCAGTCTGGGGTAGGCAAAAAAAAACTTCTATCCATAGCCAATTTGGATGACAGAAAAAAAATTGCTACCCGGCCTTCTGGATTGCAGTCTTAAACAGGTAAAATGCAGTTGTTTTTACAGTATGACAGGCAAAATACAGGCATGGCGGGGGAGGGGGAGGGAGATGCAAACAGAAACAGTAGGTGATACAGGGTAACAAAGGAGGTTACATTCAATGATTCAATACAGACAGACATTCAATGTGCATTCCATATAGACAGGAGGTTGCACAAATTGGATTATCGTCTTCGCTCCAGGGTGTGACTGGAAGGAACAGCACAGACAGCGGTTTTGAGGCTTCAGAAGAGTTCTCCAAGAACGTAGCCTGTGTCCTGGTGCCTGTTTTGTGTGAATGTCTTCTGGGTGAAACATGATGTTTCAAGCTGGCTGTTTGATGTTTCAAACACGCCAAGCTGGCATCCATACACGTCGGCACATAAATCTGGTGCTTGTGTTACCTGGAAGCAACAGCTATACTTGCATTTATTAATGCAAGGCATGAATTAAATAGAAAAATAATAAAAGCTTGATTCATATCACTTGATACTGTGGTCGCTTTAATGCAGATTTGAAGCCTCCTGAATGATCACGTCACATTTGAATTCTCCTTCTAACTCGAGTTTCTTGAAATCTTACACCTGGAAATTATATCGGGTCTATAATAGGTTGCATGCTGGGGACGGGGGATCTGCAGTAAGTGACAAATTATGACAAGGGAGAGGAAAGGTTAACAGGCTTTTTTTTTTTTTTTTAAGAAAATGACATTTTTGGACAGTCTAACTGTCCTAGACAATATCTCCACTTAGAACCTAGTGCTTCCTTTGGCACCCATGAAACAGGCCCCTTCCATAGTCAAGAAAGTGTGATCCAATTCATATCTGAGCCTCTTTTCCTTATATGTTTACAGCCCCCTGCTCTGAATGTTTTCCATTCCCCTTTCCCTTGGGATGCTCTTTGTAATCTAAGGGGAAGCAATGCACTGACCTTCACATTCACACCATCAGTGAGCCAGACTCTGCTGAGCCACAATCCTCCCAGATAAAAAGTATCACATTTTGTTCTCAGCAAAGCTCCCAGCGATATTCTCTGCAAAGATCAGAATAATGGGATTAGAGGCATGATCATACTCCTGTGTGGAGCTAATGTGCAGAGATTTCAGAGCGCCATAAAGATGTATAATTACATTTATATGGATTAGTATAATCCACAAACTTGGAACCTCCTGAGACCAGGTCCAATAGGTCTGAGAAAACACAGACGTTTCCCCTGTTTCTGATTTCTCCCCTCTATAAAGAATCCAAGGGTGGTTTTAAGCCTATGGCGGACACTGAGGAAAGGTATTATACTAAGATCTCAGTTGCTGTCACTCCCACTATAAACCAATTTGCTTCTTCCCTTTCAGGAAATATAATTGTGAACTTTTAAAATGTTTTCTGATCACTCCACACATGGGTGATATGATATTTAGAAACTTGCTTAAATAGAAAAATATTCAAATATCATTTAGGGGTCTCTCTCTCTCTCTCTCTCTCTCTCTCTCACACACACACACACACACACACATACACACACACACACACACACACACACTTTTGTAACCATTTATTATGCATCGGGGGGCCTGATGAAGTCACAGGTTTACAGGTTTAGCAAGCAGAGTGGCTTGCTATAAACAATGAAAGAAGCCTGTTTGCTCAGCGTGCATGCCAAAAGCACAAATCCTTTTGATTTTGGACACAGGTGCTTGTTTGTCCTGAATGGATATTATCGCTTTAGTCATTTATGTATAAAATGGCTAACCACAACAAAAACCCTCATAAAAGAGAGGCTGTGATGCTTTTCCCTTTTCCCTTTGCCATTTAGTCTTGAATATATCTATGGGTAGGCATTTAAGGGCGCAATCCTAACTTGCGTTGAAACAGCAAGGCTTGTTGCCTACTCCCAGTGGTGTCATCTAAATGATTTAAAAACAGGTACTCACTTTTGATTGGCATGTGTCGGGACCCGCCCACCAGAAATGACATCATAAGCCGGAAGTGATATCGTGGCAGGAAGTGACATGAAAAAAGCCCTTTTTGAGGCCTCAGACAATTTTAAACTGACCCAACAGTTGCAACAGTATTCCACAGCACCCCCAGAACATGTTAAGGAGGCCTGGCATCAAGTTAAAACCCCAGAGCAACTCATTTTTCCGTGGCAAGGCAAGGCAAGGCTCCACTCGCTGCCTGCCTGACTGCCTGGCTCTGAGAACGTGCAGGCAACTCAAACATGCAGGAAATTCAAACGTTGCAGGGGGCGGAGTTGACGAGTGGGCGGGCGAATGGGCGGGGCCAGCCATAATCCTAGAAACCGGTACTCGCGTACCCCCGCGTACCCCCTGCATGACATCACTGCCTACTCCGTATCCAGCGCAAGTTAGGCCACTGGAGCCTTCCTGGGGCAAGGGTTAGGTGCAGCACGGCCTTTGGCTGGCACCCTTGGGCCAACATTGCTGTTAACATCGGCCCAACAGCAGCAGCGCTGACAGGAGGGTGCTGGTCAGTGCTCTCGCACCAGTGCTGCTACCATTGGACCAATGCTAGTAACTTTGGGCCAACGTCGTGTCTTGGATTGCAACCTCAAAGTGGAGGCCACCATATTTATATCCCTAAATCCCGATTGTATGTGTGCGCGCGCGTGCGCGTGCGTGAGAGAGAGAGAGAGAGAGAGTGTTTCAAGTGTCCTTGTTGCATTTGTCTTCTTCCTGTAGATGAAGCACAAACTGCACAAGGGGAGAGCTATGGAGACACTAATATAAAGTTAGCACTGTTGGGTATATTAGGGGGCTACTTTATTGTCTGACTCCTACAATCTAAAAAACTATGGTTAACACATTGCCAATGAATTGGTTGACTTAAAATGGCTGTAGGTCTTTTTACATTACTTTGACAACTGACAAAGGAACATATTATAAATAAAAACTTATTATTTTATGCTATCATATATTACATAGTATAAATTGCATCTGATGTCACATTGTACAGCTTGTAAACTAACTAAGCCTTGCTTGATTTCTTAGCTCCCCAATGTGCTATGAATAACTTCAAATTCGACTGGCAAAAATCTGGTTTGGTTTCCCAGCTTTGCAGGAAGCCTAGTTAGTGAGGCAGGTGCTGACTGCCTGGAAGATCTCTCAGGCACAGACACTGTCTAGGAGGTGTCTGTATGATCAGTGGGGGAGTTCTCTGTACTTCCATGCAAAGTAGTGGACTGGGAACAAAAGGGCAGCAGAAGGTAGCTGGCAGATGGGAAGGACAGCAGGAAGTCAACTGCAGGCAATCAGTAAGTGGGCAAGGCAACAGGAAAGGGAAGCCACCTGCCAACGTAATTGATGTGAGTGGCACCTGCCAGAATGCTGCACAATTATTGACACTCGGTCTGGGATCCGAGTCAAAGAAAGTTCTTGTTCATCAAATCTCACGGAATATTTCTTCTGCGGAGGAGGAAACCGAGAAAGAGTTGCGGCACATTTGCCATTGAATGGGTGGTCAATGTCATATCACTTTTTGATAAGCAAACTAATGCCAGGGGCCTGTTGGGGCGAGTTAATCTAATCAATGTATTGAATCAATATATCGAATCAATATATACACCAGCTCTAAAGCATGATACCTTCCAAACTGCTTTGCTGGGCAATGGCACCACTATAGGAAACCGATACAACGTCCTTGTTGTAGTGCTTTCGAATGTCCCTCGTTTGGCAATAAGTGCCTCCTATAACAGCAACTGAGAGTTTTGCTTTTAGCTTTCTCAGCCCAAGCCTCTGCCAAACTCCATGTTTCTTGGAAGCATTCCACTGAATGCCTGCTGTCAGGTAAGAGCACGTAGAGTTCTGGTATTTGGCATCCACAAGTCGAGATGTCATTAGGGAAAGCCATCAATCCAGGGCATTAGAATAATGGAGCCTCTTTCCTGGGCTGGGCAGCTCTGGTAGCTTAAAACACAGTGTGATCCCTCCCGTTTCAAATGAGCCACCCACTGTCAGTAAACAGTGACCCAAGCGGTGCAGCATATGGTTGTGCCATTGCCCTCCCAGCTGAAATGGCCGTATGGGCTGCTCGGAGCCATGGAACTCTGCACCTTGCGTGCTAGCCAGCTGTTGGACATATGGCCAGAAAAAACCTGGCCTGCAACTATTTTCCGTAAGTCTTTCCTTGCAAAGAAAGTCAACACAAACATTGGCTTTGCAAAGATGTTACAGCTTGCAGGCTTTGAGGATCGTTTGACCCCAGCCACCAAGGTGCAAATGTTGACTGTATTGGAATGTTTACTTCATTAAGCACAAGCCTGCCTCAGACCATTTGCTGCTCCGAGCACGGGAGGGCTATCAATTCTGGCTAACCTCATTAGCCATCCAAAGCTCGTGCTGGCCAAAGACTCAGACCTTTTCCCAAAGGGGACAATTCTTGTCTCTGACAATGCTTAGGTTGGTCAGGTTAACGGGCCGTTTGGCTAGAATAATGAAATTCTACGTTTTTTAGGACAGGAATGAATACGGACATTTTCTGGGGCAGGATGAATAGTAAAACATTAAAATATTAACTACAAAACAAATATTAACTTCAAAACAAATATCAGATTTGGATTTTCTTTGGATTTTCGAAAAGCAGTATCTGAATATAATAAATAAATAAATAAACAAAATATTAAATCACCCTTAAGAAGCCCCCTGAGGCATCTGGTAGGCCACTGTAAGGTACAGGAAGCTGGGCTAGATGGGCCTTTGGCCTGATCCAGCAGGGATGCTCTTAACTGAAAGTGAAGATAAATGTGGAAGTTGAAGAAAAATCACAGTGGATTCTTCACGCTAGTGTGAGCTGATTTCCTCCTTGCTTCACAATTAGCTTTGCCAAATGCCAGGCTGATCACTAAGCCTACCACCTCCCCATACTTCATGTGCTAACATTGCCACAGGTATATTTATCTAATTGTTAAACTGCTCCTGCGATTGTGGTGCAAATAGTGACAGGAGCATTGTGTCCTGGCCAACTGTGCCCTGATTGATGGCATCCTTGTACTGGACATTTGCATCTGCATCCCAGACATTTGTGTCCCAATACATGTAGATTCATATTCATTTCTAATTTTTCAAACACAAAGGAAGGGTTAGGGCTGGGATACGAGGCTTAGGATATATAACACAGGGTTTGTTGCCCAATTATAGTGAGATGCAAATGGCTAGGATACAAAAAACACCCAGATGTGAATGTCCAGGGATGCCAATCACTGGGATGCATTGACCAGGACACAGGGTGCAAATACCCTAGTACCGGAGATGCCATAAGCCAGTGTTATTCAAACTGTGGGCCAGGACCCACTTGGTGGGTCGCAACCTGATGTCAAGTGGGTTGCGTAAAGCTGGGAGCAGCCATCTTGGAAGCTGCAGACCTTACTCTTGCTATATTCCTTTTGTGAGTGTTAGCAGTTTAAATTTTCAAGTGAGCGTTTTTTGTTTTAATTGTTTTTAGTTCAGTGCTTTTACATCATATTTTGTCCTAATCTTGCTTTCTGTCAGAGCTGTATCATGGTTGTTGAATTGCTGCAATCCAATTTGCATTTCAGGAATGTCATTTTATTACGTTACAATGACAGCACTTCCTGCTTGACGATGTCACTTCCTGCTACAACATCCTTTCCAGGTTAATGACATCACTTCCAGTGGGTCCCGACACAAGTGCCATTTTAAAAAGTGGGTCCTGGTCTAAACAGTTTGAGAACCACTGCCGTAAGCATTGTCCAGTTGGCAGGCACCCAGTAGAACTGGCTTCTGTTGTAAAGTTGCTGAATCATTTGTTCTTCCAATGTTCACCCTGGTGAAGAAAGGTATGTTTGAATGTAGGGAGCACATTTCCAGATGGACCATGTTGCTCCAGCAGTGTCATCTGCCTCTGCATTCTAACGTGACTGGACTGTTGTCATTGGCTAACAAAGGTGAGAGTGATGTGAATTCATGTCCAAAAATGCATAATTTTTAAGTCTGCAAGTATAAAATGGAGTTTTGTCACTACTGTGGGAAAAATAATTTGTGGCACCACAAGATGCTAACCCCTCACCTCAACATGGATAGATTGTTCAAACCTCTGGTTTCCTCATGTGTTGAAGAAGCTGCACTGGAGTGAGGGCTCATTAGAAATAGTGATTAATCTATCAGCTAGGAGACAATATCAGTCCTCTATTTCTTCCACTACATAAATTCAATTTTATATTTAATGGGGTTATTAAACGTGGACACGTAGCAGAATGAATCAATACCGCATTTCCAGCTTCATGCTGCTACGACGCTCTCAGGAAGAAGACTGGGGAGACTAGTCCGTACCCTGGCTGCCGTGTTTCCATGAGTAGGGCGCAGCATTACAGCGCTTTTATATCTATCTATTGGGACATTGCCCTGGAAATGATTGAGATGCCATTTCAAGTAGTGCAACAGATTCAGTTCAGCCACAGTTCGCTTGCAAGGAAAGCAAAGCAAAGGGGAAGAGAAATAATTGCAATTCCAAAGAGGGAGAGATGAACTGTTCTTCTCAGTAATAGGATTAATGCAGCATGACCAGTTAGGGTTGTTATAGCTCACTGTGGAAAATATGCAATGACAAGTCGTGTACAACGAAGGCTCACGGCTGATGTGACCTCAGTGGCTTAGGAGCCACTTCAGTACCACTCCTTCCTGTGTCTCTGGGGTGACGTGAAAAGCCTGGGACCACTCGATGGGAGGAGCTTGCACTGTGGCTCCTCATTACGTAGGTCTGGGGCGCCTCGCAGTGCCCCCAGAGCACAAGACAGAGTGCTGGTTTCATGGCTTCTCTCCAGTGGGGTGACATTGCCTGCTGAACCTGAAAGGCTGAATTTCTAACAGACACAGCCAGGACTAGTCAAACATGCAGGACATGCTTCTGCGCACATCTTTGAACGTTTGGAGCGAGGAAGACTGCGTGCCTCATAATCCCCATTCTTCCAACTGGTACAAAAAGCCTAGGTCAGTGTTGCGTGAGGAGTTAATTCACTCGTGAGAAAAACATCCTAGAGCAGGGGTTCCCAAACTGTGGGTCAGGACCCACAGTGGGTCGTGAGCCAATTTCTGGCGTCACAATGATGGCACTTCCTGCCATGACATCACTCCTGGTGGGTCCCGGACAAATTGTCATTCTAAAAAGCGGGTCTCAGTGCTAAAAAGTTTGGGAACCACTATCCTAGAGCCTTATGGTGCCTGTTGTGATTTGTTTGTTTGCTGCTTATTACCCACTGAGTACACTGAATAGACATGGAGCATGCCCAGGAGTAAGAAATACCAAGCAAGCACGTGCACAGGTTGTGCCCAAGTATATTACTCCAAGTATATAACTCCAGCTTTCAAATATCATGGAAGTTCCTCCTGGGAACTGGGAACCACCGCAATGAAATCAAGGCTGTTCCTTTTCTGCCACATTTAGTTCATATAATATAAAGAGACCTTTTTCAGAATTAGGCATTCATTTGCCTTCCACAATTGCCTGGTCAATTTCCTTTAAATATTGGTTGCGTTTATTTTTTCGATTGTCTAATAATTCCTTATTATTTGCTATACTCAAGGACTCTTTTAGATTTAATTGGTTTCTTACCTTTGAAAATAAACTCTCCTCTCTTGGTATTTCCTTAGAATCTTTAAATGACACTTCTCCAGAAGTGGCCCTTAGTCGCATCAAAAGCCAACTTTATCATCATGAATTGGAGGAATTTAATCGACTTATGAATCCTATCTGTTCTCCTTTTTTCTTCGATCTTCCTCCTTCAGGTGGTCGACCTTTTAATTATTTTATTCAACTTATCAATCCCCTTCAATGTAGAGCCTTCATGTTGGCGCGTTTCAACATATTTCCAACGGCTTACCACCTGGGACGCTTTTCTCGGATCCCACGTGATCAACGAATTTGTTTTTTCTGTCACTCTTCACCTGATTCTCTTCAACATATTCTCCTAAATTGTCCGTCCCACCACTCCCTTCGTGTTTCTTTGCTTCAACCAATTCTCTCCACCTTTTCTTTTTCTTCTTCTGATACTATTATTTCCTTTCTTTTATGTGATTATCAGCCCGATGTTACTCTCAATGTCACAAAGTTTTTGTCAGAAATTCTGAAGTCTATTGGTTAGGCCTGTTTCTGTATTTATTTTTATTATGCCAATAAAGGTTTATTGATTGATATAAAGAGACCTAATCCTAGTGGCGTGGAATAACCAGTGCCCAAATGTCATTGCACAGGCGCCTGTGGTCCACTACTGAATGCAAACCATACAAGAATGGAGGTAGGGAGGACCATTTTGCAAGACCTAAGAGCATGTTTACAGCAATATTGACACAACTGGCTTGTTCTGGTTTCGTGTTAGTGTAATAAGATCAGGCAGGCAGATCTGAGTTCAAAATCGCAACAGCCATGGATGCAATGCCTTACTTAGGGCAAGCCAGTCTCATTTAGTCTCATCTGCATGATGGAATTAAAAATGGCTTTCCTTAACTCCATTCATGAGAATGGACAAGATTCTAAAAGAACTACATGCACGAGAGTGTTCTAAAAACGATCAGCTAGGATATATTATTGTGCATTCATTGAGGGAAGGTACAAATGCTTGCTAGATTTTCACACGCAACTTTTACTCTGGGGAAATTAGCCGCATTTGGACCATCAGATGCAAGTGCTGGATGGATTAATTTGCAGTGCACACATGGCTGATTCATGCATTGAAACACAAAATATTGCAAGCATGGCTGAAATATATGAGCCCAATGGTTCTTAAACATTATTTGCAGACTACTATTCGGATGCATTTGCTTTTGCACATTTTTTACTTTCTTATTTTTTATCTCCTGAACCCCACCTTTGCATTAGAATATGGGGTCCAAGGCACATTCACCAAAAGCACCACACTACAAAGCACAACATCAATCAAGCTATTGAAACATCAGCACAGCAAAACAACGGAACACTATAATATGTTGAAAAGTGAATTATTTTCTTATGTAACAGCTGCCATGTTGGAGGCCATTTGAAAGACATCATTCCTTCTGTGTTTTGTTGCATCTGTTGTGCATGTGCAGGGGAAGAGAACAAGTAGCTCTTGCTAGTTTCCAGCAGCTCAGTAACCCGGGCAGCGCAATCCTACCTTGAGTGTAGTGTCAATGCATAGCACGTCACTAGCAGCAACGCGGAGGTGCCAATCGGCACCCCCATGTCGGCACTAGTGCTCTCAGGCCGACGCTATGAATAGCATCGGCCTGACCGTGCCGATGGTGAGCCTTTCCTGCGTTGGCAGAAGGCGGCTGGCATGGGGATTGGGCAAGGGAGGGAGAGGGTGGGGGGAAGGCGGAACGTGGGCGGGCTTGGTAAGTGGCCATACAGCTGTATCCTAAGCCAGTTCAGGAGGCTGCATGGCCTCGATTCGGGCTGCGTGGACTCCTCGGATCTGCGCCCGCTATTTAGCGGGCGCAGATCCGAGGAGCGCATAGGGGAGGCTGGATCCTCTGCTATGGTAAGGGAGTGCACACTCCCTTGCCGCAGGAGGCTCCAGCCTCCCTGCACCCAGTGTTGGATATAGCACTGGTCGGCCGGCCTTGCCATTCTAGCGCTGGGTAAGATTGTGCCCAGATATTTATTAGACATAAAAATACTGTATTATGACTGTCAAACACATATGATATTATGATAGGGATAATATGAACTGAAACGTTGATTTATCCTGTCTTCCATGTTATTTTTTTTCGTGGGGACCACCTGAAAGTGCACTGCAAATGGCTTGTGGTCTGTAGACCACACTTGAGGCTATAATCCAGGGCACATTTACTACTGAACGTACTTCCTAGTGACCATGCATAGGAGCTCACTGTTAAAAACCATTGTGTTAGAGAACTTGGTTCACCCCCTGAACCCTAGGTGGGTTCTCCAGTCAACCCAAATGGTGGTGGTGGAGCCCATTGCTCCATCAGGGGGCACATGGGAGTGTGCGAGAAGAGGGATGGGGCTAACATTGGTCCAGCAACATTGGTCCAGCATTGGTCCAGCAACCTGGCGGGAGAAGTCATGTAAAATATACTGCCATTACTTTTTAAGAAATCTAACACATGGGCACCATTCAAACCCCTCCTTGTCTTTTCTTTACCCCCCCCCTCCAAGTGGTTATCTTCTAGATCCAATGCTGCTTGGAAAGCAGGTGACATCCAGAACCCAGATTTCCTTTCAGATAACATCTGTATAGCCCTGTGTTGCTCTCCAAACAACAAACCTTAGAAACAACTGAAGTATGAAACAACTAAAGTTTGCCAAGCTCTGGAGCCAATTGTGGTTTTTAGGGAAATTTGTCCAGTTTTGTTAAAACAGCTGCTCTTGTAGGAAAGCTGGTATATGTTTGGAAGGAAAGAACAGAGTCTTATCTGATGCACAGATCTAGATCAACATGAAGTTTGGGTTACAGACACGCTAATTGAAGCAAGAGTTCAGCTAGGTCAGTGGTTCCTAAGCTGTGAGTTGGGACCCAGCAGTGAGCCATGAGCCAAGTTCAGGTGGGTCGCGAAGCGCCTAGAGCAGCCATATTGAAAATATGGGGCTGCTGGAAAGGGGGAGGGCTGTGTGGTTGTTTTGCTTGTGTCAAAGTTATAAATAGGCTTTTTTTGCTTTCTGATTCCCTTTACTGTTGGAAAATGGTTGAGGAATAACCCAATTTATTGCTGCGGTCTCAGGAAAGCAGCAGGCTGTGGTGTCACAATGGCAGCACTTCTAGCCATGAGGTCACCTCCGGTGGATCCAGGACGGATTGTCATTCTTAAAAGTGGTCCCAGTGCTAAAAGGTTTGAGAACCACTGAACTAGGTGCATTAGAAGCTGACACTTGCCGCATTGCTTGAGTGGCTTCCACATGGTGACCCTTGAGAATCTTGACAGATTCTCAAGATTGCTAGAATATGTGATTGCTACTGCCTTTAGTTTGCATTATAGTCTGTCCTGGCGAATCAGGGGGCATAATTTATGGCTATATTTTAAACAAGTCATGAGAACACATTCAGGATTCATGAGCAAATGATGATTTCTGCACAACGTACTTATGTCCCAAAAAATACACAATGCAACATGCTGGTTCCACACAGATTTTTATTTTTTGTTGCAAGTATTTGGAAGCGCAGGAGGACATCTGCTTCCAAACCATGTATTAAATACAGTTTTATGCCCCATTATACACACTTTTCTTGGAATAAGATGTACACGATGTTCAGTGGGGCTTTTTCCTTAATGCTGGAAAAGGTCATGCAGAAACCAGCTTCAGTCTCCGGCTCTATTTGCCTCTCAAATTGACTACCCATTATGAACAAAACGTATTTAAGAAGGAACCGGACTTTTCCGCAAGGCATATTTCTGGAAACCCTGCCTGTCCTTTTCAATTACTCACAGTAAACAGGTAGCAATCATGGTGCGCTGTTGGACTGTGCCCTTTTTTTAATGGCATCCAATTATATATTACAACACTTTCCCCGTGGAGCAAATTTTCTTTCTAAGCATCCTATGTAGGAGCTAAACCAACTGGCACCTAAACTGTGAAGGATGTCAGAAGGCTACTCTGCTGCCAAAGGTTGTGGTTTATTCCAGTATATGCCTGCTTGAAGGAGGATACCAGCATTGCACTGACCAAGCCACATGGGTCTTTGCGAAGTCAGAAATTGCTTTCTTGACCTGACAATCTCCCCTTGTGCAAATATTTTTTTTCTTCCTCCTTCATTGCAAATCTTATCATGGCACATGTCTGCATTCATTACCACTTGCTTATTATATAATTTGGTCCTTTTTTGTATCTTGTTCCTCTCCCACCCCACAAGCTATTATTTATGCATTGTATTGTTGTGCATTGTATTGTTGTGCATTGTTGGTCGTGGTATCTAACATAATCAGATACTTTTAAAATAATTGATCTAATCCAGTGGTTCTCAAACTATTTGCACCGGGACCCACCTTTTAGAATGGCACTCATGTCACGACCCACCAGAAGTGATGACATGGCCAGTAGTGATGTCATCATCAAGCAGGAAGTGCCATCATTGTGACGTAATCAAATGACACTCCTAGAATGCAAACTGGCCTTCTTGGACTGCAGCAATTGCACAGCCATGAAACATCCCTGACAGGAAGCAAGATTAGGACAAAAAGCACTGAACTAAAAAGAAATTTTTAAACAGAGTCTCACTTGAAAATTGAAACTGTTAACAAAAGGAATAAAGCAAGAATAAGGTCTGTAGCTTCCAAGATGGTTGCTCCCAGCTTTCTGTTCCCCACCTGACATCAGGCTGTGACCTATCATCTGTAGGTCCCAATCCACACTTTGAGAAACATTAATTTAACCTAATTCCGCAATAGTTGCTTCTCATCTTTGTGCCCCACAGTGTGACTGAACAGAATCAGTACTCCAGTTTGCTGAATTGTGAGCTGGATGCTTTTGAATCACAATGTGATGTTTGGGAATATTAACAGACTTCTAAAATGGATGGTTTGACTAGCTTGTCAATGAGGATGGCATGTTTCCAACCCTTCAGTTTTTATTCCCATTTAACAAAAATCTGTCTTCCTCAGCAGTGCAGGGGTGGGGGAAGTCCCACCCCTCTGCATAGATTTTAGCATTTATTTGTAACCCATGCAAATCTCTGAAATGAAAAATCTTCAGGTCCCACTTTCGGTTTTAATAGGATAGCAAACTAAGAGGATACACAAGGATTATCCTAATCCTGTCCAGTAGCTCCCTCCAAGAACTGTGGTATCTTTAGGGAACCATTATCGAGTGGCCTTTGCTAGCTGCTCCAGCGAAATGATGCTTATCTTCATTTAACAAGCAATTGTCGGAAAGGAAAATACTGAATTGCCAAGCCCTTGCAAAAAGGGCTTAACTAATTGATTGGAACAAAAATATTAGGCTGGATCACAAGTATCCTCAGGCAGGTATATCTTTTCCCCTTTCTACTGCTTAGAGCAAATCGTTTATTCTACGTGTTTACAATCAGCATAAAAAAAACAATTTTTTTCCAATTTGTTCTCTTTTTGGCAAACAGCTGTTTATTTATTTTGTTATTTTGTTATACAGATATGGGTAAGGGTAGAAAACCATGGAAGGGGGATACATAGGTTCACACAAAAGGTACACATTGATTACGGCAATTACCTCCTCATCATTTCATTACTGTTTGCATACAATCTATTCTCATCTAAATATCTTCAATCCACAACGCATACAAAACTTAATACTTCTAAATTCAAATACAATTTTAATCTAAATCTTATAATCTGAATATTAATATATCTTCAAAGTCTACATTTTATATTCTTTTACTTATCCACTCATAAAACTGTCTCCACAATTTTTGTATCTTAGTTACATCTCCTTCCTTCAGTCTTTCAGTCAATACATCCATCTCGACTATATCATATATTTTCTCTATTAATTGAGCAACGTGGGGGAATTTCTTCACTTTTCCAATTCTGGGCATACAGCAGCCTTGCTGCAGTGTTAACATGTATTATAATATATTCCATTTGCTTATCTTGAACATTACTCATCATTTTTAATAGGAATAAATTTCTTGTAGAATCGTATAAACCATTTTCCAAAATTTTTTTGCTTTCTCACATGTCCGCCATATATGATCAGGCGTTTCAGGACATCAAGCAAGCATTACGGAGGGCTCCAGCATTAGGAATACCACGTGGAGACAAGCCATCCATCCTCTTTGTGGCTGAAAACCAAGGGATCGCAAAAGGGGTCCTGACATAGCCCATGGGGTCATGGAGAAGACCAGTGGTCTATCTGTCCAAGCAGCTAGACCCCATTGCAAGGGGATGGCCAGGCTGCATGAGGGCTATCGCAGCAGTGGCACTCCTAGTAGAAGAATCTAACAAATTGACTTTGGGAAAGCCCCTAATTGCATGTGTGCCTCATGATGTATCTCACATATTGTTAACCAAAGGTCACAACTGGCTCACGGCCTCTAGAATGCTAAAATATCAGCTAATTATGTGTGAGAACCCAGAGCTAACAATTCAAAAGTGCACAGCCCTAAACCCAGCAACCTTGTTACCTGAGGAAGATAACGGTGATGCCGATACCCATGACTGTTTGGAACTTCTGAGCCTGTCCACCGCAGCCAGACCAGACCTGAAAGATGTGCCCATTCAAAATCCTGATTGCACCTGGTACATAGATGGGTCCAGTGATGTCATGCAGCCGGAACGCCCCGGAACGGCGTTCTGGTTGTTACAATTAGGCGTTCCGGTTGTTACAATTAGTGGACTCCGCCCACTTAACTCATTGCTGGCTCGGTTTTTTTTGCTTCGGGTTTTTTTTTGCTCCTTTTTTTTTTTTTGCTTTTCACTTCGTGTTGGTGTGTGTTTTTTTTGCTTTGCACTTCGTGGTTTTTTTGTGTGTGGCTCCTTTTGTTAATTGGACCAGGAAACAGGGCCATTTCCCGCCCATTTGAATTTGAATTTCAATTGCAAGCAGAGGCAAATCTAAGGGAGGGCAAAGCTCTTAAGTTTTGAAAGAAGCCTTACCTTGCAGTGGAAATCACTCCTCTCCTTCACCATTTTAGCCAATCCTCACAGGGAAAAGCAACATCTTGGCGTTGCTTACTGGCTACAGCAGCAAGGGAGAGGAGCAGTGGTGACATGGAGGGGGAAGGCACCGGAATGTGGGTTCCAGAACCTAACCTTATGGCTGGTTCCGCCCACTCATAGCTGGCTTTGTTTTTTGTTGTTGTTGTTGTTTGCTCCGTCTTTTAAGAGGGATTTTTGCCCAGGAGCTCCCTTTGTTGTGTTGAGCCTGGGCTGGTGGCAGTGGCAGCTACACCTGGGGAGGGGAGTTACACCCCCCCCCTCAATGGGTTAACTAGATTTCCTCCCACAAGGTTCGTTGCTTTTATTGCTGGAATCTTAAATGATGTGGGTACTACTTTAAAGCAAGATTATTTGTCATAGTGAAGCACGAGATTTCTCCTGTCTCTCTTGAAAAGCAAGAAAGTTCTTGTGAATATGAGACATAGTCTGTGACCATTCTATAGTAGGTCTACTAAAATGACATGCAGCATCCTGTTGGTCTGGATGGCATCAAATGAAGCTTGAACTGGGGATACTGTGGACTAGTAACTTGCAAAGTGGATCACTATATGATGTAAATCTAAGTAGGAATCATAGTTCAGTATGATGGTTTCTGTGAATTAAGCTGTTGTTAAAGGCTGATTTTCCCTCCTGCCAACTCTAAAGTTTGCACAGCGTTGATTACCCAGCGCAGTTATTTACAGGTGATAATTATTATTAATTGGGCATGATCCAGTGTAATTTAAGTGCTTTTACATTGCATTGATTTTGAGTAGTCAAACGTGTGCTTAACTCTCCCTCCAGTTGAAATCCCTAAGACATAAAGACTGATCTAAACTATTTACTCAGAAGTCAGCCCCATTATTTTCAGTTGGATCTTCCAAAAAGACAGGCTTATACTTGCAGACTTATGCATATATTGCTGAATGGCTTACTCTTTAGAAAGTGTGTTTAGAATTTCAGCCTTGAGAACTATTGGCTGAATTCTGTCCATAATTGTAAAGATTATCCTATTTTCCTGTGTCATTGCATTCCTCCTACCTCCAAATCACTGACAGTATGATGGGTTTAGAAGACCTTGTGTACATTCTGAGACCTCTTCAGAGTATGGTCAGGCACATGCAGCCCAAAAGGATTAGATTGGGAAGAGCTGACTTCCCCCTTCTCAGGCCTTCTTAACATGCTCTGAGAGTGATCTGGAATAGTTTGGGAATTGTTGGGCCTGCTTGATGACGTCACTTCCTGCCATGACATCACTTCCGGTGGGCGGACCCCAACAAGTGCCAATCAAAAGTGAGTTCCTGTTCCTAAATCATTTGAATGACACCACTGGATGGGTCCTCCTTTGTGGAAGATGGGAAAAGATGTGCAGGCTACGCTGTGGTTTCAGATTATGAGGTTATACAAGCTGGGAAGCTACAGGAGGGAGCCTCAGTGCAAGAAGCAGAATTAAGGGCCTTTATAGCAGCATGCAAACAGGCAGAAGGCAAGGTGGTCAATCTTTACATGGATTCCAAATATGTATTCCTGACAGCCCACGTCCATGGGATGCTATATAGGGAAAAAGGGTTCATAACAGCGCAAGGATCCCCAATAAAACATAAAGCCCTCATAATCATGCTCCTAGAAGTCATCCATCCTCCATAAAGCTTGGCTCTCATCCACTGTCGGGCGCATACTAGAAAAAGGGACAGTGTTTCACGGGGAAATGCCAGAGCAGACGCTGCTGCCAAATCTGCAGCAAAGGGCTGCGGAGTAACCAGCATTTTCGTGGCAACGCGTGCAGCCAGCCATTTCAACAGTCTGCCTGACTACCAACCAGTGTACACCAGAAAGGAGGAAAAGATGGCTCAGGATGTGGGAGCAAAAAAAAAAATGGTTGGTATATACTTCCTGATAAGCGCCTGTACATTCCTAACTCAATAGCGTGGACTGTAATCAAGAATTTGCATGATCATCAGCCTGCCCTAGAGACATCGATGAGAAAATATTTTTTCCTGCCTGCCCTGAGAGAATTGACACAAAAGACTACCAAAAGCTGCCCATAGTGTTTGCAGGTGAATCCCAAAACCAAATCAGAAGCAAGTCCAGGAGTTCTGCCAACTGGAAGGTGGCCCCTGAATCAAGTGCAAATTGATTTTACAGGAGTGCAAAAGGGCAGTAAGAAACCATATCTGCTAGCAATAGTGTGCACTCTGACAGGCTGGGCAGAGGCCTACCCTACTAAGACTGAAAAGGCAAAGGAAGTAGTTTTGGTCCTCCTGCGACACTTGGTCCCCAGGTATGGTTTGCCTTCTGAGATAGGATTGGATAATGGTCCCAGTTTCATGGCAGAGGTAGTACAGGACACAGCAAAAGTTTTAAACATCTCTTGGAGACTACATTCAGCTTGGCACCTGGAAGCCAGCGGAAAAGTGGAGAAGATGAATCCCACTATTAAGAGACACCTCACTAAATTAATAATGGAATCAGGAACAAAGAATTGGGAGGAGTTGCTACCCATAGCCTTACGGAGGGTATGAAATACACCACGAAAGGGAATTGGTTGTAGCTCCTTTGAGCTGTTGTTTGGAAGGCCCCCACCCATCCTCAAACCTCTCTTGCCCCATTTGCAAAAAATAGGGGACCAACAGGTGGCAGAGGACCTAAAGCGTTTGGGACAGTCCTTGCATAAAATGCATAGGTGGGTGGAAGAAAATAAACCCATCCCTATGGTAGAAAGAGCTCATGGATACCAACCAGGGGACTATGTGTGGGTAAAAGGGTGGAAAGCAGAGCCACTAAAAGCACAATGGGATGGGCCGCATATGATTTTATTAACAACTCCAATTGCTTTAAAGGTAGCAGGAATAAAAGTGTGGATCCACCACACTAAAGAGGGCAACCCTGGAGTGGCATGTTGCTGAGTCCAAAGACCTAAAGTGGAAGCTTCGAAAGTGCAGGCCCTGAAAGAAAAGTACTTTGCTCTGATCACACCCGGAAGCTGATCAGTTTGCACAGTGGAAGCTTGAGGATCTGCTCCAGCCTGCTCTGACCACACCCGGAAGCTGGTCAACTGAGTGGGAAATGAGTCATCATCCTCTCCAAGACCTACCTAGCGAGCTTGCATACTCAATCTTTGTTGATCATGTGTTAGAAGAAGGATACGTGAGCACGACTTATATTTGCCCTCATTCTGTGTACCATACTTATTATGCAAAGCAAGTCAATGTAAATATATGGGTGTTAACTGAAACCAATAGAATCACAGGAGGCCCAGGGAAACCCATTCAGGCTATCATTAACGTTCTGGGAGAAGAAATTTACTTTGTCTATGATGTAATAACCTCACTGCACTTTCTGTTGCATAAACTAAGGACCAATAAGAATTATTCCCTGGTCCAGGCAATGTGTTCTGGGGACACTCCTATGCTCAAGGATAATTGCATGGCTTGCGTTTGTGACCTCAGTGGCGGCGGCACTGGAGCTGGGGTTTATGTTGAGTAGCTGGGAATACATTCTTGTAGTGATACTAATAGTGTTAGGAATTAAAGGACTTCTGTGCTTCCATTATGAAAAATTTTGTGGCATCCCTCTTCCTGGTAGCATGTATCATAGGATGGGGAATTGCTCTCCCTCACCCTCATGTCCCGGTTCTGAACAAGTTACTGTCTTACACAAACCTGAGTAACTGTTGGATGTGTGAGCACCATAGAAAGGAAATGATTGAATCCTCACTTCTGGTAGTCCCCATCTCCCCCTGAGAATGGATTTTGCCTGTCCGCCCCAAAGGGTCCAGGCTCTGGGTCGCATTTGTACATGTGTGGGTAAAAAATCCCTATTCTGTGTCACAACAGACCCTGGAAAAAACAATGTGTGCACATGACCCTTGGTATAGATCACAGGCTTCGTTAGGAGTTCCACTGGCAACAGTGTCCTATGAACAAGCAGAAGATTAGATTTTTCCTTTCTGTTTTGAGCTTGAGACTACTGGGTATCGTTCCTCCATTCCCATGGGCCAAGTGCCTGAGCGACTGTGTAAATACATCTTCACTTTTAATGATACAGACGGGGAATGGCAGGTAGACAAGGGGAACGAAAGTGATCCTATCTACCCAAGTGAGGGAGATCATCCCAGCTATGGGCAGTGTGATGTGGATGTCTCTTCTGTTATGCCATCACACCCAGTACAAGTGTTCAATCTTTCCTTTGTGCATGTGCACTTCCCAGAATGGAATTTCTCTACTTTAATAGGGCTTGAACTGGGAGCTGTAAGTTTATATATGACAGCATATAACATAAGTCAAACCACCAAATGTCAACATAAGTGCCCAGTCAATGCCTCTATGTTCTCAGCTATGCAGCATGTGGCGGCCTGTTCATGGACCCTTCAGAGGCAGGAAACATGGGCTTGCAATTGGAAAGAGACTTTTACAGCTTATTATACTGAAAGATATCTCACACCCCGCACTGTCAATTCCAGAGACCCAAAACAGTTATCTAATCGGGGCACCTGCCTCAAAAGATGTCAAACACTCACCTTTGACACTTCCAAGGGCGGCAAAAGAGGGCGAACCTCACCTCTGATAATTCCAAGAGCCCAAAAACGTTACCAGGTCTGGGCATCCGCCTCCATTTAGCTATAACCTCCAAAAAGGATTTCTTTGTGTGCGGTAATAAAGTCTATAAAGGGTTCCCGGCTAACGGAGTAGGAAGATGCACCATCACCACTGTCTTGCCAAACAGTAAGATCCGCCAGAATCTCACCAGTCCAGAGTCCTCAAATTTGGGCCACTTTCACCAAAATGAACAGGCTGTGAAGAATCCCCTAGTGGAGCAGGGTGGTATATTCTTCAGGATAGCCAGGTCCTGGCTGCCCTGGGTAGGAGTGGCTGAGCTAGAGATAGCTTTGGGAAATATTTCAGCCCAAGTGGCAGAAAGCTTTAACCTGGGATTCCATTTCCACCCTACAAACAGAGATGAATCAATTAGCTCGGGAGGTCATGCTTCTACACAGAGGCATGGATATTGTTTTTGCGCAGGTGGGGGATTTATGTGCCTGTCTGCATGAAGAATGCTGTTTTTGGGTAAATCAATCTGGCCGGATTGAACAGGACATTGGCAAAATTAAACAAGCTGTACATGTCCTCAGTGCTATCTCAAAAAATGAGAATCTAAACCCTTTTCAGTGGTTGTGGGATGGGGTTGCCAGGATGGGGATTGCCCGGTTGCCAGGATGCCAGGATGGGGATGGGTAAGACAGTTATTCATGGGACTAATCTGCATTATTGCTATTCTGTTACTAGCTTGCTACGCAATACAATGTGCTCCTGCGCTATGCTCTCTCTGTGTTCCACGGCCTTCCCCTGCCATGAATCGTGAACAGATGTTGTGGTTGGGGCAACGCAGCAATAATTCAGACTTTTCAGTCTGAAAGGGGGGAATGAGAGCGGCGCTTCTGTGCTTTTGGGTATTGTGATTAAAGAAATGTGCTCTGTATCAAATCCATATCTGTTCAGGAACCTTGTCCCTTGTCACCCCCTCCTCCTCCTCCCCCAGTGAGCTTAACACATAGAGTAAAAATTAAAACTGCTGACTGAACAAATGACCTTTTGCTAGAGGAAGTTAAATCATAAACCACATACCCAGCTAAGACTGGTCCAGACTTTTGCTGAAGCAGTAAACAAGTGTAGCCTATGTAATGCAAAATGTTGAACTGTTATGTACTGTGCTAAATATGGTAAAATGTTAGACAATCATTACTCATGGGAGGCAACTCTGGGAAGTTAGGCTTTTATAAAAAAAGGAACTTCTCACTGGGGAGTTGTGTCTAAAGCTTTGGAAACTATTCCCTTCAGATACCCAGCTAATGTGCAGGCTGAAATAAAGGCTTCTGGACTTTTGCAAAGATCCGAGTCTGTTTTCATGGATGGGGGTGCCTAACAGGGGTGCCTAACATTTGCATTCCAAGACCAAATACTCCTAAACATGTTGTCAATACTGATTTTTTTTGGAGAGGATCTCTCTCTCTCTCTCTCTCTCTCTCTCTCTCTCTCTCTCTCTCTCT
>JAJKFI010000018.1:10688076-10700692 GCA_029204185.1 Lerista edwardsae | reverse complement strand
TCTCTCTCTCTCTCTCTCTCTCTCTCTCTCTCTCTCTCTCTCTCTCTCATTCTGTACTTTTGAGGGGATGGTATAAAATCATGCTTTTCCTTGTCTGTATCCATTCTGGTTATAAGAAGAAAAATAACTACACTTCCTGTCTGCCGGTCTTCCCAATTCACTCCAGATGCAAGGCCCTGACTCTCCATTTGGCCCAAACTATTAAGCAACCTGCTCCACTCCCTGGGACTGAGAGCCTCTCTCTGTTCTCCTACTTTCCCACTGCAATTTGAAGTAGTATCGCTGCCTCAAATAAGCATGACAGCCGTGAGCAAAGGAAAGCAGGCAGCTCCTTGCTACCCCTATTGCTCCTGGAAAACCACAGTGTCCCTTGTGATAATGTCCGTTAAAAGCAATGTTTGTGACAAAGCTGGCAGTTGGTTGACACTGTCACTGGGTGGCAGGCGAGATATGAACTTTAGGAGAGCAGAAGGAACTGTAGGTACTGATGGACATAATGTCTATAGCTGTTGACATATCGCAGAGAGGCAAAAATGGCGTTGGCCAAAAACTTTCCCTATTTTGCAATGCTAGACACATGTCTACGGCAGAAAGGGCTTCCTGTTGCCAATTATTTCATCTCCTAAGACCTCTGGGCTTTTATTTATGTCAATTATTTATATATAGATATAGAGATGGAAACTTAATGCTATAATGCTCTTACCTTGAATCCACCCAAGAAGGCAAGAGCTATTAAAGAATATTATTTATCTGTTGTATATTTTATTTACTTCTTCTACATCTAACAGGAGCCTCATTTTTTTTAGAGACTACACCTTTTATCTCTCTTAAGCCACCATTTATCCTTCTTGGAAAAGTACTCACAGATAGATTTTCTCAGAATAATGAATACTTTTGAAAACATTTGCAACATTGGTCAAATAAAGAAAAGTTCTTCATCCACCAAAGTTTAAGCTGCACTGAGGTTAAGAAAAACAACTGGAAGGTAGTGAACAATAAGCATTCATTATTCTTGTTCTGAAAATTAGAAGAGGAATAATTTCGATTCCCCAAGAAAAAGAGGAAAGTACATGAAAATGTAGGGTGAAGGTGTTGGCAGCATAAACATTCAATGGAGACATCCTGACTGATGGTGGTTTCATCTTCTAGAAAGCAGTGCTTCAGTACAGTGGTTTGTATACATTTTTAGCATTAAAAAGAACCATGCCCTGGAATAATAAACGGGAATGCAACCAACCACTGCTTTTCATGAATTAATCCAAGCCATCTGCCTAAACCACAGCATTTAGCTGTCCTCATGCACAAAGCCTATATGTCCACAGTTGCTTGGGTAGGGCTCCCTGAACCTGCATTAGGCAGGCATTTGGAAACTGGCATGCACATTTTTGGAAAGATGCTGCAATGCTATTTTGGGACACATACCCATGGTGGCTTGTTCTGTTGCGTACTCCCAGTGAAGTGTGAGTACGATGTACCGGGTGCAAGGGAGTGGCAACAGGACGCAAGCATCTTGTTGTCTCATGCCTCCCTGGGGCACCTGGTGGGCCGCTGTGAGATACAGGAAGCTGAACTAGATGGGCCTTTGGCCTGATCCAGCAGGGCTCTTCTTATGTTCTTATGTTCTTATGATCACTGAGCAGGGCAGGTAAGAATGGGTTCTTTCCCTAGGACATCTCTGAACTCTGAGCAGGAAACCAGCAGTGCAGATTACAGAGTCAATCCTGCAACAGACCACGATCAGGTGGTCCTGCTTGGGATCAATGTGGCCTTTGTGCCCTTACCTGCACAGCGCAGCTGATGCCCTCTGAGAATGGCGTGAGAGGCCTGACCTGGCATCTTCCAGCCATGGCAGGAGACTCCAAGATGATAAGCATGCATCTGGAGTTTGGCCTCTATTAGATAATTCTGTGGATCAGGCTCAAAGCGCAATCCTGACCTGGAGTTAGGCTGGCACAGTTAGGCCAGCAAAATTTGGCCGGAACAAGAGCCACAGTAAAGCGTGTTTGGACCACTCTTGTAGTCAGGAAGGATGGTGCACATCTGTGTGCTGGCCTCTCTGGGAGTGGTCCAAATATACTTTGCAGTGTCCCTTGTGCCAGCCAAACTTTGCTGGCCTAACTGTGCCAGCCTAACTCCAGGTTAGAATTGCGCCCTCACTCTGTGCAGACTCAGTCTAGGCAGAAAAAAAGAAGAAGCAAATTGAGGCTGTAATCTTATTCACACGTACTAGAAAATAAATCCTATTGAATTTTGCAGGATTAACTTCTGAGGAAGAATACATGGGGACTGGACTATAAGTGGGCAGTCTAAAACAGTAAAAACTAAATACCATGAAATAACACTGAAATTGAGTTTGTAAAATGATAAAATGCAATATCCTGCTCAATTAACAAAATAACATTAACGCCATTATTAACAGTGGCTGTGGAGCATCTGTGAGCCATTCCAAGTGCTTCTGACTTTGTATCTAAGCCCCTAATTCCAGGCACTGTTACTTTCTCCTAACTGGCTGTAGAGTCTTCTGAGCATGCCCAGAAGTTGCCAAGGAAAATGCATGGAGCCCTATGGAAAATGAAACTGAGCTGCACTGTGCATTTACTTGTGGTTAGGCAGCTGTGCCTCAATCTGTTTCGAAGGGCAGGCCGAGAGGAATGCAACACTACCAGAATGGTCCTGATCTAATGAACGCAGGCTCCAAAAACTCACTAGAAGTCCCCCTCCTCCAAACTGGCAAGTGTATTAAGCCCTATGAAAGCCAAACTGGGCTGCATGGTTGCATTTACTTGTAAGTAAATGTGCCCTGACAATCAGAGGCCAGGTGAAGGGAAATGCACAGCTACCAGAATGGTCCTGATCCGATTACCATGGCGTTCAACATGAGTTCAACAAACACTGCGGAAGGCACCCGCATCCATCCCACCATAGTAAAAAGCAAAAAAGATAACACCTATTTCATGCTTGTGGCTGTATCTGCTAACAGCCACAAAACACATATATACCACCTATATGTTTACACTTGATAAAAATGCTTTAAAACGCATTAAAATGTTAATTTGGACTGCTTTCAGCCTATTTTTTTTAGGATAACACCAAATCCATGCACAAATAAAACTGTTTTAGACTGCCCCTAGCTATAAGTATACCACTTCTAGTCATGAATTATAAGGTGCAGAGTAGTATCTGATAAATGTTGCCATGCTTGGGGGGGGGGGAGCAATTCTGTTTAACTTTCCAACACCAATGGAGCCACAATGCAGCTCTAAGGTAAGGAAACAAAAATTCCTCTTGCCTCGTTTAGTAGTTTTAATGAGTTACACTTGGGTTTAATAAAGTTAAACCCCAACCTCAGTCTGGTGTCTCCCTTGGGAGTGGTGCAAGGGTAATAGGCTACCTTAGAATGCCAGATGCAAGGGAGTGGAAACAGGATGCAGGCATCTTATTGTCTCATGTGCTCCCTGAGGCATCGGGTGGGCCACTGTGAGATACAGGAAGCTGGATGAGATGGGCCCTGGGCCTGATTCAGCAGGGCTCTTCTTATGTTCTTGAGGAGGCCTCCATGACTGTCCCTCTCCCCTCTGCAGGATGCAGCACATTGTCACGGCTGCATCAATGCTGGAAAGCTGAATAGGATCAGGCCTTCAGGTTCTGATGCTCTTTGCTTACAATGCAGTTTGTGCAGGACAGGGCCATCCAGTCCTTTACCGAGACAATGAGTTACCAGCTGGCTTTACTGAACCTCACTTAACAACAGCAACATACCAAGTCTTTGTCTATGCGAAGGGTGGGTGATAAGGCAGAGAAGCTGCCCCTGGGGGAGAAGGTACTCTGGTTTTAAAGGTGCTGAAAGTTGGGGTAATTGCATCCTCACTTAAACAGGGATCGCTCATCAAGCCTTTCATCAAGTAACTGCACTCCCTGTGGTGAGCATTACCAAAGAAACCTTAGATCACCCTGTAATGTGAAGCTGAAGGAGGGAAACCCTCGATGTGACACTGCATTCTTGGCTGTGGTGCAGCAAGGGCTACCCCTGCAGCTATAGTGATCAGTAGGCTCAGCACCATTTGTGATGGATCTGGACCCTCCCGTGCTCAGGATGTGCTGTAATTCTTTGAAACTGAAATGGAGGTAGGAAGCCAGCCCATTGGCCCATCTCGCTCTGGCTTGTCTACACTGGCAGCAGTCCTCCAAAGTTTCAGCCAGGGGTCTTTCCCAGCCATACTTGGAGGTGCCAGAGATTGAACCTGGGACTTCTGCGTGCAGAGCAAGGACTCTGCCACTGAGTACATCAAATAGCGGTAAGCAAAGTTGGCCCAGTTTAAGTTGAGTCCCACCAAAAGCCAGGGAAGCAGCAAAGTTGTTCTGGTTAGTTTAGTGATAAATGCAGGGCGCACAGGGTGCTAGCATACCACCACATGGTAAGAGGAAGGGCAGATCGTGGTGGCAAAAATGGGCACAGGAATGAACACTTGCTCAAAACCAGGAAGTGCAAAGCAAAGGGAAGAGGGAAGAAGCCCATGCAAGGCTCCAAGCCAAGGCCCTCTGCTACAACCCCTATTTTACTGAGAGCGCAATCCTAACCTGGAGTTCGGCCGGCACAGATAGGCCAGCAAAGTTTGGCAGGCACAAGGGCCACCGTAAAGTGCGTTTGGACCACTCTCGGAGTCAGGAAGAATGGCTCACGTCTGTGTGCTGGCCTCTGACTCCAAGAGTGGTCCAAACATACTTTATAGTGTCCCATGTGCTGGCCAAACTTTGCTGGCCTAACTGTGCCAGCCTAACTCCAGGTTAGGATTGCGCCCTGAGAGAAAAGTCCATCATGTTTGACTTATGGAGCTTTAATTTCACCCAGAGGAATGAATGGCTACAGAAATCATTTGAGCTTTGCCCTTAGGACTTGACATCTCCGGATAGAACTGTAACTCTGTTCTTCACAGCTTCCTGGGATGATCTTTTCCCAATCGATGCTCCGAAGTAGAAAATGTCACACATGGATTTAAGCAGAATATTTTTTTAAAAGAAGCAACTCCCCCCCCCCAATCCTTGTTACCTCCATGGCTCATAGCACAGCAGTTCATGTTGCTGGGACACGAGTCCCATCATTCTGAAGCAAGGATAGTGCCATAAAAAAGGAGCCATTTCACCCCAGAATAATAAAATAAAATGCAAAGTAGTATAAACAGGAATTATGTGCTGCCACCGCAAATAGCTGGCTTCTGAAAATGATTTAAAGACAGCCTGAGCAAATTTGAAACTGGTCTTGGAAATTTTGGAAGTTTTCCACCTAGGTTGAAGCCCAGAGATTCATCATTATCTCATTAAAAATGATATATAAAGGAATGTGGGATACTTGTCAGAACGCTTCCAACTCCGAGTCTGTCACTCACTGAGTCACAGTCCATTTCTTATACTCACCCCACCTCCGCAAGTCTCTTCAGCAGAGCTGGCTCCAAGAAGGCACCTTGAGGCCCGCCAGAGTGACCCAGCCTGCACTCCCGTTGCGCACTCTCCATGCTTCTGAACAAGGCTTGCAGGGGATTCCTGTGCAAGCTGCTTTGGAACCGGCGGACTATGTGGTCAAGCCCACCTTCCCGTGGACTGGGTAGTCTGCCTGCTTTGCCTGCATTACATGGTGCTGATTTTCTGCAGGCACGTGAATGTGTGGTTCCTGTGCTTTGGGCTTGTGATGCTACCAGGCTGGATAACGGACATGCAGCTTTTGTCGGTTTTTAAAATGTATTTCTTTTAAAGCAGTGGCCTTCAACCTTTTTTCATGCTATGACCCCAATAAATAAATAAATAAATAAATAAATAAATAAAATATGAGATTGGGGGCTCACCATTGATCCGTCCCACCCCTGCCCTCTTTGCCCCCCCCCACACCCTGCTCCCATAATGCACTCCCAGCACTGTTCACTGTAACTAAATATTCTGATTGGAGAGAACAGAAGAAGCTACCACAATGCCTGGCACTAGTAAAAATTATTTTAGCACAATTGCTATGATCTTAAGCAGGACTGGGACATGGTCTCCTTGAACCAGATGCCTCCCCTTTGACCTGGTGGTGCACTAGTCCAGTGATCTTCAACCCTTTTCATGCCCATAAGTTGCTGTGTCCCCACAACGGAGGCTTCATGACCCCATTGGGATCCTGACCCCAAGGTTGAAGAACACTGTTTTAAAACGTATACCGCACTTTTCTGTCTTCTAGGGCCCCTTCCTGATAAACCAACAAAAGCACAAAACCAAATGCTTCTTAAAAGCTCATCAAGGAACAATGAAGAACAGCTGAAAAACCAGGAAAATATGAATAGGATTGCAACCTTAATCAACCACATGCAACTGGAGTAGGGCACAGTTGCCTTGCCAATGGGGGCATCTTCCCTTCTTCTGCTCTCCCTCGCACTTGCTGTCATAACGGTGTGAAAAATCACTGAAAAGTGGTTCAATTTGTTATCCAAAGTCGATTCTCCTTTTGCAGATCTCAACTTGTGCGCTCCCAGAGGCATTCTAAATCCTGCCTGCTTAAAAATTTAAAGATTAAAACAACACCTCCCCCCCTTTTTTGAGTACTTTGATCATATACAAACATTTAGATTTGTTTCGGGTCAAGCTGCAGAAATAGTGTGACTAATTCTTTTGTTTCTATCGTAAAAGAGAATTCTATGAAAGGCACAAAATTCAGTATCTTGAATTTTCTCCAGAAATTAATTGCCCACCACTGAAGCACTTGTCAATTTGGCATAACATGCTTCTTGCTTCTAGTACCAGACAATAGCCATGCAGCCACATTCTGAGGCAATTGACATTTCTGAACTACCTGCTCCCCAGTCTGAGCAGCGGTTCTCAAACTGTAGGTTGCAAACTGATTTTTGGGTGGGTGATAAGAACATAAAAAGAGCCCCGATGGATCAGGTCAAAGGCCCATTAGCTTCCTGTATCCCACAGTGACTCACCCAATACTCCCAATGCCTCAGGGAGCACACAAGATACCTGCATCCTGTTCCCACTCCCTTGCACCTGGCATTCTGAGATTGCCTACTTCTGTAGGCCGCAAAACTGTCAAGCTAATAGCTGACAAAGAAACTGTCCTATGGAAACCGAAACAGAACAGCACATGCATGTTTACTCACGACTAGGCAATCTGATGAACACAGGCCCCAACAAACTCTTGAGAAGGAAAGCCGCCGCCCCCCCCCCAAGCTGACAAGGAAAATGTATTGAGCCCTATGGAAAGCTAAACTGAACTGCACGTACATCTTTACTTGCAAGTAGGAAATCCTGATGAACGTGGAACTGAAAGAGTGCTCCAGAAGGCACACACACATATACCATAGTAAAAAGGATGAAAACAGAGGCATGAGCATTTAGTAAAATGAAACTTTTTTTAATCTCATAAAACAAGGTGGGTCCCTAAATAGTTTTGTTTTAAAACGTGTCGGTGCTAAAAGGTTTGGGAACCATTGGCTTAGAGCAGTCCGAGTTGATGGCATGATCTGTCCCCACGTTGACATCCCCATTATAACAAAAGATGATGAAATCCCCTCCTCCTTCTCACCTGCCCACCGGCTTAGGCAAGGATAGGGGGGCAGGGACACAGCAGAGTGATCTGTAGGTCCCCCCTCCAGACTTCTCTTCACCTGCACAGCTGCCACCGTCTCTCCTCTCACCTGCTTCACCTGGCTCTTCTGAGACAAGCAGGATGAATATTCCAGCACATGGCACCCATCCTGTTTCAACAGGGCCAGGCACAGCAAGTGGGAGGAGGACGCAACAGGCTTGATGGCAAGGAGAAGGAGGAGTCTGCCTTCTTCTCCCCCCTACCCGCCTGGACTTCTGGCTGTGTGGACAGGTGGAACTGAGTAATCCTGTTCTGATTCCTTGAGAGATAGAGGAAGAGGTGGGCGGACACTGCCCAGAGATTTTTCCTGCTTACTCTCAGAGCGCAATCCTAAACTGGAGTTAGGCTGGCACAGATCAGCCAGCAAAGTTTGGCTGGTGCAAGGGACATTGTAAAGTATGTTTGGACCACTCTCCGAGTCAGAGGCCAGCACACAGACATGCACATCCTCCCTGACTCCCAGAGTGGTCCAAATTTCACGGTGACCAAATTTCTCCCTGACTTCACGGTGGCCAAATTTTGCTGGCCTGGGTTAGGATTGCACTCTCAGTTACAAGAGGGGGATCAGAGAGTTCACTAAACCAGCTGAACGGGCTGCGGGGGGGGGGGGGGAAGGAAAGCAGTCATACCGCAAGTACAAGGAGCTCCTCTTCAGTTCACTGCTCCCCGCCTAACTTCTGCTCACCTGGACAAGCCTGGTCTAGAGTCTACTGAGGCCTAAAAGGCCTTCGCTCAGACTTTATCTAAGGAATCTAGTTCCAAAGATTAAGAGCCCAATCCTATCCTCTTTCCAGTCCTCTTTCCAGTACCCCAAAGCAAGGGAATAAACGTTCCCCTTACCTTGAGGAGGCCTCTATGATTGCCTCCCCACCACAGGATGCAGCACACACCCGATTGGTAGGACTGCATCAGCATTGGAAAGCTAAATAGGGTTGGACCCTAAATGGTGTTTTGGTCACCTTCAGCTCAGTGGTCCTAGGATTATGCTTATACTGGCTTTTATATAGTCTCCCTTTTACCCTGAAATAAACAGAACAGATTAGCGGTAAACAAATCTTGTTTTGATAGATGTTGTGAAACAATGCACCCATTTTTTAAAAAAAATGCAGTATAGGCTTCTTTTTAAAAATATATTTGTAGACAAATACTACTATTGAAAATTAGTCTTTACATTAAAAACATTCAAAGCACCAATGCAACCGTTAATTATATTAATGCAACACTGAGATCTTAAATTTATTTTTAAAATGTCGTTGGTTATTGCTTTAAATAATTTTTGCCTTTGGAATTAACAAGCATTTGCTCTCACTTTGCAACACTAAATGAAAATTATTTCAAAGCTATTATGCTACCCTTTGATGTTAATTATCACTGTTATGCTGAGTGCCAATGGCAATGTGCAGCCCTAGTTTCATTTCGCAAAATTTGGTTATGAGCTCCGACTTAGTGGTTTTCTTTTCTTTGCCCCTCCCTTTCTTAACAGAAAATAATTTGACAAGAATAGTTTCAAGTGCAACAAAGTTGTAGTTTGTAGAAAATCAAACCACTGACTTCCCCCCTATTTCCCCCTCCCTGAGCGTTCTAGGACATCTCAACATCATAAAAGCTGATGCAATACAACTTCTGCAGGAGGCTTTTTGAATGTGGCCTACAGAGGGCCACAAAATTACAGAGGGGCCCCACGGCATCCCAGACAAGCCTGATGCGTACCGTGTCTTCCTCACTGGATTTCCCCCAATGAAGGATTCCGGACAACCAGTGATGTCATGCAGGGGGTACGCGAGTACCGGTTTCTAGGATTATGGCTGGCCCCGCCCATTCGCCCGCCCACTCGTCGACTCTGCCCCCTGCAACGTTTGAATTTCCTGCACGTTTGAGTTGCCTGCATGTTCTCAGAGCCAGGCAGGCAGGCAGGCAGGCAGCAAGCGGAGCCTTGCCTTGCCTTGCCACTGAAAAATGAGCTGCTCTGGGGTTTTGGAACTGTTGGGTCACTTTAACATGATGCCAGGCCTCCTTAACATGTTCTGGGGGTGCTGTGGAATACTGTTGCAACTGTTGGGTCAGTTTAAAATTGTCTGAGGCCTCAAAAAGGGCTTTTTTCATGTCACTTCCTGCCACGACATCACTTCCGGCTTATGACGTCACTTCTGGTGGGCAGGTCCCGACACGTTCCAATCAAAAGTGAGTACCTGTTCTTAAATCATTTAGATGACACCACTGCGGACAACTCTCCTTTCGAGACTGTCACATGCCAGCTGGTTGATCATCTCAGTCCTCCTGACTAGGTTGGTGCGTCAGGTAAAAGGGATCAGGTAGTTGTAAAGCATTGGACTCCTATGGCATCATAGATTTTTTTTCATGTAGGCAGCTGCTTGGGGCTATTGCTTTGTCACTGATGTGTCACACCCACACATTAACAAATAGATCATCCGCCACCTTTCTCCTGGAACAGTGTGGAAAGGAGGAAGTATTCAGCTGTTTGCCTTCAGGGACTTTATTTTCTGCTTGTCTTTTAAACTATGTGTCAGCCTTTGGCCAACCACCTGCCTTGGTCAGCCCTGTTTCCTTTAGATACATGTCTTGCATTTTTACCCTCTGTGTCCCCTCTCCTTTTTATTTGTTCTGTCTATTTAGGACTGAATAAGCAGAACAAATAGAAAAGGGAAGGGATGCCGAGAGTAAAAATGCAAGACATGCCATGATTAAACTCCTTATTTTTACTGATTACCTGCCTGGCCTCAGTTTATTAGGGAGAGAGCAGTTTGTCACCATCTCAGTGCTGTGTAGTTTTAAGTGGGACCCCTCAGATTTAGGGGCTCCTCCTTGCTAACCAGGAGAGTGAGGCTCTTCTAAGGCATCCTTGTCCTGTCTGGTTTCCCAGTCTTCAGTGGTGGCCCAAACCTATCAGTGCAGCCTAGTTTGACTAGTGGGAAGAGTGGGCTGTCACTATTAGGTAGGTGATGCACCTGTTTGGCCCCCCTCACTCTTCTTCCACCAAAAGCCTACGTTTCACAAGAGTTTTCAGGGCTTTTCCAGATGGAGCTTTCTGAGCGGAAATGCACGTGACACCTTAGGAGGTAGTGCACTCATTCTTGTGAGCTCAGTGACTTCCTTGCATTCAAGTAGATGGGAAAATGCAATTCAACCCACTGTTCCTCCTCAAACTATTCTGGGAAGCCGGCTGAGCACCATGCTAGCCTTACAAATACCTAGTGCAGTGTTGTTCAAACTGTGGGTCGGGACCCACTTCATGGGTCGCATCCTGATGTCAGGAGAGTCGTGGAAAGCTGAGAGCAGCCATCTTGGAAACTGCAGACCTTACTCTTGTTATATTTCTTTTGTAAATGTTAACCGTTTGAATTTTCAAGTGAGGGTTTTTTAAAATTTTTGTTTTTAGTTCAGCACTTTAACCTCATATTTTGTCCTAATCCTGCTTTCTGTCAGGGATGTTTCATGGTTGTACAATTGCTGCAGTCCAAGAATGCCAAAATGACACTCCTGGAATGCAAATTACTTTGTTACCATGACAACACTTCCTGCCACAACATCATTTCCAGGTTAATGACATCACTTCTGGTGGGGGTCCCGACATGAGTACCATTCTAGAAAGTGGATCCCAGTTTAAAAAGTTTGAATACCACTGACCGAGTTGATAGCTGTACAACAACCCATTCTTCATGCATATCTATCTGAGGAATTTCAAATGCTCTGTCATTTTGTGCCCTCGTGGTTTTTTTTTTATTTCCCCCTTTCTTCAGCTGAGCTCTCCTGTTCTCTAATCTATTTGCAGAAATCACCCCAAGTCACAAACCTGCTTCTAAACAGAGAAGCAGCCGCTGGGCTACAGCACAGGACCAGTCCTGAAACGACCTTTGCATTTATAACAGCCCCCAGCCGTTAAATTGCCAGGAACATCTCTACTTATTTTTGGAACGCGCAGATTTCCACTTGTCATTGTCAAGCGTGGAGGAAACCATGCCGAGGAATTCACAAGTCGATTGTCACAGCTTTGTCTCCAAATTCTCACTGTTGGGCATCGTTTCAAATGTGTCAGTTCTGAATCTCCACATTTGGGGCTGGGGAGGAGGGAAGATTTGTTTCCCAATCTGGGCCAGCAAATGTGTAATCCGCAGCACTTGTCAGGCGAGACCTCCAGGTTTTCCATTGCTGATTTGCTTAGCATTCGTTATGCAGGGATGGGAAGCCTGCGATGGCAGCACCGCGCTCTCAAAAGCCGTCCTTGCAAATGCAACTTCTCCCTGCACCTTCCTGCTCATTATTCCCGTAAGCCTGGCTTTCCCGGACACCAGCTGTCGCCAAGGAAGTCTGCAGCAGCAGCAGCATCTTTTCCTGCCTCTTTAGCTGGCTGGAGCTGCACCAGCATGGCCTGGAGAGTTTCCTTCACCATCTGGATCTCTCTCTGCAGAGACTGTACCGGCTTTATTAAGGAATAAATTGAAAGGTAATTGGCAGCTCCTTTCCCCTCTCCAAGTTATTTAATAAGTTGTTGTTGTCGTGTGCACAACAGATGGGCATTGCTAGCTAACTGCAGCATCAAGATCATCCAAATTGCTTGGATTAAATATTAATACATATTTCACACTTGCTTCCTCCCTCCCTCCCTCCATCCTTAGGCCTGCAGGCAACAAATCGCTTTCTGTTGCATTTTTGCTGGAGGGGTAAGAAATGAGCAGCACTTTTTTTTTTCCTGGTGTGCATATGTAAGTGTGTGAGTAGCTGTTGTAAATCCCAGACTGTGATACAAAGAGAATATTGCAGTCACTATTCAGCGCAAATAATCTTAGATCTCAGCATGAGAGGAATTTAAATGAATATAAAGAGCTTTGGGGGTCTCTGTGCCAAACCTTCAAGTCATGGATGGTAATTCTGACTAACTCAGGAAGATATTCCTCTCTCTGAGTTCACATACAGTGCACCCTCCCATCCCTTTGCTAGAACTCCATCACACACACACACACACACACACACACACACACA
>JAJKFI010000018.1:10675242-10688066 GCA_029204185.1 Lerista edwardsae | reverse complement strand
AGAGAAATCCTAATCTGGAGTTAGGCTGGCACAAATTAGGCCAGCAAAGTTTGGCCGGCACAAGGGACACCTTAAAGTATGTTTGGCCCACTCTTGGAGTCAGAGAGTCAGCACACAGATGTGCGCCATCCTCCTACTCTGAGAATCGTCCAAACACATTTTACGGTGGCGCTTGAGCCAGCCAAACTCTCTCTCTCTCTCTCTCTCTCTCTCTCTCTCTCTCTCACACACACACACACACACACACATCTTTCATAAAAAAGATGATTCCTTTTACTTACACGAAGGCAAAGATATAGCTAAGCTCATGTGCTGATCATGGAGATATTTCCTTGAAAATAAATTTCAGCAGACTGTTTCCCCAAGTAACAGTACAGCATTACAGTACTGTACTGTACAGTACTGTACTGTACATTCATCTGAACGTCCAGTTGTTGGACCAACAAGAACAGAAGGACCTTCCTCAATGTTTCAAAATGGAACAAGAGGCAAGACAGGCTTAAAAGCGAGTCCCAAGGAGTTCAGCAAGGAAACAGTCAAATGGCAGCCACTTTCCATTTCAAACAAGGATTTGATAACAATAATGAATATGAGGCTGTCCTTCAAGGAAAATTAAGTGTCTTGGACTGAAACCAAATGTTTAAGAATTCCCTACACAGAGAGAGGGCAAAGTGTAAGCAGCTGCTGAAGGGTTTTCCTGCTTTTTATCTTTCTTTGGGGTTGGGGTCTATTAGGAATCCCTAATAGATTTTTTTTATCTTTCTTTGGGCTTGGGATCTATTAGGAAGTGCCACATGACCGAAGAACAATGTCAAGATAAAAAGATATCCTTAGGTTATAAAGTGGATAAATTAAATAACCCCCCCTTCATTAAGGGGAACAAAACATAACTACAGGGAATCATGGGAAAGTTATGCAAATACCTTCAATGCCAGACTGTTATATCAATTTGAAAAGCTTTTTGGCAGCTTCTGATCCTATTAAGGGTTCCTCAAGATTTCATCTTTTTGTGTAATTCGCATAAATCTGGGTGATGCTGGGCTTTCCTTTGTTACTTTAAGGGAAGGAAATATTTGGGGGGTGGGAATTAAATCCTAACTAACAAAATTAAATTTTGTCCTAACTTTTAAGGCAGCCTTTCTTATCTGGAAGCATACACAGAGAAGATGCTGAACAAATGTCTTCATGGCAAACTCTCAAAAACATTGTGTGAAGCGCAAACAAATTGAATCTTATGTGATACCTCAGAGAGGCAGCCAAATGCCATTGCACTGTAGTAAAGATCACAAGGCTGCAGTCTGATCACAAGAGCCAGGAGCAGACCTTTAAGCAGGTTATGAACACTGAATACCTCCTGAGGCATAATTACTCTTGATATGCTTTCTGAGATTACATGAGTGTGTGCGTGCCTGTGTGTGTGAGAGACAGAGTTTAATCTACTAACAATTACAAGGAAGTATTTGGTTACAGAGAAATAGAGCAAAAACTATAGCAGGAAAGAAAAGATAAAAACAAGTCTAACTAAATAGGAATAATATATTGTGTATGTCCCAAATTTTTTGAACTGGCAGCTCCCTTGACGTTGGCTGTGACTCCCCAACAAGGCCACAATCTTATGCATGGTATAGGCTTTTTCGCAAATATTTTGTGACTCCCCAGGGAGTTTGGGAACCACTGCTGTATGAAAAGAACAATAAAAAAACAGATTTCTGTTGTAGAGGGAACATAAATTATGGAGTTCACCTTTCTGTACATAAAATTCAACCAGAAGGACAAAGCCTTCATAATAAAAAGATAGACTGCCTAGTTTGGATTGTGACTTAAAAAAAAAAGTTGTTGCCTAAGAGCCCAATCCTGAGGGTGTACCGCCAGCTGAAAGTACTGCAAATATACCATGAAGGACTTTCACGACACCATGGGAGGAGGGGGCGCCCCTCCCGTGGAGAGTTCTGTTACTCTGGAAAGGTAAGGAGGCAAGTTACAGGTTTAAGGAGTTGAATATTTAGCTATTTATAGCTAAATAGGCTACTATTTAGCAGGCGCAGAATGAGATGACCCTGTGAGAGTGAACAGTAAACTGCATTATGCTACTCTGGAAAGGTAAGGAGGCAAGTTACAGATTTAAGGAGTTGAAAACGCATGACTTGCCTGCTTAAGTCTCCGCTCCATTTCAAACCGTCCCAAAAGATTCACAATCATCATCAGTTTTAAGCAAGGAAAGAGAATTTGATGCATGCAAAATTAAAATAGCCAATCCATTCCTTGCAACCGAAAAGGATTTTATCTCAGACAAACTATTACATGCACCCAAATTGTCTGTCAAACCATAACTGCTAATTAAGACCCAGAACGACCGTGAAATTGTAATATAAATCCATTTCATTTTACTGGGAATGCAAAGGCCTTTCCTGTCAGTAAAGTAACACCTCTCATCAACTCCGCAGACACCAGCAATGAGTTACCCCTCTGCCTTTGGTTCCCCCAATTAACAATTCAGATTATGTTCATATGCTTGCTCCTGATTAATAGTCATTGACTCTTTGGTGGTACCTACGAGTCCAACAATCTCATCAGATGCAGCGATAAGACGCAAGTTTGACTCTTAATTTTGTTGTTTGCTTCTCTCATCCATCCCCCAATGCCAAATCCACTGCTTAATATTTGCTTTTGAGAAGCTACATTATTAAAGAAAAATCCCTCGTGGGCCTGTGTAAATATTCAGTGCTAAGCATTAGTGCTGGCTTCTGCCTTCATTTGTGTTTCGTGTTATTCATGTCCTACTTGCAAGCTGGTTGATTCTAGTATTCTGTGCCATAAAAAAAAAAGTATAATGAAAAACAATGGCATCTGGGATTTATTTCTTCTAATAGAAGTTTAATTATTAATCAAAGCCACAATGTGTGCTTAAATATTGGCAGGATGGCTTGAAAGCACTAGGAAGTGGTTTCTCTCAGACGATGTACTTTTTTCTTCATTAAAGATAAAATGGCTGCATTCTTCGTTGAAACCAAAGTAGTTATATCTGCCTTCAAGCTGCTGAAAGATCATGCTTCTGTGTTCCCATTGTGCCCTCTAGGGTATTGTCCAATGGCTGATTTAACCAAGAAGAAAAAAAATATGGAAATTGTCTTGGATCCCACCAGTGATTTGGCTAGCACTCTCAATATTTGATCATTTTAAAGGCTGAATCGTAAATGGTGAGAGCTGCTTCAGACACTATTTTCACCAGCTTTCCAGGATAATTTAACCGTCTGGGCAAGTGGTCCATTTGTGAGAGCAGATGGCTCTCGGAACTTTGCAAATCACCTTCAATGAGTTGTGCTCTGACAGACGCATATCTGACCTGTTGCCTGGTGTGGTGCGAGCCATGGACACCGGGCAGCAGCGGGGCGCCATTGCACACAGTCCGTGGGGGAAACTGCACGCTGTTTGGCCCACCTGCCCTCCCTGGTCTCCGTCACGCTCCAAAATGGAACGTTTCCGGGTGCAGGGAGGTGTGTCGGAGCGATGCACGGGGGCGGGGCGACGTCCTGGGGGCGTGGTTTTGGCGCCAGCCATAGGCGCGCTCGTGCCTCCGTTCGGGCCTGTGCTCCGAATCTGGAAACTCCTGCTCTTGAAGCCTGATCTACTGAATGCTGAGACCCTCCTCATAGGTGACATTGCTCATGCAAGGAGAAAGAACAAAACTTGCATTTGACCTTGCCTTGGGTTTTAAGACAATACAAAAATGTGTCATTGGGGGCTACCGTACAGGATCCAATGATGCAACCTCTGGCTGTCCTGTCCTGAATTTGTGCATATGTGCTATCAGACCCCAAATGTGACTACACCTGAACAGCCCATGTGCCATCAAATTTGTAGGTGCTGACCTTCAAAGACTGATTATAGCATGGGGGGGGGTCAGTGGTCAAGAGGTGAGATCCTCAAACAGCCTGTCTGCTGTCCTGCCTGACATTGACAGTGCAATCCTATGCATGTAAATAAAATAAAATAAAATAAAATAAAATAAATAAATAAATAAATAAAATAAAATGTCTACTCAGATGTAAGTCCCATTGTGTTCAATGGGGCTTACTCCCAGGAAAATGTGTATAGGATTGTAGCAAAATGCCAGAGAAGCAGAGTCATTTCTGGCAAACTGGCAACCCCACCTGCCAAGCCACTCCAAGCTTCTCAAACAGCAGGATATAGAAATGTAATGAACAGATCAAATGTGCAGCATGCATTCAACAAGTGCAACAAGAACTGAGCTTTCCTATTCACGCTCATTCTTCTTTGTCCTTTAAAGCTCTCTTGCATAGCTGACTCTGTTTCTATCCCATTTGAAGATTTCTCTTTCTGGAGATTGTTTGTGGAAGAAGCAGGTGACAGTGATTCAACAACAACAACAACAACGTTGCATCCTTCCATTTACATGAAGGCATGACAGGCAGCTAAGTGGAGGTGCTCCGAGCTTACTCAGATGCCAGTTGGTTTAATCTGCCTTTTAGCTATTCCCGTTTCCTCATTCAAGCATTTTCAGTTGGAAGAGAACCAAAATGCCCATCCTGCTGTGATTATCCACACTGTACAGAACTGTATTATATGCAGATAAAAGAATAGGGCAATATGCCTCATTAAGTCGTTCCTGAATATTTTAAGAGGAAAGTATCTTGCCAAAATACGCTGCTTCTCTTTTGGCAGCAAATGATGTTTCACTTGATTTGGTTAAGTGACGCCTTTTGTAAGTGCAGAGCTCTGGATGCAGAGATGGTGTGTATATCCTAAATGTCTTCTGAAATGAAGGCATTACAAGCATTGCAGTGAAACTGAGAACAATCTGGCTAGGGAGTGGGTTTGCAGTCAGGCATCCATCTAGACCTATAGTTCCCAAAGTGGTCGATATTGACCCCCAGGGGTTGATTTCGACTTTCAGGGGGTCTGTGTCAGCAACAAAAAAATTTGGGGGTCCATGATATATAAATGGGGGTCCACCCACCAAAATCATTATTTCAGGCATTTCACAAACTTTTAAGTAGATATTTTAAATTTGAAATAATTAATTATGTGAGTAGGTACGATAAGTTTTGGACTTTGTTATTATAATTCTTGCAAATTGAACAAAGGGGGTAACAGAGAGGAAGCTCCGTCACCCTACACTTACACAGACTCCCTGTGGATCCTGGTGCTGCGGCGCATGTTTAAAAAAAAAACTTGCACTGCAGCACCAGGATCCACAGGGAGTCTACCGCCAGACAGCTTGTCCCCTCCGCAGCACCTTGCTCCCATATGAATGACGCTGGTGTGACCCCACGGTCGCCTCAGCGTCATTCAGAAGGCAGAGAGCGCGCAGAGAAGCAAGAAGAGCAAGGATGAAGATATTTCTAGAGGTTAGTGAAATAAAGGGGCCTGGGGGGGCTGCAATATTTATTAAAAACTGGGGAGCTGCAATATTTATTGAAAACTAGGGGGTGGGGAGGCTGCAATAGTTATTAAAAACTGGGAGGCTGTAATATTTACTGAAAACTAGGGGGGAGGCTGAAATATTTATTGAAAACGGCAGGTGCGAGGGTTGCAATATTTATTGCAAACTGGAGGGCTGCAATGTTTATTGAAAACTGTGTGAGGGGGTGCACGGACATGTTAAATTAGGCAATTATAAATAGGAGTGTTAGAATCAAACATTGATTATTTCTATTCTGAATTTTGAGAAGAAAAGTGGTTAAAAATATTAACTTTATTTAGTGCAAAATACAGATGCAAATCAAAGTGAATCAAAAACATCTTGTTTAGGAGTGCCTAAGGAAAGTAAGTACAAACTTTTAGTTAGTCATCCAGATTGCGGTCTCGGCCGCATTTTTTAGTTAAATATTTCAAGTAAAGATAATACCTGCTAAAACATATGACCAAAAATTCTAATTGCATGCTCGAACAAAAAATTAAATATCCAAACAAAGAAATAGTCAATGCTTCAGATATAGTTAAAAAATAATTATTTCCTACTTTTTAACGTTTGTTTTTGTTTGTGTAGGCGTTTTTTTTAAAGATTTTGTGTTAAAGGAGTAGGAATTGTTTGGATACTTTTTAAATTTTCATTATACTTAGTTTTAATGTAAGTGCCTCAATAGGGTCTTACTCCAGTCAATTAATTTTAAATTTTTTATCTTATGAGATTTAAATAGCTTGTTTTTTGTCGACAGATATCTTCTACTCAACATGGCAGAGGCTAAAAAAAAATGTAGGCAGTATAGCATTGATTATTTGAAGTTCGGCTTTATTTTTGTCCAAAATCCAAATATTTACAGAGTTTTGTGCTAAATTTTAAAGAGAATTTTAATTTAGCCTTTTTTTTATTTTGAGCTATTAACGTTTAATTTTGTTTTATTTCACATAAAAATAAGATTTTTAATTTAATTGTTTCAATAAAGGTCTAAATAAAAAATTTAAGTTCGTTTTCTTTTTTTACAAAGACCTATCAAAGTGAACAGCACTGTGTCAGCTGTGAAAAACATATCTGACGACATAAAGTTTAGGAAAATTTAATATTAGGCAGGCAGGGGGTCTACGGCAAAAAAATAATTCAGAAAGTGGTCCACAGGACAAAAAGTTTGGGGACCTCTGGTCTAGACTGTGGATGCAAACTTACATTGCCAATTCCTGTTCTGCATTTTCTCCTCTGTATTAATACGTGACACAAATAGCACAAACAAAGCTCAAGTGCACTTTTTAAACATCACTTATGAAGGCAGTCATACAATCCAATCCTAGCAATGGTGTAAAGAGAACAACCTTACACTTAATATTAAAAAAAGGAACTTATAATTAATTTTAGGAAAAAGAGGGAAGCGCATATTCCACTATATATAGATGGTGAGGAGGTAGAGAGGGTTGTGAATTTTAAATTTTTCGGTATTCATATTACAGAGGACCTTTCATGGACTGTTAACACCACTGTGTTAGTAAGGAAAGCACAAAAGCAGTTATACTTCCTGAGGATGCTCAGGAAGATAAACCTGCCACAACATCTGCTTGTGTCTTAGTATCGTAGGACCATTTTGAGTGTCCTGACATATGGCATTTTGGTGTGATCTGGGAGTAGCTCTGCAATGAACAAAAGGGCATTGCAGAGAATCATAAAGATCGTCAGACCATCATTGGGATACATCTTCCAGCCCTAGATGACATTTTTATATACCGTCGTCTGCAAAAGTCACATTGTATCCTTAAAGATTCGTCCCATCCAGCCTACAACCTATTTGAATTGTTGCCTTGAATTGTTGCCTTGAATTGAAACGGTATAGAGTTATTAGGACACGTACCGCACAATTTATGAACAGCTTTTATCCCAAGGCTATAATTATGTTAAATGATGAACTCAGGAAATTGCCAGGAACAAGATAACAAGGCATTTCCTATGGTATTGAGATTCACTGTCTGTCTTGCTGCCTGTTGCGTCCTTGAGTGAATGGTATTATTTGGAAATTTTAGATATTTATTCTAGATTTGTGTGGGTGGATGCGGGTTGAGTATATAAGATGTGTGTGGGTCTGTGTCCTGGAATGCTTCCAAATTTCGCTGTACGTTATGTATAATGACAATAAAGTAACCTAGCATCTAGCTGAACTGTACCGCACCCACCCGTGCAGCTGTGCCAAGGGACCATGTGCTGCATCCCATTGGAAGGGTAGTCACGGAAGTCTCCTCAAGGTCAGGGAATGTTCATTCCCTTACCTAGGGGAAAGTATCCACTGCCTCACTGGTTCTCCTCGGGTCTGTGCTAGCCATGATGCTGGAGCAGAATGGAGGACAGGAAGAGAGAGGGAAGAAGAGAAGGGACAGGATCCTAGAACGTGCCAGTGCTGCTGGGATCCACCTCTCCCTTCCCCAACCCCACCCCAACACTCTCCCATTCCTCCCTCACCCTCTTCAACTTACCTGTGCTCCCATAGGTAGCCAGCCGTGACAGCAGGCCACCAACACTGTGACTGTTTGTGACGGTGGTTCTAAAATGGCTGCCAGAAGCACAGCCATATGGCCATTTACAACAGGGGAACCTGCTCTCGTAAAGCTTAGTTAGAATTGGGCCACTAGTCAACGTGCATTCAGTTCGACCTGATTCTGGATCAAGTCAGTGACAAGCTTCTTTTCCGTTTCCGTGAAAGCTGGATAAGTGAATCCTTGCAGGACAAGTATACACAGGAGTGTTCCTTGATATGCAGTTGGTAATTTAGCACTGAGGACACAATCCTAACCTGGAGTTCAGCAGGCGCAGTTAGGCCAACAAAGTTTGGCTGGCACAAGGGCCACCATAAAGAGTGTTTAGACTACTCTTGGAGTCAGGGAGGATGGCACATGTCTGCGTGCTGGTCTCTCTGACTCTGAGTGGTCCAAATGCACTTTACGGTGGCCTTGTGCCAGCCAAGCTTTGCTGGCCTAACTGTGCCGGCCTAATTCCAAGTTAGGATTGTGCCTTGAATTGGATATCTAGTAGAAAAAGCCTTAACGAATTATGTGCAACTGGGCAAACTTGGTACACAGCCTGCACTGTGGGGTTGGTGCACAGCCTGCAGTATCATCCCTAACTATAGAGTAGACAAGTGGGGAGCAGTGGCATTTCCTCACAGTATGCCAAACTGTCGTATTTAGAAGAAATAACATACATCATTTGGTGACCTTCTCATAAAACTCTCACAAATCACAGGGCCATCCCAAGGCATCACTTGATAATCCTTATTTTCAAGGTCTATGTTTTTCTAGAACAGTGCTCAAATTATATTAATACGGCTCTCTTCAGCATGATTCACGCAATGTTAGTTTCAGAAACGAGTCCATGGAACCGAGGACTCTACCTGGAACACCAGGTATAAAAAAAGGATATGAACAAGGCCTTCATCACAGCTGCAGGTGACAATTTGAAGTTGATCTTCCAGGTGCATCAATTTCTCACTTATTTTTTCACATTTTTCTTCCAGTTCCATAGAATGCACATGGAATTCCTACAAGTAAATAATAATAAAAGAAGTGCTATATAAATGGCAAGTTTATGGAAATTCTGAAACATGGAAGATATTCAAGATCCAGATGATGAATCAACCAAATGGCTTTGTGCAACCATAACAGATTAAGCACAGACAATCTTCATGTGTCCGTTTCAAATTAGATTCACATGGTACCATTTTTGATTGATCTGCTCACCACATCCTCTGAAAGCAGTGGATCTTTTGTATACCTCCCAACTGACCTAAATCTTCCAAGATGAATAGGTAAGAATGAGCTAGGGGTGTGTGGAAGAGGACGCATTATACGTGTATAAATAAAGGAACAAAAAGGAAGGGATGGACATCTTCATATTTTGAATGGAGCATCACTGGACTTAAGTACAACATGAAGCATTCTGATTCCTGAGCAAGGTTTCTGTAGAACTTTACAATAATCACATTTGACTGGATTCCTCATTCCAAAACTCCAGTGAAAATGAGTTTACACCAGGAATCAATACAGCCTAAGCTTTTAAATCCATGGGCTGTCAGACTGAAGGGGTAGGGGAGGACCTCAGTATATTGGCTGTAAATGTCCTTGTGTCTGTATGGGGTGAAAGAAAACAATGAAGAACAACTCATCCATCAAGCTGTTAAATTGTTATTCAATACTCAGCAGGATCCTGCATATTTTAGAGAGGGGGGAAAAAACACCTGAGCAATTTACAAGACTGGAAAGCTAATAGAAAATACCTTTGTGACTGGCATATGAGAAGAGATTACAACATCATTCGTAAACTTTGCTATCTTGAAGGCTCACAAGGGGGCCAGTCATTAAATCAGGGATGTTCTTTGCTCTGAAAATATCTAATAGTACTAATTACTAAGTGGAGCATCCACCTCAGAATACCACTTTTATTCAAATGCATTAGAAGTAAAGGGAAAAAATGTAGTCATCTCCTTAAGCGGGTGAACATCATTCCAAAATAACTGGGTGCTGAGCAAAACTCTCACATATGGTACTTGCCAAATGATGGCTCCATCCAGAATTGTTTTAAATTAAACAGCAATTCATTTCAGCTAGTGGTTCTCAAACGTTTTATAATGGCATTCAAATGTTTTTAGAATGCCACTCGTGTTGGGACCCATCAGAAGTGATGTCGTTAACCTGGAAGTGATGTCATAGCCGGAAGCGACACCATCAAGCAGGAAGTGCTGTCAGTGTGATGTAATCAGATGACACTCCTAGAATGCAAACTGGCATTCTTGGGCTGAAGCAATTGCACAACCATAAAACATCTTTGACAGAAAGCAAATTTAGGACAAAGTATTATGTAAAAGCACTGAACTAAAAACAAAATAAAAAAAACCTAACTTGAAAATTCAAACTGTTAACACTCACAGAAAGAATATACTATAGCAAGAGTAATGTCTGCAGTTTCCAAGATAGCCGCTTTTTGCGACCCACCTGACATCTGGTCCCGACCCACCAAGTGGGTCCCAACTTGAAATTTGAATAACTGAGCTAGAACACACCAGCTCATCGCTGCAGGTCCGCTGTGATGACTGGAAACCATGAAACGAGGTTTCTTCGGTTCTAGCCACCATACCAGATGAGAATGTCAGCAAAGAAAAACCCTTCCTTTCAGGTCAAGGGAAGAGATGTTTTGTTTGTAAAGTTGTAACTTTAGAGTGCTGATTTGTTAAGCAGTTTAGTTGGATCTGACTCAAGTTCATGGCTGTAATTTTTACTATTAATATAGTGGGTTATAGATCAAGTTCCTGCTGCGACTAAATAAGAGATTTCCATGGCTGATTTGAAAAGCTTCCTTGGTATAAACAAATTTCAGCTTATTATGCAGCCTAATTGATTTTGAAATACTGTGCCAGTCTTAGAATACTTCAACAATAAAATTAATGTGACTACCCAGCATTTGAGAACAGCATTTCGACTTTGGACTACTGTGAGAAATCCACACATTAGATCTCCCAGCATCAAGGATTTATTTTTATTTAGCTTCTGCTAATCTCCTTTTCTTTATGGCTGCCTTTCTCTTCCCCCAGTGGCTTTGCACTTCTGCACAATGTGGTTTGGAGATCACAGCTTTTAGGGCTTTTTCTAACATCACATTTTGCGGCTTGTATATAAAAAAATAGCACAAGTTGCAAATCTTTCTAAAGTGAAAACAGTGGGGGCAGCCCAATCCTATCCAAACTCTCCCATGCCGACACAGCAGTGTCAGTGTGAGATCCGCCACGTCCTATAGGTATAAGTGTTTGAAAACAATGTTATGTTACTCAGAACTAAGCCCAGTGTGTTCCGTAAGACTTATGGTTCAATGTTATCCATCTTTCCAGCGAGGCCTTCTCAAGGTAAAGGAATGTTTGTTCCCTTACCTAAGGGCTGCATTGGTGCTGGAACACTGGATAGGATTGGTCCCTTAGATTGTGGCTGCACTGGTGCTAGAAAGTTGGATAGGATTGGGCCTTTAGGCTGGATAGGATTGGGCCCTTAGACTCAATGGAAACAAACACCTCTACCTATGGGGGACATTGGAAAGTTGGTGGGATCCTCAAACGTTCATCCCCCAGCACTGGGGTAAGCCCTAGCAGTGGCAACGGTTCTACTTGGACACGTGAGCTAAATGACTGGTGCAGGTCTGAGTGGATCTGTGCCTGCAGATCTGGCACGGGAAGCAGGATAGGATACAGCATGCACTATTGCTGCCAATTCTGCCCCCGTCCTGGGCCTGATCTACCCATCTCCAGCCCCCTCCCCGCCCTTCATCCAAGAAGAGGAGTAGGAGTTGGAATTTTATTGCTCTTTACATGTATTATGTTTCATTCTATACTTGCTGCCTGCTATACTTATCTCTGGCACTCTCTAAACACTTGCAAAAGCAGGTTTCCCAAACATTTTTTGACCGCAACCCTAAATACAGTTTTTCTCTCAATCTAGCAATCCATGGAGTTGGTACATTTTTAGTAGTAGTTGTAGTAGTAGTAGTAGTAGTAGCAGCAGCAGCAGCAGCAGCAGCAGTTGTAAGAGAGAAAACTGCATGAAGCTTAAATTCCAGCTGTGTGGCTTATAGGGAAGGTTGCTTCCTGCAACTCTCAGAGCACAAACCTGATTAGTTAGGCCGGCGCAGTTAGGTCAGCAAGTTTGGCCAGCACAAAGGACACACAGACATGCGCCATCCTCCCTGATGCCAACAGTGGCCCAAACGCCCTTTACAGTGGCCCTTGTGCCAGCCAAACCTTGCCGGCCTAACTGTGCCGGCCTAACTACAGGTTAGGATTGTGCCCTCAGGCACATCCATGTGACCCTGATTTATGACATAATTTCCAGTTTGGGAATCATTGCTCTAAAGAGAGAGATGATTTTTCATTTCCAGAGCCAACTCTCCCCCCCCCCCGAATCGACTGCTTAGTCAATTACAAGTCATACAATTAGTCAACTAACATCTTATGCATGTTGATTCAGAAGTAAGGTCTACTGAGTTCAATGGGACCAACTCCCAGAGAAGCATGTAGGGTACATATTGTAGCCAAAGGTTTACCTGACTGACTTATTCCTGAGTAAATATGTATAGGATTGCACTGTTAGATTTCTTTAAATGATGCGACAGTTACAGCTCACTTGTAACATTTTTTTTTTCAAGAATTGAGCGAGAAAACCCCTCTCAGCATCTTGCATGCCTATCAATGTCACTGCTCGTATTTTTCTCTGACACATATATGGAAGCAGACAAAACACTGTCAGCGACACAGAAACTATTTTAAACACTTCCTGGGTAGAATGCGGCTCAGCGCAAACTGCAGAGAGAGAGAGAGAGAGAGAGAGAGAGAGAGAGAGAGAGAGAGAGA
>JAJKFI010000018.1:10608003-10675232 GCA_029204185.1 Lerista edwardsae | reverse complement strand
GAGAGAGAGAGAGAGAGAGAGAGAGAGAGAGAGAGAGAGAGAGAGAGCAGGTCCCTGCCTCCAGCTCCACACATCAACGAGATAGGAAGCCTGACACTGGCAGGTCCATCCACCGCTGCAAGCCATGCGCTGTTCCCCTGGAAGCATTTAAATACATCGGTGCAGTTTTGTACTGACAGCACTTGGGGGAAGCTGAATACCACTTGCTAAGGGGAGACTTGTGTGCCATGCGAAAGCTGACATTTTTTCTTATGGGGAGCCTGGCTTCTCACAAGGTGCATTTGACCAAACATTCCCCCTTCCTCCCACAGATAGAATGGTCTAGACTGCAGAAAACCATGGGAAGGTGTGTCGGTGGCCACAGAACGATGCTCTCTGCTTCCCACTGTGCAGCAGACATTCTCATTTTTCTTCCTCACATGCAGCATATGTTGCTGTTGACAAGAAAGTCTCTTAGCATCCTCCAAGGGTTTGTCTTTTACAGCCATGTGGAGATATCAAGACACTCACCAGTCTTGTATGCCCACTGAAGCAATCAAAGGTCTGGTCTCACTCTTCTTTGGTTGCTTGTGCCCAAACTCATCTTTCAAAGATGCCGCTAATCAATTCTGATCTATTCAACTCCTGGGCCGAAGTGGTCAAGCAGCCCAATCCTACTGAAACTCCTGTGTGGTGATGCAGAGGCAGCCTCTACTGCATCCTGCAGGGAAGTTTTGTCTGTTGAAGGTGTCCTCATCAGTAGCATAGCTACAGTAGGTATGGGTGGGGGTGGAGTGCCAGGGAGGTGTCACCACTAGGGACCAAAATGGAGAAAATTGTGGTTTTATGGAATACCACCATCATGTTATGTATCGTTCAATGCGGAATTTCACAAGGAATTCAGAGTACAATCCTAAACTGGAGTTAGGCCGGCATAAGCTAAGCAAAGTTTGGCCAGCACAAGGGCCACCATAAAGCATGTTTGGACTATTCTCAAGAGTCAGGGAGGATGGCTCACGTCTGTGTGCTGGTCTCTCTGACTCTGAGAATGGTCCAAACATATTTTACGGTGGCCCTTCTGCTGGCCAAACTTTGCTGGCTTAGCTTATACCGGCCTAACTCAGTTTAGGATTGCGCCCTCAATGAAATAAGCTGGAGTGTAATATCTTTATTCTATCGAAAGTTATGTCCAAAAACTAAAAACCAAAAATATAATGTCTTATGTAAAAATCAGTTTTTCAGAATAATGTATTATGTTACGTTATGTGTTATGTATCATTCAATGCAGAATTTCATGAGGAATTCAATGAAACAAACTGGAATGTAATATCTTCATCCTATCAAATGTAATGGCCAAAAAACAATCAAAAAATGAAAGTACAACTGTCTTATGCAGGGGTGGCAAACATGCAGCCTATGGACCAGGTGAGGCCCACAGAACCTTTTTATCTGGCCCCCATGTAGCCTGAACTTGTCTCCTGGCCTCCAGCAGCAAGCTGCTTTAGCAGCAATTGGTCATCCAAGCTAACAGGGGGAGCTGAGAGGAGGAAATGAAGATACCACCAAGTGAAGGCACTGAGGAAGGCACATGCAGGAATGCGGGGCAAGCAAACGCTAGTAAGAAACAGCCATGGGTATGTGTTGCTCCTAAACCCCCACACCTCCTCCCTGGCTCTTCCTGCCAGCCATGCAACAACCAGCTTTAGCTCAGCCTTTCTTCTTTCTCCAGCCTGAGTAAGAAACAACAAAAAGGGGGGGGGATAAAATTGAAAGCATTGGGTAAGGGCAGTGTCTCAAGAGCTCCAATAAGGTAAGCTATGCAACCTTATTGAATTATCTATTTTCTATCAAATGTTATAGTCAAGTAAGCAGAAAAAACACAATTGCCTTATGTATCAAAAAGTGGATTTTGTGAACTCAAAACTGACCATAAGAACATAAGAACATAAGAAGAGCCCTGCTGGATCAGGCCAAAGGCCCATCTAGTCCAGCTTCCTGTATCTCACAGCGGCCCACCAGGTGCCCCAGGGAGGCATGAAACAAGAAGATGCTTGCATCCTGTTGCCACTCCCTTGCACCCGGTACCAGTAGCCCACCACCTTTGTAAGGAGGTTGCACAATCCATCATTGCCTATAGCCCACGATGGACCTTTCCTCCAGAAATCTGTCCAATCCCCTCTTAAAGGCATCAAGACCAGATGCCATCACCACCTCCAGTGGCAAAGAGTTCCACAGATTAACCACCCGCTGGGTAAAAAAGTACTTCCTTTTATCTGTTTTAACTCTCCCAACCCTCAGCTTTAGTGGATGCCCCCTGGTTCTGGTGTTTTGAGAGAGGGAAAAGAACATCCCTCTATCGACTTTATCCCTTCCATGCATAATTTTGTATGTCTCAATCATGTCCCCCCTCAGGCGCCTTTTTTCTAGACTGAAGAGCCCCAAACGCTGCAGTCTTTCTTCATAAGGGAGGTGCCCCAGCCCCGTAATCATTTTTGTTGCTCTCTTCTGCACCTTTTCCAACTCCACTATGTCCTTTTTGAGATGCGGCGACCAGAACTGGACACAATATTCCAGGTGTGGCCTTACCATCGATTTGTACAATGGCATGATAATATTGGCTGTTTTATTCTCAACCCCTTTTTTAATGACCCCAAGCATGGAATTGGCCTTCTTAATTGCTGACGCACACTGGGTCGACACCTTCATTGAATTGTCCACCAGCACCCCGAGATCTCTCTCCTGAGCTGTCACAGACAGCTCAGAACCCATTAGCCTATAGGTAAAGTTTTGGTTTTTTGCCCCAATGTGCATCACTTTACATTTGTCTATGTTGAAACGCATCTGCCATTTGGCTGCCCATTCCCCCAACTTGGAGAGATCCTTCTGGAGCTCTTCACAATCCTTTCTTGTTTTTACCACCCGGAAAAGTTTCGTGTCATCCGCAAACTTGGCCACCTCGCTGCTTATCCCTGTCTCCAGGTCATTTATGAATAAGTTGAAAAGCACGGGCCCCAAGACAGATCCCTGGGGCACTCCGCTTTTCACCTCTCTCCATTCTGAAAATTGCCCATTGACCCCCACTCTCTGTTTCCTGGCCCTCAACCAATTCTGGATCCATAAGAGGACCTGCCCTCTTATTCCCTGACTGTGAAGTTTCTTCAGCAGTCTTTGGTGGGGGACCGTGTCAAATGCCTTCTGAAAATCCAGGTATATGATATCCACAGGTTCACCCACATCCACATGCCTGTTGACCAATTAAGATGGTGTTCTGAGAGCTAATGAGGTGTTGTTATGACACAGCATGGAACCAATGTCAGCTTCCTTTCCCTGTATCAGAGCTAGAAATCTTGTTTGAGTGTTGTCAGGTTGGCCACTGTTTTTTGTTTTTTTGTTACTGATTTGCTGGGTGACCCGTACTGTACTATAGTTAAATAAAGTTAATGGAAGGTGACACCATATGTTACCTCACCAGGTGGCGATGAACCCTAGCGATGTCTTTGTGGGAAGTTTGGGTGGTGTTGGTCACTAGCTTAGACGACTTTTAAAGTGGATACTAAAACATTCATGGTGGACCATAGACTATCAGTGGCTATTAATCATGATGGCTACATTGTACCTCTAGATGCAGGGACAGTATGTCACTGAGAACTATGTGCAGGAGAGCAACAGCAGGGGTGGGCACTGATCTTCATCCGTTGCTTGTGGAGAAATATTAATTGCATTTATTTTCTGGCCGTTATTATTCTTCATGTCATGTCACGTCACGTCTATTACTATCTCTCAGCCTCAACTCCCTTACAGGGTTGTTGTGAGGACAAAAGAAGGGGAGGAACTCTGCACATCACCCAGAGCTCAATGGAGGAAGGGTGGTATAAAATGTGAAAAATAGAAATAAATAATTTTGTTGTATGGGGGTGTCGAAAATTATGGGCCCTGAGTGTCAAACGACCTAGCGATGCCAGGATAGGAGGAGGTTTGTCCTCTTGCCCTGGGATAAGTCCCAGCAGCCGCTATGGGTCACCTGTACCTGCCAGGGGCAGGTAAGGCAGAGTTGGAGGCACAGAATGTGGGGAGGCTACCCCCTATTTTTTGAGCCTCCCCACCCTCTTTCTCTCCTTGTGCCAGGAAAATCACTGGCACAGATCAGAGAAGACCCATTGCGGGCTGTGAAGCTTACAGAGGAGTAAGGGGATTTAAATCCCCTTTCCCTGCTGAAGCCTCCTGATACACACATACCACTGCTGGATACAATGCGCCTGTTTTTGGAGCAGCTTTACTAGTGGTGGGGGGGGGTAGGATTGGATTGGGCTCTGTTAGTTTATCAGCATGGCAAAAAACCAGGATCTAATTCACCTACACACAGTGATCATGCAATCGTAGTAAGCATACCCTCCTACACAGCAGTCTGCTTGGCACTATAAATAGGTTAGTTCTCATATATGCAAGAGCCGTTCTGCCAAGAGTTCCTATCTGTGCGGAACCAAAACTGAGATGTAATTAACTTACATGCTCCATATAATTCCAAAGTGACTTTTAACTGGCAGGTGTGTTTTTCAGGCTCAGACATGCTTGTTTTGCAGAACATTACAGTGTGAATGTGTGCGTGTGTGTGCGTGTGTGTGCGCGCGCACAGAAGCTCAGTTCCAAGTGCCGAGAGCCACACATTTTTCCATTGGCAAGTACTACATGCAGTCTCTCCCACTCTACTTACATTTATATCATAATAATAAAGGCAGGAGGAAGCTACAGGAATTGAGTTACTAACAAAATACTCTCCATAGCCTTCTGCCCCACCCCCCAGTCCATAGTCTTAATGCAGCTATGAGCAATTTTGCAAATATGACAAACTTTTCAGTAGTTCACTCATCAAGTAACTTACGAGTGCCAGCCCCACACGCCCACACGCCCACACACACACCCATTGTTACTTCCACATAGATTGTTTCTTTATCTGTGGCTAGCTACTAGGCCCCCTTACATGGATCACTGCCTTGTCGTGGCGAAGGGGCTTGAGTAGCTCAATGAAGCTGTGAGCTATGCCATGTAGGGCTACCCAAGATGGACAGGTCACAGCAGAGAGTTCTGACTAAACGTGGTCCGCTGGAGAAGGAAGTGGCAACCCACTCCAGTACTCTTGCCAAGAAAACCCTATGGATTACAGAACAAAAAGGCTAAACGATATGACACTGGAAGATGAGACCCTCAGGTCGGAAGGTGTCCATTATGCTACTGGGGAAGAGCAGAACACGAGTACTAGTAGCTCCAGAAAGAGTGAAGTAGCTGGGCCAAAACTGAAAGGAAGCTCAGCTGTGGATGTGTCTGGAAGTGAAAGGAAAGTGCGATGCTGCAAAGAACAATACTACATAGGAACCTGGAACGTCAGATCTATGAATCAAGGCAAGCTAGATGTGGTCAAACGTGAGATGTCAAGGCTGAACATCGACATCCTGGGAGTTAGTGAACTAAAGTGGACAGGAATGGGAGAATTTAATTCAGATGACCATTATATTTGCTACTGTGGGCAGGAATCCCTTAGAAGAAATGGAGTAGCCTTCATCGTGAACAAGAGAGTGAGAACAGCAGTACTGGGGTATAACCTCAAAAATGATAGAATGATTTCCATTCGGATCCAAGGCAAACCTTTCAACATCACAGTAATCCAAGTCTACGCCCCAACCACTGGTGCTGATGAGGAAGAAGTTGACCGCTTCTATGAAGACCTAGAACAGCTTCTAGAATTAACACCCAAAAAAGATGTCCTTCTCATCATAGGGGATTGGAATGCTAAAGTAGGCAGTCAAGAGGTAAGAGGAATAACAGGCAAGTTTGGTCTTGGAGTACAAAATGAAGCAGGGCAAAGACTGATAGAGTTCTGTCAGGAGAACACATTAGTCATAGCAAACACCCTTTTCCAGCAACACAAACGGCGACTGTACACATGGACTTCACCAGATGGTCTACATTGAAATCAGATTGATTACATTCTTTGCAGCCAAAGATGGAAAAGTTCCATACAGGCAGTCAAAACAAGACCTGGAGCTGACTGTGGCTCAGATCATCAGCTTCTTCTTGCCAAATTCAGGCTTAAACTGAAAAAAGTAGGGAAAACCGCTAGGCCCTCCACGTATGACCTAAATCAGATCCCCTACGAATATACAGTGGAGGTGACAAATAGATTTAGGGGCTTAGATTTGGTAGACAGAGTGCCTGAAGAACTTTGGACGGAGGTCTGTAACATTGTACAGGAGGCAGCAACTAAAACCATCCCAAAGAGGAAGAAATGCAAGAAGGCAAAGTGGCTGTCTGACGAGGCTTTACAAATAGCTGAGGAAAGGAGAGAAGCCAAAAGCAAGGGAGAAAGGGTAAGATATACCCAACTGAATGCAGATTTCCAGAGAACAGCAAGGAGAGATAGGAAGGCCTTTCTAAATGAGCAATGCAAAGAAATAGAGGAAAACAACAGAATGGGGAGGACTAGAGATCTTTTCAAGAAAATTGGAGATGTCAAAGGACAATTTCGTGCTAAGGTAGGCACAATAAAGGACAAAAATGGCAAGGACCTAACAGAAGCAGATGAGATTCAGAAGAGGTGGCAAGAATACACAGAGGAACTCTATAAGGCCGATCTAAATGTTCCTGATAACCACAGTGGTACAGTCACTGAGCTCGAACCTGACATCCTGGAGAGTGAAGTCAAGTGGGCTTTAGAAAGCCTCACTAACAACAAAGCTAGTGGAGGTGACAGCATTCCAGCGGAATTACTCCAAATCTTAAAAGAGGATGCTGTCCAAGTGCTGCTCTCCATATGCCAGCAAATTTGGAAAACCCAACAGTGGCCACAAGACTGGAAAAGATCAGTTTACATTCCAATCCCAAAGAAGGGCAATGCCAAAGATTGCTCGAATTACCGCACCATTGCACTCATTTCACATGCTAGCAAGGTCATGCTCAAAATCCTACAAGCTCGGCTTCAGCAGTATGTGAATCGAGAACTACCAGATGTACAAGCTGGTTTCCGAAGAGGCAGAGGAACTAGAGATCAAATTGCCAACCTTCGCTGGATCATGGAGAAAGCAAGAGAGTTCCAGAAAAACATCTACCTCTGCTTCATTGATTATGCTAAAGCCTTTGATTGTGTGGATCACAACAAACTGTGGCAAGTTCTTGAAGAGATGGGAGTTCCAGACCACCTGATCTGCCTTCTGAGAAACCTGTATGCGGGTCAGGAAGCAACAGTTAGAACTGGACATGGAACAACCGACTGGTTTAAAATTGGGAAAGGAGTACGACAAGGCTGTATATTGTCACCCTGCTTATTTAACTTATACGCAGAGTACATCATGAGGAAGGCAGGGCTGGATGACTCACAAGCTGGAATCAAGATTGCTGGGAGAAACATCAACAACCTCAGATATGCAGACGATACCACTCTACTGGCAGAAAGTGAGGAAGACCTAAAGAACCTTTTGATGAGGGTGAAAGAGGAAAGTGCCAAAATTGGTTTGAAGCTCAACATTAAAAAGACTAAGATCATGGCAACCACTCCCATCACTTCCTGGCAAATAGAAGGGGAAGAAATGGAAGCAGTGACAGACTTTATTTTCCTGGGCTCCAAGATCACCGCAGATGGTGACTGCAGCCATGAAATTAAAAGACGTTTACTTCTTGGGAAGAAAGCTATGGTGAACCTAGATAGCTTAATCAAAAGCCGAGACATCACCCTGCCAACAAAGGTTCGCATAGTCAAAGCGATGGTTTTCCCAGTAGCCATGTATGGCTGTGAGAGCTGGACCATAAGAAAGGCAGAGCGTCGAAGAATCGATGCTTTTGAATGATGGTGTTGGAGAAGACTCTTGAGAGTCCCCTGGACTGCAAAGAGATCCAATCGGTCAATTCTCCAGGAAGTCAAGCCTGATTGCTCCCTGGAAGGACAAATGCTGAAGCTGAAGCTCCAATACTTTGGCCACCTGATGAGAAGAGAGGACTCTTTAGAAAAGACCCTCATGCTGGGAAAGATTGAAGGCAAAAGGAGAAGGGGGCGACAGAGGATGAGATGGTTAGATAGTGTCACCGAAGCAATGAATATGAAATTGGGCGAACTCAGGAAGCTAGTGGAGGACAGGGAGGCCTGGCGTGCTGTGGTCCATGGGGTCGCGAAGAATCGGACACGACTTAGCGACTGAACAACAACAAAAGCTACTAGGCCATATGAATATGGACAACTTGTAAGAGAATTTTTCGGCCTAAATTGTAGTAGAAATTCAAACAGACACTGATATTGTTCCATTTCAGTTTGCCTTCTTTTTTTTTTTTAGCAGGTATTGGGTTTCGTATATCTGGTCTGCTGCTGTGTCTGATTTCTTTTTGTCCATTATGGATTGTTTTATACAGTACTGGTTTTAACATACCTTAAATGGGACCAAAGGGTGATCTTTAGAAATACTTTAACAAAAGGAAAACACGGGCATCCCAGTCCTAACCTGGGCTGGAATAGGCAGGCCATATCCAGCCCTGGCAGGAGGCAACTGTGGCGCAACTCCGAACAGGGCCCCGAGGAAGGCCCTGGCCACTGCAATGGGGCTGCTTGGATCTGTGCCAGAGAAATTGCTGGTGCCAATCCAAGCAGGCGGGTGTAAGGACGGCTTGCTTGGGAGGGAGCTTAGGATACGTCCTGCCTGCCTGAGGCTTGTCCCACCCCTCTCCCAGGCATGGTCCACACACTGGCCCTCCCTCCCCACACCCCAATCCGCCCTCTCTCTGTTCCCCCCAAACCCTGTGCCATCTAAACTCAGCAAGCACTAACTCATTTATCTGGAGTAGCACAGAGACTGGATTCAGCCTCTGTGGACGGGCGCGTGTCCTTGTGTGTCTTACAAACCACAAACTCAGTATAGATAGCATTTGAGATAGCATTGGTCTAGCACTGGGGTCAGCAACCTATGGTTTTGGAGCCGCATGTGGCTCTTTTAGCCGTCTGCTGCGGCTCCGGAGTCCAGGTGAAAGTAGCAAAGGAGGCTCCCAGCATTGGCTGCGACCGCGGGCTCGCTCTCCCTCCCGGTAGGCTGCACTGTGCTCAGGGCTGCAGGTTGGGAATTGCCCCCTTTTCTCTCCTTCCTTCCAAGCCCCCCAAGCTGGGAGCTGCTACCGAGAGCGCCTCTCCGCTCGGCACCAGTCCCGCGCTGCACGCTGCTCCGGGAAGCGGGGAGAGCGTGCTGGTGGCGGCAGCGACTGGGCTCCCGCTCGGTCTGTGGATAGCCTTGTGCAGAAGGCAACCCGCGAAGCTCCAGAGCTGATCCGCCAGCTGGAAGGGTGTGTGGCTTATTGTGTTGAATGTTCCATGTGTTTGCATTGCTTCGCACGCAGAGCTGGGATGGAGCGTGGTGGGGGGCGGCGGCGTGCAGCAGAGAGCCGGTGGGGAAAACTTTCTGGCTTGCTCTCGGTTGGGTTGCAAAGTTGCCCCTGGTTTTGCACACATTGGGGCAGCTCCCGCTTACAAGCACGGAAAGCGCCGGGTCTCGCAGTTGTGTATGTGTGTCCCCCGCCCGTTTTCCAGGATCTTTTGCCCGATCCCTCTTTCTGCAACGTGGAGGGATTGTTTGCATCAATGGCGTGCAAGTTGCAAAAGTTCCTGTGCACGAGCCTGGAATCCCCCTTTTGCAAACCTAAAAATAAAAAATTCTCCACCGTTTTGAAAAAACAACACACCCCATAGTGGCAGCAGTGGCACGGGCAGCTGCTCGCTCAGCTCTGGGGTCTGCCCTGCCCGCCCATCCTGCTGCTGCTTGTCGCATGTGCTCTTTGCAAGTGGGCAATCCGCCGTGTTGCCCTGCAAGGTGCAGCATGGTGGCTGGTTTTTGTTCTGCCGTTCGTTTTTTTACGCGCGATCGGAAGGCTGTGGAGGACTGGCAGCAGGGTTGGGGGTGGGAGAGAAAGAAAGCTGGAGACAGCGAATGACGAATGTCGAGACCCGATTTTCAGCTGCGATCGCTCATAAGAACATAAGAAGAGCCCTGCTGGATCAGGCCAAAGGCCCATCTAGTCCAGCTTCCTGTATCTCACAGCAGCCCACCAGGTGCCCCATGAGACAACAAGATGCTTGCATCCTGTTGCCACTCCCTATAGTTTTTTTATACATAGCATAAAGGTAAAAAAAAAACTATATATGCAGTATTATCTTCATTTTAGATGTCAAAAGGGTTTTGTGGCTCCCACAGTTTTCTTTTCTCCAGAAAACGGGTCCAAATGGCTCTTGGAGTGTTTAAGGTTGCCTACCCCTGGTCTAGCACAAGGGACTTGTGCAAACCTAAGAGAGTTGCGCTCTTAATAGAAAAAGTGGCCTGCCTTGTTGAGAGGGCAGGTATTCAATCTCTAGATGGGACATGCTCCTGTGTGAGGCCATTTCTAAAAGGTCGTCTTACAGGTAGTGGTGACCTTCTCCTCTACGCTGCTGAAACTGACTTGGGACTGTCACTGAATTATTTGTTTTGTGGTGCGGGGACCTGGATACGGGTAAGTCCTTTTAGGCTCCTGCTCTGCCCTGCTGTTTTCCGTAGGCATCACAGATGGGCGCTCAGTTGCTGAAGGGATTTAACACTCTTGGTCTTGGGTAACCTTATGTTGTCTCCCGCTACCTTGCATGGCTCATGCTGCACTGGCAGCCACCAATGGCTGGCAGCTGGACATCAACCATGAACTATTGTTTTCATTCTTTTCTGGCAACAGGTGGCGTTCGTTATCCTGGTGCCCAAGGGACTGGAAAAAGCTTCTCTTTATGAGCACACGTGTGTCTTCATCTGCTTGTTCATCTTCCATTTCTGAAATGACGAAGAAACTCTTACTCCAGAAGCTTTAGTGCTCCTGTAATATCCTTCCATATGGTATATGGATGAGCTTGTATATGCTATTGGATTAGGGAATGTGAATTTGTGAGCTGACATCCTGCATGTGAGTGAGCTAAGATTAGTCCTAAGAAGGTGTTATTTCTCACATACGGCACCAGTTTGCCCATGGCTCCTAGAATCAATGAGATGAATGTTATCCCAATGGGCAAACCACAAACTCAATATAGGATGTTTCAGCATTTCTGAATTTAGGTTACAAGGGCTGCAGTCATTCACATTACAGTCAAAGGGATTTAACCTGTCTGTATGCAAAATGTAGGATTAATTTAAAAACAATATTGTTAATCCACCTCTGTATGGCTCAAGGCACCTACAATGCATTAAAATTTGCAGCAAATGTAATAGATAAAAACAAGCACGCAGCAGCAATTGCAGTTAAGAGGTACATCCCTAGTCTACCATAATGCTATTAACACAGCATTAGATAATGTAAAGTATCTCACATGCATATACCTCCAGAGCAACCTTAATTATCCATGGTACAATCTTTTATCCACTGGATCTCAATATGCAACTAGTGCCATAACAAATCATTCTTGTTCCAACATTTATTACTTATCCAATCTGTTTAACAGAATATGCCTTGTTAAATTTTTCAAAGGAAAATTTATCTCAGTCTACTTATTTCACAACCATTTTGAGTGTATTTTTCATAGGCCTAAGCTGATCTTTTCAAACCACTTACTCCACATTAATCTCAATGTCAGTGGGTCAATGCTGAAATACATGAACTATGGTCCCAGTCTGCCAGATCTTATATAGCTGTGTATGAAAACAAATAACCTTACAGAAAATAATGTTTGTCAGCTTGTACCAAAGTGATATCACATGCATTGCTAAAATAGCATGAGATGAAACAAAACAAGTAACACAAACTTGCACCATTATTACTAAAGTGGAAGAAAATCAGTTGGACCCTCACTTTACAATGGTGATCTGTTCCGGAGATACCACTGAATTGTGAAAATATTGCAATATAAACTAAGCACATCTTTTTTTGTAATTTGGTCCAAGATCTTGGAAGTTGTCGTTTCTGCCACAAAACTAAGCTATTTCCCTCTCTAAAAGGTGATTGTAAAGGTGCCTACTGCACTCTTTAGAGGCCATGGTAATCAAATTACACAATGTTGTAATTATAAAACCCAGATTATAAAGCTGTATCCTATCCTCTGTACACACAGCCATGATGTTAAAAAATGGTGTTATTAGCTGAGATGCTACCAAAAGTTTGCATTCGTATCACTATCTGGCTTATCTATCACCCACTGTGCTTTGAGCCCACTGTCACAAGAATAACTTATTGTATAGTGAACCTGGTTTTATTCACTGTTAAAGTGATTTAGGGCGCAATCCTAAGCAGGGCCGGACTGGTGAGGCTGAAGGCCTGTGCTGTAGGGGAGGCTCCAGCCTCCCCTATCGGCTCCTCGGATCTGCGCCTCCTAAACAGCAGGCGCAGATCCGAGGAGAGTGCACGGTCTGAATCTGGGCCACGCAGCCTCCCAAATGGGTCAAGAATTCGGCCGAATGGCCAAATCCTGGACCCCCCCCCCACGTCTTGCCCTCCTCCCGCCAATCCCCAAGCCACTCCGTCATGGCGCCTCCCTCGCACCGTCCGGCTTCAGCCGACACGAGGGAGGCACTGTGTGGGCCTGCAGCACCAGTCCTGTTGCCTTAGCGCCAATGCAGAGGTGCTGATCAGCGCCCCCCGTCAGCGCTAAGCACGCAACGTCGGCACAACCCTGTTGCGCCGATGCTGTGCAGTCCGTAGGATTGCGCTGTTAATTGTGAAGTGAACCGATTGTGTTCAGTTAAGAACTACTAATGCAGTATTTTTCCATCTTTTTGCCACTGTGACCTTGCGACTTCTGAGTAGCACCAGTGCATGATTCACCAAAAACTGGGTCATGAACCAGAGTTTGAGAACCACTGTGCTGGTGCATCTGGACTCCTGAGTATCAGAATGAGGATTTTGAGTGATTTCTTAACATTGAAGTGATATTGCAATCCAATACTTGTTCTAAGAAAGCTACAAGAGAAGGGGATGAACAGATTAGCATAGAAGAAGAGAGGAAAAAAACCAACAGGAGGAATTCTAGGGCTGTATCTTTTATTTTTATGGATGAGCCTCTCTCATTTTTTCCAACCCCATCATCATTCCATCAATATAGCAGGTAAGAATTATCAGGATTCTGGGCTACCTTTTTACTGCTTTTAAACATCCAAATGCATTTGCATCAAGAAAATGTAACCATTTTGTCTGTTAGCAAGATCAGTATCTGCCCCCTTCTTCTGTTTAGGAGACAGGGTTCTTGCAGATAGAAAGTCCTAAATAAGTTCATTTTTCAGGAAAGCCTGCAACCAAGCACCCTCAGGCTCTTTTGTACAGCATGGGTGGAACATGCTGTACAAAACTACTTAAAAAAAAGAAAAGAAATAACACTGATGATAATATAAAAGACATTTCCTACAGAGAAGCAGATAAAAGAGGATAAAAATAGCAAGATACTGGATGACTTTGGCAGGGAGTTTGGTTTTATACCAAGCAGGGTTAAGATGCTTATATATGTACCAATAGTTCATGGTCTGATGCCATCTCAAAGTCTCCCATGGGTGGCTTTGGCCACACAAGTTCTGGACGCTACAGCTCAGCTAGGAAGACATGAAGCAAAATGAGGACAAGAAGAGCAATTTCTGAGCTTGCCTCTTTTGTAAACTCCATTGAACTGAATCTGAATCAATATTTTTTACAGGATCTCAAGCGGCAGGCTTGTGTGCAAAGCCAATCAGGGAAGCTCACTTTCACAATACAGGCATGCCCCAGTATCCACTGATTCGGTATCTGCAATTTCAGTTATCCATGGATACTGGGACCCCTATTAAAAAGATAGGGGAACATTAAACAAATCTCCTTTTTTTTACCTTGTTGCTGCAAAAACCACTGATGTTCCCCTATCTTTAAAAAGGCACCCCCAGTATCCACAATTTTGTGTATCCATGGGAGTGCGTGTGTTCCAGAATGGAATCCCAGCGGATACCAGGGCATGCCTGTAGGATCGTACCTTCCTCTCCATACACCTAGGCCTAAAGTAGGCCAAGACTTAAGTGTCCCCATGAACCTGAGATGTGACAAGCTAATTTTGTCTGACTAAAATTAGAATTGGGATTCCAGGACAGCACACATTCTCTTTCCAGTTAGGATTGGTTGCTTTGCAACCCCTGCTGACTCACAGAATGGAGTTTGGGCACTGTCAAGTGTTATTCGCCTTAATGCTGCAGGCCCAGTGTTGCCCAGAGAGCAGAGGTGGGTGATGTAAGTCTGTGGGCCAGATCCAGCTGGCAAGAGTCTCCCAATTCAACTCTCCAGCTGTTCCCTGTCTACAGTTAACAATCCAGACACGTCTCCCGGGGGAGCAGAAATCCAGATCCGGTTGCTTCCCACCCACATGCCGCAGCCTTTTTTTCTAGACACAGCATTAGTGTGAGCACAGTCACAGAAGAAGGGTGCAGGCAAACACCACCAGAGCCACTGTGCCAGGATTGAGCGTGTGTTAGCATGTGTTCTTGTGTCAGCATGAGCAGTAAAGATCTAAAAGAAGTGCTGTGAAAAACACAGAGAGCAAGAAGGAAAGCCACCCAGGGAATGGTGTGCGTTCAAATAGGGTAGATTGCAATTTGTTTCACAGGGACAAAATTAGTGTTATGATGGCAATTAAAACAGCATATAGGGACGTGGTGGCGCAGCGAGTTAATCCGCTGTTGCTGGGCTTTCAACCGCAAGGTTGGGAGTTCAAGACTGCATGAGGGAGTGAGCTCCCGTTGCTTGTCCCAGCTCCTGCCAACCTAGCAGTTTGAAAGCCCCTAAATGCAAGTAGATAAATAGGGCCACTTCGGTGGGAAGGTAACAGCGTTCCGTGCGCTACGGCATAGAGTCATGGTGGCCACATGATCGGACAAAAACGCTGGCTCTACAGGCTTTGAAACGGAGATGAGCACCGCCCCCTACAGTCGGTCACGACTAGACCATTCAGTCGTGGGGAAACCTTTACCTTTATATGCATTATGATTCTACATGAGAGAAACCCAGTTAGATCTGGCCAAAGGGGGCCCATCTAGACCAGTCCTGTTTCCCAGAGTGACCCAACAGCCACCTCTGAGAAAATCACAGGCAGGAGAGAAGGGCATATTTGTCTCTGCCTTTGCTCCCTGCAATTGGTGCTCAGGAGCTTATTAGTGCCCCATCCTCCAAACCAGGGATTTCGAAACCATGGCCACAAGATTTTTTGCAGCCCACAGCAACTTATATTTGTTAGAGCTAATGTTTGCTAATGTTTGACGTTTTTACTCAGTATATTATTTATTTAAAAAAATATATCCTGCCCTTCTCCCCATGGAAGGGAACTTAGGCGGCTTACTACAAGTCATTAAAACAATATTAAAATCAAACAATACTAACATCAAACATAAAAACCAATACAAGCTTAAAATATTAAAAACAAAACCAACTACAATCACCCAATAATTAAAAAAATGCCAGCCCACTGTCAACTCAAACGTCTTCCGAAATAAAAAGGTTTTAAGACCCAGCTGAAAGATCTCAGAGAGGGAGCAGTTCTTGGTTCCAAGGGGAAGGCATTCTATAACCAAGGAGTCACCACTGAGAAGGCCCTATTCCGATATGATTTCTTAGTTTAAGCATGGTGTTTTTCTTTGTAATTGTCACATCTCTTTTATTCTTATTAATATCATGATTACAAAAAAAAATCCAAGTAAAAGTTATTCATTCATTTAAATTGCATTCAGGGCGCAATCCTAACCTGGAGTAAGGGTGGCATAGTTAGGCCAGCAAAGTTTGTCTGCCACAAGGGCCACTATAAAGCGTGTTTGGACCATTCTCGGAGTCAGGGAGGATGGCACACATCTATGTGCTGGGCTTTCTGACTCTGAGAGTGGTCCAAAATACTTTACGGTATCTCTTGTGCCAGTCAAACTTTGCTGGCCTAACTGTGCCGGCCTAACTCCAGGTTAGGATTGTGCCCTCATTCATTTATAACATTGATTTTTAAGTTTGTTTTTTTTGCCCACGAAAATTTGTAAAATATATTATGTGATCCTTGGACTGAAACGTTTGGAGACTGCTGCTCAAAAGTTTGGATGCCCTTGCCCAAAAATAGTTGCCCCTCTACCTGCTGTAGTATCTAATTGACTGAGGTTCCAATGCTGGTATAGGGGTGTCTGGGCGGAAAACACCCATGCACTTCTCGGACGCTCAATGCTCTTCTTGTGAACACAGGACTGCTATGTAAATGTGCCGAAAGGCCGCTATAAGGCACATGCTTGCTCAGGAGGGAGTCCTACTGATTTCGCTTATCAACAACAACATGCCCAAAGGCATACGGTTTGTCACTGAGACCAGGGCATTCCGCTTTTGCAAATGTTTATTTGTAATATGCACAGCAGAAGTGAATCAGGACAATAATAAGAAAGCAATAATCCCACAAGTGTAAAACTGGAAAGGTACAGTCAGTGGTGCCTAACATACAGCAGTCTTGCCGCGTAGCAAGTGGCAGCAGCATTTTCAATAAAACTGTGATGTCACTCTGGGAGGATTCTGACTATCCAGTGGTTCAGAGCTCATTTAATGCAAGCCAAGAGCCTTGTTACTGAATCCCTCTGCAACACAGGATTATGGGCACTGAATTCATATTTAGATACTGACCTTCACTGATGCTCAATGCTGACATTTAAGAAAGTGATAAATGTAGAACCTCAAAACAATTATTTGGAGTTCTACACATTTGAGATTTAATTAAATAAAAACTAAACACACATGGATTTTTATACGCTTTGCCCTTTACACCCTATATGCCAATTCCCTGGACTAAGGTCTATTTTAATCTAGGAGGATGTGCTGTAGTCTGCTGACAAAGGCACTACAGCTGACTAATAAGCACTAAGTACTGCAAGATACGACACAATTTTCTTTCCAGAGAGGAATGAAAGTCAAATTAAAATTTTCAGAGGGGCTCCAGACCTCCCTGACCTTCCTCTTTTTCCATTCCACTCCCACCTTGAAATGCAGTCTATCCTTACCCAGTCAGCTGTTCTTTCCTGTAGTATGTGGCTTCGCTTACGTCCTTACGTTGTCACAGTTGGTTTGCCAAGATATGTTTTAGAATGGCAGAAATGCAAAATGAAGTATTTTCACGTGATATATGAGAATCAGAAGATAAAAAAGGTCAAACTGAGAGGGAGGTGAACAAGAAAAAACTTCCACCAAACAGATGAAAGTTTTTTAAAAATCACACCAATAAAGCTTATGTACAGAAACTCCGCCCCCCCCCAAGGAATAACCCATTGTTGTGTAAACTGTAAAGACAGGATTATAATTAAAGCATTCCTAGACTTTTAAAGCCACGTCTACTTATAAATATGACTATAAAAGCCTGTAGATGAAGATGCCACAAGTCGTATAAATCAACTCTATGCAGGTCTGATCTCAGGTAACATGAAACTGAGAGAAGCCTACAGCTCATAACAGAAATGCCCTCTGTTTTTCAGTGCCTTGCCGATTTGGGTAGTGGGGATGAGGGGATTTCCTTTACATTAATTTAAAAATTAATGTACTTCTTTATAGCTAGGGAGTCCGCATAGAGTACTGTATATAGAAACCACTACTTTAGTATACAACTGTGGACTATTCTTATAAAAATCAGTATTTGGCCTATCAGGTTACACTCCATAGAATACAGAGTGTACAAACTGTTGAAATCTGAGTGAAATCAAATGAAAAGTGCCTAGGCTGCTTAAAGCCTGGTTAGCATTTCGGCCAGTGGCATTTGCTCTAATAATCTATAACCTATAAGATCGTAACTTCTATTTGCAAGAGGAAAATTGCGGTTTTGCTGGGCTACGAGTTTGTAATCACTTTTACTAGAAATACACATTGAGCAAGCATTGTCATAGTTAGTGTCCGGTGAAAGCAGATGACTTGACATTTAAAAGGAATCAGTAAGGCAAAAGTGAAGCTGTGTATCTTGGGAAGAGGAACCACTGTGGAACCAACAGGTGTCAGGAAGTACGAGCTGCTGATACTTAAACACAAATACAAAACTTTTTTTAGGAATAATGTTGTCATGTAATAAATCATTTGATGTGTAATTTCATGCAGAATCCAATGAAATAAATTGGAGTGTGATATCTTCATTCTATCCAAAGTTATGGCCAAAGAACCCAAGAAAATGAAAATACACCTCTGAAGGAAAGAACTTATGGAGCTGAAAACAAGCAGGGCCTGTGACAAAGCGTTGCATTGCCCCAACCTGAATGCCCACCTAGGTAGTGTAGCCTACTCAATGCTCCAGGCAGGCTACTTACCTACTTCCCATCCCTTCTTCTCCAGTTTCTGTTTTTCCAACAGACACTTCTGCATTTCAGGTGTGGGAGATGTGGGCACAGAGCCTGTACAGACCGCATCAGACTGTGTTTTTGGAAGGGCTCCCTATATAACCTCATAGCTGAGGGTCCCTGTAAGGGGCCGGGGTGCTACTCCGGCTGGAAGTACTCGGGTGCTACTTGCATGGAAGGGCTGAGTGGCCAACCCTTAGATAGGTGGTGAGGACTGCATCAGCTGGAGTTGGCCTGAGCTTCCCTTCCCCTCCAGCTCCTGCTGTTTTCCCTGACTAGCAGATTGAGGAAATTGCTGCTGTTCTGACTGCAGCCAGCTCATCAGAGCAGGATCCTCACCTTATGCTTTGCCTGATCACTGAGAAGCTGAAACCAAGAAAAGCTGTGGCCTGTTTCACTCCAGCCAACAGTGTCAGCTCTTCTTTCCTCCCCACTGCTGGGATGCTCCCAGCTGCCAAACGTAATCCTTTCACGCCTTTGTGATCAAGCAGTCCAGATGCCTTTCTGGCTGGTTTCCTGTTTCAGATGTATTTAAAGATCTTTTTTATTGTTTCTCTTACAAGTTGTTAGAAACGTATTCCTCCAGACTCTTGTTTGGTTTGCCTTATTATCATCTTGCATTTGTTTTGCCAGCATCTGCAAACTGTTCTGGTTTTGTTTTATGTAAATGTTTTACTGCCTAGTGTTTAGGATAACAACATGGTGCCCCCTTTACATTAGCATGGTTTATGGATACATTTTCTTGCTATTTGCTTCTCCTTGATCAAAATAGGCCTGCTCCTTTTCATTTCTCAAAGATCGCTTGAAACGCATCGCCGGGAGCAAGGTGATTGCAATGTGGAAGAGCCAAAACATTTCTCACTAGGCTATGAAATATTTAGACAAAACATGAATATTTGATGGCCAGGATATCATGACGTTCTTGGCCCGATACACAGCACTGGGATGAAAAAGTCAAGCAGAATATCAAAGATGGGCATGATAGGGACGGACAATTATACGTCATACACAGCTGTAATCATTAATCATGCAAGGTCTAGATATCAATTCCTGGAGCTTGGAAAATCATCACATTGACTAACAGCCCAATCCTAATTAATTCCCTGCATGGCAATGCAGCATTGCCAACACAGTGCCAACTGAATCCCATGAGGGAGATTCAGTTTACGGAGGCCTCCTTGGGGTAAGGGAACATTTGTCCATAAGAACATAAGAAGAGCCCCACTGGATCAAGCTAAAGGCTCATTCAGTCCAGCTTCCTGTATCTCACAGTGGCCCACCAGATGCCTCAGGGAGCACATAAGATTACAAGATGCCTCCATCTCATTGCCATTCCCTGGCATCTGGATGTACTCAGACTGGATGTACTCAGGCCTGCATCAGCTCTATAGCCAGGAAAGGGTTTGGGATTTGGCAGGCACTCATTCAGACATCCCATTCTGCCCACCTCCTGCCTTCCTTGGACCCCCCTGCACATATTCGCCTGTGCTGGCTGAAGTCCAGAGGCTGCTGGCACATGGAGCTGGCCACATGCTGCGTTCAGTAGTGGCCAGGCCACATGCTCTGCTATGTTGCCTTTTCTGAAGGCTGGAAAACATTGTACATCGCAGGAACACTTGTTTCAGTGACATACGGCACCAACAGCATGGGGCCATAAGAGTATATGAGACATTTTGTAGTAAGATCAAGAGTATTCCATACAAATTTTAATATTGCTTCACTTCTGAATGGTTCCCTCATGTAGAAATTGTGGCCTTCTCTTTCAAAATACAGTCTTTTGGGGGGCAGACTTTTTTTGGGGGGGGGAGAGTTGGATGGAACCCTTCTGAGGTATATTTTAAATGAACAGTTGTGTATAGATATGCTCAGCTTTGGTCCATCCCAAGAGAAAAACTAGAAATATGACAGGAACAGGAAAAAAATTGTAGGGTTTTTTTTAAAAAAAGCAGCAGCATAATCAAAGCAGGAATTTCACTGACACAATGGACACTGTACTATGTATTACTTGTTGTTGTTGTTCAGTCACTAAGTCGTGTCCGACTCTTTGCGACCCTATGGACCACAGCACGCCAGGCCTCCCTGTCCTCCACTAGCTTCCGGAGTTCGCCCAATTTCATATTCATTGCTTCAATGACACTGTCTAACCATCTCATCCTCTGCCACCCCCTTCTCCTTTTGCCTTCAGCAGGAGGGTCTTTTCTAAAGAGTCCTCTCTTCTCATGAGGTGGCCAAAGTATTTGAGCTTCTGCTTCAGGATTTGTCCTTCCAAGGAGCAATCAGGCTTGACTTCCTGTAGGATTGACCGACTGGATCTCCTTGCAGTCCAGGGGACTCTCAAAAGTCTTCCCCAACACCATAATTCAAAAGCATCTATTCTTTGGCGCTCTGCCTTTCTTATGGCCCAGCTCTCACAGCCATACATTGCTACTGGGAAAACGATAGCTTTGACTATGTGAACCTTTGTTGGCAGGGTGACGTCTCGGCTTTTTATTAAGTTGTCTAGGTTCGCCATAACTTTCCTCCCAAGAAGCAAACGTACTCGCTGCTATAAACAAGCCTTTTGACTATGCAATTAATAAAACAGTAAGGAAAACAATTAAGGATCAACAGAAAGAGCAAGAACTAGTATCATCCATGAAGTTATGCATCTGTAGGACTCAGGTATTCTAACTGGCATTTCATAATATTCTGCAGTGATTTGATGTGACTCAGCTGCTACCATATGATCTACGTTTGAAAAAGGATTGCATCAGTTCCGAGTGGCTGGCTTGGAATTAGAGGATTTCCTAGCTCAGCATTTGGCTAACATATCATTGCTGCCATTATCATCGTTGGACTGTGTGGGGTGTCATTCTCTGTAATTTTTTTGCAATCCCTATATACAGGGGTGGTGTGAGGTGATCCACCACCCAAAACAGCCGCTGATGTGTCATCCCACGCTCCAAATTATGTAGCCTCCCTGGCAAGTACCCCTGGTGCCTCACACACACACACAATTCCTCTGAGCTGGCAATATTCCCCCGCTCGGCTAGGAGGAGAACAGTGGGGGTGGGAACCCCCACTGCAACTGCAGCAGGGGCCTCCTCCAGCCCCTCTGCCACAGCCTTGGCACTGGAGGCAGACCCCAAGCTTGCCCGCCCACCGCTATCCCTGCTAACCTTTTCATTCCTCCATCTTCACTCTGCTGCTGTTTTGATACAGAGCAGTAGAGTGGGCTGGAGCATGGAAGTCAGGAAAAGTACTTCTCCACTTCAAGAATAAGGAATGTCCTTGGCTCGTTCTGCTGCTCTGCTGTAAAAAAGTGGCAGATCGACATCAGAGGAGGTAAGCAGGGGCAAGGGGAGGTGGCTATGGAGGTGGTTAATGGACACACGGTGCCGCCTGAGCCAGTCTGCTACTAGGGCCGCTCTGCTTGCCTTATGAATGGGCCTTTCTATTTCTTTTCTTACAAGCAACGTATTGTGATCTTATGGTGTAGTGATATTTTAAGCAAGTCAGAGGAAAGCGGAATAGTCAAAGAGGAGTCACTGAGAGTTCAGTACAAGTAGAACTAAAAGGATTATGATCTGTGTAGGCAAATGCATTGGGAGAAATGTCATAAAGATAAGCATATTTATTTACATGCAAAGTTTAAGTAACTGCTTTTTGCTCGGGGCACAGCCATACTACAAAGATTAAAGGTTTCTGAGAACGTAGAATAATTCTGCAAGTCAAGGTGGGATACGAGTTCAATACATAACCAAGGCAATTCATAGCTCAATCCTATTGGGCTCTACTGCTGCCAGAACTTGAGTTCCAGCTGATGTCGCTGTTTTACCACCAAAAATGGTGCTCTGGCAGAGTGTGAAAAGACGTGCTTCCAGAACACCATTGGAAAGGCCTGAGTAACCCTTTGTGCTGTGGTGGGAACAGGGGCACCCACTGACTCAGGCAGGTCAGCAGGGAGAGTGGAAGATGGTGCTAAGGGAAGGTGCTAAGGGAAGGTGCTAAGGGAAGGATGGGGGTGGGTGGGTGGTAGGCAGGAGGGGGTAACTCCCAGAAAGGACACCCAGCATTGGATGTAATCCTCTTCCTGGCTTCGTGACATGACCCCTTTGTTTCCATTGGCTATCAGGAGGATAAGGGGAAATATTTTTCCTTTCCCTTCCCAAGCTCGAAAGCACCTAAAAATGCAAGTAGATAAATAGGGACCACTTCGGTGGGAAGGTAACGGCATTCTGTGTGCTATGGCGTATAGTCATGCTGGCCACATGATCACAGAAGCTTGTCCTCGGACAAAACACCGGCTCTTCAGAAACGGAGATGAGCACCGCCCCATACAGTTGGTCATGACTAGACTATTCGGTTGTGGGGAAACCTTTACCTTAACCTCATAACATACAATGCAGCCCATTTTGGGTGGCTGCATGCTGTGGCAGGGGAAAGGATAGGATTGGACTCTGACATTCTCTAAGATCTGCATGAAGTTATAATAGATATTTGCCAGCGAAGTACAGCATGGTCAAAACTGCATCTGAACTATTCTTGCTCTGTGCCTCAATTTGTTCTGAACCCAGAAGTAACATTTCAATCAAACCTTAATGGAAACCTGGAAACCTTAATTTCACGTGAGAAAATTGCACTTAAAATTGCTTGGCCTGAAAGTAGGCTCCAATTTACAATGTTTGGTCCAGGTAATGAAGTAAATGTCTGGAAACTGAAAGTATATTAAGTAGTCATGGAAACTATAATTAAAGGCTTGATTAAAGAGCAGCTAAATTCCAACACTTTGATGTCGTTAATCAGTTGCCAATCTCTCCCGCAACACGTTTTTGCATGTCATCTGAAATATGCAGAGACCAATTTCCTTTATGATGATGTTTACATCTATATCTGTAGATTCTACAGGCTCCAAAATGGAGGACATTTCCTTTCCTTCCTATGCATACTGCTTCATCTGAGGCAAAACTTAAAAGACATATTTCAATTGAGCTATTTCATCAATGTATGAAAACACAAAGTGATGGAAATTTCTGATTTCCTCTTTTTTTTTTTCCTTTTCCATTTTTCAACAGTTTTGGACCTTTCCAGCATCCCAAGGGGGCTATTTTCATTCAGATGCAGTAGCCACTCACATTACCAGTTGAGCATCTTCTCCTCCATCCCTGCAACTAACCAGTAAATAAAGAATGGGGGCTTTGAGTCAGTTCAGTTTTCCAAGAGGGAGAAATTCAGGAACTCAGGTGCTACACATGCATGCACGCGCACACACTCATGCAGTACCCAAGAAAGGAGAAAGACCCCTTGTGCAAACAACGCAAGTTTTCTTTGGATATGAATAGTTCTCTTTTGTTCACTGAAGACTTGCTAGATGAAGTACATTCCAAGCATATTTCCTACGACGCTATTCAACATTTTTAGTTTGCCTTTATTGTCCTTATGCAACTGCAAAACCAGTTTCCTTATCTTTTCTGCCTGTTTGAAAGCCCCTCCCCTCCAGGCAGTGACTCTGCTGATGTCATGTGGAGAAAGTTGCAGTTTGCCTGGACAGCCTGAGGCTAACGTTTAGGGCGGCCCTAATCCGAGCTTAGGGTGGCCTGCCAGGGGTGATTTAAAGAACTTCCATGGCAGAGACTCTGAGCTGGGGCCAGCAGCCCAGGCTGAAACAAAGCTCTAGACCTGCGTCAGAGCAACAGGAACATATAAACAGGTTTTGACAATTGTAATGTCCTGTTGATCTGCTGGATGTAGGGCTTAATACATTCCCACAAAGGCACACAGGCAAGTAGCTGGAGAGAGAAGGAACTCTGCTGCCACTGATATAAGATCCTGTGCATACAATAAAGCATCATCATTTTCTTGGCCAGGCCATTTTTGGCAGGAACAGAGCTTCAAAGTAGGATGAACCCTCCCAGCTGACTGCTCGACTGAATACTTTTATTTGTTATTTGTTTTATTTGTTACTGGCACCTTACTGAACTACACAAACATCTTGTGAACAAGATATCAAGGTATGAAAAATAATGGAGACTGGCTTTAGTAACATATATATTGTGCTTATCGAAAGATTTCAAAACTCCCATGAGTTCTGCTAAGTCAGAAATACTGAAGCTGCACTACAATTTCGCTGACAGAGATCTGAAATATTTAGATCATTAAGCTTCACAATCCATTTATAGTGCTTAGTGCCAGAGCAACACCTTTCTGATGGCGTTCCCCTGACCCAGGGCTAGCTGAGAGCTGGCAAATTTGCACCTTTCTTATTTAACTACAAAGATGCCATATACTCCAAGACCTTCTAAGTCAAGCCCTCTCCCCAGAGGTATGAGGACCACTCATCCATCAGTTTCCCAGCTTAGACCTATGCCATAGAGAACACAATCAGTATTAGAGCATTTTTATGTCTTTTTTTTTCCAAAATCAGGCAGATACAGCTATTATAGCTCAGTGGAAAAAGGCCAAAGTAGAAAATCAGGGCAGCTGAGGGCATGCTTGCCCCTGCCCTTCACCTACAAAGCAAAGCTGAAGAATCTACTTTTTCTGAAAGAAGGAACGTGCAAACCACCCTCTTTCCTGCATTACTTTTCCACTATCAGAATGGAAGAGTACGGACAACAGAGTTTGAAAAGACTAAGCCCATTCTGAATCAGATGAGGCTTCCCCCCTCCATTCTGCCTAAAACCTGTGTCCTTCAGCAAGAGGCCACAATAGACCAGGACTGCTTCACAAGCTACCAAACAGCTGGACAGAAGCTCCTTGCAGGTCCTGTGCAAATCACTTAATATACATGCAGCTGTTTACATGTGGATAGAATTGTTCCATGCAGTATAAGCTGTACGTGGGTAACATAGGGTATTTCGATGCAGAATCTTGTAATGCAGCCGTTTCCAAACTGGAAACTCCAAACAGCGTCTGTCATTCCACCCGGGACGAATCGCGAAGACCCCAACTACAGCCCCCAGGGATCTTCGTGATGAGCTGCTGCTGGGGTCAGTCACTCCAGGATGCCTCATGTGCAGCATTCTACACAGGTACGGCTTGCTGCAAAAACCCCTGGAGTTTGTAGTCAGGGTCTTCATGTTCCCTCAAGCAGAATGGCAGACGCCGCTCACTCTGGGGAAGGATCCGGGGGGGGGGAACGGATGTGGCCCGCCGGCTGGAGTTTAGAGCCCCCTGTGTAGTGTGTAAAGTAGTTCCTACTGGCTTTGTCAGCCGATCCCAAGTGTAAATTTCACTCCTAACCAGTGCTGCTGGACTTCTAAGCCACTGCAAACTCTTCTTTCTTGAAACAGAAAGGAATGACTTCAGTGCAAAACTGAGAAACCAAACCAAACTAAAAGAACCATTGATACCTTGTTCAGTTCCCAGTGTTCACTTGGGTGTTTGCTTCGGGTTACATGACGCTGGAGAGCACTCCGCTCAGAGTCTGTAATTGGAAAGTGTTTTGATTGTCCCCGCTTGGTGCTTAAAGAGGCATCTGTAGGATCCTCCACCTCATCTGTTTGGCTCTCTTCTCCTTCGGAAACACAACCACCAGCTTCTTTCAGCTGAAACCCTCTGAGCAACAGCTGACAGGCCTCGAAGTCAACTTCCCACACTCTTTCAAGGAGCTGGCTCCCACCACTGAAACAAAAGCCAAAAGAAAATAAGACCTAGGTTCAGGGAGAATAGTTCGCATCCCACGTAATGCTTTGGGGTGATCGTGTTGTGTTGTGTTGTGTTGTCACCAAGACAGAAATGGTAGTTCTCACAAAGAGTTCCGCAGGTCTTGTTTTTCAAAACAGTGACTAATTATTTCAGCCTCAGTTGTAGAAACTTTGCTTATTACCAGCTAGATGTCAAGGGAAACCTTGCAACAGGATACTGTTGTCTGACGCTTATTAGGCTATGCAGGTCTTGGTTTGACCTCCAAAACTTAACAGCTGTTTTAATAATAATGGGTTACATTTGGATAAACATGGATTTCAGGCTCCATGAAAAAACTGCTGGTGCCAGAAAAGGCATGCCAAATCCCCCCCCCCCCACACACACCCCTTAGTTAGCAGCTCATCAACTGGTACTCTACTGCTCCTCCTCTTATATTATAATAATACATAATAATACATTTATTTATATACCGCCTTTCTTAAGATCACTAGATTTCTCTAATGATTGAACTCAAGGCGGTTTACATAGGCAGACTTTCTCACAAACCCGAAGGCTTTTTCAATTTACAGAATGTTCTATCTTCCAAGAACAACCCTCCTACAGATCTTTCTTTCTGGATTTAGCCTTCTTTCTTTAGCCACCCGTCTGTCGTCTGCTGGCTGATGAGGCTTCCCTGCCGCCACCAGAGATGCAGCTGTCTTCAGCACACTCCTCCTCCCACGAGGCAGCTGAAACTCAGCTTTTAATCAGCCGCAGTTTCCAAGGTCTGCTGCTCGCAGAGACTTCCGGCAGTCCCGAGCTCACGACCTTGAGATCTTCAGGTGTTATCTTCGGGAAAACGGAGGCATTAACCCTCTCGGCTAAATCTTCATAAATAATATTATGAACTATTGTTATTAAAGGTGTTTATATACAATTTTTCAACAAAGAATTTTCAGACAAAATCAAAATTATAGCATGAGATTTGGTCATCTAGTAGATCCAGCTCTAGTTTCATTAATTGGCTACTGTCATTAAGGGCGCAATCCTAATCTGGAGTTAGGCCGGCACAGTTAGGCCAGCAAAATTTGGCCAGCACTGGCCATATGGTTTGGCCAGTCACCATAAGGTGTGTTTGGACCACTCTCGGTATCAGGGAGGATGGCGCTCTCGGTATCAGGGAGGATGTGCTGGCGTCTCTGACTCAGAGAGTAGTCCAAACATACTTTACAGTATCCCTTATACTGGCCAAATTTCATTGGCCTAACTGCGCTGACCTAACTCCAGTTTAAGATTGCGCTCTAAGGATGTCAGCAGTTTGAGACGTTTTAGCGGATTCTCTGTTACACAGGTCGGTTACAGTTGTTTGACACACACATCACATTGGGTGATGGAAATTACTAGATTAACAGTGCGATCCCATGTGTATATACACAGAAATAAATCCTATTAAAGTCAGTGAGATTACTCCCATGTAGGTGTGTATAAGATTGCAGCATAAGACAGGTAGGTTCATGGTGCTAATATGGATGTGGACTATGTATAGAAAACCCTGCCTTTATGCTGTGAACCCATCTGTTCCAATGATTGTTTGGATGTTTCTGCTATGATTTACTATTCATAACAAAACTCTTGTGCTTCTCTCCCAATATGCATTATAACTTCATTTTTAAAAAATAAATACTTAAGCTATGTTTGAATGAAAAGTGGTGCATCAAACATTTTTATTGTACTTCATAATTGGCTTTGACAATTAGATCTGCATTGTACAGCACCCATTCATCTTAAAAATGGTTTATTTGTCAGAACTTTTAATTGGATTCTTTTATCATCTTGTGTGATGAATGCTGTTTCCCCCATTTTTTTTGCCAGTTTTTCTGTGTTTTTGGACAATTTTAGTTCCTCAGAAGCTCCTGTGCAGGTTCAACAAGTGTGAAAAACTGTAGGGGGATACTTTGTAAATTGCTTTTGCTAAAAATTCCATTATCTAGCCTCATGTGACTTTGTAGATGGGGGAAAAATCTCCATGTCTGGGGTACTAAGATTGGCATGCAGTTAGCAGTTGTTAGGACAGGGAGTGTGGTCTGGAGTCTGAGCTGTCCTCTTGCCTGAAAAAGCTAAGCAGGATCAGTTGCTAGGATGGGAGACCAAGAAGCCGCGAACATGTCTATGCAGAGGAGTGGAGTGTTGAGGAGTTGGCTGGCAAAAAAAAAAAAGGTAAAAATAGAAGGTAATATCTTTGAGAAGCTGGTCTGAAACTTGTTGCAGCTGCCTGCAAGAGCTTGGAAAGTGCAGGATCCTGCATGAAGAATGACGGCCGCACACTGAAGGGAAACACCTGCAGAAACAGAGACTCTGACCGTGTTTCCCAAACTGTGGATTGGGGCCTACCAGTGGATTGGGGCCCACACAGTGTGTGGAACTCCTTGCCACAAGATGTGGTGAGGACATGTGGCATAGATGCCTTTAAAACGGGATTGGACAGATTTATGGAGAAAACCTCCATCACAGGTTACAAGCTATGACAGGTATGTCCAGTCTGAGATTAGCTGGTCACTCCTTGTGAGGGCCAGGTAGGAATTTTTTTCTGTCATCTGAACTGGCCATAGATGGTGATTTTTTTTGTCTACCCCAGACTGGAAAGGGAGGGACGGGTGTTAGGTAGGTTTCATGATTTAAAAACTGGTCACTTGTGTTTAATGAAGTTAAACCCCAACCACAGCCTGGTGTCTTCCTTTGAGGTTCGTGCAAAGGTAATAGGCTACCGCAGAATGCTAGCTACAGGGGAGTGGCAACGAGATAAAAGTATCACAAAAGGTTTCTGAAATATTTTGCAAGCACCCTTGCCCAGTTTGCAGAGGAAAATTGCAACAGCTGGTAATCTGGATGGAGCTTCACATGTGAACCCTGTTTCAGCCTTTTGTTTGGCCTTGAAGTCCCTACCTGCACATCTTGCTCTCCTGTTCAAGCTTCTGGTATCCTGGAATGACCATAGAAAGGTTTGGGGAACAGTCCTTGAACGCCATTTCTAGGGAAAGCCGAGCAAAATGGCAACATACGCATGCTATACATAAAGTCTCTCGCAACCTTGGGAGCACTGGACCCCAGATTATAATTAATGAACAGTTAATTATTGTTTACAAAAATATTATTTCTTTCTAGACCCCTTTTTTATCTAGTAAAGCTGTATAGACTGCAGTAGATTGTCATTTTATAAAGTAGGTCCCAGCGATAAAAGGTTTGGGAAGCACTGCTCTATGAGATTGTCTCTGAATGATACTTGTAAAATCTCATTGAAAAGTGGATTTATGTTCAACCTGCCCAGAGTCTATTCAGAGGTTGCACTTTGTGCCCTCCAGCCCTGCACCCCCCAAAGGCACACCATGAAGGCCACACCTCATGCCCACCTCTCCTCCTCCTCATCCATTGCTCTCTACTTGGGCTGGCCCACTTCCCTCCTCCTCATGGCTGCCATCAGCCCCACAGCTCCTGCTGCACGGTGCACCTTCACCCAGCAGGGTATCTAGAGGGTTTCCTAGAACATTACTGACTGCCTCCCCCTTTCTCCTCCTTTGCCCACTGAGAGCCAGTGGTGCTCAAGGCAAGTGTCCCCACCTGCCACAACCTAGATACACTTCTGTGGGCATTAATGGCTATTATAGCCCCTTGGTGAAAACTTTTCTTTATGCCTTCCAGTCAGGTTCAGGCATTTTCCATGGGCCTGCTTGCACTTTTACTTCCTATCTACTGTCTCCATATTGTGCAATCCTTTTTTTAATGAACCAGTTACATTTTGACCCACGTTCATGAGTAATTCAGTGGACTGTCATGTCACTTTGCTCTGCAGATTATACTATGGGTTTTATTTTTAATTAGAATTCCTGTGGTTCAGTACTCCCCTGGAAGGGTTCTCCCCCCCCCACGACAGCCCTCACAGGCACTAACCACTAGGAACTACTTCCCTTGGTCAACCTGCCTTCTCCTTGGGAGCTCCCTTTCCCTGACATATTGTGATGAGCTTTATCATAGCAATGTATATGAAGGATGATGTACATAAGTGGCTGTACAAAAGTGTACGGTAGTGAAAAAATACATTAACCCTGCATATTATTTTGTTTAATAAGATTAACTTTTAGAAGCAAAGGACTTGCACACTTTTATTGTTATAAATGTATTTCATAACTGCAGTACAATTAAATATTGATTTTCAAAGGTATGGTTCTAAATTGCAGGAACCAATCGGCTGATAAAACACTGTGAAAATGGTAAACAGGATTCCATTGCTTGGCTCTGTGTTACTGCTCTGTCGTTATTATTACAGGCTGCCTAGGTCCATAGAAAAATTTTCTGTTGAAAATGTAATCTTTTATTCAGTAAAGGCCAGGGATGACATTGAAATGGCAATAACTGGGTCATACAGAAAGAATAAAATGTAACTGAGAAAAATAATTCAATGTATAACCCAATCCTACCCCCCACTTTGAGCCGGCGCAGGCCTTCCTGAGCTGGCTCTATCACAAATGTGCCACGCGGCATGTTTGCACTTACATGGGAGCCTGCTGGGTTGGCGGAAAGGCTTGTGGTGGCTCAGCTGGGCCATATCCTGACCCTATACCCGCGAGAATAGTTAAGTGTGCACTAGGTAGCATGAGGGGTGGGAGAGGATGGTGGGGAGGTGGCTCAGAGGTGGGGATGGAGCATTTATGGGCAGGTAGGGTGGATTGGGGGAGGATAGGGTATGAGCGGGGGTGGGAGTGGCAGAGCAGGCCTCCGCTGTATCCTAACACCCCTCCCGGCCAGCCCTCTGGGTTTCTTGGATTTGTGCCATCTAAATAGCTGGCGCAGATCTAAGTAGCCACCATAGGGCAGGCTGGGTGTTACTCAAGGTAAGGGGACACATGTCCCCTTACTCCAAGGTGGCCTCCAGCCAGCTCCTAATCTGTGTTGGATACAGCACACGCCAGGTGGCCTGGCTGTACTGATGCAGTTAGGATTGTGCCGTTAAGTGTGTTACTGTGGCCAGCCACATTTCGATCCCTAGACGTTTTTCAAATGGGAATTGCTTATAGCCTTGTATTGAAATTGCAAGCTAAGGAGCTTTGGTTTTTATGTTGTAATATTGGTTTCCAAACTTACTCTCAACTTCGAAAATCACTAATTTGAAGAAGCAAGTGAAACATTTGCCTGAATGATATGCCTATGCTATTTTATTTTCTATAGCAGAAGTCAATAGGAACTATTGACTGAGGAATTAATGGACTGCAATCAGGAACCCAGTTAGGAAGAGGTTTTATCTATAGAATTGTGCCGCTTCCCCAATTTATTTGATGGGACAGCTAAAGAGATGACAGTAGACAACGTCAACAGAATTAAAGAATGGAGAGAAAAATGAAGAGAATAAACAAGAAATTTCTCAGATCATCTGTTCTCATATAGGTAGGCATTCCCAAACATACACTTCAAGCCTTTTGCTGTCCTAGAATGGGAATCTTCTGCACAAATGGGACTTTACTCAAGAGAGTAGCTGGATCACATGCATTCAGTCTGATCCAGTAAATCCTCATGACATAGTGCATCTGAAGCATACATAGAGTATAGTAGTACCACCTACAATAACTTCTACACACATTTCCAAGCGCACAGAGAAAAAGGTTTGAACGGAGCTGCCTTCCTATTGAAGTGAAGTAATAACCATTCATGTGGAAACACCATCAAAATCCTAGAAACACCATTTGTGATCATGTGGATAGGAGCAAGAGTATCCCACTGAAATAATGAAATATCGCATATCAGTGTCAGAATCGACATGTATATCTTAGCGACCTTCACTGAAGTACGATCACAAAAGCTTCTGTTTTCTAGTTTGACCTTCAGAACTAATATTGTGCAACTGACTCTGGATATCTGGATTGTGTATTTTGTAATCCTTTTCCTTACTAAATATTAAACATATCAACAATTACTATCCTCAGTTCCTAGCTTATAACAAATATCTTCTTTTCTATCCCAGTAGACTATATGGGTTTTGAAATTGAAATCCAAAAATAGCCTGACAAAATTATTCATTTCTTTTTCTTGTTCTCAAAAGAATGAAGAAACTGGCATCAATATTTTGGGGACAGAGCAGGCTCCTTGGATTTATGCAAGAGTATAGATTCTATAACCATGTCTTGCGCTCTGTAAGGCCATTTGAGAAAATAAAGGGGGAAGCACAATTTTTCTATTGCTAAAAACCAATAATGGATGTTTGATTATGGTTATTAAAAACAACATAACACATAATCCTGGGCAATAACAGTCATAAAAAAGCATTTGAGCAAGAATTGGAAGCTAGATTTTATTCTTTTTTGTATTCTTTTCATCTGCCAGACATTCATTTCATCTAGGACTAAACTTTAATCATGGCCTGTCATTTTCCTATCAATGTTCAATGTCACTGTGTTATAGTTAAATTATCTCCACGGGAAACACAAAATGACAGACTGCTGTAGCTGATTGTTTTTCCTTTGATTTCTTTCTAAGGTGAAGAAGATGAGCTTGTAGAGTTGGCTAGTCAAAAGCAGGAAATTAACTAATTTACAAGGAAATCAGCAAGGCCTTATTAGAGCTTACTTTCTAGTTGGTTTATCTGATAGTTACTGTAACTTTTTAAAAGGCTATTATCTAGTGCGTAATGCATAGAACTTATTGTAAAAAGAGCTATTTTAATGCTTTTGTAAAAATATAAAGAATGCATCCCCTTCTAGAAGCAGACCCTTCTAGCGAGTGGGTCACGACCAGCGAGTGTTGTCCTGCGACGAAGTGCCTCGTCCGCGACCAAGTGCCAGGTAACAAGCACGTTACGCATCTGTGCGAGGAGGGGGATCCTTGGAAAGATAAGGCAGCAATCAACCTCCATAGTCCAGGTGAGGCCAGCCCCTTTTCAGGCAGGCAGAAAGGAGGAGATTTCTAGCAGAGGCGGAGGAGCTATCTAGCAGAGGAAGGAAGGAAGAACTTCCTGTATATAGCAGACCCTTCTAGGGAGTGGGTCACGAGCAGCGAGTGCTGTCCTGCGATGAAATGCCTCATCCGTGACCAAGTGCCAGGTAACAAGCGTGTTACGCATCTGTGCGAGTTAAGCAGCAGGGCGAGGAAGCCAGGGCCCCAGACCCTGCCCTCTGTCTGAGAAGCAGGGCAGCTCATCCCTAAATAAAAACAGAGATGAAGCCAGTTGGGCGGGGGCTATCCAGTGTTTTGAACAGAGTGCCACATGTATGACTATATGCCTCTGGGGCATAAGTCGTGGGTGTGTCCTCAGTGCAAGGAGCTCCAGGCACTCAGGGAATGCGTCTGCTCCCTAGAGTCCTTGGTTGTGGACCTGGAGAAGCAGAGGCAGGCAGTGAGGGTCCATGGTGAGACATCCGGGGACTTGCAGGCTTCGTCCCACCCTCAGACGGGCAGCTCCTCAGCTGCTGGGGAAAGGAGTCTCAGGGCTGGAGGACGTCAGCCTGGAACAGAGGGAATCAATCCCCCAGCAGGGGCCCCTTCTTCCAGTGACGAGCCCGCATCCAGTCGCACTAAGGATGCTCCTCGGCGGGAGGGGGGTCGTGGTCTCCTTGTCGTGGGCGATTCTATAATTAGGAATATAGAGAGAGGGGTCTGTGACGGATGTGAGGACCGCACGGTGACTTGCCTGCCTGGTGCGAAGGTTGCGGACATCACGTCTTGTCTAGATAGGCTGGTAAGGAGTGCTGGGGAGGAGGTAGTGGTCGTGGTGCATGTTGGCACCAACGATGTGGGGAAATGTAGCCGGGAGGTCCTGGAAGCCAAATTTAGGTTGCTAGGCAGGACGCTGAAGGCCAGGACCCCTAAGGTAGCGTTCTCAGAAGTGCTACCCGTTCCACGTGCAGGGCCAGCTAGGCAGGCGGAGCTCAGGGGTCTCAATGCGTGGATGAGACGGTGGTGTCGGGAGGAAGGGTTTAGATTCATTAGGCACTGGGGGACATTCTGGGACAAGCCAGGCCTGTACAAGAGGGACGGGCTTCATTTGAACCAAAATGGAACCAGGCTGCTGGCGCTTAATATTAAGAAGGTGGCAGAGCAGCTTTTAAACTGATCCCTGGGGGAAAGCCGACAGGAGCCGACTGGCGTCCGGTTCGGAACTCCTCATCCCTACGGGAAGGAGGGTGGAGGAGTACCAAAGAGTAATGGAGGAGTAGGAAATAGAACTTCAAACCTGAGTGTAAGTGACAGATTGTCCAGTAAAAAGAGAGGAGGGGAAAGGGGATCAAAAAACAGTTCCTCCTTAGAGAACCCCATATATAGGTGTTATTATGCGAATGCCCGAAATCTCCGAGCAAAGATGGGGGAACTGGAATGTTTGGTGGCTAGGGAAAACTTTGATATAGTAGGCATAACGGAAACCTGGTGGAATGCAGAGAACCAGTGGGATACTGCAATCCCAGGCTATAAACTCTATAGGAGGGACAGGGAAGGACGTGTTGGCGGAGGGGTGGCCATCTATATCAAAGGATAGAATCCAGCAGAGTAGAAACTGAAGGTGGGCCTAACTCCACCATAGAGTCACTGTGGGTTAAACTACCAGGCTGCAGGAACAATGTAATAGTGGGGGGGGGGTGCTATCGTCCTCCCGATCAAAAACTTGAAGGTGACCTTGAAATGAGGAAACAAATCAGGGCAGTGACCAAGAGAGACAGGATTGTAATCATGGGGGACTTCAATTATCCTCATATTGACTGGGTCAACTGCTGCTCTGGTCAAGAAAGAGAGACCGGATTCCTTGACGTGCTAAATGACTGTGCCTTAGAGCAGCTAGTCATGGAGCCGACCAGAGGACAGGCGACTCTGGATTTAATATTGTGTGGTACTCGGGACCTAGTTAGGGATGTAAGTGTTACTGAGCCATTGGGGAACAGTGACCATGCTGCGATTGGTTTTGCCATGCATGTCCAGGAAAGAGTGCAGAGCAAATCTGACACAAGAACCCTTGACTTTCGAAGGGCAAATTTCCCTCAGATGAGGAGGCTAGTTAGACAGAAATTGAAAGGGAAGGTAAAAAGAGTCCAGTCTTTCCAGGCTGCATGGAGGCTGTTTAAAATAGTAGTTAAAAAAAAAAGATTAAACAATACTGGAAAATGTTTTATGATTGGATAGATATGCAATGTTGAATGGTAAAGTAATAAAAGATTAGTACTGATTACATAGTTCAACATTGAATATTAAGATATTTCATAATTTATAAGTAAAGAAGATTTTGGATATATTGAGTATGAAATAGATAACCTTAGAAATGATATTTTTAATTGGATTGATGATATTTTTAAGATATTATGATGCATTGCAAGGTACTTACCTAATGTGTTTACCTTTGTTTAACCCATTCCTTTGTTTTCTGTAACCCTATCCCATCTCTTTTCTTAAAAATTAATAAAAACAATTATTTAAAAAAAAATAACAGTAGTAGAGGCCCAGCGGAAGTGTATACCGCAAAGAAAAAAGGGTTCGACAAGGTCCAGGAAGGTGCCTGCATGGCTGACAAACAAAGTTAGAGAAGCTGTAAAGAGCAAGGAAGCTTCTTTCCATAAATGGAAGTCTTGCCCCAGTGAGGAGAATAAAAAAGAACATAAACTCTGGCAAAAGACAAGTAAGAAGGTGATACGGGAAGCCAAGAAAGCGTTTGAGGAATGCGTGGCTAGCAACATAAAGGGGAATAATAAAAGCTTCTTCAAATATGTTAGAAGCAGGAAACCTGCCAGAGAGGCAGTTGGCCTGCTGGATGGTGAGGGAGGGAAAGAGAAGATAAAAGGGGACTTGGAGATTGCAGAGAAATTAAATGAATTCTTTGCGTCCGTCTTCACAGCAGAAGAACTTGGGCAGATACCGCAGCCTGAACAGCCCTTCCTAACTAAGGAATTAAAGCAGATAATGGTTAATAAAGAAGATGTTTTAGATCAAATTGATAAACTACATATAAATAAGTCACCAGGCCCAGATGGTATACACCCAAGAGTTATTAAGGAACTAAAGAACGAAGTTGCTGACCTCTTAACTAGAGTATGCAACTTGTCCCTTCAAACGGCCACGGTGCCAGAGGATTGGAGGATAGCCAATGTCACGCCAATCTTTAAAAAAGGGAGAAGGGGGGGGTCCCTGGAAACTACAGGCCGGTCAGCCTAACGTCTGTTCCGGGTAAGATGGTGGAAAGCCTCATCAAAGATAAAATTAGAGGAACAAGTACTGCTGAAGGAAAGTCAGCATGGCTTCTGTAAGGCTTGTTTGTCTTGCCTCACAAACCTTTTGGAATTCTTTGAAAAGGTCAACAGGCACGTGGATGTGGGTGAACCTGTGGATATCATCTACCTGGATTTTCAAAAGGCATTTGACACAGTCCCCCACCAAAGGCTGCTGAAGAAACTTCACAGTCAGGGAATAAGAGGGCAGGTCCTCTTATGGATCCAGAATTGGTTGAGGGCCAGGAAACAGAGAGTGGGGGTCAATGGGCAATTTTCACCATGGAGAGAGGTGAAAAGTGGAGTGCCCCAGGGATCTGTCTTGGGGCCCATGCTTTTCAACTTATTCATAAATGACCTGGAGACAGGGATAAGCAGCAAGGTGGCCAAGTTTGCAGATGACACAAAACTTTTCCGGGTGGTGAAAACCAGAAAGGATTGTGAAGAGCTCCAGAAGGATCTCTCCAAGTTGGGGGAATGGGCAGCCAAATGGCAGATGCGTTTCAACATAGACAAATGTAAAGTGATGCACGTTGGGGCAAAAAACCAAAACTTCACCTATAGGCTAATGGGTTCTGAGCTGTCTGTGACAGCTCAGGAGAGAGATCTTGGGGTGCTGGTGGACAATTCAATGAAGGTGTCGACCCAGTGTGCGGCAGCAATTAAGAAGGCCAATTCCATGCTTGGGGTCATTAAAAAAGGGGTTGAGAATAAAACAGCCAATATTATCATGCCATTGTACAAATCGATGGTAAGGCCGCACCTGGAATATTGTGTCCAGTTCTGGTCACCGCATCTCAAAAAGGACATAGTGGAGTTGGAAAAGGTGCAGAAGAGAGCGACAAAAATGATTACGGGGCTGGGGCACTTCCCTTATGAAGAAAGACTGCAGCGTTTGGGGCTCTTCAGTCTAGAAAAAAGGCACCTGAGGGGGGACATGATTGAGACATACAAAATTATGCATGGAAGGGATAGAGTCGATAAAGCGATGTTCTTTTCCCTCTCTCAAAACACCAGAACCAGGGGGCATCTGCTAAAACTGAGGGTTGGGAGAGTTAGAACAGATAAAAGGAAGTATTTTTTACCCAGCGGGTAGTTAATCTGTGGAACTCTTTGCCACAGGAGGTGGTGTTGGCCTCTGGTCTTGATGCCTTTAAGAGGGGATTGGACGGATTTCTGGAGGAAAGGTCCATCGTGGGCTATAAGCAATGATGGATTGTGCAACCTCCTTGCAAAGGTGGAGGGCTACTGGTACCAGGTGCAAGGGAGTGGCAACAGGATGCAAGCATCTTGCTGTCTCATGCCTCCCTGGGGCACCTGGTGGGCCGCTGTGAGATACAGGAAGCTGGAGTAGATGGGCCTTTGGTCTGATCCAGCAGGGCTGTTCTTATGCTCTTATGCTCTTATGTTCATCCTTCTCTCCTCAGAAATCTGTCCTGCAAATGACAGGGCAATGGCTTGCTTAGGTTAGCAGACAGGATGCTCACTTATGGTCCAGCAAATTTAAAATTCTTACCTCACTATCTCAATTAACAAGGCAGAAAATTGGTCCATCTCTCTTGTCTGATTGTTTCTACCTGCCTTCTGCTAAGGGCTGTAAAAGACTCCATCTTACATTTGCTTCCTTGACTTTATCTAGATCAATTTTAAATGTGAGATCTAAACTGAACTCATATGGCATACAGGTACAGAGGGTTTTCAAGCAAATGGGGCCCCAGATCAGATTTCGTCTGAAACAGTCCTCTGATCGTATCACAGCTTGCTCTACGACCCTCTGCTCAAATGGACAAATCGAGACTCCCTGGATCTCCCTTTGTCAACTTTTCCTCATCAAATAATCTCCAAGCCTGCTGACGCTCAGATGCTCTCCCTGAATAATGAGAACATTGAGAAAGTGAACTCAACTATCCCCTTGTCATATGAACATCAACTTTTGCCAGAGGTCCTCCCTCCGCCACCACATACGGAGGAGCTCCCCCTGTCACTAAGAACATCAATTCCTAATGCCTCATTTAATTTGACAGACAAGAGTCCAGATCAAGATCAGATACATTCCTTAAGTTTTACCAATCCAGCAAGATTATTGTCCTTATCCACTGACAACGGACCCCTGCTAACTAACAGCACTAATCCTTGCTCATCTCCTCACTTACAAGATCCTCAGCTGATACTTGAGACATCGACTATAGAGAACGAACCTCTGTTGATTAAAGGGGAACACAAGCAGATATTTCCATCCATAGAAGCTTTCTACAAAGGGACCCATATAGTTCCAACACCTAGTTGCCCAGAGGAAGCCACAGGTGCTGCTCAATCTCCTTGACTAGTCCGTAATAGTCTCAACCATACCTCATCTACCTTGACAGTCAATTTCTCTAATCCGCATGGAGCCTTGAGAATGATATCCTGGAATTTGGCAGGTTGGCCCTCCAAACAGTACAATCTTGAATTTCTTGAATTTTTAAGTAAAGCAGACATTATCTGCTTACAGGAAACTTGGACTACAGATACGATACATTTAGAGGACTTTCAAACTTTCAACCTCCCATCCTTTAGAAAGAACAAGTTTGGCCGACTGCAGTCAGGATTGGCAACACTGATTAGGTCTACTGTGAAAGCTGAACTAGTTGAGGCTTGCCAGGACCTGAGCAGTTATTTGGTGGTACGTTTATCTATAAATAACATGTCTATTTTTCTCCTCAACGCATACCTGCCGCCAAACGCTCTTAAAGCTCAACAAGCACTTATGTGGAATCATCTGACGAAATGTATAGACAAAATTCAGAAACAATTTCCCCAAGCTCATCTTCTAATGGCCGCGGACCTCAATGCCCGGGTAGGCCAAGGGCCAGAAGTGTTCCAAAAAATTCTAAAAGGAGGAAATATGTCCACCCTTCCTCAACATTGCAATGCCACCAGATTCTCCAAGGACAAACGCTTTAACGAGGCCGGTGTCCTCTTAGCCACCCTTAGCATCCAAGCCAATCTTACTTGGCTCAATGGTCTTTCAGAATTCACGAAAGCATCTGAATTCACGTACGTATCTGCTACAGGATGTAGTGTTATCGATTACATAATAACTTCATTAGATCTGTTGCCATTGGTGTCAAATTTTGAGATAGGGGACTATAAACTAAGTGATCATCTTCCCCTTTTACTGGCACTGGATATACTGGTTCCACACCAAATACAACCTCCCGCACATCTAATTGGCCTGGACCGATTTATCAAATTTCCTTGGCACAGTTCTACCCTCAGAGAGATCCAACAGCTTCTGGGAGTTCCTCGCTTCAATGAGCTATGGTCTTCTATCCTCGTGGATGACCATCCTCAAACAACAGTAGACAGATACGAAATACTCATTGGTGACATCATCTCCAATGTTTCACCTTCCCTGTCTGAGACCGTGGACTGCCCAGGGACTGGGACCCCCTCCTGGTTTGACAGAGACTGTAAAAATCTAAAGACGCAAACCAGAGCCCTCTTTAAAACTTTTAGAACATCAGATTCACAAGCTGCTCTGAGAGACTTCTTATTAGCTAACCACCAATTCAAAGAACTGATCCAGCAGAAGAGAAACGTACACCTGAAAGAACAATGGAACAAACTCATACTGGCTTCATCCCAAGCAAATCCCAGAAATTTTTGGAACATCATAGCTGGGACATTCAGGCATAACACTGCAGACCCCAAGCTGGTACCTACACATTGCTGGAAGCAACATTTCAGCCAATTATTCAATGACACATCGGTGCCCTCTGATACGCTCACAACTATTTCGACTAACCCTCCTTTGGACTGGCCTCCGATAACTGAGTTGGAAATTTGTGACTTAATTGCAACATTAAAACCGGGCAAGGCCCCAGGATTTGACAACATTATCCCAGAATGGCTGAAGGCGGATCCTGCCTTTTGGTCTCCTATTCTCGCCAAGCTCTTCACTTCAGCTAACTGCCACGGGGTATTACCAGGGGCCTGGAGGAAGTCAATAATAGTTCCGATATATAAAAAAGGCGACAAGAGTGTTCCAGAGAATTACAGACCAATCAGCTTGCTTTCAGTGGTCAGAAAGCTTTATTCTAAGACTTTGCTAGCTCGCTTAAACGACTGGATCGAGCAGAAGAACATCTTGGGCCCCGAACAAATTGGTTTCAGACCTGGAAGTTCTACCTTAGACCATTGTATTATTTTAGCTCACCTAATCTACAAGTATACTATTCACATCAAATCTAAATTGTATGTTGCTTTCCTAGACCTCAAAGGAGCATTTGATAGCATAGATAGGAATTTACTTTGGTCCAAATTGGAAAGAATGGGAATGGACTGCAGCCTGCTGTATCTAATTAAGAACTTATACTCAAAAACATCTTGCCAGGTTAGGTGTTCCTGGAAGGGCCATTTATCTGAAGAGATTCCCACCAACAAAGGGGTCAAGCAAGGCTGCATATTGGCCCCCTCGCTGTTTAATCTCTTCTTGAATGACCTGGCTCCAGCCTTGGCGGAGGTGGAGGGCCACCCTCCCAAGCTTGGGGACCTTAAGATATCCATCTTACTGTATGCTGACGATGCGGTTATTATTTCCAGAACGCGCTTGGGGCTCAAAAGATTGATGCACCAATGTCTAGATTATCTAACAAGGAACAAACTGCAGCTAAATTTCCAAAAATCAAAAATTATGATCTTCGCAAGATCTTGGAAACCGCATAAATGGATTTTCAATGGCCACCTTATCGAGCAAGTGAAATCCTTCAAATATTTGGGGATCCTGTTTTCCTACAACCTCTCTTGGACAAGTCATTGGAACATGATGAAGGCGGCGGCTTCGATCTCAATGCGGGCTATCCTGAAATTCTTTTATAAGAACGGAGGCTCGTATGTCCCGGCTGCCCTCAAGGTGTTCAATGCTAAGGTTCTTCCCCAAATTCTATTTGGAGTACCGTTGTGGATAAAATCATCTAACCACCAGCTCGAACAAATCCAAGCAGTGTTCCTGCGTAAAATTCTAGCTGTTCCAAACTGCGTGCCATATTCAGCCCTATGCCTGGAGACGGGCCAGTCTATGATTGAAACACTAGCTTGGCTACGCACTTCAAAGTTCTGGCTGAAACTCTACTTCAATAACATAACCAGCAGTTTATTGTTTCACTTCAAGAAAGACTCTCTCTCGTCAGCTGGCTCCTGGGAGTCTAAAATCAAGCAACTAGGCATTGATGTGGACCAACTAGGGGCGGTAACGCAAGCAGAAGCCTTCCGACAGATCAAACAAAGGTTGTTGGACATTCAGACTCAGACTCTCTTAAGCACAACCAATAGATCTGGTCACTCTCTGGCATGGAAAATCCCTTTTGAAAAAGGTAAAACTTTGAACTACCTCCAGTCCTTAACCAACCCTAATGAAAGAAGGGCCCTTACGTTGGCCCGTCTGGATGCCATGCCCTCTGCAGTTCTATGGGGAAGGTATAGAGGCATCCCCCAAGAAGATAGAACATGCTCTTGTTCTTTGAGCACAGTTGAATCCTTGCCGCACATGATCCTACATTGCCCTTATCATGAAACTAAGAGATCCAGTTTACTAGGCCCTATTTTGTCCAAGAAGATGTTTCTTCCAGACAATGACAAACTAAACATTCTTTTCTCACTATCGGATCCATACCACCTCAGACTGTTTGCTTCCTTTCTGCATAGCATAGTTGAATTTAACAATAGACGAAAGCCCACTGAACTGCCATTGCCAGAGTGAATCTATCTGGTCTAGAGACAGCAAGTGTTTTACATTGTTTTAATTATATTTTTAAGTTCTGACAATAACATTGCTGTATGTTTTAACTTTTGAGATGCCATTAAAGGTTTTGACTGACTGACTGACTGACTCTGGGATAGCAGGTGGTTAACACAAGGTCATGTCACAGCTGTCTGCCATCAGAATTCTACTGATACACGACCTTTCAGGGCCAAAGGAGATGTGCCTATGAATACGAAATGTGACCTGGTGGGCTGCACGTTTTAAAAATGGAGACCTGGGGAAGCTACAAAACAGAGAGGACATAGAGGGATGGGGGGTGCTTCAGGACTTCGCCCTGTGTCACTTCTAATGGACACATTTCCCTTCAGATATTATAAGGCAGTGGTCTGGGAACAGGGGTAAATTACCCCAAAAGGGGTAAAAATGAAATTCCTGGAGGTAATGGACAGTCACGCTGCTGAAACACAGCCGGGCATGCATTTGAATCTATATCATATGCATGTACATGAATCAAATCTAACTAAGCAGGTTAGATATGTACAATAAGAATAAGATTAAAAAATATTTAAAGAACTTTCCTAACTCTCCCAAACCCTTTACAACTTCATATTTACATAGCATTAATTAAGCTCATTAATTAATCAAATAAAAAGCAATGGGTTCCAATATGTAATTTTTTTTCTTTTGTTCTGGCAGGGGGGTGGGGTGACATTGGTGTATCTAAATATATTTTGGGGTAAAAGGTAAAAAAGTTCCCTGACCCCTGTTATAAGGGGAGCACCTCGCACATCTTATATATTACTTGCACATCTTATAGATCTGATTATTTTGAGTGAATGGTTGGCTGGCATCTTTTTACGTACTGTAATGGTTTTTAATGTTGGTGCTCCTGGGTTCTGTGGTATTGTGGTAATGATGGGTTCTGTGGCAATGATGTTGTTCTGGAGAGCAATCCTAAGTTAGTTAGGAGTTAGGCCGGCACAGTTAGGCCAGCAAAGTTTGGCCAGCACAAGGGACACTGTAAAACATGTTTGGACCACTCTCGGAGTCAGGGAGGATGACACACATCTGTGTGAGGGCCTCTCTGACACTGAGAGTGGTCCAAAATACTTAACAGTGTCCCTTGTGCCAGTCAAACTTTGCTGGCCTAACTGTGCTGGCCTAACTCCTGGTTAGGATTGCACCCTTAATGTTGTTTTTAAAATATTGTTTTAATATTGTTTTGAAAGCCGCCTTGAGTCCCCTTTACTGGAGAAAAAGGCAGGGTAAAAAATTTTTAAATCAATAAATAAATAATACTGAACATACAACAAGTTTAATAAAAGAGAAGCTGACTCACAGTTGCAGCCTTCCCTAAAAATCTGCCTCCTCCCAACTAGATGGAGGTTGATGGATCCCTAGTGGGAATGGATTGCATCCATGCTCTCTCAACAATGCTCCTCTCAGTGGCATATGAGAAAGCACTTGGATCTTGTACATGGGAATCAACCCGCATCCCTAAGCCCACATCTTAAGCAATCAGTATTTCTTAGGGGATCAAGAACTGAAGATAAAAGAGAATAAAGCTCAATTCCTCAGTAAAGCATCTTTCGACCAGCTTTGAATAATACCGAGCTAGCAAAGAGATGAATAGTTGTGCTTTGCAAACTTCAAAGGACACTGTCAAGGGCACTGAGTCCCGAAATCTAACCTATTTTTGTATTGGTAGAAAGACCTGCATCATTGCCAAGAACATATAAACAGTATAGATTTTTTTAGCTCAAAGGTGCTTTAATGCTCTTTTTTTTAATTTTCCAAATAATCAATGATACCAGTTGAGTGTTCATGGTCTTGAAACACTGGAGTAACAAAATAAAAAATAAAAAGTGAAGTTTGCTATTCGTCTTTTATGCAAAGACAAACGTCTGACACAAAAATGCTTCTACCCTCCTAAAGAAGAACTCTGTGTTACAAGACTCAGAGCCAGTGGTGTTGCTATGGGGGGCAGGGGGTGGGCCACTCCAGATACCAGCCTTGGGGCGGTGTCATCACTGCACCCCAAATTTGTGAACTCGCAGTTTTACGCAATAATACCATCATGCTATATACTGTTCGATGCAGAATTTCATCTGGAATTCATTGAAAAAAAGGAGTGTAATATCTCTATTCTAGCGAAAGTTATGGCCAAAAAACTAAAAACCAAAAATAAAACGTTTTATGCAAAAATCATGGTTTATTAAAAACGCAGTTTTTAGGAATAATCCTATCATGTTATATACCGTTGGGTATGGAATTTCACAAGGAATTCAGTGAATAACGCCAGAGTATAATATCTTTCTTCTAGCAAATGATATGGCCAAAAAACAAAAAATATAACCCCAATATACAACTGACTTATGTCAGGGTGTCAAAACATACAGCTGACAGATCTGCATAATGAGTCCATGAATGAGGCCCGCACAACCTTTTTATCTCCCCCTACCCGGCTGCTTGCCTCTCTCTTGGCCTCCAGCAGCGAGCAAGCATTTATAGCAGCAGCAACCATTTCTATGATAGCAATTGGTCATCCAGGCCAGCAGGGGGAGCAGAGAGTAGGAAATAAAGCTCCCCCTAGCAAAGGCACAGAGGAAGGCCGGAATGCACTGACTTGTGTCGGGGTGTCAAAACATAAAGCCCACAGATCTGCATAATGAGTCCATGAAGTACAGGAATGCAGAGCTAGCAAAACCTAGTAAGAAGCAGCCATGTGTGTGTGTTGCTCCTAATTCTGCCCCCTTGGCTCTTGCCTGGCTCTTTCTGCAAGCCATGCAACCATCACCTTCAGACTTCCTTCTTCAGCCTCAGTAAAAGAACAGCAAAATTGTAATGGTGGTGATAGGAGAGAGAGGGATGGCTGCAAGGCAGTCTCTCTAGAGCTCCAGGTTGAGTGTTCTTGTTTTAGGAAAGCTCTGCTGCTAGGAATGGAGCTTTCATGGAAAGGGGGCTGCTTTCAATGAGGCATGACTCTCATGTGTAGGACTGCAGATGTACTTTGAGATGGTGAGAATGGCTTGTGGAGCTCTTTGTGGGGAAAAAGGAATGTGCCAATTGGCTTCTAAAAAAAAAAAATTAACATTTGTTCCTGTTAGGAATATGCTATTTTGTTGGTTACTGATTTGCTGGGTGACCTGTCCTGTTTAAATAGTTAAATAAATTAATAAAGTCAGGGGGTGACACCATACCCTAGTGATGTCACTGGTGGGAAGTTTGGATGGTGTTGGTCACCGGCTTAGATGACTTTTAAATTGGATTCTTAATAGTCGTGGTGGATTATTAACCATGATAGCTACATTAAGCCTCCTGATGCAGGGGCAGTAAGTTAGGGGAGCAATAGCAAGGGAGGGTACATTTCATGCTCATTTCATGATGGATTGTGCAACCTCCTTACATTAGTAGTAGGCTACTTCAGGCTACCCGGTGCAAGGGAGTGGCAACAGGATGCAAGCATCTTGTGTCTTGTGCCTCCCTGGGGCACCTGGAGGGCCACTGTGAGATACAGGAAGCTGGACTAGATGGGCCTGTGGCCCGATCCAGCAGGGCTCTTCTTATGTTCTTATGACTATTACCATCTCTTAGACTCACCTCCCTTACAGGGTAGTTGTGAGGACAAAAGAAATGGAGGAACCATGTATACCATCTTGAGCTCCTTGGAGGAAGGGTGGTATAAAATTAACTATAAGGTATATTGATTAATTTAATTATGCTGTGGGGGGTGTCAAAAATTTATGGGGCCCGGGTACAAAATGACCTAGCAACACCACTGCTCAGAGCTCAATCCTAACCTGGAGTTAGGCCGGCACAGTTAGGCCAGCAAATTTTGGCCGGCACAAGGGACACCATAAAGCACTTTTGGACCACTCTCGGGAAAATGGTGCACATCTCTGCGTTGGCCTCTCTGACTTTGAGAGTGGTTCAAACATACTTTACAGTGTCCCTTGTGCTGGTCAAACTTTGGTGGCCTAACTGTGCCAGCCTAACTCCAAGTTAGGATGCACCCTCAAGCAAACTGATCCAAATTGAATTAAATGACTATTTGATTTAGCTATCTACACTCCACTTTTCCTCTCCAGATAGTGTGGCATGCAAAGAGGCTAACATAATAATACAACCAACACAATGCAAACAAGTTTAATAAGCAGTGCACAGTCTTTGGCAGTGTCTTTTCATCCAGGTCCTGAGTGGACAGTGGACAAGAGACTCTGAAAAATATTACATTTGGGTAAAATAAAATATATAAATCTGGGAGCTTCTGGTTTAAGGCAAATTTGCTCCAAACTAATTAAACTGCACTTGCCCCCATAAAGCGCAAGTAATACAAGGAGCCACCATATGCTGTGATACTACAGTGGACAATCTAGCCCACTACTGTCAACTTTGATGGAGCTCTCTAGGGCCTTAAGCAGATGTCTCTTCCGATTCTGCTGCCTCGGATCCATTAACAGGGGAGGCCAGACATCAAATCTGCAATCTCATATGTTCCAACAGCCTACCCACAGAGCCGCAACCCCTTTAATCATACAAAGATATGCAAGATCGACTGAAAGATACTCTGCGACCGATGTGAGCGTTCATTTTGTAGCTCTGAACGTGAGTGCTCTTCAAAACATTCGTGGCTTTGATGCCTGATAAAGTATACAGGGGCACGCTGTCTTGTTTCAAAATTGGAAAATCCAGCTGCATACCCAAGAACTGACAAGCGCCCTGGTTAAATTAAATAAAGATAAAGCTGAATAGAAATAATGAAGACAAATAGTGAGGAAATCGGTTAAAGGAGGAAGGCTTTATATTCATTTGCAAAGCTAAAGGATACTGCATCACTGTCAATCTTCCATAGCAAAGCAAATGGGAATCTCCATGCCGAAGCATATTAGGGGCTCATATTCATTTATTCTCCCGCTTTCCAAATGCTAAAAGAGAATAGCTAAGTAAGGCTCCTTTGTGTCATTGTCACTCGCTATCCTTCAAAGTATGTCATCCCGCTAAGTAATTGTATGATTTCTATCAGGGAATTAAGAATAGCAGCTAAATGTCCCTACTTTATTTTATTTACAATGAATAGAAGCCACAGAGTAATCTTTTTGAGATTTGGAGTACAGCATAATCACATTAAATTTCATCAGCTCCAAAAAAATGTGAAATTGATGTTGACTGAGACAAATAAAAAAAGGTTTGATGCCTGAGGCAGTTGTGATGAGGGATTTAGGAGCAATCACCATGTGGCCCATGAGATACTACAGGAATGCAGTTACAGCATATAAGGGGATGTTGTTCATGGTTTTGTGTCTCAGATTCTCCCTCCTCTGTTCCAGGTAGGAGTGGCTGAGAGTCTGCATCTGTTGCTAATACTGGTCAGGCTTTTTTAACTTGTCTTATTCTAACAGCTTCGGACAGGAAACGCTTATTCAGGCTGGTAACAAATCAAATGCAAGGATCAGAAACGGGCAAAATGGAAATGCTAGAAAGATATGGAATAATATATTATTCTAAATATTAGATTCAGCAGCCTATTCAGTTAAGGTCAAGAATGAAAATCAGCTTGGATTTTTTTTCCTTCTTAAGGATTACTCACTTTTGGACTTTCAATAAAATTAGTTTTGCTAACATGTTGGGGAAATGAAATACTTAAAGATGATCAAAACCAATATGACTAACAGCAATGCCAAACATCCTTACAATTATAAGGGTTTTTGTGAGCACATGACAACATTTACTAACGTCCTCTTATTTGTCCTTTCACAGCACTTAATAATGATGCAGGTAGCCTGAATGTAAAACCTAATTAGCTCACATTTAATTTTATGCACAGCAGTTTAAGGCAACAACTTTTACAAAAAATTAAATGCCTAATTTTGAACGAATTGCAGGGCCACACACTGCTCTGTTAACACATTAATCTGATTATAGATGGATTCTGATGCTCCGCTTAGAGAACAAGGGCTGAGGGGCATGCCAAGGAGAGAAACGCTACTTTGGATTACTGGACTTCAGAAATGCATGTTTCTATTACACAAAAACTAGCAGCAAAATGTACATGTTTACAGAAGTAAGTCCTACTATAGTCAATGGGGCTTACTCCCAGGAAAGTATACATAGGACTGCAGCCTAGTTGCAATCCTAGACCTACTTACCTGAGAGTAAGAGTGCAATCCTAACCAACGTTCCAGCACTGGGATAAGGGCAATGCAGCTCTGAGGTGAGAGAACTTTCCCTTATCTTGAGGAGGCCTCCGTGACTGCCACCAGCACCATAGGATGCAGCATATGCCCCATTGACACAGCTATGCCAGTGCTGGAAAGTTGGTTATGTCTACACCTAGGGTAGCCCAATCCTATGCTGCCAAGCTGCCCAAGCACTTACCGCTGCATCCTACTGGCTCCAGGCAGGCACTGGAGGCTCCTCGTTCTTCCCCTTCCCTGGAGTAAGGATGCAAGGCCATCTGTGGGATAAATAGCCAGCACAGATGCAAAGGCCTCTGTGTCAAAGGTCGCCTCCAGTCCAGCCTCGCTCCGTTCCTCTCCCCCCCCCCCGGCCAGGAATGCCCTCCCGCCCCACTTGGAACAGGCACAATGCCGACGACGATAGAACTTGCCACTCGCCAGCTTTTGTTGCCACTTTCAGACGGTGGGGGGGCAGTGCTGGCCAGGCACCAGTGGTAAGGCCTTACCAAGGCAGTGAAGGCACTTTACGGTGCCTACACAACAGAAGTGCAGATGGTACACTCATACCGCCAGTGCTAAGCCCAATAGGCTCAGTCCCGGAGTCTCATTAAATGTAATGGGGATGAGTAGACTGTGCTGTGAATCATATCTGCAAGGCTCTTCATAAAACGGGAAATCAAAATAATTTGTCTGAACATGTTTCCTTTGCAGAATTTTCCTTTCCCGGCCCATTCCTTCTACCTTTGTACCTCATGGTGTATTCAGATAATTTATGTATATAAGATTGGTCACATGTATGTTGGTAGGAGCAGATAATTGCCATTAGCACCTTAGATTAATTGTGCTTAGAATGGCAGGGGATATGCATAACATTCACACATATCAGGTTATCTTGAAATGTGGGCTGAGCTGTATTTGATGCATGAAAGTATTTCCTGGCCCATTATGCATCCAGCAGATCTCACTCTCCAGATTTGATAATGAATGAAAAGTGCTAAGTTTAAAAGAGAGCAAAAAATACATAATGGTCATCTACACTCACATGGGTGCTTAAGAGAAACTGCTAAGCTTGTCGATTATCCAGGGGGTTGACACTACTTTAAATCACATTTGGGAGGCAGACAGCAAGAATTTAACACGCGCTGCAGATTTTTAAAACCTAGGGTGGTGGGGTGTTCCAGAGACTTGTAAAACAAATGGAAAAAATCAACCAAATGCAAAAAAACAGCAACTTTTTTTAGCAGATCAAAGCGTTTAGAGTTTAATTCTTGTGAGTTTTTCTCCTTTGAATTCATTCATAGAGCTGTGTCTATACATTAAATGTACAATTAATCTACCATATGAACATTAAAATCATGCAAGTTTTACTACCGAACTAGCTTGGTCATATTATGGTGTTTTAGGAGGGGGGGGACATGCAAATTAAATACCACTATTGTTGACACTTGGTCCCACTGGATTCAGAAACTGGACTGCACCACTGGCAATACAGGCATGCCCTGGTATCCACTGATTCAGTATCCAGTTATCAGTTATCTACGGATACCATGGATACTGGGACACCTATTAAAAAGATAGGGGAACATTAAATGAATCTCTTTTTTTACCTTGTTGCAGCAAAACCATTGATGTTCCCCTATTTTTAAAAAGGTGTCCCCAGTATCGACAGTTCCAAGTATCCACGGGCAGTGGTGTCATTCAAATGATTTAGGAAGAGGAACTCACTTTTGATTGGCACTTGTCGGGAACCCGGAACCAGCCACGGAGCCCGTTAGGATCCGGAACGCCCGTTCTGGTCTGTTCCCCCTGAATGACATCACTGCCTTCACCCCCCTAGGAATCCAGAGTCGCTCCCTTTAACCCTCTGAGTGCTGGCCAACCAAGAAGAAAAGCTCTTTGCAGAGGAATTGGGAGGGGGGAGGGGGGAGAGTGAAGTGGGCGGAGCCAGCCCTAATTTTAACTAGTGGAACTGAGTTCCCCCTCGTTCCCCCTGCATGACATCACTGTCCACGGGGGAGGGGAGGCTCCAGAATAGAACCCAGCGGATACTGGGGCATGCCTGCAGGGAAATATTGGAGGAAAACTCTAAACTTCTTGTTAATTGCTATGTTTAGAATTGATTCAGGAACAATCCAGTCTTCTGATGAGTCGCAGTCGCATCCGAGGCTCCACCTTTCCCGGGGAAAGGTTCTAGGAGGCCACTCCCTAAGCCAGCTCCTCACCCCCTGCAACCCCCCCCCCCGCAATGCTCCCACGCCATGCCAGGCTCCATTTTGGAGCCGTTTTAACACAAGGGCAGGCAGGGGGGCCAAATGCCGCTCCCACCAGTGGGGCGCTCGGGGCATTTCTGTCCCCCCCCCAAAGATAATAGTAGCACCGCCACAGCTCTTGACTAAGGTTGCCCATAGCCTCCTAGCAAGTTTCCTGACTCAGATGATGTGGCAATACTGTTCATTTGGCTTCCTCCAAATACATGTATTTTGTATTCTTGCTACAGCTCTCTCTCTCTGATCAAAACTTTTCAGAAATCCACATTATTGGTCAGCAAATTATATTTTTCTGAATATTTCTATGCCACTCTTCAACAACAAAAAGCTCTCAGAGTAGTTTATACAGCAGAAAGAATAAGATGACGGTTCCTTGACTCAAGATAGCTTTAGATGATTCCATCTAAAATGAATCACAAGGCAAACACCAAGGACAGGGCCAGTGAGGCTATACTTGAATGGAGACAATTCTCCTCTATCTGTTTCATATAAGAGAGCCATGCGTCTTATATAAGTTAGCCAAGATTAACTACCATATTCTTTCCCCTCTCCCAATTATCTAAGAGCACAATCCTAAACTGGATTTAGGCTGACATAAGCTAAGCCAGCAAAGTTTGTCCAGCACAAGAGTCACTATAAAGCATGTTTGGACTACTCTTGGAATCAGGGAGGATGGCTCACATCTGTGTGCTGGACTCTCTGACTCCAAGAGTGATCCAAACATACTTTATGGTGGCCTTTGTGCTGGCCAAACTTTGCTGGCTTAGCTTAAACCAGCCTAACTCAGTTTAGGATTGCACCCTGAGTAGGATCTGCTACAGCAATAGTAGAATTTTGTTTATAGCCCCATTCACAGGTGCACATGTCAAGCATCAATACTGACATACATTCCAAAAGGAAAACTAGCCTGTCTTCCACATGTTGTAATTTTCAGTGCAGTAATTCTGTTCCAGTGTAATGTGGTGACTATGCAGACAGCATTGGCCATTCTTTAGTTACCTCAGATCAGCCTTAAGCCATGCCACACATTTAGCATAGACAAACTTGAAATAGCTTGGCATCCCCCAAAATGGCTGAGCACTTATCTGTTTACTACTAAAGATGTATGATTAGTTACAGGGCCCAGACTCTTCCCAAATATAAACTGCAGCATCTGATAGACTTTTAAAAAATGTAAATACTTAAGATTATCCTGTTATAAACACCACACCACACCAAGTGATAAGCTCTGAAGAGGCAACCAAAGCCTTGCGGGACGCACCAGAGCTCTTCAAAGAAAGAAGATTAAACATTAATCTCAGCAGCAGCTCCAGAAAGGAAAATAGAAAAGAACATTCTGAATGAGGATTTAATGGTTAAAACAATGGCATTGTTTTGGGTGTGTGTTTTTGTTTTTGCTTTCCATGTGTGAAGCTAGAATATAAAGATGAGAATTTCATGAACTGCAAAGTTTTTCCCAGAAACAGATGGAGTGTTGGATACAGCATCAAGCCTTGGAAAAGCCAGTCCACTGACACACAGGAACTTACAGTTACACTCAGTGGTGTCATTCAAATGATTTAGGAAGAGGAACTCATTTTTGATTGGCACCTGTCGGGAACCCGGAACCAGCCACGGAGCCCGTTAGGATCCGGAACGCCCGTTCTGGTCCGTTCCCCCTGAATGACATCACTGGATACACTATACAGGTTGGCCCTCCTTATTGGAGAGTTCAGGACCTGCAGATCTGACATACTGCAGGTCCTAACCCGTGTCTGAAGGGCCTCATCGAACCTCCCAGATATAACCGGAAGTGCCTTCTAGTGGCACCTGGAAGATTGCAAGGCTTCTGAGAGGCATTTCCAGTTTTTGAAAAACTGGAAGTGCCACCCAGAAGCCTCTGGGAGCTCTTCTAAGGCACACAGCACACAGCAGCCATATGCAGCCTCCCTGTACCTCAAAACACCTCCAGACATGACCGGAAGGCACTTGTGGTTACATCTGGGGGTCCTCTGAGGACCCCATGCAGATCTCAATATCCCCTGATTCAGTATTCACGAGGGTCCAGGAATGGATCCCCTTTGGATACTGAGGGCCAACCTGCTCCACAGTACAGGTCACAGCTGCACCAGGAAGAATAAACAGTAATGTGGACTCAGCCAGAAACTCCCCCCCTCCACCGTGTCCATGCCTTTTCTTAGCCAGCCAGTGCCTTGCATTTGCACCTTACAGCCCCTTTCCCCTTATAGCATAGGAAGTATTTCTTGAATAATTAGAAGAGTCTTCCCTGGAGTAAAGGGAATGCAGAGTAAAAACTCAAGACTGACAGACAAAAGCAGAGAGACTGAGAGACTGAGAGAGACCGACCATCTGCTGGGCCTGTAGGATTCTGTAAGGCCCAAAGGGAATAGTGACCTCACAGGCTGTCCAACCCCATTACCTGAGGTGACAACTGTTTGTGCATCTCGCCTTTGGGGTCAATACAAAACACGGAGGAAAATAACTTGGAACACTAGCTCCCAAACTGCTACAAGGAAGTTGAGAACCAAGTAAGGATTTGCAGGGGAGGAGCAAAGGCAGTGACACAATCACCAGGATTGTGCCACTGCCAGTGATGAAAGGGGGGTATTTACCTGTATTTACCAGGGGTAGTGCTGGCCTCCTAGTTGTGTAGGGAGCCTGCGGTCACCTCCGCAGGGTTCCCCAAGCCTCAGAATGCCTAAAAATAGCTATTGCAATCCATGTCTGATTTGCTATTGCAAAACAGGAAGTGTGTCACAATAGGATTTTTTAAAGACATCCTGGGTCTTGGGGCTCCCCAGGAGGCCAGCACTGCCCTCCAGTACAGTAAGAAGCCCCTTGGTCCCTGCAGTTCCATGATCACTGTGGCACCATTGCTGGCATCGCTGCAGGGCCACTCCTCTTAAGGGGGAATGCCCTGCTTTCAGTTCCCCTGGTGGGTTATGATCAGTGGTGTCATTCAAATGATTTAGGAAGAGGAACTCACTTTTGATTGGCACTTGTCGGGAACCCAGAACCAGCCGCGGAGCCCGTTAGGATCCGGAACGCCTGTTCTGGTCCGTTCCCCCTGAATGACATCACTGCCTTCGCCCCCCTAGGAATCCGGAGTCGCTCCCTTTAACCCTCTGAGTGCCGGCCAACCAAGAAGAAAAGCTCTTTGCAGAGGAATTGGGAGGGGGGAGGGGGAGAGTGAAGTGGGCGGAGTCAGCCCTAATTTTAACTAGTGGAACTGAGTTCCCCCGCGTTCCCCCTGCATGACCACTGGTTATGACCAGTTTGGGAACCACTGGCTTAGAAGGTTATTCTGTCTTCCAAACGCTACAAAGACACCTGCCTCACACCGGTTTTGCATACCGACTTCTCTATGGATTTAAAAACAATATTTTGTCTTATTTGAAAAAGAGACAAAATCCATTTACAGTGACAAGATACGTTGCCCCAAAGCTGTTAAGAGCCTTGCAGATTCAACCCATTACACAATCTAATGCTATCTATTCAGAAGTAAGACTCACTGTGTTCAATGGACTTACTCCGAGGTGCATTGGATTGCAGACCCAGGCCTTCATATTATACCCAGAAGCCCAAAAACAAACACCACAGATTGTGGAGCAGAACTAAATCCAAGAAGTCTTTTAGCAGTTGAAACACACTGAAAATTATTTTTAAAACATTTTAAGATGCTATTGTGCTTTTACCTTTTCAGCCTTTTCTCCAGCACCTCCATGTATCGGCAGGCATCTTCCTTCAACTTGTTCTCTACAAGACAAAAATTGAAGTTTTTTTCATTAAAAAGAGGACAGAAGACACCTTACACAAATTATATTTATTATGATTTTTGCATTACAGGTAAACTATTCCTTATCTGAATATCCAAAATCCAGACTATTCTGAAAGCCATATATTTTTGTCCAAAGCCTTTTTTGAACACTAGAAGGTCTTGTGCTCATTCTCACATACAGGTTGTAAGTTCTATTCTCTGCTCTGTGGTGTGTACCTATACAGACATTATTGAAAAATGACAAAAAAAAGAAAAAAACCAGCAGACACCCAAATAGGTCACAGTGACAAGAGCAAGAGAAGCAATTCAGAATCAGAAACTTTTATTGGCATAATCACACAAACACAAACAAAAGTTCACACAAACCAACAAAAAGCAAACAAGAAATGTAAAAGCAAGAACATACTATCAGTTCTATTTATGCAAATATTCCAAAATCCTGACAAATCCAAAATCCAGATAGCTTCCTACCCAAGCAGTCAGGATCAAGGATAATTTCAAAGGGCTTTTAACTCATGTTTGGTTAAACTCATCACACGTTTTTCAACCACACCACTTGCATACAGTGTGGCAAAGGCATCTCAGGAGCGATTTCATCTTGGCCATTTCTTCATTCTAGCGGTCAACCAGAGTTGGAGGTATGTTACCAGCCCTAAAAGCAGAACATTTCCCCAGGGCCATTAGGAATTCATTCAAACCCATAATTGAGGCAGTGGTTCCCAAACCTTTTAGAGGCCCTGGAGGCTGCTGCCTGCTTTATAAATGCTGAGGGGTGTGGCTATAATGGGGATTAGGCAGTTGTGCTCTCCCCCATAGCAGCTTGTTTAACCATTGATGCACATAGCCTAATCTACCCAAAAATTGGGTCATGAGCTACTGGTGGGTTCTGACCCACAGTTTGGGAACTGCTGGGGTAGATAATATAATTCAGCTCCTCATACAATCATAAAGAATTCTTAATTCATAAGATTTTTAAAAGACTTAAAATCTATGCACAGTCCTATGCATATCTCCTCAGATGTAAATCCCACTGTGCTCAATGCTCAATGGAAAGTGGGTGCAGGATTGTGGCAACTACTACAAAGTTTTACAAACTTCTACATCAAAATTAAGTTCAATGCCTGACTCCACACCCAGGCACAGCTTAAGCCTCCTTAATGCTGGGGACCAGGTGCGTGTAGTGCCAACATGCATGATCTTTCTGACATAAAAAGGGGTGTACAAACCTATATACTCATGTATAAGTCTAAAATTTATGCCTGAAAATTTGCCCTGAAAACATGGATCAACTTATACATGGGTCAATACTGTTAATAAAGCTTCTAACAGCTGTTTGAGAGGGGAGTCTGGGCTAAGAAGCAGAAAGCAAGGGGTCTAGAAAAAAGGAACAATTTTACTTACCAGTAATTATTCTCAAGCATCAACAGACAGCAAGCAAAAAACCCGTAGCCATTTTCCTTTTTTTCCGAACAGGCAGAGAGGTGAAGGCAGTAGTGGTATCTAAAGCGGGAGGAACCGGTACACTGGGCGGGACTTACATGTGATTAGCTGCCAATCCGTTTGGTTCTGCCGCCTGCCCGTCCACCGCGCAGGCTGCCCTGGCCTCGGAGGGGGAGCGTGCTCGCCGGGGGGGCATGCTGGGTGCCTGGGCGAGCAGCGGTGGGGCGCACCAACTGGGGGCAGCCCGCATAGTGGGTGGGCAGACGGCAGAATGGAACAGACGGGCTGCCAATCAACCATCTGTCCTGCCCAGCGTTCCGGTTCCTCCCTCTTTAGATACCACCACTGGGTGAAGGTGCTTATGGGAATTGTAGTTGTTATGAGAGCTGCTGCTATGGTTGTTCTGTACTATATTTTTTATAAAGCCCACAACTCCCATAAGCACCTTCATCACTCTTCCTTCTTTCTGTTGGTTGCTGTGCTACCTCAGAAGAAAGTGAAATGACTTTTTTGTTGTTGTTGTTGGCTTTCTGTTGCTGCTTCAGAACAATTAGTGATAAGTCATTTTCAAAGAATTTAATAATGTCCCCCAAGTTTGATCCTCATCTACAGGTCATAGCAAATTCTATTTTTGGCTTAAAACTTGCCCTCGACTTATCAATGAGATTAACATACACTAATATATATGGTAATTGACTATGCATTTACTCACTAATGCCTAGCCCAGTGATGGCGAACCTTTTGGGTTTGCCATGTCAAAAATGCCTAACTTGACTGTTGGTGTGTCACTCCCCACCTCCAACAAAAGAGAAAATTATTTCCATATTCATTTATTTTTAAAAAATACAGTCCAATCATGTGTGGAACAATTCATTACATTTTTAAAAATCCAATTATTTAAAAACCATTACAAAAAGTCAAATCTTTACAAAGAAATCATCAGTTGTTTATTGGCGAATGCTGGCATGTCACCCAAAATGTCATGGCATGTCACCCTTGACACATGTGCCATAGATTCGCCATCACTGGCCTAGCACATAGCAAAAGTTCTATATGCTATGTGGAACAGTTGCATTCTGAAGGAATGCTTCCTCTCACGGCCTGCTTGTGTGCAACCCACCTCAAGACCATTTGTTACCCGTTCCCAGTTCCTATAAGCATTTATCCTTCGCCATTCCACAAGTCAGTCCTGACTGTGAAACTACGAAAATTGGGCAAGAATATAATCATTTGGTTATCACATGGTAAAAGTAAAAACCAATTTGTCAGCCTCTTCTTATGTGTCAGTTGCAAACATTTTCCCTTAAACATGTGATATGTTCTTTGATAATGGGTAGTTTTTAAGTTCCTGCCTTTCAAGCTGTTCATCCTATTCGCATCATTATACGCCCTTGGAAGGCGACACATTCCAGCTCAGTCTCTCTCATCCTGATATAAAATGTCAATTGATGTTAATAATTGGAGGGGAAGGTAGGGAATCTGTTTCACACTTACTTTGTTTCCAGCTAATACCACAATGTATTAAGTTACTTGAAGGATAAACCCTAGTTCCAATTTCTCCTGCTGCGCTAGCTAGATTTTAATTGGATATTATCTGATACAGTAATTCTCACTTTTCACAGTTGTGTCCGATTCTCTCCACGCAATTGTACAATGTCCTTGAAGCATACAGCTTAATAAATCAGCAATGTTCAATGACAAAAAAGTAATGCATAAGAGACCACCGGTGGGCAAAAGTAGGTCAGCTGTACGTTCCCCAGGAAACACAGGTACGACATATACACATCTCTGTCAAACATTTCAGCTAGATGGGAAAGGACTAAAACAATGTTTGACTCTCTGTACTCATCAGAAAGATGTGTTGCATCCCTAGATTTCCAGTGTACATAACTGGGCACTTTCACTTGAAAATTGAAACTGCTTCAAAATCTTTTTTGGTTCTCCTTTCCTACCAACAAATAGAAGGAAGCACCAGAACAAGAACCAGAATTTTTGTTACTTCCAGATAATCTACTTACAATTATAGGACAAGTTATTAATCTGAAGATTTAATTTAATGCAAATTAATAGCTGCTCCTTAGAACAAATTGCTAGAGCCCAAGCCTCTTTAGCCAAGCAAGTACTGTACTACGTAAGGTTAGTAAGGGAAGACTGAGAGGAAATTCTACAAATGCAGGAGGCAAACATGTCAAAGAGCTTGTTTTCAAATTCGATCAGTGTGTCTGTCCCAGTCTTCCAGTACAGGCATGCTCCGGTATCCACAGTTTCAGTTATCCACAGTTATCCCATGGATATTCAGACTCTGATTAAAAAAACAGGGGGACATTAAACAAATCTTTTTTTTTACCTTGTTGCAGCAAAACCACTGACTTTCCCCTATCGTTAAAAAGGCGAAACCAGTATCCACATTTTCAGGTATTCATGGTGGGGTCCGGAACAGAACCCTAGCGGAAACTGGGGCATGCCTATATTTATATGTTCAGTTCTTACAGATGCTCCCCATGTAAATATTACAAATATTGATGCAATAAAAATAGGTTTTTTCCCAGGAATTATGATTAAGAAGGGAGGGAAATACATACATCTGCTTCAGTTGCCACTCATACCACATTTATTGTTTGTTGCTATAATGAGGAAAGCCTTGTGGATCATAAATGGAAAAATATTGCAATACAGAAGGTCAAGGTTAACATGCATACTTTTATCACACAAATATAAATGCTTTTAGTTACGACTAATAATATTCATTTTTTTCTAGAAACAATAATCATGTAACACTGAGAGCTGCTTTGGATGTGAGATAAAAACAGTCAGCTCAATGCACAGTCCCCAGTGAGGTGCTGTCAATGAGATATGGATGCCAAGGGCAGACTGGGACGGGAGAAGGCAGACCCGTGGGCAGCCAGGCATGGGGAGGAGGGTGGGGGCAGCCAGGCTGACCTAGGCCAGATTCAAACCCCTGTTGGCCTTCCCTGGGCCCCTCAGATCTGCATCAGCAATTCTGCTAGCGCAAGTCCAAGTAGCGCTACTGGAGTGGCTGCAGGGCAACACAGGGTAAGGGGAATTGATTTCCCTTAGCCTGAGTTGCACTGCAGTCTGCCCCAGCCCCACACAAGATACAGGGCAGCCCCGTCCCCAGTCAGAAATTTTGGCATGTCAGCCAGACTCCACAAGTGAGCTATAGGATCCTTGCGGTTGGGTGACCCATCCATTTTGCCTCGCAGGTTATAGGCAATGTGCATGGGTGAGAAGCACACAGTCGTTATGTTTTGGCTGTTGCTGCTCCCCCTGCCAAAAAAAGCATGTCACTCTGCGGTTTAAAAATCAGCTTGCCTCTTTAGCCATTATGGCTGAAGTATAAAGTTTTCAGGTTACCAAGAGCAGACTTTGAACCTTTTCACATAACACCTGTATAACTACGCTTGCATGTGTGTTGGAAGCATTTATTACTATGCCTCTTGTGTTTGTGGAAGACGTGTAACGCCTGAAGGCCATTTAGCCTTAAGTCCTTGATAACATCATCTCACATGAGTAACTACACAATAGTCTTTCTGTTTAATACAAATCACAGTCAAAAGCAACTCTCCAAAAAAAAATCACTCAAGAGTCAACTGGCAGAATCCCAGGCCACATTTCCCCTTTTTCCCCTCTCAAGAGTTGTACCACTGCTCAGAGGGCCAGCTTCTCTGTATATGTTTCCAGTCATTCAGAGGCTGTTCGTCATCCAAGAGAACAACATACAGCTTTGTGTGACCAAAAAAGCAGATTACTGAGTCATGTAAGTCTCAAATGCCAAATTCTAGCCATTCAAGCAGTTATTGAGGAGCATGAGTATGGCTCACCAGGCACGAATAAAATCAAGGTAGTAACTTTCAGCTAGTGAAGGAAAATGACACATTATTGTCATTGTCCAAATTAAACCAAGAGTGAGAAAAACTGTTATTTAAGATAGGAACCAAGTGGCAAATCTACAAAATGTAAGGAAAAGAACAATCAATAGAGGCATGCCTGGTATCCACTGATTCGGTATCCACTGTTTCAGTTAGCCACAAATATAATGTATACTGGAGCAGGGGTCTCCAAACTACGGCCCAGGGGCCAAAACCAGCCCACCAGAAGATTTTATCTGGCCCGCAGCAACTTAAAATATTTGACATTTTTACTCATTATATATCATTTCTCAGTTTAAGCATGGCATTGTTTGTTTCTTTGTAAATGTTGCATTTCTCTTTTGTTCTGAATCATATCATAGTGGTTACAAAAAAGATCCAAGTAAAACATATGGGCAGTGCAATCCTATACTCCCTTACACTGGCTAAGCTCTTGAGCAGGCCAAACGCTGTCGCAAATGTGCCGTCAAGCACGTCTGCATCGGCGCTGTGGTGCTGGACTGGCGCGAGCAGCAATACCAACGCTTGGGCACCGCCACAACCGTCAACAGCGCTGGCCATGCACCAGTCAAGCGTTGGCGTCGCTCGGTCGGTTCAGGGCCTCCATGACGGCATTCCAGAGGCATTCTGGGGGCGTAACTGGAAGGCGCAGTGGGCGGAGACAGCAGTTGTGGCGCAGGACGGCTGTAATGCTGTATCCTAATGCAAAACAGCAGGCGCAGATCTGAGTAGGCCCTTAGGGGAACTGGGGCTTACGCAGGTGCAAGGGGAAAAAACTCCCCTTGTCCTGGACGTTGCTGCTGCTGCCTCCTAATGGGCTTTAGGATACAGCCCTGCTATGTTGGACTTACTAGGATTTCTCTCTCATTCATTTAAATTTCATTCATTCATTCATAGAACTGATTTTTTTTTCAGCCCATGAAAATCAGTAAAATATACACTGAGAAATTAGGAGAACCCTGGTATGGAGGATGGAAAATGCAGAGTTGAGCCCAATGACCAAATCTTTTGTAGTCCACAAGTGGGGGGGGGAGACGACAATCCTGGTCAACCTGAAGACATCGTGCCATGCAAGACTTCAGCCTATGGCAAAGTGCATACTAGAGCTGATTTGAACCAAGGCTTGATATTCTGTCCTATGAAAAGCACCCAGCATTTTTTGTTTCTATTTTGGGAAAATGAGGGGAGTCTGGAATTTTTGTTTTCAGGCATTTATGTGCATCAGTGCTCAGCAACCAGACTTCAAAGGGCCTTTTAATGTTAACTACTGCAGAGCAACAGGCTGAGAGAGAGAGAGAGAGACTTTTCACTTTGCAATTGTTTCCAAAACGAGGTGTTTATGAGCATCAGCACACAGAAATTGGGTTTCTTTTAAAAGATTCTTTTAATGTGCCTCTTGAAATCCTTATCAGCTCAGAGCAACAGGACTGGGGGAGAGGGAAGAGTACAGGCAGTGTCTTTTCAAGTTTAAACAAAACTGACCTCAAGCGTGGAGCAGATTGGAGGCACAATGGTGGCATTCCAGCATTACAAATGTGCAAAAGAACGGAAAGTGGGTTTGTTCTCTCCATGGGCCTTCTGTGTGTTTCAATAAGGCAGTTTTTACATCAGATTCCCACATCATGGCAATCTGCTGCAGCATGAGTTCAATGTGCACAAGGAGCGCCCCACAGGCTGAGGCAGATTGGGCCCCACAAAGAGGCACCTAAATTCTGATCCTTACCCAGGAACTCAGTGGCTGTTCCTGGGGAGTTGAATGTGGTTGCTGACAGGGAGCTCTCCCCTGAGTCCTCTTTATCCACTGCCTGTATCCTCAAATCATGGCAAAGGACTGGACTGGACCTCATGTCAAAATCAATCACAGTGGCATTCCACAGAGAGGGAGCTCCAGATATGCAGTTTGGGGTACTGCAAATGTTCTAGTTTCTCAAACTGTGGGTCAGGACCTGATGTCAGATGGGTCTCAGAAAACAGGGAGCCATCTTGGAAGCTTCACCTGTAGTCTTGCTCTATTCCTTTTATGAGTGTTAACAGTTTAAATTTTCAAGTGAGGGTTTTTAAAAATATTTATATTTTTAGTTCAGTGTTTTCACATAGTATTTTGTCCTAATCTTGCTTTCTGTCAGGGATGTTTTACGGTTGTTTCATGCAATTGCTTCAGTCCAAGAATGCCTATTTGCTATTTCTATTTTGGGAAAATGAGGGGAGTCACAATGATGACACTTCCTGCTTGATGATGTCATTTTTGGCCATGACATCACTTCCAGTAGGTCCCAACTTGAACACCATTCTAAAAATGGGTCCTGGTGCAAAACGTTTGAGAGCCACTATTCTAGAGGTTTGTTTTCTATAAACCCTTGTGTGTCTGCCTGTCCTACCAACCAAGGCCATCTTTTGACACATCTGACACTGTGGGCTCTGCATTGCAAAAACTTGTGCCACAATAATTAGCCTTCAACGTGCCAAAGGAATCTGTGCCGTTTTTGTTCTAACAGTAACACAGCTAGCCTTCCAGAAGACGTGTTAATGATGTACTAATTGCATTCATGCTTCCCAATAGCATAAATTATGGTTTTTATAGACACAGGTTCACATAAATAATTGGGGAACAAACTGCGTTTCAAACATGTTCATGAATGTACAATTATCAGCTGATTTATAAACAATCCTATAAACCTGAGAGTTCTGAAGACAGATTTGGCTAGGGCCCTATTAGGTTGATTAATAGGCTGGGCCCTCTCAATGGAAGTCGCTTTAAGTGGTTCCACTGAAGGGATGTTTTATAAGCTCATAAAGTGCACTTTAAAAATGAAAACCTAGATGCTGCATTCAGCTCATACAATAAAATATGGTAATTTTCATGGAAGACAGAAAAAGTTTCATTTGTGACTGCCTACAAGTTCAACGTAAGTAGATTGTTCCATAAGGGAATGTGGGATCATTCTTTCCTGATGCACGTTCTCTTGTGTCACACTGCCGGAGATAAGTTTGCAGTTCCCTTTTATCATCGGGGATGAAATATCTGAGCTGGCTGGCAACCTTTTTGACAAAAAGAGGAAGCTAATAATATTTGGGTTTAAAGAGATAATGAAAGAAGCAATCCTATTACATGTTCAAAAAGATCTCCCTCTGAATCGTAATGGACAGTTTCAAGGCCAGCAGAAAATCATTTATTTGAATTATACCACAAAAGCTTTTCTACGGTAATATCCAGGAGTCAAACAAACCCAGGAACGAAAGGAAATCAAGCCTGGAAAAATGAAATCCTGCCCTTAACATTATGTCAAGGGCAGGCAGTATATGTGGTAGAAAAAGCCACTCGCTCTTATTGAACCACAATATTGTCTTATGTGCTATTATCTTCTGCACAGTGGACATAGACCACGATTTGTGAAGATGCATTTGCATTTTTATGATCCAAATATCTCATCATGCACATTTGCATGTTTTAATCTTTGATGTATCTCTTGAGTCTTTTCATGTGACCTTTTTACAGCCCAGTCCTGTGAATACCTCCTCAGAAGTAAATCCCATTGTGCCAATGGGGCTTATTCCCAGGAAAGTGTTATAGGATTGCACCATCAGCTGAAGTCTATTTCCATTATATTTGAAGTGTATTTCTCAAGATACATTTCACTAAAGACTACTATCGGACAGAACATTCAAATTATGTATTCATTGGAGTATTTTGCCCTTTGATCATGGACTGAATCAAGATTAAATATATTTTGCTTGGTGAAGCAATTTTGCATTGCTGATCAGCAATGAATCGATACATAATAAGCTGATTTTGGCACTACTTTTTGGCAATTCAGAAACCATGGCTGTGTTTGCATACATTAAAAAAGCATTGCAAGAATCATCAAAACGCGAGTCGAAAAGTGCACCTATGTTTAGGTGCACACCCCAGATGTTTGAGACCTCAGATGTTTTTTGGGATACCTAAAAATGTGTGAATTGAAACATGTATATCTTTGAAACATCAATCAATCAATCAATCAATCAATCAATCAATCAATCAATCAATCACTATCACTAGTATTTATATACCACTTTTCAACATAAAATTCACGAAGCGGTTTACAGGCAAATAATAACATTAAAGCCAAGTGGCTCCCTGTCCCAAAAGGGCTCACAATCTAAAGGAATGGAGAACACCACCAGCAACAGCCACGAGAAAGGCACTGTGCTGGGGTGAAAAGGGAAAATTGCTCTCCCCCTGCTAAATATAAGAGGACACCACTTGAAAAAGTGCCTCTTGCCCAGTTAGCAGGGGTACAGAAACATGTACAGAAATGCTATTTCTCTGAGTTGGGATGGCTTGCAGCTCTCTGCAGAGTGTGCATGCAAAAAGAGTTTGTTATATGTCAGAAAGGGCAGCTGTACAAAAAAAATTCCATTGGACAAGCACAAGCCCCCTTGCTTGAGCCAGCCTGGGTTCTTTGCATTGCTGCCTGAGGGCCCAATCCAACTTTCTAGTGCTAAATGCAGCCCTAAGGTAAGGGAACAAATGTTTACTTACCTTGAGGAAAAGTCCATGACCGTCCCCCACCACCACAAAATGCATCGTACACCCTGTTGCATCAGCACTGGAAAGTTGGGTAGGATTGAGCCCTAAGTACCTAGAACTTTCCAGAATGAAGGGCTAATAGTTTGGTCAGAACAGCATTTCTCCATGAGATATTGTTTCAAAAACATTCACAACAAACATGCAATTTTAAGTATGGTTGTGGACTTTAGTCATGTTTTTGTTTCCTTTTTTGTGAGAACATCTAATTTCAAACTGGATGTGTTTTAAGGTGATACACTCATGGTCCAAACCTACTGGACCGTGCCACCAGTGAAACGTGCTTTCAGGTGATGGAGACTGCTGCAAAGTGCCCATAAGGTATACTTTGGCAGTGCAGTGAGTAGTGTGCTGCCTGAGAACCAGGCAGCATCAAGGGATCATTGACCACCCACCGGAGCAGGTAAGCCAGCAAGGGAGCCATGGTGGGTGGGGAGGGAGGGAGGAATGGGAGCAGCAAAGGCTTGCGAGGGAGTGAATCTGGTGACAATGGGGCCTCTCCACCGGTATCCCCTCCAAGGATAGCCACTCCCTTTCTCTCATCAGACTTTCTCCAGCAAAATGGCTGGCGTGGGTCTGAGGAGATCCATTGTAGAACAGGAAGCTTATAGAGGTGGAAGGAGGTTTAAATCCCCATTCCCTGCCCCCACTGTACACCCAATTTTGGCATGGCTGTTTAAGCTGGGGCTGGGGAAGGATAGGATTGGGCTGCTAATGTAATCAATTTCTTTTAAATTAAACATCAATTTCTTCAAATATATCCATTTTTAGACATCCTAGTGCACAAAGCTTTCTCACTAGACACCTACTCGTTGTCAGATCAGCATGTGAATTATGGCTGCAGAATTCTCAATAAAGTCAAATGTCTTAATTTGGCTAAATTCCCAAGCAGCCATTTGGAAATATAATTTATACTTAGGGGCTATTAGAGGGTAAAGTTTTTAAACCATTCCATTGTAACATTAGATTTTATGCAGAAAAGAAATAGTTATAAAGCTATTACTGTACTTGCTTGGTAGCCATTTTTTAAATCCAATTAAATTGGCAGCTATGTCCTGTATATACATATATTCACACACACTCTTTCCCAAAGGAACACATATATTAAATACAAGTTAAGCCTGCTAGGATTTAATCTATGTTGATTTGATGTTCCTTATGGGGCTTCCTCTGCTATTTTGCTTAATTATTTTTCGTTCATCGACGATATTGAATGCCAGCAATAATGAACTCAAATCATTGTACAAACCCCAATAGTAACCATTCATCGTTTGCTAATAGGACATTATATTTGCATTAGAATGTTCTGTTCAAAGCACAGTGTGGAAATTAGTTCAGAGGGTTACAACCACAAATCTGAAACTAGAACATCAGGTCAATTAGCAGCTAAGCCAAAAGGGGAAAAATGTATAGCAATTAAAATTCAAATGAGCATTCTCAAAGCCAAAGTATAGTTGATGGTGGCAGATCTGTGCATTTAAACATGGACCTGCCACAATTATGTAGAAACGGGGGGAGCGTACAGGGGAGGGGCGCCACATCATCCTTTTGACAACAGTTTGCCTCCCTGCAAGCTGTCCTCCGCTGATGCTTCTGTCCTCAGCTGAGGTCAAATACTACAATTGTGCTTGCCTGGAAGAAAAATGATTTGAGAGAGGACCTGTGTCACAGGGAACAGCAGGCAGGGCAAGTGTTCCCCACTCCTTACCCACAAAACCCTTTTGCTATGTCAAAACGAACCCCACCCTCCTGTTTCTACAGAACTGAGGCATCTGTAGACACCATCACATCTACTTTGGCCCCCAGATTCCAAAGGGGGGGGAGTACATTTTATATAGATGTTTTATGTGCTATTTTGGGAGAAAGGGCGGTGATAAAATTAGCACACAGTTGGTGGAGGGAAAAATATGGTCCAGGATTCCACAGACTTGTAACTGAACTGATCACAGAGTTCAAGTGAACTCTGGAATCAACCTTCGAAAAGGTTGAAAGCCCAGTGCATATTATTATTGTATTATTGTTGAGCTTATTGAACAACAATTATGCAGAAGTATGCAGAATACCAAAAGCTTTAGGAATTAACATATTCCAACATTGCCATGTTGCTTCTGATGTTCATTTCTAGTATTACTGTAGTTTTTGCCTTTGTGAACTTTTTGTTGAGAAGTGGTACTAAATACTGTTGATTGATTTCACATCCAAATCATTTGCCCTGCTTAATTTTGTCTCTCTTTCCCTCTATTGCCTTCTGAACCTATCTTGTCCAAACCTTATCCTGCATTTTCAATAACATGGAAAACGAACATTTCAATAATTATTTTTAAATGCAATCACTATTATATGCAACCAATGTGACTCGTGATGATACAGATTGTAATAACATTTTGCCCCTCCACATTGTGTAGGACACATAAATACCAACATGTAGTACAGTCTGTCCTGAATCTGTGCATTGTCTCCCCCCCCCACAATAATCACTGTCTGCCATAAGTGGTTTTCAGTAGCAGCCCTGTGTGTCTGATAATGCGTTGGTCTGCCCTTAATCATTATAAAGTTTCAAAACAGGAAGAGCCAGGTTTTTCTCTGCCGCATGAATCCTACATATTTATGTTGAACCAATAGTTCAACCAATGTTGAACTAATACCTTAGAAAGAACAGCATTATAGTAATGTGTGTTATGCAATATGGTTTTAGCCTGAATAATATATATTGCTATTCTCTATTCAGTATTCATTACATTGATACAGAAAATGTGGCTGTTCAAGTACAAGGTATATTATCATTTAAGCATTCAGAAAATGAAAATTTCCCCTCCCCCCCCCAAAAAATCTGGATGAATTAAGGAAACCTCCACTGTAGCTTTCAATAAATAAAACTTAACACAGTTTCCCATGGAACTAGCAGCATAACAGCACAATCCTATGCATGTTTACTCAGAAGTAAATTCCACTGTGTTCACTGTGGCTGACTCCCAGGAAAGTGTGCAGACGCTTGCAGCCTAAATGTGTTTTTTGTAACTAACACTAATAAGTTTTACTAATAAATTACAGGTACATGATCCCTTAGCCAGACATCTGAAATCCAGACTATTCTGAAATCCAGACTTTTGTCCAACACTTTTTAAAAACTTTCTGCGATGGGAACACTAGAAGCACAAATAGGTATGTCCTGACCCACAGATAAGGAAGGCATTTAATTGATTGATTGATTGATTGATTGATTGATTGATTGATTGATTGATTGATTGAT
>JAJKFI010000018.1:10573077-10603094 GCA_029204185.1 Lerista edwardsae | reverse complement strand
GTGTGTGTGTGTGTGTGTGTGTGTGTGTGTGTGTGTGTGTGTGTGTGAGTCATTAGGTTGTGATGACTGGTTGTGGTGGCTGTTGCTCATTCCCTGGGGCCACCAGAGGAGTGCAGTTGCCAAGATGGATGCTCACTGGCCCTTGCCTGCACAAACGCTTGCCCCGGCAGCGTTTCTATGGCACTGTTGAGGCTGGGTAACTGCAGTGATTGGCTCCTTGTATGTCAGACCAATGTCGCACTGATGTCTTAGTGACATCAGGATGCCACTCCATAGATGCCAGCCTGTGTCAGGTTTCCATGGATATTGCTGGCATTGCTAGGAGGGTCTGTGTTAGTATTGGGGGGGGGGCTGTTCAGGCTTAGGATATGTACCAGTATCAATGAGTCCAAACAGGAATAGGCCATAAACACAATTACAGTTGCTTTGCTTTTTCAAGACTGAAGGCTGAGCACTCCTTAAACTTCTTGCAATAAATATATGTCATGAACTCTTTCAAGAGGAGAAAGTTAATTATATTTCAAATTCCAGCGGTCTCTGCAAATACTTTCACACAGCTTTAATCTCATCTGTATTTGACAGGAAAGCAATAATAGCACAGAATTACTCCGAAGAACTTGAAAACAAAAAAGAGCAGCCAGTGAGGTCCACACGTCAGTGCAAGGAAAATTCTTTCCCTTATTTTTGCTGGGGCTTCCTAGTCGCTAAATAGTTTCATAAGAAAGACGACTCCAGAAATGTCTCCTTAATTGAAGGGGTGGGTGGGTGGAAGAAAAACTGGGTGCCATAGAAGAGATTTAGCTCAACAACATAGAGAAGTATACCTACTCTGCTTTGAAAAACTCACAATCGCTTATTTAATTTGTTTAAAATAAAAATAATTAAAAACTATTTTGTGTGATCTTTCTCCCCACCAATGTAGCTGTGTTGCTCCAGTAGACATTTCTACCCACGTCGTCAGCCAGGACAGGCTCCCAAAGTAGTTTCCAAGTTAAATAATAATTTAAAATGTACACACTATACTAGATAGGGCTGTTTGTGAATCTAGGGAGGAAGAAGAAAGAGCTGCAAACCAACTGAAGTATCATAAAGCGGCCAGCAATCTATCATGCTTTTATAGCTCTTCTTCAAGCCAGATGTTACAGCAAAACAAAATTGGTGGGGGACAATGATACAAAGGGCAGTCATGTCTGAAAGTGGTAACAGCCTTAACATGGAGTGCAAGATGTTTTGTTTATGTTATTACATTTACAACCTGTCCTTCCTCCGATCTCCGGGTAGCGTACATGTTTCTGTTCTCCTCTGTCCCCCCTGGTTTTATTCTCACAACAGCCCTGTGAGGTAGGTCTACGCTCAGAGACAGGGACTAACGCAAGGTCACCAAGTGGACTTCATAACTGAACATTGATTTGAACCTGAGATTGCCAGATGGGGTTCAAAACTCTAACCATTGCACCTATTTGATTAGTCTCTTTGGGGTGCGTGATGGAGTGCTCCTGGGACAAGATATAAAAATGGCTACTTCCTCATATTTTAAAAATATAAAATGTAGCAGTTATTTATAGCAGTTGCCAGCACAACTTGGAACACACAGACCCCTTGCAAGTCCGAGAGTAGAAGTAAAGAAGAAACATGGTGATCTTTAGATTAGCAAGAACTGCAGATTAATTTTAGGTCGCAAACAAGGTAAAGAGAAAAGACAAACCAAATTGGGTAGTACAACCCAATGGCTGGAAAACAAGGTAACACTACTTTCTGCTGTTCTTAGCTTAGAAGCAGGGTTTGATTGACACCTGACAACTCTTCTTACTTGCTTCAGAATCTAGCACTTGGCAGTCAAAGCAGTACTTTGTGTATCCAGACATCTATCCTTCATGAATTTAACTAATCCTTTTTAAAAGCCATTTAACCCCCTGCCCATCACCATAAAGTGGGGCAATGAATTCCATCAGTGACTTCTGCCTTCCCCTCCCCCCTGCATCTACTATGAATCAATGACATAGTCATTCCTAGTGCTGAGGGAGAGAGGAAATTTTTCCAATATTCACAGAGGTTTATAGGTATACAGTTTTCTCAGAGAAATATTTGGAAACATGATTGTACTGTTGCCTGCATGAAAGGCTTGGGGTGTGTGTGGGAAAGGCTATAAAAAGAGGAGCACTTTAAAATAACCTTAAAATGTATATTTCAGCCTTGCAGTTGTGATGGATTATTCATCTCAACAGCAGATTCCTGTACTTCATTCTCCAGCAGCCGCAGAAAGAGTTCTCTTATAAGTCAGACAAAGAAATGAGATAAGAATCAGAGTGACCTTGGCTTGCAAGAAGGGACTATAATACATAACATTGGATCAATGACTGACATTTGCAGAGCTCTGATTCAGTAAAATCAATACAGTGGATTTGGAAATATATGAAAGCACTTTGGGACAAATGGAAGAGAATAACCATACAACACAGATTAATATGACACATTTTTTCATTACCAAGAAGCAAAATGAGGAGTCATAGTAGGGGGACCAATAGATATATAATCCAACATATTGTGCCAAATAGGTTTTGAAACAAATTATTGTCCAAGATGGTTCTATCGATTCTTTGGGATAATAATATCGTCACTCAAGACATATTTCGTGTCATCAATCCATTGATTAGAAGAGAACATAAATCCATGTGCTTGAAGTTTGAGGTACATGTGTACCCACTGCAACAATATCTGGTTCAAAAAAAAAAGACACATAGTATAAACAAAAAAACAAAAAACCCATCCCTGTACAAATTCATCCCAAGATAATGCTGACTTGTCTTCAATTAAGTTTATCTGTATAGCAAGCAGAAACTTTTCAAGATGCAAAGATTTGTGGACAATATCAACAACAATGATTTTAGGTATCCATATTGGCTGAGGAGAAAATGATCAAAAGGCAGAAGGATTATTACAATCAACCAATATATTACAAAGCATTGGACAAGGGTAGACGTTCTCCAGAACGTCAAACTGGGTGTTCAGTAAAATAAGTAGGATAGGTAGCTGGACGAGTACAAATCTGGAGATGATGCAAAAATCACATAAGAACAAGAAACGCCCATATGTTGACTCAAACCAGTGGTCCATTTAGATCAGGACAATCAGCTCTGACTGGCAGCAACTCTTCAAAATTGCACACACACACACACACACACACACACACACACACACACACATACAGAGAGAGAGAGACAGAGAGAGAGACAGAGAGAGAGAGAAAATGGTGTGATCTAGCAGGGACAGGAGATCTGCAGACAGCAGATCCACTCAAACCACTCCTGACAATGCATATTCTGGAAAGCTAGATCAACACATCCAAAATAATATAGCAGCAAGTGTTTGTTTTGATTGTGTAGCTCCATGACCCTGACGTTGCCTATTAACTCATTAATAGTCACAACCCATTCACCAGTTGACCCAAGCCAATGCCATTCAAAGATGCTCAACTACTACTACTGTTATTCTCCCTCACATCATCATCCACACTGCCAGGGTGGGGCAGGGATACGTTTCGAAAGAGGAGATTTTACTGTTTGGCTATTTTATACCAGTGATCTCCAAACTCCGGCCCACAGGCTGGGTCCAGTGTGCACTTGCTCCCTCTGTCTGGTGAACAGTACTTCCCATTCTGCCAGGGGGGTCTGTGTAAAGCTGCGACTACAGCCCCCAAGAGTAGCCACGGCCAGCCGCTTCCAAGTTCTGGTGCCCCAGCAGGCTGTGTGCCCAGAGTTCCAGGCAGCTGCAGCTGACTGCAGTGATTCTTGGGGGCAACGGGATGCACTTTACACAGGCTCCCCAGTGGAACAGTAAGTGCTGTTCACGCAGAGGGAGCTTTTGATCGCTGTCTTATACATATGCTATGTGATAGACGCAAAGTATGGGCTATAGCAGAGCATCTTACCAGAAGCTGATTTACTTTTCTGGGCAGAGAAGGGTGGAATGGGGGTGATTGGGCCCATGAGGGGGGCAGGATCAGTGGAGGCCTTCTCTGACACATCCAATCCTCCCTCCCAGCTCAAGCAGCCTTACCCAGGGCAGCTCGGACGTCTGCCAGCTATATAGCTGAGGGCGCAATCCTAAACTGAGTTAGGCCGGCATAAACTAAGCCAGCCAAGTTTGGCCAGCACAAGGGGCACCGTGAAGTATGTTTGGACCACTCTCAGAGTTGGAGGCCAGCACACAGATGTAAGCCATCCTCCCTGACTCCCAGAGCAGTCCAAACACGCTTCATGGAGGCCCGTGTACTGGCCAAACTTTGCTGCCTTAGCGTATGCGGCCTAACTCCAGTTTAGGATTACGCTCTGATAGAGATCCGAGGAGCCTCATAGAGCAGCGTTTCCCAAACTTTTTAGAAACCCTAGAGGCTGCTTCCTGATTCATAAATGCCAAGGGATATGGTTATAATGCTGATTGGGCAGCAGTGCTCTTCACACAATAGCAGTTTTAAACCCTTGATGCACAGAGCTTAATCTGCCCTGTCAGTATTGTGAATCATCCAAAATTGGATCAAGACCCAAAGTTTGGGAATCACTGCCATTAGGCATGCTCCTGTCACCTCCCAACTTGTGCAGGTCATGCACCCTAGCTGTGCCAGCACAGGTTAGGCTTGGCTGGGATTTGTATTTGTTGTTGTTCAGTCACTAAGTTGTGTCCAACTCTTCGCGACCCCATGGACCACAGCATGCCAGGCCTCCCTGTCTTCCACTAGCGGGATTTGTATAGATAGAAACATTTTGGCAAGTGAGCTTCATCAAACAGGAGTTGGAAATGTTACATGCACTAAACATCTTCTGAACAACTTCTAAAAGGTGCACAAACACTGCCGCATGTGCCTCCCCCCCATTATTCTAAGATTTTTTCTGTCTCTCCTTTTCTTAATTTAATAAAAGCTAAACAAAATGACGATGACAAAAAATACATAGCGGTGGCAGTAACACTGATGCAAGGCTGGACTGCAGTCTGCTTGCGGTTTCTGATCTGGACAAATGTGGTAGTGTCTCTCTGTGGATCCAGTGGCAAATCACAGAAGTTGACCATCAAAGACTATGAATTAAATCTTTGAATTAAAGGAAACTTCTCAGCACAATCACAGATTTTCTACATGCCGGTGATTTCTGAAATGTCACCAAACAGAACATCCTCATTGAAAGTCAGTCATTTCCTTCCCTAAAATTGTAAGGAGTCTATGTGTGGCATTGTAATTGGATAGCATGTGAATAAGCAATGAAAAAAGCAAAAGATTTAAATTGTCTATTGCCATTCTTAATTTTTATCTATTGTGAAGCTGGCAGTCATATTGAGGATTGCGGTAAGGTGGGCATTAAGGAATAATCAACACTAAAACACACTGTAATTTGAAACAAAAGACCATTGTTCTGAATACAGGCCTTCAAAAGAAATAAGGAGTCTTCCTATCAAAGCAGAACTGTGAAGATGCATCTGTTATTCCTCCCCCCCTCTCTCTCTCACACACACACACACACAAACAAGTGTTGCAGGAATCAAAACTGGTTATGTGAACTTGATAAATGAGCTACTTCTTTGAAGTTTCATAGATGAGCAGGATTGTGATCTGCAAAGAATTTTTTTAGTTTTCATCTGTTGTGCTACAACAGCGACCTCTGGTGCAAGAAGGGTGGCAGTGACATTCCTCTTTTCTCCGCTGAAATTATTTAATTGCAGATTCATTACCACCTTCCAAGTAAGCTCTGGAAAAGTATTTATAAGGTTATGAAGATTGGAAGGCTTCACAGTTCAAAACTGACTGATTTTTTTTTTAAAAAAAACGCAAAGCTCAATATATTTCACTCCGATGACAAAGAATTTCATACGTGTTGAATTCCATGCTGTGCTATATTGAAAACTGATCTGTGAAGGCCTTCAAAATTAAGAGAAGGAACAAAAACTTCCATTATCAGCTTGCATTTAACACATGATTTCCAGACTATTTATGCCAAAGGCAGAACATAGTCCCAACTTGGTCCTATTTGCTAAATATCAGTTTCATCATCACAATGCACACATTGTCTTTGTTAAAACTATTTCCAGCGTCATAAAGCCCCCAGGGCATATAAATGTATTAAAATGCGCACACCCAAACCACCTACTCAGAACACCTGTGGCAGTCCTCCGTGCAGACTAAACTCCATGCAAGCAAGAGCAGACAACTCATTTCAGACAAGTGGGCCAAGCAGCATTTATTATGCCTGCTGAGGGCGGAAATGATGTCATTAAGCAGGTCGTGACCAGAAATCAGCACTTTTTTCTCACTTAGGAACTCATTAGCTGCATATTATAGAAGATAAAATATGCAAACCTTGGTCATATTTTCAAGATACAGGAAAGCCCAATTATCACATGGGATGCCCTTTCGGCAGTGACACCTCAGCATAAATCAGCAACTGAGAGCAGCTGATGGTGGTACTAGGAGAGCCTGAGGGCCAAATAAAAAGCTTCTGCAGGCTGCATCCAGCCCCGTGGCCTTATGTCTGACACCCCTGAGCAAGAGCTTTCATTTTATTACATAATGCAGTGTTATTCAAACGATGGGCCGCAACCTGCTGTCAGGTGGGTCACGGAAAGCTGGGAGCAGCCATCTTACTCTTGAGGTCCTTACTCTTGTTATATTTGGTTTTTTGAGTGTTAACAGTTTGAATTTTCAAGTGAGGTTTTTTTTTTTTTTAAAAAAAGATGTTTTTAGTTCAGTGCTTTTACACAATATTATGTCCTAATCTTGCTTTCTGTCAGGGATGTTTCATGGTTGTACAATTGCTGCAGTCCAAGAATGCCAATTTACATTTCAGGAGTGTCATTTTATTATGATACAATGACAGCACTTCCTGCTTGATGATGTCACTTCCTGCCACACCATCCCCTGCCACACCATCACTTTAACCATCATCAGGTTAATGACAGCACTTCCAGTGGGTCCCAACATGAGTGCCATTCTAAAAAGTGGGTCCTAGTCTAAAAGGTTTGAATACCACTGACATAATGAACATACTTGGGCAAATCAAGCACCCATGGAGTTGTGTGGACCCCGTCGAGCTTTGCCAAACATTTTGATTATTTTGTGAGTGGGAATGAATCAAACAGAGAATGACAGAAAATACTGAAGCTCTAGGAATCCAACATCCACTATAAACTGCACTAAAATTCATGCTATCTAATCGGCAAACAAGACGGTCGAATATAAGTTGCACATGGATTGTTTTTAAGCACACCTCTCTAAAAGTTACAGCAAAAGAGTCATCTTACCCCTTAAGTACTGCAACAGAAGCAGAGGACTGCTACGAGGCACACATAACTTTGGTATTCTTGAGATCTTTAGCAGCAAAGCAGCATTATAACATCATTTAAATTAATCCTACCTTAGACCAGTCAATTTTTACTAGCAGACAGTTGGATCTGATTCGCCTCTGTAAAACCTTGCCTTGGCAAAGTTATTTTTGGACAGGCACTCTATCACAGTCTAGAATGTTATTTTTGTCTATTTATATAAATCCCTTAACAATACCTATTGGGAGCAACCCCCACTGAATACTTCACTGAACGGGATGAAAAATTGGATTTCTTCAAAAAGCATATATTTTTCTGATGAAATTGAAACCAGCACAATTTCCTGAAATATTTCCAGGGAATACAAGTTTCTACTTACAGCAACTGTGCTTTATGAAAATGCGATTAACAACAAGGGAAAAAAAACCCCACCAAAATTACATGGAAAGGATAAGGGTTTTATGTAACTTGGTTGATACGCCCTATAGTTCCCCCAGCAAAAGGCAGCATTTCCCTACAGTACTGGCTCCCAACTCATGGTCCGTGGACCACAGGCAGTCTTGTGAGACCCTGAGAAGTGATCTGTGAGGTCCCAGAAAAAAAAACTGCATTCAGTCACTTCCAGTGTCTCACCAAGTGAGCACTCCCTGTCAGACCACCAGAGAGGGCAGCGAACAGACTGCCAGCAGCCGACAACAAAAGCAGCAGCTCAATTCTCCTCAATAAATAATAAATCTCTAATTATTACACCTATGATTGTATCTTTTGGGGGCACAGGGTGGGGGAATCTACAGTGATTCCAGGTTTTGCTTCAGTGGCCCATGGGCTCCTAAAGGTTGGGAACCACTGCTCTACAGCTTAGAAGGCCTCAATCAATCAATCAATCAATCAATAGGGCCCACAGACTCCAAGGGGCTCAACTGGTCAACGCTGACATGCGCCCAATGCAGGCAGCAGTGATACAGGCTGCTTGTTCCATCCTCCTCATCCGCAATCCGCAATGTGATGGTGCAATGACTCGGAGGTCTCTGATGAAGCCCATCTGTGAATGGACTGGGCAAGAGTGGAGGTTGCCCATCCCTCAGCTCCCCTGGAACATAGGAAAAAGAACATCCTCCCCACAGCTCCTCTCCCCAACTCAAAGGACTGTCCCAGTGAGAGAAGGTTCCTTCTCTCTTATCTCTCCTCTCCCCTCCCCTCCCCTGTCCAGAGTCTCTCCCACTGAGGGAGAAGAGTCCTCCATTGATATCATTCTATTTCCTCAACCAGGTCAGAGAAACAGAGAGGTGCTCTTCAGAGATTATTTGGTGATGCGTAATCAAAGGTTCAATAGCATATGCAAAATGCTTGTCATTCCCAGTTTGTTCTGGAAATGGCTTCCCATCCTAGGTCCCATCTCACCCAAACAAACAATCCTCCTCCAGCACTGGAGACTATCATATTATGAAGTAGAAGGGTGATGGCAAAAACTGTACCGCATTACAGCACAGCTATTTTGCACAGCTTCAACCATCACCAAGCCTGTTTTCTTATGCACACTTCCTTGGAAGTAAGTCCTGCTCACCTCTATACAAACCACTTCCAAAAAAAAAAGTTCCTAGAAATCTCTTATTCTCCTGTTTGGAATGAAGTAGAAAAACAACACGAAAAAACATTCAAGCCCTTAGCACCAGGAAGCCCTTAGCACAACCATCACTGCAACACTGGTTCCAACACTGCCCACTACCATACGCCCCACAATTATTATCATCTGCTATGCAAGAATAAAAATTAGGTACACTGATGTGGAGGATCAGGTGCGCTTCAGAGCAGAGCAGATGTGAATCCAAATCTCCAATTTGCTCTGCTGCAGATGTAACCTGAGAGCAATGATTCAAATACAATAACCAACTACAAAAGAAAGTGCACACTTCTCTTCCCCCCAACCATACATTCACACACACACCTCAACATGAAAAAGTATTTCACAAGAGTGTTTATCAGCTATTCAAGCACTATTGCAACTAACTACATATACAGGATCTAAACTATTCATGATCTTAGGCCACCCTAAATGTTGAGAGAGCATTTAATTAAAATGTGTTTTGGAAAATTCAAACTACATGCTGCACAAAAAGCCACAAGTTTACAAGTAAAAAACATAAACAAAGCTAAACCAGTCCTGAAAGATCAACTGCATGTTTTCACAACAAACTCTAAAAAATGACGGTCAAGGCTTCCAAGAAACGGATTCTATTCTAAGCTCTAAATTATGAGTGTCCTAATTAAGAAATATTCTGCACAGAGAAAGGAGTTACTAATAACATGCATCCAAATGGCCTCAGGCTGGAATCCTGTCCCCAGTTACACTAATTGAATTCCAGGGACTTCAACAGGATCAAGCTTGCAGCTTTGGGTGAAAAACAAGTGCAATGCATGGGAATTTAAACACACTTAAGTCCCACTGCAGTCACTAAAAGGAAAACTCTGCCAGTACTGCAGGTAGATGTTTAAGGCTGCAATCCTACACACACTCTCCTGGGAGTAAGCCCCACTGACAACAATGGGATTTACTTCTGAGTAGGCATGCCTATTCTTGCACTCTAAGGGCACAATCCGATGCATGCCTGCTTGGAAGTAAGTCCTATTGTGTTCAACAGGGCTTACTCTCAGGAAAGTGTGCATAGGATTGCAGCCTAAATCACAGTCACATTAGTGAGGATTCAGAAGCAGTGCCTTGAAAAGTTAGGAAGCTGGAACAACAAAGAGGAAGACGCACAGAAGAGGAGTGAGCCAATGTTCTGCACAAGTCAACACAACCATCGATGCCTCTTCTGTACGAAGCGCCTGAAGCGTTTCTTACATCTTAAGGCGCAAAAAAGAAACTGAGAGCGCGATCCGAACCTGGAGTTAGGCAGGCACAGTTAGGCCAGCACAAGGGCCACTGTAAAGTGCATTAGGACCACTCTCGGAGTCAGAGAGGCCAACACGCAGACGTGCGCCATCCTCCACGACTGTGAAAGTGGTCCAAACACAGTGGCCTTTGTGCCGGCCTAACTCCAGGTTAGGATTGCATTGTGAGTTGTGTAGGGACAGGGATGACCCAAACTCCAATCAAGGAAATTAAAACTGCAAGTGAACACAGAAGAGCCCGGGAGAGGAAGAAAATCCTTCTGGAAACAGCAGTCAACAGGAGAAGATTCTCAGCGTGCTTCCAGATGGCGGCTGCTCCAGCCACCCCCATCCCGGCACAGGGACTTGAGGAGGAGCCGCCTCCTTTGCCACTGCAGGGGTTCGGCTCTACAGCAGCAGAGACCCGTCAGCCTCTGACAGGTCAGACAGACAAATCCATGTCTGTCGCGCACCTCGCAACACCTCAGGGTTGTGATGGAGGATATTCGAGGAGAACTGCCAATAACTTTGGACCCTGAAAATAAAATATTAAGGTTTTAAATAGACAGAAGTATTTTAAACCTTTCCCCAAGTATTTCTTAATATTTAAACCATTTGGTACATACACACATGTGACACATATTCTCTGAACTCGAAGAATGGCACAGCTCCTTACTGCGAGGCAATCAACAGCAATGAAACCAAAGACCGTTTTTCATAAGATGAATGGCATCTTGTATTCTACTCGTACAGGAAAGGCTCCCAAGGGTTTCCTTTGGCCTCGGCTTTCATGCCTCCAGCTGGTGTTTCATCATCTTTCCAGTCAGAGCAAAGATGAAATTTCATATCCCAGAAAACGGTCACATTTTCATTCACACAAAGGCGTAATTTCACTGGCAGTGTAAAAATGAGCACAGTTCTGTTAAACTTGATACAGAACTCCTTCGGTCAGGTGTGACATTTTTCCCATTCCAGTATTTTGGGATCAACCAATGACATTTGTCTACAAGGACGCAGACACAGGTTATGAGAGCATCAACAAAAAGGGCTGGCTTGTTGCAAATCACTCACCCATACAGATAACATTCTTATTAACCGGGGTTTACCAAGTTGGTATGGAGAACTGAAACTCATGGTGCCTTCAGGCACAAAAGGCGGGGTAAAAATCTAATAAATAAATAAATAAATAAATAAATAAATAAATAAATAGCAGGCATTGTGTTTGCCTCTGCTGAGTTTGAAATTATTTGATAGCATTAGATTACTACCGTGATCATACTGAATTACTAGGGGAAAAATGCTGGTGCACATAACACAAACATGCATTTAGAAATAAAAGCAAGTTTTGAGGCACTTTTCTAGGACTATTTTTAGATGCTACACTATGAATATAGTGAACATGGTTGTTGATGGGCAGATTCCCCTCTTGAATCTCTACTGTATTAAACAATTTGAATCATACTGTGCTTACTACATCAGTTGTAATGAAGCAGTCCAAAATATTTGTTTGCTGTTTGTCCTGTTTTAAAGGATTATCATGATAAACCATTCTATTCACAGGACAACCAAAAGCTAACTTCTTGTAGTACAATAAAGCTTACTGAGAGATGTACCAAAAAAGATAAATTTAATATGACATTTTCTTCTTTGAAAATGGACCAAGATCAAAAACAGCAACAAGAAATGTGGATTTACCAGACTATAACTGCTAGAAACATTCTCAAAGGGCAATATCTTAAGACTAGAAGTAAAGCAGAAAACAAATAGGGAAGAGGAGGAGGTCCTTGGGTGGTTTACAGAAGACTTCCAGAGTCAAAGGACTTAAGAAAATGTCTTCCCAAAAAATTACAACAAACCCATTGTCAACAGACCCTGCTCCCACTGACAGCTTGTACATACATGAAGACCAACTCTTTCTAGTGATGGACCTTCTCACGTAATGTTGGCACTACACAGAATTCTGCAGCATAAAGAGCATGTTAAAGTGGCAATGGAAGACGGGAGAAGCTGTAGGAATCTCATTTGAAGCTTGGGAGGCAGTGCCTTGACGTTAAAGCCCCACTTTCTTTAATGCTTTCTATTTCAGTGGTTTATGGATTGAGACATAATGCTTGAAACAGCAAAAGCTGCTGGCACTGCAGCCTGACCCTGTAATAACATTTCTGTGCCCAAAGTAGTGTCTCTCATTGCTCCTGCAGGACCGCAAGACCGCACTGGGGACAATTTACCCTGTACTTGGTCGTCCCCCACTGCAGTCAGGGGAAGAAGAAAGGAAGCCCCTCTGCAGTGGAAGGCTTTGCTCTGTCATTGCCCAGCCTCTCAATCAACAAATGCAGGTGCTGGGCAACCTAAGAGATCATGGGTTGGTTTGTCTACTAGCAAAGGACCTCGTTCCTGCAGCATCTGCTCCAACTCTCAGTGGGCCATTCAGATTTCTGACAGCTACATGTCATGCCAAGGTATACTGTATAGTCACAAGAAAGCAGCCAAGAAGAATACAGTTTGAAGCTCTCCTCCCAAAAATGATAGGGCTGAAAGCCGAGAAGGACACACGTGCATGATAAACCCCTCCCTCCCATTCTGGGGTCTCTGAAGGCAGAAAATGCCAGAAGACACCTGGACTTGGGGTATTGCAAAGCAAATGCCATAAGGGATAACACTTTGTTTCCCAATTTCAGGAGTCCACTAATTCTCAAAGAATTGACATAAAATGGCAAAATGGGTTTGGGAATCCTCAGGATGGTCTGAACCAGCGGCGTCATGCAGCCGGAACGCTGGGCGGGAGGAACGGGTGAGCGGCAGCCCGCCCGTTGCGTACCACTCCGTTTCGCTGTCTTCCCCGCCCCCACGGGGGCAGGGAAGACAGCAAAACGGAGCGGTATGCAACAGGCGGGCTGCCACTCACCCATTCCTCCCGCCCAGCGTTCCGGCTGCATGACGCCGCTGGCCTGAACTATGATAATTTCCAAGACTTGTTTATCAGATCCATTGATTACTTAGAACGGGAGAAGCAGGTTAGATCTCACACCAGGTTGAATCTACATAGTGCAAAACAGGTGCCAAAACCTGAAAAAAGTGACAAGCAGATTATGGACCAAATCCTATCCAACTTTCCAGTGCCAATACAGCGCCCATAGAAGGGAACAAATGTTCCCTTACTTTGAGGAGGCCTCCGTGACTGTCTCCCCACTGCAGGATGCAGCAGATGCTCTGTTGAGATGTGGCAGCATCAGTGCTGGAAGGTTGGATGGGACTGGGTCCTATGAAAGCTAACTAAACTGACAGCAAACAGGTTTTGGACTTAGAAAAAGACAGGCAGACTGAATCACATTAATTTAATATTTACCTTTTAAATAAGTTTTAAATAAATCTAATAAACATAAAACTCTCCGTTTGTAGCCTCTCATATAAGCACCCTGTAATAATTCAGAGACGCAGCCTTGAAACATTTCATATATATTAGGTGAAAATTCAAAACACGATGACATTTTTAGCAATCACAAAAATGATTGCAAGTGACTTGAAACATGGCAAATTTCATTATGATAAAAATCTCATCGCTTCGTAGCTTTATGTTCATGACAATAATTAATGTCAGGAGTACAGTAAACCATGTGTTTTCATTTGCATGAAATGCTTTATAGTGCTTAAAAAGAATTGCATGGCCGATAAAAACAATATTAACCATCACATAAATCTAGTATATCTATCACTATAGGCAACACATTTTAGTGTTCAAGCAAAACTGAAGGAAATTAATATCAGGCTGTGAAAGACAACACCCAAATGCATCTTCAGGAAGCCCAGAAACCAGAGTAAGACAACATTTGATGGTCTCCAGGTTTGTAATAAGAAAGCCACAAAGTAACCCCATATTTTGTGACTACTGGTAACAATTTTTAAAAAATCTAGAAAACTAACCATTATATCCTCATTAGACTGCAGATGGGCAGCCCAATCCTATGCTGCCCAACCGCCTGGGAGTGCAGTGGTAGCCAGGAGGCTACCGCTGCATCCTGTGGAAGCCAGGCAGGAGGCTCCATGGGGGAATGGGATGTTCATCCCCTTACCCCACAGTAAGGGCTCATGGCAGGCAATGGATCTCCTTCCTTCTGTGTAAGGCCATGCAGCCCTACACAGACGTTGGGATCCAGTGGCAAGTATCTCCACCGGTCCTGCCCCCGCTCCACCCCTCCCCTCCCCCCAAACGCCCTCCTGCCCTGCCAGGAAAGGCCACATTGCTTCCAAGCGGTGGACTCACTGCTCGCTGGCTTGCAAAGCTCCCTCTGGGGCATGTGTGGCTGGTGTTGCCGTGGCATCACCCCAGCACCGGCGGTAATGGCTTACCACTGGTGTTGGAAGTGCTTCACACTGGCTTATGCAACACCAGCACGAGTAGTACGCTTGTACTGCTCGCGCTGGAGGGCTCTGGATTGAGCCCTCAGATGCTGCATTGCATCTATAATTCATGGCAGAATCTCCACTTCTTTGGGATGGCTTCAGATGAAGGCAATGAGATATCTTCCTTGATCAAATAAAAACACCTGCACCTATCATATCATCTCTTCTGAATGTCATGGCTCCGCTCAAATCATAAGTGGACAAGGGACACAACGAAAAACCGTAGCCTTCAAATGGAAACCCATCTGTTATACGGGTTGCAGGATATTCTTTTAATGACTTGTTTAGGCAGATGCAATCAGAATTACAGCCTTTCCAATTTAGCATCTGATAGCCCCCAACAAGCATAAAATGAAATCTAGGAAATAAAAACATGCTGAATGTGGACAGATGCAACAACACACTTGAGCCAGTCCTAATAAGAATCAATCAACACATAAACCGTGGGTTTATATATATGGTAATTATATTATATGGTAAACCTAACTTTTAAAACCAACTATGTAATATTGCACTGCCTCACACATTTATTCTCTTAAAGCATTTTGACCACAATGCAGCAGCACACAAAGATCCTCCGTGAATTTAAATGGAAAAGAAGAGTTCCCAGGTTGGGTTACATGCACATCAGCACTAAGGTTTCTGTATCCCAAATGCATTTGAGTCCAGATAAGGAAGCACAAAAAAGTCAGCATGGGACCCCTATTAAGGGTCCTAATCCTAGATACTACTTCTTGCTAACTACAGTACAGAGTATAGAGCACTTTCACCATCCCATCATTGCCCTTGCCTCACCCCATCCTGAACGTCACAGGGGCTGGGACTGACACTTAAAGAACTGCTTCCTCCCTCTCTTTAATTACCTAGAATTACTGTATATCTGAGATTGACCGGGGGCACAATCCTCACCTGGACTTAGGCCAGCAAAGTTTGGATGGCACAAGGGACACCAGCTTTGTAAAGTTTGTTTGTACCACTGACGTGCGCCATCCTCCCCAACTCTGAGAGTGCTCCAAATGCGCTTTACGGTGGCCTTGGTGCCAGCCAACTTTGCTGGTCGAACTGTGCCGGCCTAACTCTAGGTTAGGATCGCACCCTGAGACAGGACACCCGCTATACAAAAGCCATCCATGTGCCCCGTCCAGGCCTCAGAAGTCTGGTAGGATCTTTAGAATGGCTTGGGGTAAGAAGATTGAGAAGAAAAAAGATTTGCCCAGACCTCCAGAGCTGCCAACTCAGAGATGACGTGCCAGATCAAGATTGTGGGAACCTGCTGGGTAGGTTTATCTCAGAGCTGTTCACAATTCATGTATTCCTGTGCTGCTCCTCATCCTACGTATGAGCCATAGTTGTCTGGGTTTGTCTTTTTTAAGTGCATCTGCACTAGCCCAGGGCAACTGTCTGCAGCTTTTGAACATACAGTCAAAACAAGGCAAGCACCACCCTTTCACATCATAGCAGAATTATGAGTACAGTACTGTGTAGGTGTATCTGCTCATATATACTGTTCTGTGAAACTTAGCTGACAACACAGCTCTGCTATAAGGTGCAGTGTTGACCTCCTTCCCTGAGAAGCACAAATGCCCCATTGCTATCCACTAAGTAACAATGAGCAGGGTATACAGAAATTTTCATCTTACAACTATTTTATAGTTGGTTAAGTGGCATTTCACTGGAATATGGCATAAGTCTACACACTAGGCGACCATAAGCCAGGTCCACACCATTCAAAGCTTCTTTGTAAAAAGCTGTGAACATTTCCTAAGGAATTGTTTAATAGCATAAACCTCTCACATCGGCACATGCACAATTTAGAGCATTTCATGCCATACATAACGGCGATGAAAGCACACCACACGTTCAAGCAACAAGAGAGTGTGCGGTGGAAGAATGAAGGCCAACAGATTTACAGCCTAATCATAAGAACATAAGAACGTAAGAAGAGCCCTGCTGGATCAGGCCAAAGGCCCATCTAGTCCAGCTTCCTGTATCTCACAACGGCCCCACCAGGTGCCCCAGGGAGGCACGAGACAACAAGATGCTTGCATCCTGTTGCCACTCCCTTGCACCCGGTACTCTGAAGTAGCCTACTACTAATGTAAGGGGGTTGCACAATCCATCATTGCCTATAGCCCACAATGGACTTTTCTTCCAGAAATCCGTCCAATCCCCTCTTAAAGGCATCTAGACCAGATGCCAATCCTGAGCTGTCTGGCCATCACAGGTGCAGCAGTAGCCAAATGCCTACCACTGCTTCCAGCTGCAGACAGGCAGCCACTGGAGGCACTTGGAGGAATGGGATGTTTGTCCTTCCCCTGTGATAAGGGCACAGTATGGGCGATTGGTCTCCTCACCTCTTCACCGTACAGCTCAACACTGACGTCAGAATCCGATGGCAAAGGTCACCACTGGTCCCACCCCTCCCCCTGCCCAGTTCTGTCCTCCCCGCCACACGGAGAACTTACAGCTTGCCTGCTCTGCAGCGATGCCTGTGGGTGCACATGGGTGGCACTGGCTTGGTGTGGGGAGTAACAGCTTACCACCCAGGCTGGATGTGCCTTACAGCACATTTGCAACACCAGTGGGGGGGTATGCAAGAGGGTTCAGGATTGAGTCCTCATTCTGGTATAGGAGTGCTATTTTTAGCTAGCAGATTTTATATTGCTGTAGAGAAAAATTCTATGGCCATAAAGGCCATGAAATGCTACAGTACCACCTGTGACATTTCCAAGCACAATGAGCATTCAATATAGCAGTTATCTGGCGAGAACACTCTCTTCCTAGCTTTAGCCAAGTACTGTAATGTAATCACCTCTAGTGGAAGAACCATGATCTCAACTGAGTCCTACAAGAAACCAAATAAACCTCACTGTAACTTCTAGATCAGCAGTTTCCTGCCAGAGTCTCCCCTTTGAAGTGCTTTTGCTGAAGAACAGAAGTTTTCCAGCAGCAGGCTGCCCTGCGGGATTGAAATATCCTCCCACAGGTTTTTGAAGTTGCCATTCTCCAGAAAAAGAACTACTGCATATATCAACTAAAAATATATTATATGCCAACTGAAGACGGCACTTAATGCATAGGATAACTTTTGCCATAATAAACCTCAATGGGCAGCATCCAGATAGTACATTTTTGGGCATTCCCTCTATGAATGGACGCTTCCTTTGTGAATGAAGGGAGCACTACTAGTAAGTAATATCAGTAATATCAGAATCTCTTTTCCACAAGGTATGCACAGATCAAAGAACAAACATTTCTGCAAAGCCACCTCTCTGTGCTGCTTCTGCAACCTTTTGGAAGCAGCAGCTGGCAACAAGAAGAGAAAACTCATTAACATGCTAATGATGTGTCCCATTTAAAATTCCAGCCCTGATTATAGTGTGATTAAATCTCTTCCTTTGACTTCTGAATTCTTCTATCCCAGTAACAGTAAATAAATCAAGAATAGAAGGGCAGCACCCAAAAGTAGGTGTGCTGATGCTCGTTGTTGCTTTTTCTGCAACAGACTAACATGTGGTTACCTCTCTGGAAGTTGTTTCAAAGCACACACACATACACAGAACACACACACTTATTTGCAACCATTTTGAGTAGTGATGGGCAGCCTTCCTGTCAAAAACAGTAATTTGGAGAATGTCTTCAAAAGCACAACCGGGCCTAGAGCCCCGCCCACTTCCTCACTTTCCCTTAATTTACCCTGGAGGGGCTGCTGTAAGCTGCTTCACATTTGGAGCAATCAATAGCTTGAGCAACAAGACTATGCAGAATTCTTCCACTCAGAGTAAGTGGGATCCCGTACAACAAGGCAGCAACATGATGATTGCACTGCTGTTGGAGACAACACTTTTTTTTTTTTTACACTTACTAGTGGCAGCATCGGCCCTCTGGAGGGTCTGGGGAACCTGCAGACCCTTCTACAGGGCTCCCTATGCATCCAAGCTGCTGTAACAGTGAAAAAACAGCCACTTCCGGTTTCGATGGCACTGCCACTGGTATTTAAAAAACCCTTTTTTCCCCGGCAGTGGCACAATCATGGTGATTGCGTCATTGCCTTTACCATTGCCCCCACCTTAAGGGGGCATAGACAAGGCTTCTCTGCCTGGAGTATCACGACACCCCAGTTTGGGAACCTCTGCCTTACAGGGAGAAAGGTTTTGATTCATCTTCGATATTGCATTGGGATCGTGCTTGAACAGAGGAGGTCCTACTTTTGGTTCATTCACCAGATGGTGAGAAGGCATTTGATACACTATTCACTGGAGGTTTCTGATACTGCAGCGTCTTAGCAAAATTTGGGTTTTCAAACTCTCATAATGAAAGAATTAGCTTGGATGATCACAATACAAAGAGGTCCTAATTAAATCTTAATTTGGGGCCGTGAACACCAGCTGGTTCTAAATACGGTTGGACACTATTCTTCTGTGTTTTCTCTCACATCTTGAATCAACAGTTTCTGGATGCTCATGTTTGAACAATTTGGAGGGCTGTCTGGCTACAGAGTCAACTGGAGCCCTTTAAATGGACTTTCCTTCTCAGTTCCACTGGAAAGTTAAATGTGTCTCATCTTCACATCTGATCTCTTGGCCCCGAGATCTACATCAAACTGATGAAAGGCAAATTTGAAATTTGTCAAATGTCAGCGAATCCAACAAGGTAGAGCTAGTCACGAGCTCAGGAGAAGAAATCAACTCCTTAAAATGTATGCTATACTGCAGATTATACAGAATAAAATGGCTCTCAGTTCCTATTACTCAAAACAAAACAAAAAAAGCTATCCAAACTTATTTGGGGACATAATGCTCAACAAAAAAGGGCACAATAAATTACAACATCCACAAATAAATGTACTTTTCAAGCAACAGCACTTGACAGTTTTGCAGGGAGTACTTGGCCCCACTGCCATAGTGACCACAGGAAACTGCCTGGCCTGGCCCAACCCCACTGCAAGAGGCAATAACTGGGACAGCAGCATACCAAGATGTGGGAGTTCAGCAAAGGCACGGTTTCAGGCGGAGAGTGACTTGCAAAGCTCCAACTGTGAGGCAAGTCATACACCCCTGTGCACAGCCACTTTCTGTGGTGGATTTCAGAAAGTAGTACAGGCATGCCCCGGTATCCACTGAGGTTTCGTTCTGGCCCCTACAGTGGATACCTGAAACCATGGATACTTGGGACGCCTTTTTGAAGATCAGGGAACTTGTATGCTTTTGTTTTGCCGCAAAACAAGTTTTGCCGCAACAAGGCAAAAAAAAAAAAAGATTTGTTTAATGTTCCCCTATCTTTTTAACAGGAGTCCCACTATCCATGGCATCCATGGATAACTGAAACCATGGATACCAAATAAACAGATCCTAGGGCATGCCTATATTTGCCAAAACAAAAACCCAAGATTGAAAAACCTTGCAATTGATGAAGGAAGATTCCTCTTTCCAAATGTACACCTTTATGAAAATGCCTTCTTTCCAAGTGCAAAGAACTGAAAGTTATAGGACGGTACCAAAATGAGTCAACTTCAAACGAGCACCACTGTTTTCATGGAATGAGGAGGCAGCCTTCAGGTCACGATAATTACATTTGGAAGGCCTCTAAACTTGTTGGATTGGCAGGAAGGAAAGCTTGGTGATAGATAGCTGCTCTTCTCCAATGGGATCTTTTTACACTGTGTAAAAACTCATATCTCCAAATGTGTCCACACATACAGGGTGGTAGGCTATAAGTCTCTGATGACTTGTAAAGAGTTTAATCAAATATCCAAATCAAGTGAGTCTAATCGTATTTGCTTGTGTCCCAATTTACCACTTTTATATGGAAATTTGATATGGATAAATTCAGCACTTCAGCATCCCTAAAAATGGGATCATTTTAAACTTTAACAATCCAAATATTCTGTTATGCAAATACGTATCAGGCAGCTTGAAGTCAGAATCTAAATCATTGAGAAGTTCAATGGATCCAGGAGTCTGGGAGAAAATATTGTACCTTCACAGTGGAAAACAGCACTTAGGTCCATTATATCTGCTTCAGCAGATTTACAACTTCAGCTTTTACTCAATTATCCAGAGCCATAAATCTACTAACACAGTTGAAATAGACTTAAATGCAGTTCTTCAGAGAAGCTTAATCTAATTTTGCAATCAATTCTAAACTATCCACATATTGAAATATGTGGCTTCTCTTCCACCCACAAAATTTATCCTTTTTCCCCACTATCATTTTTTATTAAAATCTGATGGAAATCATCATCATGAGAGGTTGGATTTATTGAAAGGTGAGTGCATCATTGTTCTTTGTACATTTCTTACTTAATACTAATATTCCATATGTCAATTTAATAAACCTTTAATAGCAAGAATACCAATTGTCATTCCTTACTAATTCACCATTATATAGAAGAGTTACAATTCAGCTAAATCCTACCTGGCAATGCCCAAAGTATTAAATGCCCAAAATTTTCATTACATAACACTTCTTTTTTTATATAAAAGAAAAGAAAAGACTTTACAAAAAGAAAAAAAGCATTTGGTGGCATTTACTAAGGCTGCAATCAGGAATCCTAACCTGGAGTCAGGCTGGCACAGTCAGGTCAACCAAGTTTGGCCTAAGGGCCACTGTAAAGTATGTTTGGACCACTCTCGGAGTTAGAGAGGCCAGCACACAGACGTGTGCCATGCTCCCTGACTCTGAGAGTGGTCCAAACACGCTTTACGGTGGCCCTTGTGCCGGCCAAACTTTGCTGGCCTAACTGCACCAGCCTAATTCCAGGTTAGGATTGCACTCACAGTTACCTGTGAGGGAAGTCCCATTGAACTCAATGGAATTGATTTCTGAGTAGACATGCACAGGATTGCATGTAGGTTTGTTTCAACAATTGGATGCTTAGTGTAATGAACTATTTTTATTTTAGACATATTTTAGAAAATTTATAACTAAATGTTCATATGATTGTGTTTTACCAAATTTGCTCCATGTTGCCTTGATCTTTCAAAAAGGCACCTAATAAACCTTGTAAGTTGATTTAATGAACAAATAGCTCCAACTATACGTCCCCATATATGTGACATAGGGATCTTTTGAGTCTGGGTCCATCATCAGTAATTACTCATTACATCTCTTCTCTGTCATAACAAGCTAGAAATTAATCTTGGCAAGCAATCCATGGTACAGTATTGGAATAAGCAATATTTAAATGCCCTAATCTAGACTAGTGGCTAAGAGCTATGGGGTGCCTACGTCAAACTTCACTTCATCTATGAGTTCCCTTAGGGCAGTGTTATTCAAACTGTGGGTCAGGATCCACTTGGTAGGTCGTGACCTGATGTCAGGTGGGTCGTGGAAAGCTAGGAGCAGCCATTTTGGAAACTGCAGGCCTTACTCTTGCTATATTCCTTTTGTGAGAGTTAACCGTTTGAATTTTCAAACGGTTAACACTCAGGGTTTTTTATATTTTGTTTTTAGTTCAGTGCTTTTACATAATGTTTTGTCCTAATCTTGCTTTCTGTCAAAGATGTTTCATGGTTGTACATTTGCTTCAGTCCAAGAATGCCAGTTTGCATTCTAGGAGTCTCTTTGATTATGTCACAGTGACAGCACTTTCTGCTTGATGATGGTACTTCCAGCTATGACATCACTTCCACGTTAATCAATCAATCACCAGTATTTATATACCGCTTTTCAACACAAAGTGGTTTACAGGCAAATAATAACATTAAAGTTAAATGGCTCCCTGTCCCAAAAGGGCTCACAATCTAAACAATGGAGAACACCACCAGCAACAGCCACGAGAAAGACACTGCATTGGGGTGAAGAGGGACAATTGCTCTCCCCCTGCTAAATATAAGAGGACACCACTTGAAAAAGTGCCTCTTGCCCAGTTAGCAGTTAAGTTGCCCAGTTAATGACATCACTTCCGGTGGGTCCCAAAATGAGACCGAGTCCCAGTTAAAAAGCGGGTCCGAGTCTAAAAAGTTTGAGAACCACTGCCTTAGGGAACTCTCTCAGTCAACCTGGACAGAACTCTGGCAAATGAAAATTATCAGACTAACCTACCCTGAATGACTATTGTAATTATTCACAAATACTGTAAAGGAAGTATTTTGAACTCTCTGAACATGTCATATAGTCACTAACCAATGAGTTAGAACCAAATACCACCTATCGAAATCAATGTGCAAACACAACTGCACAGTCCTATGATAAAAAAAACCTTATAACTTACGAACAAAAACTAATCCATGCAACTAAACCCCTAAGAATTTTCTTTATAAATATAAAAAGCATTGTATTATTGTTTGTATAGTAAAGATAAAATGGAAAAAATAATCAAATCAAGGGCATTCATAATATGTAACAATTACAGTAATTGGGACAGCTTCATTTAAGAATCCTTAAAATGTCACCACAAGCCTGCTTCAAACTAAATTTGCTACACCCATCACATGCCTAATGTAATCAGACCTAGACAAATTACCATCGCCTAAAAAAAGACATGCTGTAGATGACAGAGGAGGTAAGCAGGGGTGGGGGGAGGAAATCGCACATTTTAATTATTTATACGACTTGGAGCCATTTGTGCCCCATTGGGCTTTATTATACCAGAGAACGTACACACTGTTGTCATTCCCTGGGAATCACATGAAGTGCAAGGTTCATTTTTTCAGAAAAGAAAGACAGATTTTGAATGTTCTGTTACGTGTTCACACCTTCACCAAAGGACGACAAGACCGCCACAAATGCAAACAGTGCAAAATTAGCCTAGCTGCCATGTTTGCATGCACCCAAAACTGCATTCTCCACTCCTCTCAGAAGAAGCTGCCTCCCCATCCCCAAAACCTGTTGTAAAAATGCCTCCAAGGTCAAAAACCAGTTGGGGAGCCAGCTTTCACTAGGGAAAATTTAAGCTGATGCCTGCTTCTTTCCTCGCTAAAAATCTTTCCTTCCGAATCTCCAGAGTGCATTTGAAACCCAAGGGAGTGTACAGAGAAGTTTGGGAAGTTCAGCTGAAGGTAAACTCTCAGAAAAATGAGAACAGATCTAATATAAGGAAAGAGCCCTTAAGAAAATATTAAAGAGCACTATTTTTCCTTTTCACGGAACCATCAGACAACAAGAAGAGAGGCATATTGAAAGACTAGGGGCCCAATCCAGAGTCCTTCAGCGCAAGCGGTACTAGCATACTGCTTGCACTGGTGTCGCATGAGGCACCATAAAGCACCTCCAAAGCTGGCAGTAAGCAGTTTGTACCAGCACTGGGGCAGCCCCATGGCAACACCGGTCATGAGTGCCCCAGAGGGAGCCCATCGCTAGCCAGTGATGCAGCTTCTCTGGGCAGGGTGGAAGGGGGTTCCAGGGTGGCTGCTCTAGATGCTTCACAACCCACCTGAACTTGGCTCGTGACCCACTGGTGGGTCCCAACCCATAGTTTGGTAACCACTGCTTTACATCATTAGGAACATCTCTTTTATTCCAGCGATCTCTGTCTCCCGTTATCGGACTTCCAGCCACTTCTGCCCCTATTGCTTGATACCCAAACACATTCTAGTACAGTAGCCCTGGCTCCCATGCTGAAGGCTTTTATGTAGCCTTGTCTGGTATTATATATACAGACATACTTTACAAGTCTCTCTGATTCAAGAATTAAACATGGAAGAGATTTTCCAGTTGGGATTATGAAAGATATAAATATTCGCACTCCTCCTTGAAAGCAGTACACAACAAACAGTATTTACATTTCCAGAACAGGTCTAGTCACTAAACTGATTAAACCTACCTTCATCTTTCATGTAAATAAAGACTTATTGCTTTCAAAACATGACACACATTGTGGATTACAGCTTTATATAATCTACACAGAGAAGAAAAATCCGGTGTACTAAAGGTATTTGGTGGGCTCGTTGCTTTCTCTTTCTTTGGATTAGACTAGTATAGGAACAGAAATGGAACTCAATCCAGCCTACCTACTTTGTGTATTATTTTGGAATCTCAGTATTTATTGTTTTACTAGGTCAACAGAAATTTACAAAAATATTTAGAAAATTAAATGTCAGTTTACTTATTTTTATCAGTACGCGCGCACACACACACACACACACACACACACACACACACACACACACACACTATTAAATAGATTACAACAAGCTTCAGAATGCTTCAAAACATTTTGTTGCATATTTCTTTAGTTCTTGTTACATACGGTCTGGAACCTGCATACAGATAAGTTACACTTCCTAGCCCATGGTATGCAAATCCTACTGTTTTGTTTAGTTAGTATTCCACACCAAGCATGAACAATCCAACGTACAGACTACAAGTGTGCCCTGGTATCCACTGATTCAGTACCCAATTATTCAGTTATCCACGGATACCGTGGAGACTATTAAAAAGATAGGGGAACAAATCTCTCTTTTACCTTGTTGCAGCAAAACCACTGATGTTCCCCTCTCTTTAGAAAGGTGTCCCCAGCATCCACGGTTTCAGGTATCCACGAGGGAGTCCAGAATAGAATTCCAGCGGATACCAGCGCATGCCTGTACTGCATATTATGCAAGAGCTATGAATCATAGAGTGTTCTCAGTGTAAGATAGTGGCCTGCAGTGAAGCCAGCTAAAAGAAAAAGAGGCAAGGCAAATAAACTGAAAGCATGCCACCCACATATACTAAGTCAGAAAAAACAGCCAGTCAAGAATGACAAGGACTCGGACTGACAGGGCATTCAACCTGGTATATATCAAAGGTTCTGCCATAATCGCCCATCAAAGAAATATTTTTTTAACGTCTCATAAATTAGATGACTGTTCATCAAATTGGACAGAATCCTGGATGGCACATATTCCCCACAAATGCCACCCCAGTGGCAAACCAGTCTACTTACCAAAGGCAGTTTCCCCTTGCTCCACCTCTTCCTTCAGTCTCTTGTAACCCTCTTTCATTCTCTCTAATTTTTGGACATTTCTGGCACTCAGCGACAACCATTCGTTGAGAAGTCCCTCCAGCCCTTCTCTTTCTGCTGTTAATGACTTCATTTCGTCCACAAGGTCTTTAGCAGTACAGAAATTACCTCCTGTGGATTCAGTTGAAGGACATTATGGAGAGAAGTCAGAAAAGAAACAAAACGTTTATACATCACACAGTGTGCCAAAAAATAAGGCAAAGACAATTCAGTACGTATAATCATTTGATCAGAAGAGGCAATCTCTGAGCACTGAAATTACGGGACTCTGTATTGAACTCAATTTTTCCAACCACTTTCCATTACCCAAGTTCAATATATTTATTTATTTATTTATTTATTATTAGATTTGTACCCCGCCTTATTGTGCCCGAAGGCACCCAAGGCGGCATTACAATATAGATATAAAAACAATATAACAATTCACAATTAAAAACAATTAAAACAGAATTAAACAATACAATCAACAATTAAGAACACAATTAAAAACAAATTTAAAACAATATATCCCACATACAGACGATGATAGAATCTAAGTAAAGTTATTTTTGCTTCAGATTGCCATCAAACTAATATTTGTTTCAAAAGGAACTTATTTGCTAACTAATTAAAAAAGTTACCTCCTGATTGGATCATTATCTGCATCAGACTCCTCCCCCCCACACACACATTAAAAAAGATTTATTTATAAGGATGCCTCTGAAACACTAAAATAACTCTCCTTTACCCATTGTCAAACATCTCTCCCCCTCTCTCTCTCACAGAGAGAGAGAGAGAGAGAGGAGAGACCGAATGACCTACCTACCTACCTACCTACCTACCTCTGGGTATGCCAGTCTTAAGCCACAATCTTCAAACCACTTATTCTGCCATGACCCAATAAGAGCAATCAACTACAGAGGAGCCCCTCTGCTGTCACACACATATCACATATCTTCCCTCCCCACGTATCACGCATCACAAACTGATGGAAGGAGTCCTTTCCAGTTCCTGTCATTCTCCTTTGCCAACCCGCATCTATGGTTCCATTTCACATACACCAGAATTAAGTCAACTACACAATGGTGATAGAAGTGTGTGGATTGTAGTAATGGAGGAAGATTCGGAATTGAGGCTGTTCAGGGACCAGCGAGAGGGTCAAGGGTTGGCATCTGTGCTGTGCCCTCCGCTTCTGTGGCCTGTTCTGCATATGGTCACTCAGAAAAATTCAGCAGCCTAATAATTATTCTTGTGTTAAAAGAATAGCAAGGTAGCAAGGCACTCCTACCTTGGCTATTAAAGTTTTATACTTACTGAGAGAGGCCCAATTCCCAGAGGGAAAGTTAATATCCAAACTTGAAACGATGAAGAAATAAGCACCGAATCTCGGTTAATAATTTATAAGCATTTTTGCCTCTAATATATGCCCATGAGGCAAATCTGCCCTGTGTCGCGTTTTCCTGACAGAAGGAATATGCCTCCAAGTCGGTGATGAAAAATCAAAAACTCATCAAGAGATCAGCATACTACTCTCTTCAAGTGCCAGCAGTGAACTCCTGACCTCAATCATAGTAACCCAAATTGGCAGTTTCTGAATGCCACACGAGGGTTCTTTTTAAACATATACATAAATCTGCCTCGCTGACAAACTTGCAAAATAATAATGGCATTCTAAATTTTAAAAAAATAGACCAAGATCATTTGGAGGGGCTGAAAATATGTACTTCAGGGAAAACATCCAGTTTTAATAAAATTCAGTGACTACAAATTCTCATTTCCATGACTGATTTATGTTTTACGCAAGCTGCAGTTAGGCTAGGCACACTTACCTGGGAATAAGCCCTCTGCAACATGATGGGGCTTATTCAGGGAGCCAGACAAACATTCAGGGGCTTGCACTGTGAGCCATTTTTTTTCTACTTGTCCAACACTGTACCTCTGCAGTCAGTGCTTGAGTTTCCAAAATTTGAAATAAAACATCTTCCATAAAAGCTCAGGGTGCCACAAAATGATGTTCAATATTATTTCTAAATGGCAGTTTCAATATTTTTGAAAGGTTGAGCTGCCTTAATTAACTCTCCTTCAGCATTTGAACCAAAAAGAACCCAAACTGCTAGCAGTCGGAATAAGTTTGGTTACAGAAGCTACATAAGTTAGCTGCAATTTGGCTTTCACTCTACCAGACTGGCCCCACCTGTGCATGCACATAATAACAACGTTAATAAGGCTACTTAATAGTTACAGTTGGACATAATTATCTGTGGATTTGGAAACTGCAGATTTGTTTCTCCATAGGCTTCAAACCTCCAGATTAGGCCCCGCACCCACCTTCCAAAACCAACCAGTTCAGAGGGGTTTCTGAGGCCTCCCGTGGCCTTGGTGGGTCTCAGAATGGCCGTTTAGGCCCAAAAAGGCTATTTCCGGTTTTCGCCTAAACCACTATAGAAAATTTCTCTGTAAACTACTTTGTTAATGGTTTTGTTGAAAAGCAGTATATCATCATCATCATCATCATCATCAAGAACAACAACAATAAGATGAAAGCCACCAGCGTATTCTGTCTCTGTGGCTAACGTTTTTTCTGAGGAGGAGAAAAGGTAGGACTACAGAGAGAGAGAGAGAGAGAGAGAGAGAGAGAGAGAGGGAGAGAATTATCATGCACTCCTCTTTTGTTCATACAGATGGAATCTCTTTGTGCACCAGTAGTAGGAGCAGTCACAGGAGATGCTCCCTGAGGCATCTAGTGGGCCACTGCAAAATACAGGAAGCTGGACTAGATGGGCCTTTGGCCTGATCCAATGGGGCTGTCCTGATGTTATGTTTTTATATTCACTATAAAAAGCAATCCTAGCCAAGTATGTCATTTGCTAGAGCTTCCAATGATAATTCAAAGGGTGCCCGCTAGGGATCCAGTTATTAATCATTTATCCGTCCACTTATTAAGAAACTACCCTTTAATCAGAGAAATCTCACTGCCTGCCCTAGATGATCCATCTGAGCTGGGGTTCAGTTGAGGATAGGAGCATCTTCGGCTGCCCTAATCAACAATCTTCAATTTTTGCAAGTCTTGCACTATCATTGGGTATATAAGAAGGCAGCTATGTCAGAACTGGGCTGAGTACAATTCAAAGGCAAAGGCTGTCTCTAGCCAAGCAAGCAGAGGTCCCTTAGGCTTGCAAACAAGTGAACAAGTTTAACTCGGAAGCTTTTATGGGGGGTCACCTTCAGCTGCTTTGGATTTGTTGAAGTAAAGCAGCTTCCTTGCTTGGTATAGCTTGTCTCCCTTCATTAGCTGGGTAGTGGTGCATGGACAACATGCCTGTCTGATCTCCCACAGGTCAGCAGCTCAAGACCAATTGAGGCCTGACAATGAACAAAAAGCTCAGAGGTTTACAAATGCTCCAGAGATTAAACTGATTAACACTTGTTAAGTAGCTTTATACACTTATTAACAGCGCAATCCTATACCCCCCTTAGCGACAGCGCTGTGCTCTTGTGCCGGCCAAACGCTGTCACGAATGTGCCGTAAAGTGCATCTGCGTCGGCGCTATGGCATTCAGCCAGTGCAAGCGGCAGCGCCACTGCTCAGGCGCCACCGCGACCATCGGCAGCGCCAGCCATGTGCCAGTTAAGCGCCAGCGTCGCTTGGTCAGCGCAGGGCCTCCGCGAGGGCATTCCAGAGGTGTTCCAGGGGCGTAACTGGGCGGCGCAGCAGGTGAAGACAGCAGTTATGACGCAGGACAGCCATAGTGCCATATCCTAACGCTGATTCCCGGCCATGGCGGCCCCAATTCGAGCCACTCCTGTGCACGTTCCTCTGCGCCTGCTATTTTGCTGGTGCAAATCCAAGCAGGCCCATAGTGGTGATTGGGGCTTACGCAGGTGCAACAGGAAAACCTTCCCTTGTCCTGCACATTGCTGCTGCCGCCTCTGAATGGGCCTGTGGATATGGCCCTGCTATGTCGGCCTTACTAGGCCAGCATAAGGTAGGATTGCACTCTAAGTAGCTTTATACAGCTATGTGCAATGTAAGAATTTCCACTTTTCCACGAGGCAAAAAATTTGAAGGCATCAAAATCTGGGTCCCAGAGTCTGGTCTGGAGCCATGCGAGGCTGCTGAAGCAAAGGAGTGCAGTTGATACAGCACAGTTACATTTGGTGGATGCAATCCTGAGGGCATAGATGTGGAAAGGGCTGTCTTTGCTGCTTGATCAGTAGCTTGGAACTAACTACATCTAAATATACATATTCATGGAAACTGGTACCAACACACTGATCATCACACCGATTCTGTTGAGTAATGAAGCTACAAAACGTTAACCGGAACTAAGCACACACACAGACATACACACACCAGGGGTGGCCAACCTTCCACTTTAGGGCTCTCACAGATGACAAACTACACTTGCTGAAATTCCCCTTTCTACACAATTTTTGAAGATACAGGATCCCTGGTCACCTCTAGAGTGTGTGTGTGTGTGTGTGTGTGTGTGTGTGTGTGTGTGTGTGTGTG
>JAJKFI010000018.1:10561922-10573067 GCA_029204185.1 Lerista edwardsae | reverse complement strand
TGTGTGTGTGTGTGTGTGTGTGTGTGTGTGTGTGTGTGTGTGTGTGTTCTGGGTGCATCTTTTTTTTCTATCAGATGGGCCTTATTATTATGTTGTTGTTATGTGCATAGACAGGTGGGGCCATTTAAATCCACGAGAGTTCCTTTCCCCGAACCTTTGAAGATGAAAAAATCCATGGATAATCAAACCAGTCAGGTCTAGAGGGCTTTCTGAGCCCTGCTGGACCTGCACACATTAGCACGCAGCCTCGGCGTGGCTCAGAATGGGGGATTTCCTCCCCTGCCCTCCAGACCCAACTGGAACTGGGCTCCTGTCATTTCCAGGGGGCTTTCTGATCCCTGACAATGCTGTGCACCTTTGCACACAACATCAGTGGAGCTAAGAATGGGGGATTTCCCCCACCCTCTGGACACAAGACTTTTGTAATGCATTAAAAACGCAACTTCCAGTTTCCCCTGAAAATCAGAAATTGTGGGGTAGCACTGCTCTGGTCACTCTTGGAAGCTTCAGGTTAAGCCTAATTTGGCTCAATGTGGATCCAGGGGACCTGTGTTGAGCCAAATCCGTGGATTAAAAATCCGTGGATAATTAGGCCCAACCTGTAATGCACATCATTACGGCTAATAACTGGTTATTTTTTTTTATCCTATCAGGTTAACCCCACGCACTCCAGATTTGGCACTGTCTCCAGGTGTGGCAAAAACATGCCGTAAGGCACTACAGTGCCAGCAGTAAGGATGCCAGGCTGGTGCTGGGGCCAGCAGTAATTGGCACTGAACCTGGGAAAGAGGGAAGGGCTAGAATGGAGGAGAGGGGAGGGGTGGTGGTCCATAGGGTAAACCAGGCCCAGGAATCCAATACTCCCTCCCAAGTCAAAAGACCCAACACCGGTCTCCTTAGTTTTGTGCCTGCTCAATACCAGGTACTGATCTGAGACCCATTGGGGCCACCATTGCTCAAAATGGGGTATGGGTATGGGGTATGGTAATGGGGTTTGTTCCCTTAACCCAATGAGATCTTTGGCCGCTTCCCTGGCCCCACAGGTTACAGCAGCAGCCATTTCAGTGCCGCTATAGCCCTGGGCACTAAGGAAGCGCAGGATTGGGCCCTAAATGGCTTTAGCAGATTGTTTACTGCTCCGTATTTTGTAGTTTCCAAATGTTGTAGCTTCCAAACAAATTTTTATTGGTTTTTGTTTTGATGATACCATGTCCTTTTATTTTTTGGAATTCGTTAGCTACACTGTCTTGGGTACATTTCAGCAGAAAAATGATGCGCACATAGAAAATTATTTGGACAGTGTGGTACACCTGGACATGGAAGATCTCCAGCCAAGTCCTTGCCCACCCAGAGGCACACTGGCTGGCTATGGAGCAGTCATTTATCAGTTGACAGGAAGCTGGACTTGGGTTCAGACCATTTATACTGTGAGCTATTCAAAGCAGGGTACCAGGGCGGCAAAAATACAAATGGCATGATGAGGACCTACATAAATTCTGCTGACGTAAATTGTGCTCTTAGTTCAGCCATGCAATTTTGTACTTGGCTGACATGAGTACCAGCTGCCCCTGGGCAAGCAGCAACTTCAACGCTTTCTGTCTGCCTCCCCCTGCCTCCTAGTAATAATGAGAATAATTTCATTTATATATCACACCAAACAGAACATACTGTGAACAATACAATATTCACATTCCAAACAGTAAAACAAAATCAAGACAGTATGTTAGCTATTTGTTAAAAGCAAAATTACACTAAAGATCACAGTGGATCCCAAGAAGAATATAGAAAAGAAAATGCTTCTAGCTCTTTGAAGATTGCCCAGGAGCAAATATTATTACTACCGTAGATACCAGACCAGAAATTTTTACAAATAAATGAGCTGTAAATTGCCTCGTCTTATCTCAGGGTCAGTCATGGGTCAGGGCAGCTCAGGGGTGTCAGCTGCCTGTTGATTGTCTGCAAAGTGTCTGCGGACCATCTTTTATGCTTGCATATTGTTTCGAGCTTTTCAGAGAGCTGTCCTTTGATCTCTGTTTCATTGTTTATATTGGTCAGAGCTTAGCAGGTAGCTTTTCTGAGCATGCTGTTAACTCCTTAACTTCCAACCCTTTCTGAAGTTGCTATGCTGTGGTGTGTTTTTAAACCTGTGGTTTTTTTTAACTGCAGGTTGAACCCCCCCCTTTTTTTACATCAATTCAGTGCCATCTGTCTTGTGTCATTAATTGGGGTGTTTTATGCTCCACTTCACAAGCACCATTTCCATCACTCTCTCCTCACTGCAGTGATTGGCGCCTGACCTCAATGTGGGAGAAAGAAGGGAAGATACAATCAGACAAAATCATAGTCACACACTCACTCACTCACTCACTCACTCACACACACACACACACACACACACACACACACACACACACACACACACCCTAAGGTTCACTTCCTGACTTGTCTGAGAGTCATTGAAAATTCCATTTTTGGCTCAAAACCTGCCCTCGACTTATCGGTGAGATCAACTTATACTTGAGTGCCTGGCGTATGTAGAATTAAGGCCACTCTTCAGTAACAAAATATTTTTGTTGAAAAAAACAACAGAGCTGAGCTGTAGCAGCAAGTGGGGGGGGGGGCAGAAGGAGCCCAAGTGTTTGAAGCAATGTCAAAAGTGAAAAACCCTTTCAAAACTATATCTAAGGCTAATGGAAAAGCTCCTTACTTCTAATACAAAGCACTGTTACACAACACTGTATGTGCTGGTCAGTTACAGTATTACAATCAGAACCCAGGCTATAAGCACCATCTTGGCATGCATAAAACAAGATATCAGTTTTTTTCTGGATGAGAGACCTTCTTGAACCATGCACCCATTCATGGTGCTGGCCCTTTGCCTAATGGAGAGATTTTCTGCTTGTCAGCTCTGCAAATTGTAGACACGACTGTGCATAATTCTCTTTCTAACCCCTCCTTCTCTTTCTCTCAAAAAGGGAGAGGGCAAGGAAGAGCAATAATCAAAAGTTCATGGCACAAAAAGTGGTTATGAATAATAAAAAGCTCATAACAGCTTCATATGCCATGAACTCCAGATTCACATATCAGTGTTTTGCTGGTGAATTACAGACGCAGTCACCCCTAAAGACAAATAGCCATTTTGCTGCCAACAGTTTCTGCTTATTCAGATCAATAAACAGCTGCTGCCAACTACAACTCTGTATTCCACAGAGAAGTGTCATTTAAACCAGTTACATGTTAATTTGCATACTTTTGTGTTCATTTGTTTATGAAACAAAGCCATTGTGAAGCAGAAGAATTCACTGCTGATTCCTTACACATTCAGGCTGTGCTGGAGAACCCACATCACAGCCATGAATAGTAATTGCATTGCATTGCATTGCATTGCCTGATCCCATCAAAAATTACCTGATACAGCAAGCATTTTGGCTTCAAGAAGAACTGGTAGCTGGGCGTCGATATCACTCATTTTCCTCTTTAATGTGCTACAAAGCTTCTGACTGGTGCAGACCTAGATTGAGGCAGACAGCCATGATATATAATTCATTCATGTAAAAATATAGGATAATATAAAAAGGGCTTCAAATTGCCTTGGTTTACAGACATGACATGTCATTACATAGCAAGACAACAAAGGTTAATAAAACGTGATGGGTGATATGGATCCTACAATTCAACGGCTTTGACACAGTCCACAGAAATAGCAACTGCATTAGCAGTTCCCAAAATTGGGGCGGGGGGAAGAGAATCGTCATAAAAATGAAGCCGGGGAGCAGATACCGTGAGACTGAATTTCAGGCAAAGAGCCAAGGCTGGCAAAGCATTGCAGATGTTTGAGCTCTGTGTAAATATCTTGCTGACAGTCTGCTACTGCTGGAAATCAAAATAAATAAGGAATTGGCAGAGTTAGCCAGAGTAATCCAGAGTTCACAGTCCTACTTTCCACTTTAGCTGCCGTGGTGGAAATGTTAAACGAGCATTCTAGAAAAAGACATAGGGTAGACCCACATAATCCAGGCCAACAGTCCATACCAGATCAACAGTCCTCAAAACAGAACCCAGTTCTCTTACTGCAGTGAATCACTTGCATAAATCTGTGCTGGAGAACTGGGATGCTTGAGTAGTTCTCGAGACATAATGTTAAGTGCTGGCAGAACTGGGATTCAAGCACCCGAGCCTATACAACAGAGCCCAAAATCTGAATGCAAGTTAACACGTCTGCAAAAGAGATTTGTCTCCATCATCCCCTCTCATCTGACAAGCACTGTTGTAAAGTACTGTAACCAAGTGTGGGGAGAAAGACCTAGGGACATTTACGAGGCTGCCTGCTTCATTCTCTGTAGCAGCTGCTAAATTCATAATCACAATTAGAATGTTGTAGGGCATTCATCTTCAGATGGTGGGTTGTGCGATAAGCACGAAAACCAAAGATGGAGTTGTTTTGGGTTTTTTAACCCAGGACAAAGGCAGGACATCTGAAGATGAGTGCTCTACAACAGAATAAAGAGAGGCCAAGACAAACAAATGAATAAAAAACTAACAGCCAAATTCTATGGGCCTTTTACAAAAGTGGATCTATCAATCTGCAGTCATAAATTGCCCTGCAACGGCACAAAAGGCATACTGCCATCACGCATGATGGAGCAGCTGGCAGAAATGACCCATTCGCTCCATGCGAGACTTGCCTGGATTCTCCACCAACCCAGGGAAGGTGGTGGAGTGGGTGGTTCAGGGGAGGTTCAGGATGGGGAGGGGAAGGCAAGGGCAGAAAGTGAGTTGGAGGGGATGGATTTTGGTGGCAAAAGCACATGCTAGTCTGTTCAGTCTAGCATTTGGGGCACTTCAGTCTTCCCCACCACCACCACCACCTGCGGGTGGATCTGATTGAGTCGTACAAATTTTATGCATGGAATGGATAGAGGGCTGTTCCTTTCCCTCTCTCACAACACCAACGCCAGGGGACATCCACTAAAATTGAATGTTGGGAGAGTTAGAACAGATAAAAGGAAATACTTTTTCACATAGCTGGTAATTAAGCTGTGGAACTCCTTGCCACAGGAGGTGGTGATGGCATCTGGCCTAGGTGCCATTAAAAGGGGATTGGACAGATTTCTGGAGGAAAAGTCCATCGTGGGCCATAGGCCATGATGGGTAGAGCAACCTCCATACGTTAGAAGTAGGCTATTTCAGCATTCCAGGTGCAAGGGAGTAGCAACAGGATGCAGGCATCTTGTTGTTCTGTGTGCTCCCTGAGGCATCTGGTGGGCCACTGTGAGATACAGGAAGTTGGACTAGATGGGCCTTTGGCCTGATCCAGCAGGGCTCTTCTTATGTTCACATGCTGGATCGTATACCCAATTTTCCAACCCATGCTGTCCCCTTCCTCTCTGCAGACATACAGAGCCTGAGGAAATACACTGGCAGTCAGGCAACCTACCTGGAGACAAGTGTTTTAGTTATCTCTTGCTAGCCTTTTGCTATTCCCCCCTCCCATAGCATGCAGCACATACTCTTGCAGTGTGGCTGTATGATGGTGTGGGGGGTAGGATTGGACTAAGTATGCTGGCAAGCTGGGCTAAAAGGCTGAACACTACAAGATATCCAGAAAAACAAAGGGCCAAATTCAGTGATGTCATGCAGGGGGAACACGGGGGAATGTGGGGGAACTCAGTTCCACTAGTTAAAATTAGGGCTGACTCCGCCCACTTCACTCTCCCCCCTCCCCCCTCCCCCTCCCTCTGCAAAGAGCTTTTCTTCTTAGTTGGCCGGCCCTCAGAGGGTTAAAGGCAGTGATGTCATTCAGGGGGAATGGACCAGAATGGATCCTAATGGGCTCCGTGGCTGGTTCCGGGTTCCCGACAAGTGCCAATCAAAAGTGAGTTCCTAAATCATTTGAATGACACCACTGGCCAAATTCTATCCAAGTTTCCAGCTCTGATGCAGCCACAATGCAGTCCCAAAGTAAGGTAACAAAACTCCCCTTATTTTGAGGAGGCTTCTATGACGGCCCCTGTAATGCAGATGTGGCATACGGGGCGTTGGCACCACTGCAAAGGAGATGGAATGTTGGATACAATTGGGCATGCCATCTTCTACATTCCACAAGAAAGAAAAGACACAAACCCTGAAAATAGGAAATCTGCAAGCAAGTGAAGGAAAAACTAGTTATAAAATACAGAGAAGACAGGCCCACATTTTATATTAATCATAACTGACACAGGTTTGAATTCCTAAAGTAATCTGAACACTGTAACCTTTTCCAAAGGCTCCTATGTTCTATGAAGTTTTGAAACTGGATGAAGAGTTTTCTATTGTGACAATCAACAACAACAATAGGTTCTTCCTATCTCTGAAAACGTTTGAGCTAGCATTTGATGGATATGATTAGGTGGGAATTAACCACCATGCACTCTTAAAGCAGGTTACAAAAACAAGGAAGCCTCAAAAGCCCAGATCCAAAATGAAATTTCAAGCAAAAACTCCAGGTTTGTTGTTCCTTTAGTCAACAAATCTATCCTTCAAACTGCCGCTGTTAACTGCCTAACCAGATCCTAAATCTTATTAAATTGCAAGCTACTATGATGATTGCATTATTTTCAGTTTCTAGATACTCCACTCTGATTTTCCTGTTGCTTTCTATCTAAAATATGTCCAGTAACTGTACTGAGTTCATGGCAGTGCCAAAAATGTGCTTGCATAAACTTTAAGAAACTGAAGATGGTTAAACAAGTCCTTCAAGTCACCACTCCCCGTTTCCTCATTTGTTAAGCCAATTTTCTTGTATGCGTCCTCTTTTTGTAAGCATACTGACTATTTAGAGAAAATATAGATTTCCCTGCCCCCACCCCACCCCAGGATGACATGAGAACCAAATCCTGTCTGCATATGGTAGCAGTTAACAACATGAGCTGGCGAGTTTCCTAGTCCAAATCTCAGCTCAGTTTTGAACTAATGGGTGCAGAGAAACTCACTAGCTGTACTTTTCCAGAACAAAATGGAATGACCCTACAGGGTTGTTGAAGAACAGATCAGTTCATCACAATGTTCTTTCATTTTCAATTTTCTACATGCTCTGTGATCAACTGAGCTCATGTAATTAAAGTTTTACAGAATCAAGCCCAAAGACAGCAAATTCAGACATCGTCTGAATTATTATTTGTATTATTATTTATACATACATATTTGTATTATTATGCGGGTAGGATACGAATTCTAAGACCCAGGGACTGCTTCATATCAACATTTTTTTCCAGTTATGTCAAAGGTTTCGCTGTTGGGGTGCCAACTACTCCAGAAGTCACCGAACCAATTGTCTCCTTTAGTTAAATGCCGCCAGGTCTTAGTTCCAAGATGGATTCCCAGAATTTCAACCAGTCAATCAGAGCAGAGCAGCAGTGTTTTAAGTGCAGTGAGCTAGACTTATTACAGTGTCGTCTCTGCACAAGGAAGTTATTCAAGACTGGAAGAAACAGAGGACGTGGTCATGCAGGCTACACAACTAAAATTAGCTCACTTTTCAAAATGTCATTCCATCCTTTTGCTATAACAATCACTTAGAAAAATTAAGGAGATAGAAGCTGTGCTGAATGCCTGACATTGCTTCTTCTAAGGGCATGAAATATTTGGGCACAATTGTTCATTTTATTAGCACATAGCTTTTATCATCTTCATGCCAAATTGTACTGCATAAATCATGCAGATTACCAGTCCCAATGTAGTAGAAGGAGGAAGGACCTATTAATTTTTTAGATGGAAGATTTTTTTAAAAAATTAGTGCTTCAACAGTGGCTTTTGGGAAGTATGTGGGGAAGGAAGTAGGGAAGAGCAAGGGCCACTGCCCATTTCCCTCACAATCTGCCCAAAAGGTTGCTCGAGTAGCTTTGAGCTCCCAACATCAGCATGCTGCTGTTCCAATCAGAAACAACAGGAATGGGCATCCTACTGCATTTTCCAATGGAGGAGAGAGAAAGCTGTTCAGCCGCTCTTGCTTTGTATGGGGCCACGATAACTACTGTTGTAACGGTTACACTAAGGGATAGAAGCAAGTTGCAAAGTACCAACTTTGGCCTGGAGGCCATTTTCATTTCACAAAAGTGGAAACATTTTCAACTGGAAGCCCACCAATTAACTTTCATTCTTAGCATAAGCCAAGGAACAGGATACAAACAGCGCAAGCATATAAGCAGCGGTTCCCAATGTCCTACTTGCACATTGGGATCGCTATGCTGACGGGGGCAGGGACCAGGACAAGCAGGGGAGCGCCATAGCAATCGCGGCACTACGGGCACCATGGGGGTTCTTACCTCCTGGGGGGGGGTCACAACGGCCTCTGGCACGGTCCGGGAGGCCAACAGCCACCTCTGCAAGCCTCCCCAGTGATGTAAACAGCCATGTTTGGTGTGCACATCCTTCCCACAATAATGGAATATTACATGTATGAACATTCTTAGAGGGCCACTCCCAGACTGTTTACTTACACTGATGCAACTAATAGCCTCATTCATTAGTGCCTTAAAAATTACAGAAAAAATATAGCAATTGAAAGGTGCTTACTTTGGCAGCAGTATCTTCAATGGACATATTGAGCGACTGCTCTTTTTCTTGAAGCCTAGAGAAAATTAAATTAATATTAAAGCCTTGCAATGATCAATGCTTGTTAATACCAAAACAAACATACCACTGTTAAGGTAAAATGCAAGCATTTAAAATGAATCTGTTCCATCTCTTATACCAGAGAGCCCATGCATTAGTTTTAATATTCAGGGTACAATCCACTCAAAGCTAAGCATTTCCAAAATCACACTGATTTCAGTTCAGCATGTTCTGATATTTTTTTCTCCCCACTGAGTGAAAGTTAAAACTGCTCAGGACAGGCTGGATCATGTCCACAGCATTTTATCTTCTCAAGGAATACATTGTTTTATTAGTTTAATTAGATCTTTTCCATTCTGAAGCTTTGGACTGAGGCCAGCTAGGCATTTAAACAAGCAAACTTTTTTTATTTTTAGAAAGGATCATTCTAAAATAATACTTTCGGGTAAGCTCTGTTAAGCAACACTGATCGGCATTGACTGGTCCAGAAAGAAGAAGAAATTAAAATGGGTCAACTATCTTGGAGGTTTCAATATGAACAGATTATGAGTAAAAGAAGACCTCTACATGGAAATGCTTTTGGATGACCTGTGCTGGAGTGTGCAAGATTGAAAAAATATTCAGAAAGCAGAAAGCAATGAATTTTGTATGCATTCATTCATTTAGTATCATATTCAATAACTGCCTCGTCCTCTATTTACTTGTCTATGCAGAAACAAATCCCACTGAGTTTCATATAACTTATTCCAGTGAGACAACCCTAGTGGAAACCTGGCAGGGAGACCACCTATAAATTTCTGACTTCAAGATCTTTGGAGGAAAAACAGAATTCAAAAACAGCAGCATGAAGAAACCCCACATAATGTACAGTGGTGGGGGTGGAGTTAGGAAAGAGATGCTGCATTCTTGCATTTGCTCTCTCCAGAGTGTGAGGTCACTTCCCCCAAATTAGATTGATAGGCGCAATAGAACTCCAGCATCCCACTTGCACAAAGATGGAGAGAACTGTTGGGGAGCAGGAGAAGGAAGACAGGTGTGGGGGCTCAACAGGGGAAGCTGGATTTCCTTTACAGAGACTCCCAACCTAGAACTTCGCAGAGGTCTGACCACACGCTTCTTTCCACAAATGGCACACTGAAAGCCATGACCTTCAAAAACAGGCCTAATCTAACTCTCTTAAAAGACGAAAGCCCAGGACCCCAGGGGATTCTATCTGCTGAGGCAAACATCAATGGAAAAGATATAGCAAAATTCTATTAAAAGTTTAAAATGGAGTGATTTCCTTGCCCTTCAGCAAAGTCTGCACAATATGAATCAATCAAGGAATCAATAACTCCTTGGCACCGTTACAGTTTCCCGTCTCTGAATTTTTCGGTATGCTGGTTTGTTGGTCTTTTAACAAGCAACTGCACAACTCTGGCTTGCAGTTAAAGTTAAGCTAAGGTTAAAATGTCAAGTACCATGGCGTGTAGTTTTGTACACCACAGATTACGCCAAGAGGATGCTTCTTGTACTAATATGAACAAAAGTTTCATAATGTGAACTTTTGAAATGTGCAATATATATTTTTTTTAAAAATCACAAAAAATGGGGTTATAGTATTTTGGATTTCTATCACGTCTTTGCGCTCACTATAAATCCTTTTACCTCGGAAAAATTACTCTTTACTCTAAATGGCACAGCATAATAGTTAGCCCAGAAACATCTCTATAGGAGACCACGTATTCCAAGTAAGATCAGTCACCATTTGAACTGAAAATGCCAGGACAGGCACTAACCACAAGGACGTGACATTTCCATGGGTTTTTTTTAGTTCTCATTCCTTTAATTGAGGTTATTGACAAACCTGAAAGTGAAGACACCAAAAATTCAAGATGCCTTGAGTTGTATACAATTGGGCAGATCCTCACACCAGCGTTACACCAGATCTGCGCTAACAAAGCACAAAAAGACTTTTTCTAACACAGATGGCTGCTCCATACTAACAGCCTGTCATTTCCTCACGTATCTGCTGAAGTCTGAATTAGAACATTTTCCCCAAACACAAAAAATACTCTCATTTTGCTTCAGCCAGTGCTTACCAGTTCTGAAAGGAATTTTAAAATTTAATTTTAAATTTTGATACAGTATTTTAAATTTGGCAGCTTTATGACTACGATGACTTTTACAAAGTGGAGAGATCCATTTCTTTCAAGTGTTGTGGTCAGGTCACAGGACTAAACAGCGCTAAACACAAACAAGTGCAGAGATCACATCTCCTTATAGCCTACATCTTAACACTAAGCTTGGCTGTTGTCAAAGGCAGCTCACAGTCATAAAAAATGTAACACAAAATTACACTTGCAAAATCACTTTCGAATTTCCATGAAACCATTCCAAGGTATTCCTCTCCCTTTTACCTCAGTGCCACCCAGTACTGTCATCTTACCGGTATGCTGGGCGGGTCATCCGGGTGATCGGCAGCGAGCGTGCTCGCTGCGTTCCATTGTGTAACGGCGAAAGCCTGCCCGCCGCAGCGGGCGGGCTTTCGCCATTATGCAACGGAACGCAGCG
>JAJKFI010000018.1:10497137-10561522 GCA_029204185.1 Lerista edwardsae | reverse complement strand
CGCTGCGTTCCGTTGCATAATGGCGAAAGCCCGCCCGCTGCGGCGGGCAGGCTTTCGCCGTTACACAATGGAACGCAGCGAGCACGCTCGCTGCCGATCACCCGGATGACCCGCCCAGCATACCGGTAAGATGACAGTACTGGTGCCACCTCCTCCTTCCACCATACCTAAGTGCTCCCAGCATGTTCCAGCTGGCCTGTTTTAAAGAAGTGGTTGGGCAGGGAAGAATGAAGCTGTGCCAGAAGGGGAGCAATCAGAACAGACTCCCAGCAGCCCCTGCTTTCCTTTCCAGCCCCACCACCGAGGTCGCTGGATTGTGGCAGCGGTGCAGGAACATGAGTTAATGCTGCTCCAATCAATCCAAGTGAGGAGTGCCTCACTTGCTCTTAGTGGGCCTCCTGGGCCCTGGGTGGTACTAGTTTCCCCAAAGCAACTATTTTGAGAGGATTAAACATTAAGATTCTTTTTTTTACTCTGCATACATTTCTTCAATAATACATCACTGGCAGCCAAAGGAGAGAACCACACTGTGAAGGCAACATTTGGGCCTGAGGATTGGCAGATCACAAGATTTGTAAAAACCCCATTGAGAAAAATGGTGGTTTAGACTAGCCTGCTCATGTAAGCCGCCTTGGGCATTTGCTTCGGCATGGGAAAGGCGGCGTATAAATTCTTCAAATAAATAAATAAATAAATAAATAAATTATAAATCAGAGTTCTGAAAGAAGGATTTCAAAATGTCATATAAAAATACCTTTTTATAGACTCTGGGAAATCCAGACTGCATGGGATTTGTTGTGAGGCCTCTGAAGTCTCAGCCAGTGCCTTGCCTATTGTGTGCAGTTCTCCATGCGATATCCAGCTGAGAAGGGTAGACAGCTCAGAATCCTGCACGTGAAGGAACTGGTCTTGCTCTTCAATTTTTCTCCTTAACTGTTGATCTTTGGCTTCCAGAACAACCAGCCGGGCTCTCAAAATTTCAATTTCTTTCTGCATGAAGTGAAAACAGAAAGTATTGCATATCTTGCTTATTAAGAAGAAAAACATGTACAATACAGGATACAAAATGGCTCAGATCCAGACTCCTCCTCACACACAGAGACAAGTATGAGAATACCCTCCCCATGGTCCTATCCCAGAGAAATGCAACAGATAGATTGGATACATATAGAAATAGGTTTTAAAACCATGGGTAAGGTCAACCTTGTCTTTCCTACCACCCAACCCCACCCACTTGGTTGCAATATGCACAAATACATCATAGGCACATAGCATAGTAGCACCATGGGAAAATGGCTCCCACACAACTCAATATGCCCGTGGAAAAGAACAGAGTGATACCTTATCCAGTGGAATTGAAAAAGATGGATATGGATAACTTAAGCCTGTCAATTGTAACTTACAGAATAATTTTAACATGCCAGTACGCTGGCACAGGACTCCCTGCGCCAGCTCTGAGTGCAGCAAACGTTTGCACTTACTTGGGAGCCAGCGGCGCCAGCACAAAGCCATGTACCAGTCTGCCAATGCCAATCCACTCCCCACACTAGGAGGAACAGATAAGTATGCACCCGGTGGTGCAGGGGGTGGCAGGAGGGAGTTTTGAAGACCGGGAAAGGGTGTTTCTGAGTGAAAAAGAAAGGAATCAGGGAAGGGTCAGGCCTGGGAGGGAGGTGGGAATGGCAGAGCCTTCTCTGCTGTATCCTAACCCTCACCCTCAGGCTGGGAAGGCCTACAGAGACTTTCAGGATTTGCACCAGCTAAATAGCTGGGGTGTTAGTCAGGGTAAAAGAAAAAAATATCCAGCTGGCTAGGATGCATTGCAGGCCCAGTTGCAGTCCTATAATTTTGCAGGGTGGGGGGACAAATGCTGCTGGATGAAGGGCGGCAACAAGGTGGCTCACCTCTGAGAGGCGAGCATTGTTTGGCCCGCTTCCCTCCCTTGTCCCTGTACAGCTCCAAAATGGAGTCTGGTGTGGCAGGGGTGTCATGTCAGTGGGCGGTGAAGGAGTGGGAACTGGGGAGCGGACAGCGAGAGTTAACCTGGCCCTGGAGGGGAGCGTAGGCTGGTCGCTCCACTGCGCAGGCCATGCGGCCTAGCTGCACCAGCACAGCTTAGGATTGGATTGTCAAGAGATCTTAGCGTAACTAACTTAGAATTGGAGCCAATTTGTATAAAGATAACATTTTATTTTTATAAATCTTTATTTATAAACATGTTTATTTTTAAATAAACATGTTTATTTTGTCACGTGTTTGTCAACACAATCCTATGCATGTTTACTCAGAAGTCAGTCCCATTATGTTAACTGGGGCTTACTCCCAGAAAAGTGTGTATAGGATTGCAGCCTGAGTGAAGTTGGTTTTAGATGTGCTGGGGGGTTGCTTCTTGTATGATGCTTGATGATACTCTACCCCTATTTTTTATACTGATCCCCCCCTCCAACTTTTTGTTTTTCTAATTGTTTTTCTATTGTTGCATTTGTTGTTTCAATTGTAAGCCTCATTGGCTTTTGTGAAACTTGTAAGTCGCCTTCAGTAAAGGAAACAGGGGACATACGTTTCTTAAACAAAACGTTATGAATCAAAGCATAATCGTCACTTTGCGGAATTCACATTTATGCCAAACTGCAGAAGCTAATTTAACATGGCCATTGTAGTCCTGACCTTAGAAAGAAATCTTTCTCTTTCTGTACTAAAAGAATTAGTCCAAGAAATTCAATTTACACTGATGTTGCCCAAAACATTCATTGTATAGTTCCTCCTGTCTGAAGCTACAGCATCGAGAGAACAGAGCAGCTAATGTTTCAACATAAAACACAGAGGCATCTGTCAAGGAGATAACAGAGGTCATCAGGACAACATTGGGGCTCTTACTTTGAGCATCAAATCAGTCTAGTAACACAAACAATTTATTCTCTGTACTACCGATTTGGGAATACTGCCAGAAATTCAATAGTCATCAGTGAACAAAGAATCCATCTCCAACTGAAGTGTACTAATTACTATTCATTGGAATAAGAAACTCGTAAGGAGAAAGTTCAGAAGAAAGAAAGTACAGAAAAGTAGAGCCAGATATAAAAAGAACAAGGGCAGGAAAAAATTCAGAACAGGTTGATAACATTTTGTGTCAGGTAGAAAAGTATTTGATACACCAGTTATGACCACAGAGATACTTCCTGTTTTACCAGTTCTGACCATTGAAAGTCTGCAGTAGAAACAGTTCTGGCCACATTGACATTTTAACAATTAATCACTGCACTGAAAACATTTATGTAACTCTGTCATGAACATAAAGTGGCAGATCACATGCTGTTAATCAAATCTAACAAAAAAAAACAAGCAAGCCCTCATCTATCATAAGGTATCCCCCCAAGCTATTTCTAATGACCAGTTAAATTTACTTTCTCTGTTACATTTACAAACATACAGTATTTGAAATTTTTTTATTTCTTAATTTCCTTTATATTCCACCCTTTCTCCAAGGAGCTTAAGGTAGTTTCTACAGTTCCTTTCCCACTCCCCTTGGCTTTACTGGGTTCTTGCAGATAATGTAGATAATTTCTAGTCTAACAGCACAATCAGCATGTTTTAATCAGAAATAGTTCCACTGAACCAAATGGGGCTTACTCCCAGGAAAGTGTACAAAGGACTGCAGTCTCCCCAGACTAGGATTGTAGTACTAACCACACTGACTCTTAGGGCGCAGTTCTAGCCTGGAGTTAGGCCGGCACAGTTAGGCCAGCAAAGTTTGGCTGGCACAAGGGAAACCGTATAGTATGTTTGGACCTCTCTCTGAGTCAGAAAGGCCAGCACTCTGAATCAGGAATGTGCGCCATCCTCCCTGACTCTGAGAGTGATCCAAACGTGCTTTCCAGTGGCCCTTGTGCCAGCCAAACTTGGCCAGCCTAACTGTGCCGGTCTAACTCCAGGTTAGGATTGCACCCTTAGAATCAAAAAGTTAAATAAAAACATGTTCATGAATTACTGACTCTTCAATACTGTCCTGCCTTTCAACGCATTTACGCAGCTCCCACATCTCTATTATTTTTAAATATGGAGTTGGACTAAAGCAGAGTCACTAGCGACTGTGCAGCAGCAGAAGTGCTGAGCTATGCTAGCCACCATTTAGCTTTGCACGAATGTCAACAGTGCCCCCCACACATCGACGCATGAATTCTTCTCACCTGTATCCATTGCTTTTCTTCAAGCAATTGATCACGTTTTGAAGATGAAACCTGCATCTTTTCAGGGTAAGGAATATTTAAAAGCTTCTCTTCATTTCCCTGTATTTCTTCTTTTTTAAACCTAAAAAATAAACATTAAACACAATGACATTTGTTATGTTAAAGTGACAGACTCTTCCTAAACGTTTAACAGAACTAGAAAATTCAGAAACACACACACACACACACTATTTGCTAAGCCATAGTGTGTCATCATTACCTGAAAACAGAGTCATGTCAAGCTTGAATATCTGTTTTAAAATGTTGCAGTAGTTCAGTTGTTTCAGATTGTGAAATGTTTTGAAAGTCTGGCAAAGGGCATGTAGCAGGATAATTAAATGAAATTCTATGTGCTGTCCCATAGGTCCTTTTCTTGGTATACCACAATTACATCAAACAGTCATGTCATGGCTGAAATGCACCAATTAGTGTCTTATATGAGTGACTAGAGACAAATATAAAACATGTCACTTATCTCCACTGAGAAAAATCTCTTTAAAAGTTGATCCAACCACCCCGCAATTTTCAATATTTGCAAAGATGGAGCTGCCTGCAGCTGTAACATTAGCTTGAAGGAATGGCCCATTGCTCAGTGGTAGAAGGCAAGCTTTCCATGCAGAACCCCTGTGGGCAGGGTTGGAAAAGACCCCTGTTAAAAACTCTGGAGAAGCTGATGCTGGTCAGTGTAGACAATTCTGAGCTAGATGGACCACTGGTCTGTCTCTGGAGGAAGCATCTTCACATGTCCTTGATGCCACCACAAAGATGGTAGACATTCATGCTGTGGCCTTGTGCTAATGATTTGTTAGGCAGTTCCACATTCTGTCACAGCCTCACTGCTGCAAAGGCTGCACTGCGCTGCTGAGGCTGCAAAGGTATACCTAGTTACTTACAGGGCGAAGTCAATGGAACCTACGTATGGGAAATGCTGCCAGCAACTGAGATTTATTTGTTTTTAATTGAGAAAACTATTTCCCTCAAAACTATTTTGAGAAAACTATCAATATCTATTTCCCTGTAGTTCAATTAAAAATAGGGGCAGACCAGGTGATCACCTTCTAGATCTCTCTGTGCAGTGTGGGAGCAAGGCTGAACCTTTCCACCCGCCAGGTATAAATGTCTCATCAAACATCCATGAGATTTGAATAGGCCATATTCTTGTGAAATTACTGTACACATGCACAACATTAAATGCTCCAGACATAGTCCGGGGATCAACCACATGACTCAAATGTGTCTCAAACTTCCAATGTGACTCAAACCTCAAATGGTCATCCTTCTTCAAGGCAAGAATAGACTACATCAAATGGGTCAGGCAGAAAAATCCTGCTCTCCCACTGCACATAGGAAGAAGGACAGCTACACTGTTGTCGAAGCCTAAATATAGGGCAGATGCATTTACTTGTATTAGAATCAGCATATCCAGTGAGTTATGGAAACTTGATGGTGCATTTCATAAATTCAAATAATATGGAACATGCTCAGGGGCAGATCCCTTGTTTTTAAAATTTCTCCCAAAGCTATGCACAGGAAAAAAAAAAAAAACATTGAGTGGCCAGGATGAGTAGGGCATTTTGAAAAACGTAAAAATAGATCCAGGGGTGTAGTTAAAGCAGGGCAGGGGGTGCAATTGAACCGGGCAATAAGCTGGGGGGGGGGGCAACAAGCTGAGCTTGACACTAGTGGCCAAAATGGCAAAAACCTTGGTATGTAGGAATAATACCATCGTGTTATATATCATTGGAAAGGTAATTTAATGCGGAATGCAATGACACAAATCAGAGTGTAATATCTTTATTCTATCAAACGTTATGGCCAAAAACCTGGAGTAAAGCAAAATATAACTGGAATGTCACTTCCTGATGCGATGCCACTTCCAGGGCAACATTTTGCCCTCTGCACTGGGTTACACTTTCATTAGCTACGGCCCTGTATACATCACATTCCTTTTCACATTGAATCCCTGCTTCCCTGAATCAATTGCAACAAAAATCCTTCTCGCATAATTTCATACACATTCCACATTACAGCAGAAATTGGCAACAATATCAACAGTGTACAAACATCTTTGTGATACTGTATGCCCCCAAAGTGCCACAAATCATCAATATGCACCTCTTTCCCTCCCCACAACAAAGTACCAAGCCTTTAACATGTCTGTGCCCAGATAACAGCAATTATGAATCATTACCTCACTACCAGCCAAGGAGCACCCAGAATTCCCCAAAGCTCTTGAGTGCTTTCATCTTAGTTTAAAAAATTCAAAACAGGTTTCCAAAGGATATATTAGTTTTTGATTGATTGATGAGGACTTGTGTCCTACTTCCACACATCTCGCCACACAGTAACAAGGCCTACTCTTGACAGGAAAATCACTCACAAGAAAATTGGGTTTTAGGGTGGACATGCCTCCAGTTAACTAGTGCCTTATGGAACCATGACTTGTTTATAGCAACTATGTGGAAAAGTTCCCACAAAACACAAAACACAAGCCCATTCCCTTGGGTTATCTTGGCAGCTAGTCTCTTTTTTTCTTTTTTCTTTTGCTTATTAGGGATTCAGTTTTCCATGGTTAGTGACTGAGAAAAAATAGACTTTTATGGTTTGTGCAAACCGGAACACATTGCTTATGCAAAAAATACAAATCGCTGCCAGAGAATCTCCTAGAAGGTGCTGCCTCCTTTGCAGATAAATATTCTTCCATGTCCCCTAAAAGACAGCTACAGCTGGAGTAGTTCCAATTACAAAGTTTAGTCCTTGCATACCCAAATCACTTCTGAAAGTCTCGTGCAGTGATGTACTAGAAGGGGATCACAGCACTAGGTTTTGCAAGCAGCCACAAGATTAGCATGGAAGCATGTTCTGACATCTGGGCTTTCCAGAATGAAATGCCTGATCTGCTGAAAGGTCACAATGAAGAAATCATACAGACACATGGACAAAATGAGAGGGGTTGCTGTTGTTTAATTTTTCTCACTAAAACTATGCATCTGGATGAAGAAGTGTTGAAAACTGCAGCAATCATAAGGCTGGAAGGTAGAGCCCTGACACAATGCTGAAGACCGTGGAGAAGAGGAGAGGCTGGGCAAGCAGTGCTCCCAGCACTAGGTTTTCACTGAACAAAAAGCCCCCCACCCCGCCCCAAGCTTCTTATCTCTGTTTTCAGGATCATCTCAGGTGCTTGGAAGTAATTAATGGTGACGTCATCGCCACTTACTTCTGGGTGTCAAGCTCTGTGCCTGCAGCATGGAGGGTGGCGCAACAAAGGCAAGTTTGGGGACCACTGCCATAGGCAGATTTGACTAAATTCCATGCAACTGAGTGCTCAATTGCACTCATTCACAAATTATATCCCAGTTTTTGGAGAAGCCTAAAATAGTGTTATTCAAACTGTGGGTCGGGACCCACTTGGTGTCAGGTGGGTCATGGAAAGCGGGGAGCAGCCATCTTGGAAACTGCAGACCTTACTCTTGTTATATTCCTTTTGTAAGCATTAACAGTTTGAATTTTCAAGTGATGGTTTTTTTTTAATTTTGTTTTTAGTTCCATGCTTTTACATCATATTTTGTCCTAATTTTGCTTTCTGTCAGTGATGTTTCATGGTTATACAATTGCTGCAGTCCAAGAATGCCAATTTGCATTTCAGGAGTGTCATTTTATTACATCACAATGGCAGCACTTCCTGTTTGATGATGATCACTTTCTGTCACAACATCACTTCCAGGTTAATGACATCACTTCTGGTGGGTCCCGACACAAGTGCCATTCTAAAAAATGGGCCCTGGTCTAAAACGTTTGAATACCATTGGCCTAAAGGATTATATCCCAGTTTTTGGAAAAGCCAAGATCAAGCCAGCTTACCGATGAACATCTCCATACAAAGCCATTTGAACCTGTATTCTGAACCTGTCCAGAAAGCTGCGAATGAAAGGATGCCAGGAAGGAAGCTGAAATTTTAGAGAATTTCTTTCTTGCACCAGCTCTTCCAGTTTTCTTCTAAATTTATCAGCTAGGAGAAAAAGAGAAACAAAAAATTACCAAACAATAAAGGGTTAATTTACTCAGAAAAGAAAGTTTGAGGCAGTGAAAAACAGAAAGGGATCCATCCATAAGAACAGCCCTGCTGGATCAGGCCAAAGGCCCATCTAGTCCAGCTTCCAGTGGCCCACCAGGTGCCAAAGGGAGCTCAGTAGACAACAAGATGCTTGCATCCTGTTGCCACTCCCTTGCACCTGGCATTCTGAAGTAGCCTACTATTAATGTAAGGAGGTTGCCCCACCCATCATGGCATATAGCCCATGATGGACTTTTCCTGCAGAAATCTGTCCAGTCCCCCTTTAAAGGCATCTAGGCAGATGCCATCACCACCACCTGTGGCAAGGAGTTCCATAGCCTAATTACCCGCAGGGTAAAAATGTATTTCCTTTTATCTGTTTTAACTCTCCCAACACTCAATTTCAGTGGATGTCCCCTGGTTCTGGTATTGTGAGAGAGGGAAAAGAATGTCCCTCTATCGACTCCTTCCCTCCCGTGCATTATTTTGTATGTCTCAACCATGTCCTCCCTCAGGCACCTTTTTTCCAGACTAAAGAGCCCCAAAAGCTGGAGGTGTGTGTTTTTTCATAAGAGAGGTGCCCCAGCCCGTAATCATTTTTGTCACTCTCTTCTGCACCTTTTCCAGTTCCACTATGTCCTTTTTGAGATGCGGTGACCAGAACTGTGCGCAATACTCTAGATGTGGCCTTACCATCAATTTGTACAATGGCATGATAATATTGGCTGTTTTCTTCTCAACCCTTTTTTTAATTACACCAAGCATGGAATGGGCCTTCTTAATTGCTGCCAGTGGAAGAAAAACTTTCCATTTATAGAACATTTTAATTAAAGGGGACATTATTAAGAATACAGCTGCAGACGATAAAGCCATGCTCCCTCAGGCATCTGGTGGGCCACTAGATGGGCCCTTGGCCTGATCCAGCAAGGCTTTTTCTTATGTTCATCCTGGTTGCCAAGTGATCTTCATACTGTAAATATACCTTTAAATCCAGAAACAGGAAGTTTAGCTTTAAACTTCTTGCTTACTTTGGTGAAATTTGTAACACTTGCAAATTTGTAACTGTGACACTTGCACAAAACGCTTCCCAGTTGCATGCAAGAAAAATATGCACAATTACTGGTAGCCGACTTGCTCATGGTTTATTTCTGAGTAGTGGCCATTAGCGCTGAATAGTTTGCCTAGCTCTGCTGTAACCACTTCCCCACAATTCTAAAGTGCCAATGTTGGATAACTTTTGTGTGTTTGAGAGATGGTTTTTCTGCAAATTGTCACCACTTAAAATTATAAATTGGAATGCTACCTGTCGGTCTTGCAAGCTATTGTTCACAACAATCCTTAGTTAAAGGTCCTTATCCAAAAACCTCAAACTAGTCCCTCAATCTTCCAAGAGCATAATATGCATGGCTGGTTCCAGAAAGATCATTCATTAGTTTGAGAACTCAGGACCAGGAATGGGCACACAGTCCAACCAAGTGATGGGGGAGGGGAAAGGCAGATTGGGTCCTGGGAGAGGTGCAATTGATAATGCTGGACCCTATGCTGCTTCCCAGGCAAGGTCCGCTAGCACAGATCCACCTGGACTTGTGCGAGCTATTTAGCAGGCACAGGTTTAAGTATACTCATTGCCACATCTGAGGCTTTCCCCAGAGCAAGGGAGAAAATGTCCCCTTACCTCAAGAACACTTCCAAACTACAAAATTGCTAGCCCCTGACATTCCCCGTGCTAGCCCCTGCTGCATAGGCACGGGGAATTTCAGTAGGATTGGGCTTTTCATCTGTTAGCTCTAATCCTAGCCTACTATGTCTCCAATCCTATGCACACTTACCTAGGAGTAAGCCCCACTGCCTAATGGGACAGGCAGGGCTAGTGAAACAGATGTAAACCTAATGTTATGTTTGGATAAGTGTGGTTGGTTGGGTGACTGAACTGAACCATTCCACCTGTTTATTGTATCTCATGTAGTCTATTCTCAGCCCTGACTCTATTCTTACTACATCATCTCACGGTATCTAGGCAAGTCAAATTCCTCATCTGATTACTTACCTCTCAGGGCATTTAGGTTGAATTAACATTGGTGAAACTTAGAAAGATAAAAGGCATGCTTGAAAAATATATTAATGTCTCACTGTATTCAGAAAGTGTCTGTTTTTCCTTAGTAATTGACATTTTAAAAAGTTAGTGCCCGTTTTGTTCTTTTATAGCAGCTTTATAATTTCAAAAGTGCCTTTCAGTATAGTCCTTTCAAACAAAAGTAAAACTCATTCCTTTTTTCCTCTTTGAGCAACAAAGGATTCTTTCATCATTTACAACCATTCATTTTTCATTTTGATAATATGGTTATCAGCTCAGCTCTGCAGCTATTCTCAGACCTATTGTTACATTCTTAGAGGTAAATCTGCCCAGGTGCTTAGGGGAAAAGAAAAGCCACCTGATCTAGGGCAATTTGAAAAGCAAGCAATATTTTTATGAGTATTTGCATCAGAAGCTGGAAAAAAAGTTTGTACCTGTTTGGTGATTTTGAAGAGATCACTGAAAGGGGGTGGAAATGTTCACCTAGAATCAGATGGCCAAACTAGATTTGGAAGAGGCATGAGCAGACTCCCAAGTTAGTTTGTCTAGCATAGAAACCTAGCTGTAAAATTGAGAGGAACATTGGTGGGAGGGAACTTAACCCTTTTTTCCAGACATAAGAACATAAGAACATAAGAAGAGCCCTGCTGGATCAGGCCAAAGGCCCATCTAGTCCAGCTTCCTGTATCTCACAGCGGCCCACCAGGTGCCCCAGGGAGGCATGTAACAACAAGATGCTTACATCCTGTTGCCACTCCCTTGCACCCGGTACCAGTGGCCCACCACCTTTGTAAGGAGGTTGCACAATCCATCATTGCCTATAGCCCATGATGGACCTTTCCTCCAGAAATCTGTCCAATCCCCTCTTAAAGGCATCAAGACCAGATGCCATCACCACCTCCTGTGGCAAGGAGTTCCACAGATTAACTACCCGCTGGGTAAAAAAGTACTTCCTTTTATCTGTTTTAACTCTCCCAACCCTCAGCTTTAGTGGATGCCCCCTGGTTCTGGTGTTTTGAGAGAGGGAAAAGAACATCCCTCTATCGACTTTATCCCTTCCATGCATAATTTTGTATGTCTCAATCATGTCCCCCCTCAGGCGCCTTTTTTCTAGACTGAAGAGCCCCAAACGCTGCAGTCTTTCTTCATAAGGGAGGTGCCCCAGCCCCGTAATCATTTTTGTCGCTCTCTTCTGCACCTTTTCCAACTCCACTATGTCCTTTTTGAGATGCGGCGACCAGAACTGGACACAATATTCCAGGTGTGGCCTTACCATCGATTTGTACAATGGCATGATAATATTGGCTGTTTTATTCTCAACCCCTTTTTTAATGACCCCAAGCATGGAATTGGCCTTCTTAATTGCTGACGCACACTGGGTCGATACCTTCATTGAATTGTCCACCAGCACCCCAAGATCTCTCTCCTGAGCTGTCACAGACAGCTCAGAACCCATTAGCCTATAGGTAAAGTTTTGGTTTTTTGCCCCAACGTGCATCACTTTACATTTGTCTATGTTGAAACGCATCTGCCATTTGGCTGCCCATTCCCCCAACTGGGAGAGATCCTTCTGGAGCTCTTCACAGTCGTCTCTGGTTTTTACCACCCGGAAAAGTTTTGTGTCATCCGCAAACTTGGCCACCTCACTGCTTATCCCTGTCTCCAGGTCATTTATGAATAAGTTGAAAAGCATGGGCCCCAAGACAGATCCCTGGGGCACTCCGCTTTTCACCTCTCTCCATTCTGAAAATTGCCCATTGACCCCCACTCTCTGTTTCCTGGCCCTCAACCAATTCTGGATCCATAAGAGGACCTGCCCTCTTATTCCCTGACTGTGAAGTTTCTTCAGCAGTCTTTGGTGGGGGACCGTGTCAAATGCCTTCTGAAAATCCAGGTATATGATATCCACAGGTTCACCCACATCCACGTGCCTATTGACCTTTTCAAAGAATTCCAAAAGGTTTGTGAGGCAAGACTTACCCTTACAGAAGCCATGCTGACTTTCTTTTAGCAGTACTTGTTCCTCTACATGTTTTAGGATTTTATCTTTGATGAGGCTTTCCACCATCTTACCCGGAACAGACGTTAGGCTGACTGGCCTGTAGTTTCCAGGGTCCCCCCTTCTCCCTTTTTTAAAGATTGGCGTGACATTGGCTATCCTCCAATCCTCTGGTACCGTGGCCGTTTGAAGGGACAAGTTGCATACTCTAGTTAAGAGGTCAGCAACTTCGTTCTTTAGTTCCTTAATAACTCTTGGGTGTATACCATCTGGGCCTGGTGACTTATTTATATGTAGTTTATCAATTTGATCTAAAACATCTTCTTTATTAACCAGTATCTGATTTAATTCCTTCGTTAGGAAGGGCTGTTCAGGCTGTGGTATCTGCCCAGAACCACTGTTCTGATGTATTATTTCCACCCTTAACTGAACTCTCCCATGCCGGTGAATAAAATATGGTCCCTAGCATCTTTTCTCCACTGGTGGGAAAGAAGCCAGAGAACAATTTTGATCAGTAAAACACTCTGTAGGGAAAGAGTTAAGCACTCCTTCTTCCCCTTACCTACTGCATCAATTAAATTCACAACTCTTCACTGCTACATCTCTGTTTATCTTAAAATGTTAGAAGATGGTGCATGTCTCCTGCATCTCATCTATGTGGGACTAGAGAAAGTCCATGAGCAGTGAGGGAACTGCTGTTGCCACATGATCCAGGGCACAATCCTAACCTAGAGTTAGGATTCTAACCTGCAGTTAGGCCTGCAAAGTTTGGCCGGCACAAGGGACACCGTAAAATATGTTGGGACCACTCTCGGAGTCAGAGAGTGTGCCATCCTCCCTGACTCTGAGAGTGGTCCAAAAGTGATTTACAGTTGCCCTTGTGCTGGCCAAACTTTGCTGGCCTAACTGTGCTGGCCTAGCTCCAGATTAGGATTGAGCCCATAGAGACAGGCAACAATTAAAGCCAGCTAGGAGGAAGCAAGATAAGCCTCGGTAGGATACAAATTCCATTACTTGGAACTGATGCCACTACTGAAAAAGTCCTAGTTCATGTAATTACCATTACACTTCAGAAGACTTGCAGGGAAGTCACACAAAGCAAGACCTGAAAATGGCCTTGGTACACAGGTAGATTTGTAAGGAAGGCATTGGTCCTGACAGTTCCTAGGTCATTTTATTTTTTAAATGGTAAAAACAACTGGAACCATGAATTGAACCGAGAAACCAATCAGAAGTCAGTGTAGAATTGGAGTAATAAACTCTAAAGAGGCAATCTTAATACCCTGTATAGAATAGGGATACCCCTATGCTTATATGTTCTGAACAGGCATATGTGTCACACATACTCCAGAGAAAAAAATCATCACAATCCGTTTTACAAAGAGATAAGCTTGTTAATTAAAATTAGAATGGCCTACAGTGAGACAGCTAGTAGCTATTTCTATACCATCAATCCCCTAGTAGTGACTGACTGGTACATGGAAATCTTGCCATGCAATAGCTATGGGGTTCACATTTCAACACGTATCTTCTTCCAAACAATAAGGTTCTGTCAGGTTAGCAGTCCATCAAATCTGTCAACTGCATCTTGTTTTTTGTGCTACAGGACAAGATGACACATTGTGTAAAGGTCAAGTGGAAAAATGTCCCTTCCACTACATCATCATCCTCAGCTGGTAAAGGTCATCCTGCCCAACAGTTGCTGCCTTAGAAAAAGAAAGTTTGCATGAGGAGGAAACTGTTGAAGACCTTTGGTTTCACTGATGTTTGTCCAGGACCAGGTTAACATTCTTATTTCTCTTTCATGCCGTAAATTTCACTAAGATGTTACAGAATCAACTGTATCTAAGGTATGTGATATTTCAACAACCACATCTAATGGCTTTTAAAATAAAGGCGCTCTCTCTCTCTCTCTCTCACTCACACGCACGCACACACGCACGCACACACGCGCACACACACACACACACTCCAGTCCTTCCTTTTCACACATGGCAAAGTGCACACACAGTTCTATGCATATAATCAGGGCTTCGGTGTACAATTTGAGGGGGGTATAGGTCATAGGAATCTCTACGCAGTGCAGAGTCCTACAGACAAGAGGTGCTGGAAGTGAAAACAGCTAGACCGTCTTGTGTTGTAAAGCTGGGTGTGTCCCAATGTCATTTTAAAAAGTGGGTCTTGGTGCTAAAAGGTTTGAGATCCACTGATGTAAGTAATTTCTAAATGCCCAAACAAACCATATTCACTGACCATTTTACCAAAATCAGTCCAGAGATTAATTGGCAAGAGCAAATTAACCATCTCTCATAGTACCTACCCTGATGTGCCCATAAAATAGGCTGCATAGTTATCAATACAAAATGTTTATAAAGACCAACAAACGCACCCAAGAACTTTATCGTTTCAATACAGCTCCATCTTGATTGTGGTTATACTTACACACTTACTACAGAGTAAACCACGTCGAACATTGTGAACATTGTGATCCTAGTAAATATAACTAGGATTTTGCTGTAAATCTTTTAAGAAAGACTATTTAGCTCTACAAACCAGTCTTAAAAGTGCTATAAAGCACTTTTCAATGAGTCGAAAGCAGGCAGCACTGGCGAGAAGGCCTATGCAATCCCATTGGTGCTGTATCGAGATCTCTGCCCTACCTGTGGACAAGAGTGCTGAGCAACACAAGGGCAGGGGAGCACAGGAGCAGAACAGAGACGAGGAGAGATGTTTCTGGGCTTGAAGAGGGCAGAACTGAGTGGGACACGCCCAGGAGGGGCGGGATCGGCAGAGGAGGCCTCTGTCACATTCTAACCTCCTTCCTGAGCATGGCGGCCTTACACAAAGCTGCCCAGATTTGAACTAGCATTAGCTGGCAAAAGTCTGAATAGCTCCATTGGGCAGGCTGGAACCTTACATGGGTAGGGCTGGGTAGGTTCTGCTTTGTTTTGTTCAGCACTGCATAAAAAACACAAAACACCACCTTTGGGGGTAAAAATATCTGAATACAAACACAAAACACTGCATTTTGTTGTTTAAGATATTTTCCAGAAATTAAAATAAGATTACTTTTCCAATTAGAAAAAAATATTGTGACTGCATCTGTGTTGATATAGTGTCAGCATACTATATCACCTACTAGCTTTTTTGACCCAGCGTTGCCCGGGGAACAAATTATCCCAAGTCCAAACGTGGACTCAAACAGCATCGGAAGCGTCACCATTCATCTCGGCGATCCCGGAAACTACAGATTTGACACCGATTTCGGCCGTTTTCGACCATTTTCACATGGGACCCCTGTGCACCCCCACCCCTGGGGGCGGTAGGGAGGTCTGATCCCCCACAGTGTTTGTCCCCAGACCATAAAGCATACTGGTGTCAATCGTTCCAGGCGTTCCAGCGGGGCATGGCGGACGTTTTGTTTAGCACCCCTTCTCGCCCGCATGGCGAGGGGGGCCCAAACCTGGACTCCAACGGTGTCGGGAGCGTCACCGCTCTTCTTGGCGGCCCCAGAAACTATGGATCCAACACTGATTTCAGCCGTTTTCGACCATTTTCACCTGGGGCCCCCTGCGTACCCCCCCGGGAGCGGCAGGGGTCCCTGACCCCTGGAATGTTTGTCCCCAGGCCGCCAGGCATCCACATGCCGAGTTTAATGCCAATCGGTCCAGGTGTTCCAGCGGGGCATGGCGGAAGGTTTGTTTCACACCCCTTCTTGCCCCCCACACCAAGGGGGGCCAAACCCGGACTCCAACAGCATCGGGAGCATCGCCACTTGTCTCGGCGACCCCGGAAACTATGGATTCGATGCCGATTTCAGCCGTTTTTGACCATTTTCACGTGGGGCCCCCTGCACACCCCCACCCCGGGGGCTCTAGGGGGGCCTGACCCCCGCAGTGTTTGTCGCCAGGCCGCAAGGCATGCACGTGCTGAGTCTGGTGCCAATTGCGCCAGGTGTTCCAGCAGGGCATGACGGACGTTTTGTTTCGCACCCCTTCTCGCACCCCATGCCAAGGGGGGCCGAACCTGGAATCCAATGGTGTCGGGAGCGTCACCACTTGTCTCGGCGACCCCAGAAACTATGGATTCGATGCCAATTTCAGCCATTTTCACACGGGGGCCCCTGCGTACCCCTACCCCCGGGAGCGCCAGCAGGGCCTGACCCCCGCAGTGTTTGTCGCCAGGCCGCAAGGCATGCGCATGCTGAGTTTGGTGCGCGTCACTCCAGGCGTTGAGGAGCCTATGCGGCACACACACACACACACACACACACACACACACACACACCTACATACACACATTCTCTTTTTTATATATAGATATCATCTACCTAGTACACTTTTAAAGCATTTAAAATTAATAAAAATGAGAACTTGGAATGAGCATGTAGAAAAAAATACATAACCGCAATTTGCTATTTTAATCAAGAAATTTTGGAAAAAATATCACCAAAAGACACACTCCTATAGATGGGGTAAGGAGGAAATTTCCCCTTAGCCTAAGTAAGCCTCCAGCCTCCTCCTAACTGGTGCGGAATGCAGTGGAAGCTATGTGTCCCTGCTGCGCCAGCATAGGTAAGGATTAGTTGTAAATCTGTTAGTATAGGTTTGTGTTCATATTTCCAAACCCTAACAGTGTTTGATTAAACTACATAAATACTCCCTAACCCATGCCCCTCTTCATGTGATTTTATTAGAAAAACAGTTCCCAGAAAACTAAAAATCAATGTCAGGGTATAAATATAGAATTTTTCCTATTAAAAATAACTTAATACTGGTTATGAGGCAGCTATTATAGCAGGGAGTTTAGCTCTCTGACAAATATTTATAAAAAAGGTCCAGTTAATTAAGTGCTCAAAGAGGCTTATTCATGGCAACACCGATGTGCTGCCACTAGAAAAAAACTGCCATTTTCCATCTTTGTTGACAGTCTGGTGGATTGGTTCATTTGATTAGGCAGTGGAATATTATACATGCAGGTCCAACTTCTGCAAGATTAAAAACCATTTTCTCCCTCTCACCAATTTACCAAGACAGGACAGGGAATCGAATTTTCATGATAGCCTCAGATTTTGGGAACCTCATATAATTGCATTTGCAGAATTTCCCTAGAGATATGGCAACAGGGAGGGAGCAGGTTATAACAGTGGCATTGTCTCACCAGCAAGCCATTAATTCTTTTTCTTACTGCAGAATCAAAATTTACTTTGGAAGATAATTAAATAAAATGCATTTTCAAATAAGGGAAATTTCCCCTGGGGCAACATTTTCAAACTTAGGTACTCTGAGGTGGCTACTACCATACCTAATTAGATACTGTAATTCCTCATTATATGAGCTTAACTCATTCCTCCAACTGCTCACAAGGCAAAAATTTATATAGTGAACATGGTTTTCCCAGTAATCCCATGTTATAATTTCCAATTCGTTCCTAAGGCCATAAATTCAAGCCCACGGGCCCCAAAAAGCACAGAACAATGAAAACAATACCATTCCTATTCAACTACTTATGAAATTACCTTACAGCACTACTAGTTAACACTCACCAAACGCTTGATACTTCGGTCGTCTGTGGTGATGTAGTGGCCGGTTTTGGTTTCCAGTGAGCATAAGACACCGTGCAAGATCAGTACATGCAGTAAGCAGCATGGAATGCAGTTTACTGCACTGAAGGAAGCATGCTGGGACAAAACTTCTCATATCTTCTTGAGTATGAGTTCCCAACGTGTTTCCCTTGTAGCACATGAAAACTCCATATCGTACTGTTAGTGCATGTAAAGCAGCGTTTTACGAGCTTAAATTTCATACAGTATAATCGCAATTATGCTGATATAGTGAATTTACAGGTATGGCTTTGCACATCTCATTATAGTGAAATCTTGTAAACTGTAACAAAGGATCACTCAGTCCCTCATGTAATGAGGACTAACTGTATTCTGTTTTAATATTTTCTGAATGCAAGGTTCCTAGTGAATCCAAAGGTAGCCCATGAGTCAAACACCTGCTAAAATTCAGGAGCCTGAATCTTACAGGCAAATACTGGCAAAATAGCTTGCTTTTCAGACATTTATTTTCCTCAGAACACTAGTCACCAATTATGTTGCAAGCACAGAAATGAACAGAGTTTGTATAAAAGCACATCCTTAGGATTCATCACCTTGGATCTATGCTTCTCCTCATCCTTGGATCAATTCCAACTCATACAGCACACGGCAGCCATACATGTATCACAAATTCTTGTTGCCACCAGCAATGTCAGTTTAAGGCCATGCCACAAACCTTCCACCACCTGGGAAGGGGGGGCAGAGTCTGGTTGTCTACTACCGTCATATTGGGTAACCTGAAAAGAGTGAAAACCAAAGGAAGAGAGCATCTGTGACCGACATCTTCTTGTTGCTTCTCGCAGTTCTTACACATGCATATATACTTAAAGGTAAAGGTTTCCCCACGACTGAATGATCTAGTCGTGACCGACTGTAGGGGGCGGTGCTCATCTCCGTTTCAAAGCCTGTAGAGCCGGCGTTTTGTCCAAGGACAAGCTTCCGTGGTCATGTGGCCGGCATGACTAAACGCCGTTACCTTCCCACCGAAGTGGTCCCTATTTATCTACTTGCATTGAGGTGCATATATACTTACCCAAGCCTTTTCTAGGTAGCACTTTGCATCCAGTCAGGTTTGTTAAATCCAAAGAAAAAGTGTATTGTTATAAAAGGAGGGGGGGAATAAATTTAAGACGCACACACCCAATCAAATTCTATATGACAGCAAGACAAGGCAAGCTTCAAAAGAAATCAGCAATGGGTTCTTACTACATTTTCCTGTCTGCAATTGCCAAGTGACACATTCTGCATTAAGTATCCTTGGCTCCTTGACCAAAGAAAGAGCTTAACCCTGTCCTGGCTGGACATCATCAGCATTCCGTAACACCGGGTTGGCATCTCACACCTTTAACCCAACTGATTTGCTCTCATTTATCCCATTCTAAGAAGACTAGCCCATCAAGCTCCACAAGCTGGTTTGAAACCAACAGATGTTCAAATTTCTCATTCCTGAGTCAGGGGAGCTGACTGGTTCAATTACCAGGTGTGAACTAATCCTAGCCAGGATTCAGTAAGGCTTCAGTCAAACCTATTGTTTTCCAGAGATACAAGAAGCTCATGAGGCTCCAAACTACATGCGTTACGTGTGATACAGGACCAAAACCCTGAAAAAAACCAGAGGATGTGACAGCCCGATTCCTAGGTACACAGAGAGCCATCATTTAGGGAACTCAGGGGAAGTCTTCAGGAGAGATGCTTGTTTATGACATCAGGAAGTCCCATTCCATTTCAATAGGCTTAAATAAGAATTTGTCCTGGGCAGTAGTGCCATTCAAGTCCAGATGCTTTAATCACTCAGCCCACTAAAATGCAAAGAATGCCATCGTTACTGTCCCTATGTACATCTCATTGCCTTATGGCATAGGAATGAATTCAACTTCATGAAATTATTTACAGAAGAATATCTGAGCCCTAAAATGACATGAGGTGCTATTTCAAATCATATTACAGGTCACTCCAGGAACCTGCCTAAAGCATAACAAGTTCAGAATGCCCAATATTTCAAAAGAAGAGCAAGGGAAACAGTGCCAGCAATTAAAGTAGCCTGTGTGATATGCTATATTGCATTAGTGGGCGGAAGTTTATTATATTCTAAATCCCTTGAGACAGCAAGTTGACTAAATAATAAACTGCAAATATCCAAAGATGTAAAACAGATCAAAGCACCCAAGCAATCTAGAAAAAAGACATACAAGCAAAAGTTATTAAGTTTCCTGGGGCAAAGTAGTACAAAACCTAACAAAAATAATAAATCATCTTGGGATCCTGCTACAAAGGTAAAACAATGCAGTCTCTCAAGTAGAGCTGTTTCTTTCATTCATTCATTCATTCATTCATTCATTCATTTTTGCAGCCCTGAGTTTTGAGACTTTCCTTGCTTGGAACTTACAATCAGTCATTAGGAGAAACTTGATGTTTGATTAAGCAAGCATTCTTTGGCAAAGTTATTTTAAAATGTGCTTACAGGGTTGTTGAACCAATTAAAGACAGTTTAGCTGCTTAATCACCAGCATTTTCATCGATTTCTTTCAGTTATAAGGCTAATTAACTAAAAAGCCTACATTTAATTGAAATGCATGAGTGAATTGCCAAAAATCTCTACTTTTTGAGATACTGAAGGACACTTGGGAGAGAATATACAATGCAATAATTTAGGATGTCAAACACACACTAATTTAAAGACAGCCTCTCCTTCTCATGCATTCATTACAGTAACATACCAGAACCAAAATACCTTTGATCGAATAACAAAGTTTGGCTGAACTCAAGGAACTACTAATTAGAATGTATTCTGATTGTATCTCCTAAGACGATTCCCCCACTAAACTCAACCAAGGGTTTAATTACAGATGGACAGCCCAATCCTCAGTTGCCTGGCTGCTGTAGAAAGCCAGCAGGAGAGAAAGGAGGCTCTTTCTCTGCGGGAGAAAGGAGGCTCTGCGGGAGAAGGAAGGTGGGAGAAGGGGATGTTTGTCCCTTTCCCGCACGATAAGGGCACAGGGTGGGCAATAGGTCTCTTCGCCTCTGTGCCGGTTATTTTGTTGATGCAGAGGCAAGCCTCCATATTGGGCTGCGCGGCCTGACACGGAGCTCGGCATCTGACAGCAAAGATGCGTCACCATTCACTGGAATGGCTCCATTTCAGAGCCCAACATTGCTCCATTTTTTCACTCACCGCCATGATTTGCCTGTCGCCCTCAACTGGCACCTGGAATGCCCGTCCCTCCCACCCGTCCCTCCCACTTATTCCAACCGGAGTAAGAGCATTGTCATGGGCAGAGACCTACTTTGGGCAAAGTAGGTCTCTGCCCATGACAATGCTCTTACTCCAGTTGGGAAAAGCAGTTGGCTGCAAACCACTTTCTGAACTTTTGGGGGAAAAGGTAAGCTGTATAAAAATATTCTTAATACAAATAATAACCCATTTGTATTAGAGCAACACCCACTGTTCTGAATGCAGAAAATCCAAGGTTCAGTCTCTGCTCTATCATGATAGGACTGGGAAAGGTCTGCCTGCAATTCCTGGGAAGTCATGTGAGACATAAATCAATAGTCATACAAACCCATGGTGATTTTGAACTCCAACACTAAAACATAAGGCCTACTGTTTCTCTCTAGGCAAAGAAGTGGTTAATGGTGTTTCAGTGGTGTTTCAGGCCAAGGCAAGGCCTGACTGGTAAAGAAAAGGGGAGGGCTGTGCGTATTCCTAAGTTGATACATAGAAGAAAGTTCCCAGACCCAGATACAGCTGTAACCTTGGATGAGACTTGCATTAAGTCAGCGTAATAGCCATCCCTATGCATCCTGGGTAAAAGTATGTACAAAGGTGGGAAAAACATGTCAGAAAGATAGCAAAAGGAAGTCTGACGTATTCGGTTAAGTTGTTAATTGGATAAATTAGGACCAATCGGTGCAAATTACTGGGCCACTCCTATTGAGTATAAAAAGTCATCCCCAATTGCACGGGTATGTGGTATGCAGCTTGTTCTGTTTGGCATTTGCTTGCCACCCATATTTGCAAATATGACAATAAACCTTTCTTTTGAACCATACATTTGGGATCCAGAAATTTATGCTTTACAGTCACAACCAGTCAATCATACAGGCAATACTGAGCTACTGGCAAGCTCCATATTTCGCCTGCAATTGTTGGGAGGTTGGGAAGTTCTTTTCCCAGAGGAATACAAAACATTTTGCAAAGTATTTTTTTTTTAAAGAAAAAGTAATTAGACCTCTAATTTCCTGGAATAGAAAGGATTCTTAACAAGACAGACAACATTTTCGGAATTCTTTACTATACATTTTCCTGTAACAAGTCTTTACCTTGCAACAAAGAGCTTCAAGTACTTGATTTATAGTGTGAGATTTTAATTCAGCTTCTTATTCAGCATTGCTTTGAGCTGCAAATGAGAATGTACTTTTCTCCCCGCCTTCACTAAAAAAACCTTATCCTACAGAGTGATCTCCTAAGGCTACAATCCTATATACACTGACTGTGCAGTGAGTCCCATTAAACTCTAGGAAGCTTACTTCTGAGTAGATATGCATAGGCTTGCATTATAAGTTTCATTAATACTGAAGGGTACTCAAATCTATAGGAACAAGCTCATTGTAGGACTTTACTAGCCAAGAATCTATATTCTCTCTGTAAGTTCTTTTGGATTGGTACATTCCTTCAAGAGTGGGTTGGATGATAAGAACGCCTGCTAGCAAGTCTTTTTTTCGTGGGTGGCCGGGCCTGATGAGCCCTCCAGCACCACCAGAAGTGTTGCAACCCACCACAGAGGATGGGGTGGGTCATGGCACGGCAAAGTTAGGGAACCTGAGCTAGAGAATCAAATACGTTCCTTTCTACACATTTCCTCTTCTGTATTTCCACATTTCCTTCCCACATTCTCTGAATTCTGCTCTTCCAATCCGGGGGGGGGGGAGAGAAGGGAGAAGCAACAGTGAAGGCAAGCAGGCAGGCAAATGTGGGTCCCCACCCCACCAATATGCTACCTGACAGGATCACTTCAGTCAGCCTAATGGATAGGTTGGCCCTATATGTCTCACACACACACACACACACACACACACACACACACACACACACACACTGCAAGAAATGATAAAAGAAGCTAGCTATCAACCGGTCCGAAGGGACCATGCCAAGCAGATGGCAGCTAACCTGTCCACACATCACCAAAGGTATAAGGAGACAGGGGAACATTTTGTTAGCCCAACTAGTCCAGCTTCCTGTATCTCACAGCAGCCCACCAGGTGCCCCAGGGAGGTATGAGACAACAAGATGCTTGCATCCTGTTGCCACTCCCTTGCACCCGGTACTCTGAAGTAGCCCACCACCTTTGTAAGGAGGTTGCACAATCCATCATGGCCTATAGCCCACGATGGACCTTTCCTCCAGAAATCCGTCCAATCCCCTCTTAAAGGCATCAAGATCAGATGCCATCACCACCTCCTGTGGCAAAGAGTTCCACAGATTAACTACCCGCTGGGTAAAAAAGTACTTCCTTTTATCTGTTTTAACTCTTTGCTTTAGATTTTAAATTGTCTGAATATATACATTTTCTGTTGCAAAAACAATACCTACAGAAGACTAATATAAAGCCATTGAAGGGGAATCCAAGGTAATATGATCGACAGTTTCAAATATGGCAGACAATCAAAACGAATACGTATTTAGTTTTGTCGAGGGAGGCATGAGTTAAAACAACTCCATTTATACAGATTAAGCACTGATTATCAGTATCTGTTGACAAGCAATATCACTTTTTTAATTGCAAAACTGTTGTCTTGGATTCTCCTATTCTGCTATAGTCTTTAGATCACGTTTTGCAGCCGATGAGATTTCAATTTAAATGTGTAATAGGAATTAAAATATCTGTAAAACTCTATAGCAGTTACAATGCATACCTAATTTGTGCCGAAATAGATTACATTGATTTTTGCATTTTTTTTCTACATTTAAATAGCTAAACATGTCTATAGAGGATTGTTCTATGCTGATGGAACATCTGTTTTGAGACATCCATATCCTCAATAGATCCTTGGCTTAGCAATTTGCAGCTCTGCAAATGCACAAGCAAATTTTCAAATTTGCTCAATGGGGCAAAGACTTCTGAAATCACAATAGTGCTTCATTTATGCACATGATGTGAGGAATGTGCCAGAAGTTCACATAGTCAGAAAACTGGATAAACTGAAAGGTGGGCTTCCACAGGTTCCCCAGTAGCAAGAGACAGAGTTGTAATGTACTGCCCCTGGACCCAGGACACTGACATCACAATGTCATGTGATATCATGACATCATTTCCGGGTTCTCCCCAGAGGGTGGGGCACTCCCTTCTGTGGCTTCACCAGGGCTAGGCCCTTCCTTTAGAATGAATGGGAACGCATTGACTCCTTAGCGGCCATGACAGTATGTCCAAAACATTGCTCATTCCAAGCATTTCCAATGGGTTTTCGCATGATGTTTAGGGCTGAATCGTTTACTCCTGAAGTAAAAACTTACCAAAATAACAATGTGTGATCGTGGAGAAACATCAGTGGTAACCATATTATGAGTTAATATGCAATTCCAAGGTTTAATTCTGCGTAATTATATTACATTAAAATCTCTTCATAACACAAGTAGTTGTCAATAGGAGAGTAATTCTTTTTTACTTCTAGATTATTAAGAGTATTTTTTTAAACTTCTACACTCACCCCCCCCCCTAAAATTAACTTTCACACGCGCGCCGAGCGAGCGAGAGAGCCCTTCCGGCGGCAAACCTCGTCGTTCGCGGCAATGATTCAGTCAGCCATTTTAGTAAATCCACGGCTTCAAGTCTGTGACGTCATGGCCTATCCAGCTATCCAACATTCTTGGGCTTCACAGGCCCTGTTCTTTCTGTGGAGGCTGAGAGCCTCCACAGGAGAAGAAACAGGGTGCAAAGCCAGCAACGCCGCCGCCTCCAGGAAGAACCCAGACATGGCTGCCTTGAATTGCAAGGCAATCACTTCTGAGTTCTTGCCAGAGGGAGGAGCACTCACTGCTATGTATTCATGAATCTTCTCCTGTGGAGGGTGGAAATTACCACAAGAAATGAAACAGGGCGCACAAAGCCACCAGCACCTCCTCCGTAACTAGGGTGGAGCATTACGAGCAGTCATGTGTCCATCCCCACCGGCCTAGCGCTCCTAAGGCTCTGCCCCAGTTACACTTCTGACAAGAGACGCTTCACACAATATCTAGGCCTTATTGGTGGCCTAGATATTGGTGGGGGCATCCACCATTGTTGAAGCCTTCCCGCTGCCAGCCCAACCAGGAGACACCTGATGTGGGTTGAATTAGCCACAGACTGAGAGAGGTCCAAAGGGGCAGGAGATCAGGGGTGCTTTTCACCCCAAGTTTGCTTCTACCACTCCCTCCCTCCCACCGAGCCCCAATTCTAACTAGCACACCTGCCTCTAAATAATGCATATGCCCAGAGCCCATACATATGCCTTCACATCTACATATGCCCAGAGCCTATAAAGAAAATAAAATAACCTTAAAGTGTTTGTAGCCTGCAAAAAATTTTATATGAACCATTAAGCTGCCACAAAATTGCAAGCTACCCTCCACATCTACCTCCCATAGATATCCACACATAGCCTACAAAAACAAAGAAACCCCCACAAAAATCAGATCTCAGCAGCAAGTTTAACCTTGAAGCTGTCAAGATCTGTCATGAATAATGAGCCGTGACAACACTCCAACATCCTTGGACAACAGAATAATATCTCCTTAATGCTACGTAAGGAAAAATATTGTTATTGCTTTCCTATGACATTCCACCTGCTAGGAAAATATACGGTTATGTGGCCATCAAGAGGAAGTTAAAAGTAAGTACAAAGACAAATGAGACATTTCATAATAGCCTGTGAATTGGGTAACGAACTATGTAATAAATCCTAACACCTAAAACACGTTACATGCAAAAAAATTAAAGGCAAGAGTGAAACGATCTATATCCCACTATGCTCTCAGTCACATATATCAATGGAGGGAAAACATTTCCATATGAAAACATACATTTGTATTTAGAAGAAGCAAAGTCTGTGGGAAAGGACTTGAGACCGCTATATGAGATGAGTTTTGGGTACAATCCAGAAGGATCTTATGCAACTCGCATTCATTTCTGTGAGATTTATCCAGGATTATGGTAAGACACGTGTTGTGCGTTTTAAAAAAAGTTCACGTACAGAACTACTGTTGCCTAAGCAGTCAAAATAGCTATTAAAATTATCCATATCTGAGGCCCATACATTGGCTTAAAATAAATTTACAAAGTTCATGTCTATCCAAAGTAATATAACATTCTCCGATGTAAATAAAGGGGACATATTTTCCATTCTGCAGGGATGACACTTTGAAGTCACCAGTAGGCAAAAAAAAAACACATAGTAACAGACATGCAGTTGATGCCTCCATTTATTTGGCATTAGGCGCCCATTTAATTGGTGTTTAAAAAATCTTATTCTTTACAGCACACCAAAACGTCCAGGAAAAAAAACAGTATAAAGGCACTCTTGTGAAGCTCCTGATAATACAAATTTTCTATAAAATCTAATTAACTTGCAGTTGTTTGCTAAGGATGCAATCTATCACTTCAATGGGCCTTGCAAGGCCATGGATTACATCCTAAATGTTCAGCCAATTTTTAATAAAGCAATTAAAAAAATCACTTTTAAACTACAAGTTTTCTTTATTTCTTTCCGAGGCCTTACCATCTCCTCAACTTCACATGAAACATCACTGAATAAAGAGCTGACACAGCCACAGCCATTCCTTCCAGTCACTGATGGTCCCCAATCCTATCCAACTTCCCAACGCTGGTGCATGTGGTAAGGGGCATTCACGGAGGCCTCCTCAAGGCAAGCAAATGTTTGTTCCGTTAACTTGGGGCTGCATCGGCACTGGAAAGTTGGATAGGGTCAGGCTGTCACATTTCAAATTCTGGCAGTAAGGTGGTGTGTTTTGGGGGGGGGGGGCAGAAAGTACCTCACTTTAAAAGATGCCATTTTCCCATTACCGAATTAGAAAATGTCCTTCTTCCCAGGCATTGGCTGGTCTCTGCTCCTTCTTGACTGTTTTTCCCTTTTACCTAATTTTTCTTATGTGCAAATCAGCGCCACTCGCCATAAAAAAGTCACTATTTTCTTTATTTGGAAGGTTCATCCAGCGGTGTTATGCTGCCGGAACGCTGGGTCCATCCATTTGGATACATAAAGCTGCCTTGTACAGAGGACTCACCACATTACCTTCAGACAATTACCTTTCTTTGCTAGCAACTTTACCCCATGGCAGCAGTATAGCACCATGGAAGTTGTGATACCGGTGATTTTATAATGCAGTTTGATGTGTATGAACTCTAGCCTGCTTCCGACCTGATTCAGTTGGAAATTCTTGTAGCCTTCAGTATGTGCCAGCTTGTGCAGAGGGAGAGCTTGTTTAGATTAGAGATAAGCTTTGGAATGCGAGAACCAAGGATGTACTACAGCAACTCTAGGGGCAAGATGACACCTCTAGCCTAAACTATTACCCAGGAACTGAACTGTAACTTATTTTGAATTTTGTAACTGTATCCTTTTCTGATATGGTTGGATGTGACGCCCTATGTTTCTTTACATTGGCCTATACTGTAGCTCCCTTTCTAATGAAATGCCTGCGTAATTTCACGTATATAATCTCATGTAATATGCTTTTGGGGGCTGCTCCTCAGGACTTTTGTCGAGAGACACTGAGGCAGTCTCTGCGCAGAATAATAAATACTGATAAAACCTCCTCTGGACCATCCCGTGTCTATTGTAAGATGGTGATCAGGTAACAGTTGGACAGAAAGCCTACAAGTGGCAGGATACAGCTTAATGCTATCCACCTAGCTTGCCCCACTATAACTTGGGCAACTGCTGCCAGCAAATGCAATCAGCCCCATATTACCAAGTACAACTATCACATCAACATTTCCTGGGGAACTTCATCCATTTACATCAGCTCCAATGAATTAACCATTCATTACCATGGGATCTTATCACCAATACATTAGTAATAGTAAATGGGATCTACTTCACCAGAAGACAAACCTCAATTAACACTACCAAGGAAACTACGGACAGAAAGGGGGAAAGGAATTAAAATGAATTTATCAAAATAAATTCATTATCTTCTGTTATAATAAAACTATTCCAGGCAGGACATCATAAACACCAGAATGAGTATAACCTTGTCCAGAGGGAAATATGTTCCAAAAATCCACATTCACAATAATGAAACAATACCTTCAAGGAGCCAGGGAAAAGCCTATCAAGCTACGTATACCAAGGAGATCCCTGTTCACTAATTAGAACCAGCGAGACAAATTCTTCAGAAGGTATTATTCCACTGTTGTCTGAAGCACGAGCTCCATGCAATGAGTATTAACTAATTCCCAGTTTATCGTCCTGGGAAAGTCTCTTTCAGGAAAGTTTAATCAACGCCTTCATTGTGGAAAGCAAACACTTCTGACGGACTAGAAACAAGGAAAATGTCTCTCCAGTGACAACCAGGCAAAAACAATTTTCATTCATCATCTTCGTTACTCAAGAAAATGCATACCAAGCTACGTACCCTGCTTTTGGGAGACAGTATGTGTGTGAATTTGGATTAGAGAGATGTCCAAGTACAGGACAGTTCAATATGCCAACAGTATCAGGCGAATGAAGAAGAAAATAACCACACCACCCACAAAGATTACCAGACATACCTCAGACATACATATATTCCCAAAAATAAAGGGAATAACCATCCAGTCCCAGGAGACATGTATTCTTCAAAATATCACCAAAAATAAATCTAAATGAAGACATCATGAATGCTGACGAGTCAGTTTTTTGCAATAATTACCCATTAAAACAGTATTGGATAGATAATTGGATCTTGTCAATAAGAAGATTCGCAATTAATCAGTAATAACAAATGCATTCCTGCATTGCCAAAAAGCAGAATTATTTTACCTGAACTCAGATTTGTGAAATTAATTCAGTATTCCTAATTATAGTGAATGCAATTACTCGTCCTAATGCAGTAAATCAGAAAATGAATTACCAATACATGCATCCCTCATCATATTGACAAATTGTACTTTTACTGACATGATCCTCCTTCCCTAATCAGCAACTGAAATAAGAGATCTACAATTGATATACTCTGATATACAATACAAAAAAATGCAATCTCCATTAAGAACAAGAGTCTTCTCTCTAATTGCACGGTGTCAGGTTTGTTAAGAGAACACAATAAATCTGAGGGCACAGCCTTAGTCTGACCTGCAAGTCGCTAGGCAACCAGTCAGACACTGGTGGGGCCCCTTGTCACAGACAGATAGCTATACTATGGAATTTTCTTAGATAATTCACTGAAATGGAATTACTTCAGTCCGCTCATCTTGGCTGCAGCCCAATGGGTAGGTGTGGACATGGACTCTCAGGCAGGTGTCCTCTGCAAGTTATGCAAGGAAGAAGTTATATAAGGACATAAGAAGAGCCTTGCTGGATCATGCCAAGTGCCCATCTAGTCCAGGTTCCTGTATCTCACAGTGGCCCACCAGATGCCTCAGGGAGCACATGAGACAATAAGATGCCTGCATCCTGTTTCCACTCCCTTGCATCTGGCTTTCTGAGGAAGCCTAACTACTAACATAAGGATGTTGCACCACCCATTATGACCTATAGCCCATGATGGACTTTTTCTGTCCAATCCCCTTTTAAAGGCACCTAGGCCAGATGCCATCACCACCTCCTGTAGCAAGGAGTTCCACAGATTAATTACCTACTGGATAAAAAGTATTTCCTTTTATCTGTTTTTAACTCTCCCAACACTCAATTTCAGTGGATGTCCCCTGGTTCTGGTATTGTGAGAGAGGAAAAAGAATGTCCCTCTGTGGACTCCATCCCTCCCGTGCATAATTTTGTATGTCTCAATAAGATTGGAGGGATCTCTTTGGCCCATGATCCCTCTCTACTGCATTAATTCTGAATTCCAAATATGTCCTGAAACCCTGATGTCAACTCGCATCACTCCTAGCCATGCTTGGTGTATTGCACTTGTAGCAAAAGAGCCACAGGCCAGGACTAAGGGCACAATCCTAGCAGACATTCCAGCTCTGACATAATGGGGCATGTCCTGCATCCTGCAATTGGGGGTGGGGAGTCACAGAGACCTCCTGAAAGGAAGGGACTGTTTGTTCCCTTATTTCAGAGCTGCACCATACCCCGGTGCTGGAACGTTGGTTAGGACTGTGCCCTAAGTAGCATAGCTATACAAACTAATAAAACAACTCTCCATAAAATGAGGCGAAGATGCTGTACAGAAAAGATTTCCTTCAAAAAGTAAGTTACCTGCTATCCGTTCCCAGACAGCAATTTGTTCCCCCCTCTCATTTTAACCAAAAAGTCCCCCAAATATGCCCCCAAATACTTTCCCTATTATAAGAGATCCCTCTATTCATCTCCTTCCTGACCCATCAATACCAACAGGCATCACAAAAAGGATATTTATACATAATTTGCCGTTTTGCAAAAAAAAAAAAAAAAAAGCCCCCAAAACTAATAGGAATCAAGCAAATTACCAAGTCTTAAAACTTAGTTTTCCATCAGGTTGGGCTTTACTATTTTCACCCACAGACAAAGTCATTCTGCAAACAGAGCTGAAACCGGTATGACAACAAAGGAAAAGGAAGGTCAGGAATTTAATTCTTCTTGCTGCTCTCAGTTTTCAAGATCAGAAGCTTTCCCTTGAGATGAACAATGGGGATTTCACAAAAGATCTTGAGAAGTCTGCTCATATGATGGCAAAATAATAAAAATCAGACCTAAAACTTGACTGAAAATAGGAAAAGTAGGACAAACAGTAAAAGTTCAGAAAAATTTGTGCTAGCATTGCTTCTGCAAACTTGTCTTCTTTCTTAACTACATTCTGACAAGAGTCATACCTGTATATAAGAGACCTTGAACATGTAAGATCATAAAACACTGCTATCACCCCAAAAATACACACAAGGCAAATATTTACACAGGTCACTCTGTAAACTACAAAAAGATCCCTCCAACAGTAAACACAATGATATACTGCACAATGAGACACAAATGATATACTGAGTGGTTCTCAAACTTTTTAGACCAGGACCTACTTTTTAGAATGACACTCATTGTCAGGACCCACCAGAAGTGATGTCATTAACTGGAAGCTAATGGAAGTGATGACATAGCCAGAAATGACATCACCAAGCAGGGAGTGCCATCATTATGGCATAATGACACTTCTGGAATGCAAACTTGCATTCTTGGACTGCAGCAATTGCACAACCTTGAAACATCCCTGACCGAAACAAAATATTCTTCCCCGATGGCTGCTCGAAACTTTCTGCAACCCACCTGACATCAGGTCACAACCCACCAAGGGGGTTTCAACCCACCGTTTGAGAAACACTGATATACTGCATATCTGATATGACTTTTTCATGAATTTTAGACTCTAGAGTGAGACTACTTAGTACAAACAGAAGTGTGTGTATGAAGACTGAAGAGGCAGTGTGGCACAAAGATCACCCCACTTAAGCAACACACTCCTGTACTGCACATCAACTGATGTGTTCTAACCATTTCACCGTAAGCTCTGTTCACCTGGGGGGAGGATTCTGATGGGTGCCAGATCCAGCCCATGGGTCAGAGTTCAGAGAGGGCTGATCTAGATTATACATTCACAATCATGTAGCTAAAGGGAGTTATTTAGAATCAATCCAAATCCAAGTGATTTTGAGAGCAGAGGCATATCTAGGGGCGGCATTGCCAGGGGTGGCAGCATCATGCAATGTCATGTTACCACATGGTGCTATCATGTCACTTCCAGATCTGGAGGAGGTGGAGAGCAGTTTCGCACTGTAGCTGATGCTCCCCAATCCTCCTCCAGCAACTTCCTGGCCAACGTTCGGTTTCTGGCAAGCCGCACTACACTCCCAAGCACAGCACTGTGCTTGGAGGCTTGCAGTGGCTCAGCAGAAGCAGAAAGTCAGTTGGAAAGCTGCTGCTCTGTGGCATCCACCCACCCCTCCTATGGTACCTGAAGCAGGTGCCCTACTTGACGTAACATTGATATACCTCTGATCCTGAGACAGCATTTTTGCAAACTTGAAAGAGTAAAGAATTTGGCTTATCATTGGATCTTTTAATCCAATGTTACCATTTAAGATTTTTTACACTTCTATAGGGACAAAACATACCAAAAAAATAAAAGGTGTCATTACTACTCCTTATGCCCATTAAAGGTAAAGGTTTCCCCATGACTGAATGGTCTAGTCATGACTGACCATAGGGGACAGTGCTCATCTCCATTTCTAAGCTGAAGAGACGGCGTTTGTCCAAGGACAAGTTTTCGTGGTCATGTGGCCGGCATGACTATATGCATTTACCTATTTATCTACTCGCATTTTTACATGCTTTCTAACTGCTAGGTTGGCAGGAGCTGGGACAAGTGACGGGAGCTCACTCTGTCGCACGGTCTTGAACTGCCAACCTTCCGGTCAGCAAGTTCAGCAACAGCAGCTTAACCCGAAGTGCCACCGCATCCCACTTAATGCCCATTTCTCCATCTCATTTACTAGAAACACAATATTTCAAACCCAATCTCACAGCTTCTGTATTATTGCTCACAGGCCAACTATATATTACAAACGGGCGTAGTCATTACAGAGCTCCAATGACTTTTTAAAAATTATAATAAAGAAAAGCCATTTCAGGAAGGGGGGCAATTTGGAACAGAGAAGTAGCAGGAAAATCCCTCCTCCCAAATATCCTTTTAACTAAAAACAAAAAAGCTGTCAGAGCTCCATCACTTACAATAACATGCAGCTAGCCTTAAGTAGTAAAGCATTCCATTAAACTTCTTTCTTTGTGGGGTATGGAGGACCAACACACAAATTCCTGTTGTCATGAAGCTCAGCTAGGTGGAGCAAGAGGCATATTCATTTATCTCCCCTCACCCCTCCACACAGGAGGTCTTGTATTGGGAATGCAGGGACTTAAAGAAACCAGTTGATGACTGTGGCCTGGGGATATATAATAACACCACTGTCAAAAATATATGAGAGAAAAAGAAAAAACTCTATAGCATATGGAAAACACACAACTCACCTCTCTCGTAGTCATCCTCAGCTACTGCTCTCTCTTGAAGTCTTTGGAGCTTTCTTATTAAGGATTTTATCTGCATTAATTAAAAAAACAAGCAATAATTCTATCTATGGAATTCTTTTTTAAGAACTTTATCACTACAATTTGAGTATGTGGATTTAGCATATTGGACTCACAAATCTCTGGGGTCACTTTATGCAGTAGCATCCCTAGGGGGAAGTTGGTCGCTAAGTTTGGCAAGGCCCCTTACCTTGCTGTGTAAACTAGTCCTCTCACTTGTTCTTGTAGCCATTCTAGGTGGCGGAAGTAACATGGAAGTGTTTCCTCCTCATTGTTTCCACCACCCAGAATGGCTACGATGGCAAGGGACAGCAGCTGTTTACAGGGCAAGATTAGGCACCTTGCTAAACTTAGTAATCCACTCCCCCTCTAGGGACAGTACTGACTTTTTGGCCATGTGCAACAGTCAAAGAGAGTTCAACAGAAGAAGCATGATACAATATACTTAAAAAGCAGTTTCCAAACTTAACTATAAAATGAGAAACGTTTCACAGTTTATGCTCGTGACAAAGTTCACTCTTGCGCAAACCTGGAAACAGGACTACAGCATGAGCCACTTGTGCCATGAATCTCAAACTATCAAGCTTCATAAAAGAAAGAAAAGGTCAAATAGAAGCAATTCTTTATTTTTAAAGGAAGCTGAAAACAGTAAGTAGGGAGCTGAAAGAGAAGAGCTTGAGAGAAGAGGATAAGTGGGATAGAGTAAATATGTAGGGATGAGGGAAAATCTAAGGTAGCAACTAAGAGCAGAAGGGACTGTGCTGTTTGCAGAAAGGGAGTGGACATATATGGATGATAAGAAAATACGTGCCTGGTAACATTTCCTAATTTATACTAGAAATACCACAAAGAAGCACTACAACTATTGCTTCCTTTCTGCAGTCAATCGATCGATTTATTGAAAACCCCACAGCACAAAAAGGGCATGAAGTATACTCCAACCTTTAGTATATGTCGGTTGCCCTGTAAGCAGTCCTGTAGTACGGGTTCATATTTCCTCATGAGAGGCTCCCATCTGTGATCGTTAGCAGTGTTACTACTTTCATAGCCTGAGGTCACGGAAGAACCAGCAGACGCGGTGTCCAAAGAATCGGTAGAACACGAAAATTCTACATTTCCATGTAAAAATGAGAGTCTCTCACAATCCTGCAATTTATCATCTTCTGCAGTCTCCTGTGGGCACGTACAATCTTCACTACACACATGGCTGGATGAAGCCCAGGATTCTCTCTCTGAAGTTCTTTGTCCCTCCCCAGGCATGTGAAAATTAACATTTTCTGCTTTTCCTCCTCCACATATTTGCAGAACACCTTTAGGCTCACTACAGCCTCCATCACCACTCGTTTCAAAAGCTGAATTGAGCGAGTGTTGTATGAAGCTAAAACTTGAACTAAAATGACCTGGAGGATTCAAAGAGCTACACACAGGTTCATTCCTGTCAGATTTTCCATTGTTATTCACTTTCTGTCCCAAAGAATGCATTATCCCCTTCTCTAGTAATCCGCTGCTATGAGTAGTCACCTTTACGGGGTCGAGCAAACTGGTTTGCCCCAAATAGTGGTTGGTTGCAAGGAGGACATCTTCCTTGCATAGGGCAACTGCAGGATAAATGGAGAGGATTCGATTTTCTGGTTGCTTCACTTTGCAATTAGTCTGATTTCCAAGACTTCCTGCTGAATTTTCAGTGACAGCTGATCTGGTAGCCACATTTGCGAGTGCCATGGTACCGTTTACACATACATCACCAGAGATTTCCAAGTCATTTTTGCACACTCTCTTCAGAGAGCAGTTCTTTAGATCTCTGTGTTGTTTTCGACTATGTTGCTCAAGCCCCTTTGGGCTGAATGGCTCACAGTCAGGAGGAGGTTGAATTTCTTCTGTCTGTTGCAGAGCTTTGGTTCTCATGTATCCTGGCCTCTTTGCCAGCTTCTTTTTGCGAAAAGGGCCTGTAGGCAGTGGACAAACCTGGGCCTCTAGAAGAAATAAGAAACAAATCTGTTACCAAAATCAAAATTTGCCTTAATGAGTCAACAATCTCCAAAACAAATTGTTGGCCCACAACTTTCACAAAATACTGAGATAGGGCTTGGTTTCATTTTGAGCTACCAGGAGCCCGATGCTATCCAACTTTCCAGCACCAATGCAGCTGCCATGAAGCCCCAAGGTAGGGGAACAAACAGACCACCCTCATCATGGTGGGGGCAGAGAGTTAGCTGCCCTCTAGAGAACTAATCAGAGAGTAATCTAGAGTAATCCAGTAAATCAGTGGTACTCAAACTTTTTAGACTGGGATCCACTTTTTAGGATGGCACTTGTGTTGGGACCCACCAGAAGTTACGTCATAGCAGGAGGCAACATCATTACGCAGGAAGTGCCATCATTGTGACGTAATAAAATGACACTCCTGAATGCAAACTGGCCTTCTTGGACTGCAGCAAACTGCACAACCATGAAACATTCCTGACAGAAAGCAAGATTAGGACAAAATATTATGTAAAAGCACTGACCTAAACACAATTTTATTTATTTAAAAAAAAAACGCCCTCACTTGAAAATTCAAACTGTTAACATTCACAACAGGGCTATAGCAAGAGTAAGGTCTGTAGCTTCTAAGATGGCTGCTCCCAACTTGCCACAACCCACCTGACATCAGGTTATAACCCACCAAGTTGGTCCTGACCCACAGTTTGAATAACAATGCAGTAAATAATCAAGAGAGAGGGAAAGTCACAGCTGAAGGAACTCTCCTTTCACCCTTCCTCCAGTCACAAGACTGTGATTAACGTATCGATGCTGAGCCCTGGTGCAACGCTGGAGGAAAGAACTGCTTGCCAACTTTCAATATGCCTGCCAAACAGACATACCGTAGCCTATTTTACTGAACACCATTGGTTGCGGAACACATTCTTACAGCATCATAGAGAACTGGCATCACCAACCTTTTTTGTTCACACAGAACCCCTAACCCTATCCCTTTGAAGAAGAAAAAAACATGGCCAACCAGATCAGTTAATCCGACACTGTGCAGTTGCACCTATATCACTGTCCATCATGTACTCTGGAAAGGAGCCAAACAAAAAAGTGGTAACCCCAAAGATAGCTCCTGCTACCTCTGCAGTCTCTGTGACTGCTGCAGATCTCACTCATGGCTAGAATAACACAGGAGGTGGGGAACACCCCTGCCTCTGTGCATGTTAAATGGTTTGCCTGATTGCCTGTGGGAAGACAAGAGAAACTTGAGATTAGTAATGGTAACTGATAGCAGCAGCAATGAACAGTATGGCAATTGATGTTCATTAGAGATTGTCAAAGAGTTCATAAGACAAGGTGCCGCCATCTAAGAGCTTTTCTGTTCAGGTTGCTCCCAATTTAGCTTCCCATTATCCTGATTACTAAGCTTCACCTGTTGGGGAAAACAATGGGGTCACTGCAGTAATATTCACTCATCCACTCTAGGGACCTGCACTGGAACGCTGTGCTTGCTACTTGTTCCGCTCTGTGTTCCCTGCCTCTGATCCTTAAAAGGGAGCAATGGGTGTTTGGCCAGCTATGGCAGTAAATGCCATAGCTCACCAGTCAAAAGCTCACCAGTTCAAAGCTCACCAGTCAAAAGTTCTTGATGGCTCTCAATTTCTGTGCCTTTGTAATTCAGGATAGTAACCTGAGCTAACAGCTTCTCAATCCATCTCAGGCTTCACCAAATATATCAACAAATCTTAAGTCTCATAAGAATATTTTAGGGCACAATCCTAACCTGGTGTTAGGCCAGCACAGGTAGGCCAGCAAAGTTTAGCCTGCACAAGGGACACCGCAAAGCATGTTTGGGCCACTCTCGGAGTAAGGTAGGATGGCACATGTCTGTGTGCTGGCCTCTCTGACTCCGAGAGTGGTCCAAACATACGTTATGGTGTCCCTATGTGGGCCTAACTCCAGGTTAGGATTGCGCCGTCAGTATCCTAAGTGAGAAAGCAGAAAAATTTTGCAATTTGCAGGAGAAGACTCGGTAGCTTTGTATGCCTTACTTCTATCTGTGGCACTAAACAGGCTCATAATTTTGCAGTTCGAGCTGGTTGCCATTAACACAAGAAGTCTCAAGTAAATTTCACTCAAGCATCATGAAGGTTGCAAAGGGTGCTTCTGTTCCATCCACGTTCACAAAAATTCCTTGCATCTTTCACAGTCCAGCTGCTAATACACTTCACATTCAGTTATTTGACCAAGACGGTTCCATTGCATCATAAACATCAGTCCCTTAACACATTTCTGCTGTTCAGTTTATTTTGTTAAACACGGAATTTTTTTGATCCACACCAGCGTTTCTCACTTTTACTGTACCTCTTGTAACCTTTTACAATTAACTATCTCACTCAGTCACTCACTCACACCTTAGACTTAATATGTACATCAGCCTCCATTCTAGCTCTCAGCTGCCCTGTAACTATTAGGGGGCTTTTCCCAGTTCATCCAGACATATGAACATGAATTTGCCTTCTACCAAATCAGGCCATTGGTTCAACTAAGTCCAGTATTGTGTACTTAACTTAGCAATAGTTCTCCAGAATCTTAGGCAGAAGCTTTTCACAGTCCTTCTATCTAAAATCTAACAAGTCCACTCCAAATCTCATCTAATCCCAAATGTCATACACATCCAGTCATCACCAAAATGCCAATTATACATGCAGAGTCAACCCGCATTCACCATCATCATTCTAGATCCAATCATCCCAACTCTCCTCCTCTCCCTGTAGTTCCAACTAACTTTGTAAATGCAGCTCCTTTTCTGACTCCCACAATATCCAATCTTCACCTTTTCCTTACCCACCTTAACCAGACAACTGCAAGAAACAGGAGCAATCTCCCTCCTCCTAGCATGGCTGTGGCCAGAAAGGATGCTGTACTTGCAGTATTTTCGGGGGTTTTAAAAAAATCACCAACCCTTTCTTCAGCTTCGCAAAGTTTTATCAGCTTATACTTTCCCTGTATTTCAGCTGCTCCATACTAGAGAAGCAGCTGAGATTTCCCAAAATGCATTTGCATTAAGAAGAAGCCATTAAGAAAGATGTTGGCTTGTCTTTGGACAACCCATTTAGAATATATTCTACATTGGGGCAAATGACAGACTGGAATTGAGGAATGCCTCTTAGTAAGAACTCGAGGACCATAGTACACAACAGTGCTTAGGCTACAATGCAGAGATCATTGGCCTACACCACCTAGATTATGTCACATAATCAGAGGCAGTGCCAGGGTTTGGCCATGTAGGACACTGGCCGAGTGCCCATACTCAGAGGACCTTCCAGCCTGGGCTGAGCCCAGAACTCTCAGTGCCAGTAGCAGAAGAGGCACCTGAAGTGCCAATGAGGAGGTGCCACAAGGGGACCAATGTAGAACTTTACCCTGGGGACCCCAGCAACCTGACACCAGAATGGCACATACTTTTTATGCTTTAAAACTCATATATAGTTTTGTATAGCCTTCCTACAGTAAACAAGATGATGCTCCAAAGACTAAAATAATGTCAGTTCAATTTTAAAACAAACTAGGAAACACATACACTACACACAAAAATACTTTCCCCAATCGGTACGAAATGAAAGCGTCTGAAAGCGAAATGGTAGACTGAAAAATCCTGTGCTCCTGTAGTTCCTGTGACCCACATCCTTCTTGCATACTACAGCAGTGAAGTTCACATTCAGGATTCAATGACACTGGACTCTTTTGAAAACAGAAGGAACACCAGCTGGCAAGCGGCTTCCTGTTATTCATATTACTCTAACTAGAGGAAAGATCCTTCTCTAAGTTTCCTATTCCCAGAAGAAACCATCTGGTGTGATTAGCCTGGGTTTAAGCAAGCCAGATAAACCTTTTTTTAAAAGGAAAATAAAACACCTGTGGGCTTATTTTATTTTGCTGACCACTAAATACCCAAAAGAGATTGCAGTTGTAAGACTTCAGGAGGAAAGAACATCTGTATTGATTAGCAACATTTGGGATGTCTCCTGAAATGAGTTTTCTCCACTTTATTTTTCTGCTTCGGTCGAATTCAAGCCCCAACACTGCAATGTGGAACCCTCTCGTCCCCGTTCCTTTCCCAACCTTGCCCAGGGCATGGTCTGTAAGCACACGATGCAGCAGGTCTAGGGAACACCAGCTGGAAACACCTACACATGCTACCTTTTGCTCCCTGGAGAAAAAGCTCAATGTAGAATAAAGCCATCAGAGATCATTCAGGAGCACACACACACACAAACCTTTGGACTTAAGAATATATGGACTGAAGGGGGGGGCGGTAGAACTGGTAGTGTGATAGAGTTCCCTGCACTCTTAAAGATACTGTGGCAGCAGAGGTCTATTGCTAGAAAGGGATAGCAATTTCTTCCGAGTTGTATTATACAGATGGGCTTACTTCAGTCTTGTGTAGTCTTTTTCAACGATCAGTCTACCAATTCGGCTTAAGTTTACCAAGCAAGCTCTTGTTTATTTTACGATAAATCACCCTGAGAACTTCTGTAGAACAGAAGAATGGAGTATGATTCTTCAAAAAAAAAATTAGTATTTCCCTAATTTTCCTCTCTCGAAGTGTCATAATTCCTGCTTCCTTGTTTCGAAATAAACAAAACCTCTCACGCAGATTTCCACCTCCGACTTGTCCTCTCTACCCAGTCGGTCTCCAAACACCATCTTCCCCAGGCAGATGTCGACCTGAAAAATGTGCATTTTTTAAATTCAAAGACAACTTTGTTGGGCTAATTCAAATTTGAACCAAGTCAAATTGGATGGTGACTGTGGACACCATTTTCTTGAAGCTCCAAGTGCATTTTTAACAATATTTGAAGTAGTGGCATTACCATACATTTAAAAGAATTACACTCAGTATGCTAAGTAGATGTAAAGGCCGATACTTCTGTTCCTTCTGGAAGACCATTTAAGAAATCACAGTTTACTTATCTTGTTCTATCTGCTAAGTGACTAATCTTTGGCCTAACACCACCCCCTTATCCTGTCAAAACACCTGGTGAGTGCTCTGCTGTAAGATGTATCAGGCAGATAAAGGGCAACATGACAGCCCTCAATTTGAGAAGCAAGCACAGTTTGAACATTTCAGCTCAACCATTTGAATTTTTAATTTCACCAAGGGACTATATTGCAAATTAAGTGTCTGACACACAGTCCATTTGGAACCAGAATTGAGTTTACTGAAATAGAAAGTAATTTTCTCTTAGCCACTCAAACAGCGATTGCACATAATGAGAATAAGACAACACAGCAGCCGCAGCAGCTTCACCAAGGGCAATAAATCAGATAGGTCCAAAGTTGAGCAGTTTAATTTAATAAAAATCCCAGATACTCTCTAAATATTGTACTAGATCTCTGACTACCCAAAATACAGTCAATCCTTATTATCCACTAGGGTTAGGTTCCTGGAAATCCTTGCAGATAACGAACCACTGATGCTAGGAGTTAGGTGCAAGGGACACCTTATCTGCCATCAGCAGAAGCACCAAAAGAGCTGAATGCTGCAGACACCTTCCAGATATCTCAGGGATCTTCAGAATGGCACCTGAGACCAGCATGGACCCCTTAAACATGGCCGGCGGATGCTTCTGCCAGCCCTTTTAAAGGGGTCAGTGCTGGTTGCAGATGCCGTTCTGAAGGTCCCTGCAGCCTTTGAAAGGACTGTGCATAGTGAATAACAAGAACAGAGGTGCAGATAATGAGGAAAGTAGCAAGTCTGTCCCTCCTAGATAAGGCAAGGTCACAGACAGGTCGCATGTAAGGAGGACTGACTGTTTACCACTTTGGGTCTCTCACAGCACCTACAACATACAATGTTCACAACTATACTGTAATGTCACCCACATGACAGAATCAATGCATGTTATCCAGACATTCTGTGTAGAGAATGGGGGTGGAGACAGGGATGTGCTTGTTTTCAAACTCATTTAACAAAGGTTAATTACTCCTTAAAACACTTTTGTTCACATATGCCCAAAACCAACAAAGGAAATTCTCAGTGGATCAAGCCCATAGTCATCATAGTTAAATTCTTACATGAGTAGACCCCCTTCCCCTGGAAACCACTCTCTCTTCTATAATGTGATGTAATTATTTCAGTGTCAAACTATGAAAGCTCGCTAGGGAAATTAATTTATAGCCAAGGACACAGAGAAGCATGAAATTGGGAAGCTGCCCCCTAAAACATCCCAAAAAACGTAAAAACTATGGATTTTGTTTTCATTACATTATTAAAAACACGCAAACAGGAATAAATGCAATATAATTAGAGGACGAAGAACAACATCATCTAATGAGGCAAACTTCAGGAGAGATCAGCAGCGTTCCTGGGCCTAATGGCGCCACAGCCCAGCAACGCGATGATACAAAAATGTCACCCCCTCTTCTACCATGTCAGAGCACCTGTGAGTGCCATGCCCCCTCCCTTCCAGAATGGCTCCATGCAAAGCAGATGGGCCTAATTCACATCACTCTCTTCTTCAAGCGATGAGTGTAGTATGTGCCCCCATCCCATGAAAAGCCATGGGAATAGCAGGAGCACCGCAGAGGGAATTCCCCCCCCCTCAGCTTTTTATCTTTGTATGACCAAATGCTTATCCAGGCATCTTCCTAATTCCTGAGGCCACCTTCTAAAATAATTGCCGCCCAACTATTCTTCACCGATCAAGGCAATAATTGCTTCCTAAAATTAGGGAAATTGCAGATCAAGCCTGTCTGGAAGACAGATCTTCAAATCGAGAAACTCTTCCCTATATTCCCAAATGTGTGAAGCTGATTACAGTTTAGTTAGTCAACAGCACATTTGGCACAAGTTCTGAAGTGCTATCTCTTATTCACATTTAATAGGGCTGGCTCCTCATAGGCATAATAGCTCTGGTGAGCACGGTTCTTTCTACACCTGGGATCCTGAACCCCCATATTTTATTGCCTGAGAGATGAAAGTATCTGTCATTTGCTGTATAGCTTGCTACCTAGGTAGATTCTCACTCAGGCAGAATGTCTTCTTCACTGCATTCATTTCCTAGGTTCCTTGCTATAGTGTCGAGCTCTTGAAACAATTGGTGTTTTAGTGTCAGAGGCTCATTACGAGGTATGCAGCACAGACGATTCCAGGGTTAATGACTTAAAATAAATAAAAATGGATTTTATGATAACTGTAATTCACAATAGTTTTGTTAGATTAAATACGTTGGGGTTTTTTACAAAGCAATCTGGCTTACAATGAAATCCGAATTTCAAACCCAGTGCTCATAACTTCTTAAAACTGAATCTCTGACCCTCTGTCAAACACACCGAGTTAAAGTCTGCTTTTTGATGTGAAAGAACAAAGCAGATGCAAAAAGTGTGGCTTTTGAGGTCAAGCATTAAAAATGTGACACAACAGGTCATGTACTGTATTTATTATCGTGCACATTATGAATATTTAAAGCGTCAACCAAACCGCCTGGACATTTATGTTCCACTTCAGAGGAGCTGCTACCATGTCACAGAGGAGCAAGCAAACAGTCTCTGGCTGCCATCAACTGTTCAGATCCTAGAAAAAGAAGGAGAAAAAAGATGGAGAAGGAGCTAGCAGAGGACCAGGCAGGAAGCATGCCTGAGGAAGCCAGCAGGTAGGGGAGCCCAGGAAAGAAAGGTTGGATGAAGGAAAGAAAAAGGAAAGAGGAGACAGCTAATGGGAGAAGCCTGAAAGTGAAATATAAACAGAGAGTAAATGGGCAGCATCAGGAGTAGCAGACATAAGGAAGGACAGTTCCACGTGATGATTTGAAACAATCAGCCAAAGCTGCAGGCCTCTGGGATGCAGAAGATATCTGGGATGCCCAAACCAAAGAGTCTGGATTATGCTTATCCATTTTTTTGGAAGAAATGGTCAGCAAGCATACTTATGTTGTTGTTGTTCAGTCGCTAAGTCGTGTCCGACTCTTCGCGACCCCATGGACCACAGCACGCCAGGCCTCCCTGTCCTCCACTAGCTTCCTGAGTTCGCCCAATTTCATGTTCATTGCTTCGGTGACACTGTCTAACCATCTCATCCTCTGCCGCCCCCTTCTCCTTTGGCCTTCAATCTTTCCCAGCATGAGGGTCTTTTCTAAAGAGTCCTCTCTTCTCATGAGGTGGCCAAAGTATTGGAGCTTCAGCTTCAGGATTTGTCCTTCCAGGGAGCAATCAGGCTGGACTTCCTGGAGGATTGACTGATTGGACCTCCTTGCAGTCCAGGGGACTCTCAAGAGTCTTCTCTGGCACCATAATTCAAAAGCATCTATTCTTCGGCGCTCTGCCTTTCTTATGGTCCAGCTCTCACCGCCATACATTGCTACTGGGAAAACCATCGCTTTGACTATGTGAACCTTTGTTGGCAGGGTGATGCCTCGGCTTTTTATTAAGTTATCTAAGTTCGCCATACCTTTCCTCCCAAGAAGTAAACGTCTTTTAATTTCATGGCTGCAGTCACCATCTGCGCTGATCTTGGAGCCCAGGAAAATAAAGTCTGTCACTGCTTCCATTTCTTCCCCTTCTATTTGCCAGGAAGTGATGGGAGTGGTTGCCATGAACTTAGTTTTTTTAATGTTGAGCTTCAAATACTTGATGTTGAGCATAATACTTGTTATGCAACTGTATTAATTACAAAATGGGAAACCAGATCAGGGCAGTGGAAGACAGGTGCTGTTCATATCATGATTTCAATCAGGAGTCTCCAAACCATGGCCCACGGGCTGGATCCGGTGCTGCGCCATCATCCTTCCAGGCATGGCGGTGGCAAAGCCTTTCCATTCTGTGCCACAGCCTCCTATCTTCACAGCCAAGCCTTGCAGAAACTTGCAGCAGGAGCACGCATTGCCCCAAAACGCCCTGCATCCTGGTTTCTGGAGGGAAGCAGCTACCCAGAGCAAATTTCTGGAAAGATCAGCTGTGAAGATAGGGGGCTGCGGTGCAGAATGGTAAGGCAGAGCCTGGAAGGATTATCACAGGGCACATTGGGGCACGATTTGGAGGCCACTAATCAAAATCCATGTTTTGAATTTTTTTCATTTTGACTGAAATCAATCCCCCTCCCCTTAGAAGAACCTCCCTAAAAGACTTGGTAGGTTCAGAAGGGTGAAGTGTTTGTTCCTCTTAAATCCTCCTTGGATTTTTCCATGCAGATTAAGGGCCACAATAAGTTTGCATGGGAGTCAGGCTTGCAAAAACTCCAATGAAAAGGTCAACAAATGATGTGTGAATGAACCCTAAACCTACTGCTGTGTATGCAGGCGATTTATGAATGTCACTGAAAGATGGTTAACTGCTGTACTAGCTGTGAACATGCTAGAGATGGACAGGTTTATGCGTTGGATCAATGTTTAGAGAGCAAAACATGACGCGCAGAGGCAAGCTACAGATGTTAAGCTTTGACAGCTTGTCAATCCCACCATCTGGTTCAAAAGTCACATCCCTTTTAGCATTCCTACACTGGATCCACTGCCTATAAAACGGTGCCATGACCCAACCAGGCTATCCCTTTGAATTCAACAGTGAGTCGCAACTCATAATTAGGGGTGGTGGGTTTTTGTTCTTTTTTTTGTTAAAAACACATAAAAATACAGACCACCACCTTTTTCGTGTGACAATATCTGAGTAAAAACACAGCATTTGGATGTTTAAGATAATTTTCCAGATAATAAGTAATCCAGTAATTCCAGTAATCTAAGATAATAATTCAGTAGTAATAATAGTAATAGTGCAGTAATTCCAGATAATAATTCCAGTAACCTAAGATAAAAGATTATTTTTCCAATTAGAAATAATACTGTGGCTGCATCTACTAACGCTATATCACCTATATCATCTACCTAGTACACTTTTAAAGCATTTACAATTAGTAAAAATTAGAACTTGGAATGATAACTTAGAATAAAAACACATAACACAGCTTTGTGCCTTTCATGAAATATGCAAAACCACAACAATTTTCAAACACCCCTACTCATAGTCATAACATAGGAATCATTAGCTATGAGAAGACATCTGTGTGCACAAATGCCTCTTTCCAACACCCAGAATCACCAAGTGGAATTGCTAATTATATCAAGTGGCTCAGAATTCCAGAAAACCTTGATAACCAGACTCACCAAGTGGGGATCTGGATTATATCAAGGTATGAGAAGTCTAGGAAAAACAAGTGCAGAAGCAAAAGCAGCTAAAATGGCTTGTTGGCTGAGAGCGCATATAATAGAACGTATGAAGATTTTGTCCACATGATAGGACATATTGATGTATGCAGGTATAATCAATACATTAGTATCAATGCTACATTGTGTATTTGCTTCTGAAACAGCAGCAACTCAAAAATCTTAGCCAAGCAAAAGCTAAAACAGTAAAGAACAGGCGCCGCGCTGGCCCCAGGTCAAGCTGTTCCTAACCAAAGATAGTGGCTAACGCTAACCGCAAGAGTTAGCTCAGCAAGGTTCTACTCTAGTACAATGCTGATGCTAGAAATATGCAATCAAATGTTTTTCAAATTGCTAAAATGTTGTTTCCACTGTTATAACCTTGTGCTATAATAATAAAGTAGTCACATGTTAGTCACATGTACCAAGTGCCAAATGCTAAAACATTTGTATAATCAGTAATGTACAGTTCCGGGGTGGAACCTATAAAAATAGGTGGAACCCTAGATAGAATTGCACTACCGTGATTTGGGCATCAGCCCCACAACTGTGCCCAGCGAGGTACACGCTGAATAAACTGCTTGAACTCTTGCTAAGAACCGGAGTGGTCTGTTTCCTTTAAACTACACAACGCAGAGAGAGCTCATGCGCCTTACACACATACACAATACATCAGCAGCCTGATCTTGTTGGGCTTACTGCCTGTGCTCCTGCCTTACAGCCAGCTCAAGGTGTTGCGAAACATTCCATAAGGCACTCTGACACTGGTGGAAAGGTCGCTGGGCCGGTGGAGAGACCAGCACTAGATGGCACTGAGCCTCAACACCACGAAGACTCCCAACAGGAGCACGAACAGTAAGCATCACCACCAGTTGGTGGCCAAAAAGAGGCAGGGAGGGGGAGGAATTGGGCAGAGAGAGGATGGCCCAAGGGGAGGATTGGGACTGGGAGGGGGTGGAGTCAAATCTGCCAAATCCTATGCCTCCTCCAGAGCCAGGAAACCCAACACAGGTGTCCTCGCTCCTTGGTTCTGCACCTGTTCAGTAGCAGGTGCAGAGCCAAGCAGACCAACTGGGGCCGTTGTTGGTCAACAAAGGGTAGGAGAACATTTGTTCCCTTACCTTGAGACTTCCCTATCCCCATAGGATACAGCACTGCTGTAGCTCTGGGTGTTAGGGAAGCATAGGATTGGGCCCCAAGTGTGCTTCAATACAGAGTACAAAGGTTATACCAAAAGCACTTGATGCATACAACATCTACAAGTCAAATTGAAGATGACAGACAGAACAGAGGACACAATATCATCTACAATGCAAAAATATTCTGTGTTTATGAAAACTGCTTTACTTGACAGTCCAAACATGTCTCTCGTGTAGGAAGGAAGCAATGTGCATACTACCTCTGTATGCATACTACCATAATACCATGTGCATACTACCTGTTGCCATTTAGCTGTGAAAGAAGTTGCATGCCTATAAACAAAAACAGGAAATGATATTTTAAGGGGAAAAAAGGAGAGCTAAGAGATCAAACAACCTCAAGTTGAAGGACAAACAAAACTAGCATTTGGATCCCATGACTAATTACTTGTTTGCCTCACATACAGAAAAAAAAGGAGGTAGCAGTCTTGTTGCAGTGTCAGCAGAAGACAGGTAGCTCAAGACTGTCTCCGCATGGTTCCTTGGAAATGGCAAGAAATTGCAACTGCAAAATTGCAAGAGGGCATGAGCCAAATATAGCAATGAACTGACACAGTTTATTAAACAAGCTACGACAAAAGGAAAGATGGGTGTCTACATATAGATGCAGACTGAAAGCTTTCATGATTATTCATCCTGCCTGGGAGCCACTTCACACATTACATTTTTAAGCATGCAGAAGTTCAGGAAAAAATCTTAACCACACGCAAAAAGTGTTAAGAACACACCCCATCTCATTCCTGCTTCTGAACACTGTAGCACTAAAGAATGACTTTGGCAATATGCACTGGCTGCCAATCACAGCTCTTATTTTCAATCAGGCTCCAGTATAATAATAATATACTGTATTATAATAATAATAAATAATAATACTTGTATTTACATACCACCTTTCTTAGGTCACCAGATTTCTCTAATGACTATAACTCAGGGCAGTTTACATAAGCAGACTTTATTCAAAAACTTGAAGGTTTTTACAATTTTTACAGAAACGTTTTATCTTCCAAGAACTACACACATACAGATGGATTTTTCTGGATTTAGTCCTTCTTTCTGGCCACCCGTTTGTCTTCTTGCTGGCTGATAAGCGGCTTCCCTGCTCCCACCAGAGAAGCAGCTGACTTCGGCACAACTCCCCCTCACACACGGCACCCGAAGATAGCTCAGCTGTTAATCAGTCACCATTTACAGGTCTGCCACTCACAGAGACTTCCGGTAGTCCCGAACTGGCGACCTTCAGATCTTCAACTCTTATCTTCAGGCAAACGGAGGCATTAACCCTCTCAACTAAATCTTCTTCTAAATCGACTAAATCTTCTGACTAAATCTTCAGTATTATTATTATATTTATAAATGCCCCGATATTCACTGGGGTTCTGTTCTGGATACCCCCCATGGATACCTGAAACCGTGGCTGTTGGGGACACCTTTTTAAAGATAGGGGAACATCAGTGGTTTTGCTGCAACAAGGTAAAAAAAAAAGAGATTTGTTTAATGATCCCCTATCTTTTTAATAGGTGTCCCAGTATCCATGGTATTGGTGGATACTGTGGCATGCTTGTACTGTGTTTCAGCAGCAGTAATTCACAAAGCAGTTTACGTAGTGAACTCAATGGTTCCCTGTCCCCCCAAAGGGCTCACAATAATTAAAAAAAACAGAAGACACACCAGCAACAGTCATTGGAACAGACGCCATGCTGGGGTGAGGAAGGATCATTGCTCTCCCCATGCTAAATATAAGAGGACACCACTTTGAAAGGTGCCTCTTTGCCCAATTAGCAAGTGTTACTGCAAGGGGAAATACCCCTGCTTTTTACGGGAGCAGGCTGGACCCTGCACGGATCTCCATGGAACATCTGGGGATTGCCTGACCATAACAAGGCACAAGATTATCTCCTGCCTGATCCATTCCCTGCCCCCCCCCACACACACACACCAAGGAGGTGATGCAGATTGAAAGCGTAGAAGGAAATAAGAGTTTGAAGCAGGGACTGCTTTTTGCAGAAAACAGCCCTAGCAAAATTACCCAATACAAATATTGTATTATATCTTGATAATGCGCTTCAAGTAAACCCATAGACAACCTGAAATGGATACACATAAAGAGCAGGAATTTTGCCATGACACCATCAGAAATGACAGAAGTCACCTCTCTCCCCTGTCACAAGTAACTGACATGTAGCTGCTTTCCCTCCAGTTTAGTGCAGAGCAGCTCCTGCCAGTCAACACGAAACAGCCTGTCAGCGCGCAATGACCAGTCATAAAACCCTGTACAAGGTAGCAGACAGCCCAGGTATCCGTTTGTCTTTTGAGCTTTGCACACCTGCTTACTGCTGCCTGAACAAAAAGCTCAGCTTTAGGATTAGTCTCTGTCATCAGAAAAACCACTAGAAGGTATTAAGTCAGATCAAAATGTGGTTAGATTCATCTTCAAGATTAGAAGCCTGGCCTTAGTTCAGTCTACAATGATTAAGGAAGTGAGGAACAATTGTAGCATTGCATCAGAGTTGTTCAGCAAATTTAACCATTCAAGCTAAAAGAACATTTTACTTTTATTGAATGGTTGAGCTGGTCGTGTGTCAAAAGGAAGACATGTCTCCAACTGAGCAGCAACATCAGCTGCCAACTACATGCCAACCCTCGGAAAGGGAGAACCTTGAGGGCACAATCCTAACCTGGAGTTAGGCTGGCACAGTTAGGCCAGCAAGGTTTGGCTGGCACAAGGGCCGCCATTAAGTGTGTTTGGACACTCTCGGAGTCAGTGTGCTGTCACTCTTGGACACTCACATCTGTCTGCTGGCCTCTCTGACTCAGAGAGTGGTCCAAACATACTTTACGGTGGCCCGTGTGCCAGCCAAACCTTGCTGGCCTAACTGTGCTGGCCTAACTCCAGGTTAGGATTGCACCCTTAGTTGTGGATACACAGAAGATGTAGGTAGCTATGTTGGTCCGTTGTGGAAAAACATATCTTACTCTTGAGTAACTCAGAAGTAGCTTATACAGCTGAGAAATAAGAGGTTATACATACAGTGGGGGGCAGGCCTGGGCCTTGGGCCTGTGCACCCTACACCATCACACATTTGTTTATGCAAACTGAAGCCTGTATACATGAATCTCAAAATGGGAAATAAATCAATTATTTAAATCCGTCTGCCTTTTCTGATAATCTGAAATCATTTTTAAACGTTTTCTTGTTTTTTGTTTTGTTTTTTTTAATCATTCTTTTTGATGAAGCCACCTTGTTTGCATGACAGCCAGAAAAGGGCCAGGCAAATCAGACATGATAACCCTTGATTTCCAAAGGGTCAACTTATTCCAAATGAGAAACCAGTTAGAAAGAAGCAGAAAGGGAAAGCTTAAAAAGTCAAATCTCTCCAGAGTGCATGGAGGCAGTTTAAAACTATAAAAAAGGCTACAGTGCCTACCAAGATGGAGGAAGGCTCTACTAAGTCCAGGACAGTTCCTACATGGCTACAGAGCAGAGTTAGAGAGAAGCTATAAAGGGCAAGGAGGCTTCTTTCCATAAATGGAAGTTTTGCCCTAACAAGGAAAATTTTAAAAAAGAACCCAAACTCAGGCTATAGAAATGTAAAAAGACAATACAGGGCAGACGTCTAAAGTGACAGTGGTGAAAGACTTGTGCCAAATCTGACCGTGCCTAATTGAGATCTTATTCTAGGGTGGTGGTGGCGGCAGCTAAGAGGGCACACTTCTCTGCCACCATCACATCCACAGAGAGCCGTCCAGCTGAGCTTTTTTGTGTGGTCCGTAGCCTACTCCATCTGGCCCCCCCTACTTGAGGGGAAGAGCACACAGAGGCTCGCTGTGACGAGTTTGCAAAATATTTTGCAGAGAAGGCCAATCAGATTCAACATGACTTGGACGCTGCTGTAGGCATATCTAGTTATGACCCCGGGGAACCTGTCTATCCTACTATTTGGGATTCTTTTCAGTTTGTAGAACCTGAGGATGTGGACAGGATCCTCTGGAGTGTGAGACCCTTGCCCAGCATGGCTAATTAGATCTGCCCGGGAAGGGCTGGCCAAGTGGACAGGGAGGGTGGTGAATTGCCACTCAGAGGGAGTGTTGCCGCCTGCTTTGAAGCAGGCAATTGTTCACCCCCTCCTGAAGAAACCCTCCCTGGATCCCACTAAACTAAACAACTTTCGGCCAGTCTCGAATATCCCATTTCTGGGCAAGGTGATTGAGTGGTGGCATCCCAGCTTCAGAGGTTGCTGGAGGAAGTGGATTATCTGGACCCATTCCAATCTGGCTTCAGGCTGGGGTTCAGGACGGAGACTGCCTTGGTCGCCTTGGTGGATGACCTACGCCGGGGAATGGACAGGAGGAGTGCGTCCCTCTCGGCTGGACCTCTCTGCGGCTTTCGACACCATCGACCATGGTGTCCTGGGTCGGCTGGCTGAGTTAGGGCTTGGAGGCACTGTTCTGCAGTGGTTCCGCTCCTTCCTGGCTGACAGATCCCAGAAGGTGTTGCTTGTTCGGCACCCCAACCTCTTAAATTTGGGGTGCCGCACGGGTTCATCTTATCCCCCATGCTATTTAACATCTACATGAAGCTGCTGGGAGAGGTCATCCGGGGGTTTGGGGTGGGGTGCCATCAATATGCTGATGACACCCAACTCTATCTCTCCTTTCTCCCTGATTCTGAGGAGGCGGTCAAGGTCCTGGATCATTGTCTGGAGGGAGTTGGGGGCTGGATGTGGGCGAACAAGCTGAAATTAAATCCGGCCTGGTCCAGAAATCCACAGCTCGGGTATTGGACTACCGCCCTGCTCTGAATGGGGTTGCACTCCCTCTGAAGGAGCAGGTCCGCAGTCTGGGGGTTCTCCTGGATCCACAGCTGCTCCTGGAATCCCAGGTAGCAGCGGTGGCCAGGGGAGCCTTTGCTCAGCTTCGGTTGATTCGCCAACTGCGACCATACCTGAGCAGTGCAGACCTGACCACGGTGACTCATGCCCTAGTGACATCCAGATAAGATTACTGCAATGCTTTCTACGTTGGGCTGCCTCTGAAGCCGGTCTGGAAATTGCAACTAGTGCAGAACGCGGCTGCTTGTGTGGTTGCTGGGGCTCGTTTCTGTCGGGCCGTTGCTTCAGCGGCTACATTGGCTGCTTTCCGGGCCTGATTCAAAGTGCTAGTTTTGACTTTTAAAGCCCTTTACAGCTCGGGTCCGGGGTATTTGAGGGACCACCTCCTTCCATATAATCCTACCCATACTCTTAGGTCATCTGGGGGGGGGGGCTTCTGACTGTGCTGCCACCAGGAGGGGTGAGGGGGATGGCAGCCAGGAATAGGGCCTTCTCAATGGTGGCCCCACGACTTTGGAATACCCTCCCCTTAGAACTGAGAACTGCTCCCTCTTTGGCAACATTCTGGCGGGGGCTGAAGACTTTTTTACTTAAACAAGCCTTTAATTGTTGACAGGCTGGCTGGCATTTTACATTCTTCATCTTATATTTTAAAGGATCCACGGGGTTTCCTTGTTTTAAATTTTTAACTTTTTAATATTGTTTTTAACATTGTTTTAATTGTTATACTTTTGGTTTTTAAAGTGATGGTTTTAATGTTGTAAGCCACCTTGGATGCCCATGGAGCAGAAAGGCGGGATAATAAATAAATAAATAAATAAATAAATAAATAAATAAATAAATAATACAGGAGGCAGAGAAAGATTTTGAGGAGTGAATGGCTGCAGTGGTGTCCCTAGGGGGTGCAGGAGTGTGTGCATGGACCACACTGGCCGACACGCTCAGAGGAACAACACCTCTGAGTGGACAAAACTGTAAAATCTTGGTATTTGCAACTAATACCATCACACTACACATCAATCGATGGCAATGCATAATTCAATGAAACAAACCATACTGAAATAATATCTATATTCTATCAAAAGCTACAGCCAAAAACCCAGAAAAAGAAAACACAACTGCCTAATGTAACAAAAGGTGGACCATCTGGTGGGCCACTGTCAGATATAGGAAGCTGGGCTAGATGGGCCTTTGGCTTGACCCAACAAGGTCGCCTTGTGTTCTTAAAAGGCTGAACTGTAATAATGAAACCTCTTCAACAGCAAGTCCAGTTACGCCAGTGCTTGTGGTTGTTTCTCTTCCCTGGCTTGTTAATTTTTGTGAAATGGGATGCAAATAAGAACATCAATCTGGAATAGTCAGCTGATTCAGGAATTAGAGGATCACACACGGGCGGGCGTGTAGGTGGGTGCTGCAGGATACAGGAGCAACTCGCACATCCTCCTCTGCTAGGTGTGCCATCTTCAAAGGGGGCAGAGACCTGTGTGTGCAGGTCCAGGATTGCAAGCCCTTGGGGCAAGGGAGGATAAGGAACATGTTTTCCTTCATTACATTTGCTGCGCAGACCATTTTTCAAACTTTGTTGCAAAGCAGTATATATTAATAATAATTACTCCAATTAATTGCACACTGTAAAAAAAAAAACAGCAGACAGATCCAATGAACAAGCTCTGCTTACATACAGTTACTTCTGAAATGCTCTCATTGAACCCAATGGGAGATACTTCTAATTAAGCATGCATCGGATTGGATCACCCATTTAACTATGGATTCGTCTGTCTGGGCAATATTTTGTTATGAAGTGTGCAACAAGACATAATGTCCTTTACTGGATAAGGCATCTGATAGGGTGATAGAAATTTAATAACGTATCTGCTTGACTTAAGGACTTCCTGGGGTTTCTTCCACCCACTGATGAGACAAAGAGGCCTATTGACTGAAAAGGGTGTTTTTTTTAAAAAAAAAAAAATTCCAGTGAAACACTGTAGGCATTATCTTGGAACTGAAAGCCCTTTGACTCTTTGGGGGACTATGGATGAAACTGAAAAGCAAACACCCAGGGGAGGTTGAAAAGGAACTGCAAAGACTCCACTATTTAAAGAATTCTTCTCTTGGCAAGCACAGTTCACATGACTACACAAATAGGAAGAAGAGTAAAAGCGCCAACAGGCTCTTGATGCTTTGGGAAGATAGGAGTTAAGACTAGCTACAACTGCATCAAAGTCTTCTCGAATAAGAACGACATTCTGTTTTGCCCAGAGTAGGTATGACATGTGATCACTTTTTCCCTTTTGCACTCAGATAATGAATAAATGTCCCAGGTGCCCAGAACACAAAATAACATCCAGTTGGGAATCCTGCAGCTATCAGAATAATTGTGAGGTTAGAATGCCCTCTGTAGGAATGAGGAAACACCACTTGCAGCGGTTTTATCCGAAGAAATTCACCGGCTCTGCTTGACATGGGGTCAAGGCCATGGGGTCGCGAAGAGTCGGACACGACTTAGCGACTGAACAACAACAACAACAACAACTGCTTGACACAGTGAAACAGAAAAAGAAGCAAGAAAAGGAAATAGTTTCACACTAACACTTTGCATAATATAATATGGATAGTATCCTGAGCATACTTTTAGAGCACACACCTAACCAACTTTCCAGCACTGACATAGCTGTGCCAATGGGGCATGTGCTGCATTCTGCAGTGGAATAGTAGTCACGGAGGCCTCCTCAAGGTAAACAAATGTTTGTGTCCTTACCTCACTGCTGCATTGTCCTTACCCTGGTGCTGGAAAGTTGGTTATGACTGCACCCTTAATCATGGGTGACTGTCATGATAGACATGATAGAAGCATGTGCACACAGTCAATCATCAGTCTAAAAATGGTAAGGGGTTTTGTCACTGTTGTGAACTCCTGCACCCAATCAATCAATCAATCAATCAATCAATCAATCAAAAAGTATTTATATACCGCTTTTCAAAATGAAGTTTCCAAAGCGGTTTACAGGCAAATAATAAAGTTAAATGGCTCCCTGTCCCAAAATGTCTCACAATCTAAAAAAATGCAGAACACCACCAGCAACAGCCATTAGAAAAGACACTGAGCTGGGGTGAAGAGGGACAATTACTCTCTCCCTGCTAAATATAAGAGGAACACCACTTGGAAAATTGCCTCTTGCCAAGTTAGCAGGGATTAATGAGATTCCAGGATCCACTTCAGCTATTTAGCTGGTGCAAATCTGGGAAGCGTGATGCAACACTGGGCAGGCCAGGAGAAGAATCAGGATATGATGGAGGCCTGCTCCGCCGATGCCACCCCTCCTGGGCCCGATCCGCACCCTGCTTGCCACCCTCCTTATGCCCCTGAGCATGCAGCGCAACCTTCCCGCTCTGCCCTGCGCTGCTCCTAGATGCAGCACCAGCAGGCCATGCAGGCCTTTGAGCCTGTGCTGCCAACGCACAAGTAGTCACAAACGTGTTTTGTGGCGTATTTGCAACACTTTGAGCTGGTACGGGAATGGCTGTGCCAGGGCATGCGGGGGTTAGGATTGCGATCTTAGGTGTACAACTTTGCAGGATTACATAAATTGTTACCCTAATACTGTAACCAGGATTATACTAACATTAAAATATGAAAACATACTGTTGAAGATGGCTATATTATTCAAGACACATTCTCTGCATCACATTGCAATGATCCAAATATCAAATCTAGCACCAGAAAACAAAAGAGGAACTCAAATGTACTTCTCTAATTAGAGGGGGGATTATGAAGTTTGGGAAAGGAATGCAGAGAAAGATTTTTAGTGTGAGCTGAACTCTCTGACCACAGTCCAACACCAAGTTAAGGATGCCTGTGCTCAGTTTCAATGCACTAAAGAGCAGGTAGCTTTGGTTTGGAGCATGGCTCCTGTGTTTATGTACGTGAAAACTCTTTGCTAGTCCCTTTTACATTGATAAAAACCTTGGACACTGTTATGAAAGATAAATGCAGGCTTTGGTGACAACTTCACAAACCTGGATGTCTTATTACCTTGACCAGCATAATTTCAGCGCTGAAACAGCCACACAGGGCACTGAAAATTCACTCAAGGACATATTCAGCCAACTAACATTCAGAGGTACAAATTGCAATCCAGGGAAAAGAACAATTATATTTTAAAAATTCAGAAATGGCCATTAAATGTTAGAGTTGCAAAAACGACTTGCAATAAAAGCAACCAGTATGTACCAGGGCAAGAACACAGGGATAAATTTGCATGGCCCACAAAACACTATCAGAAAAAAAATCTAATGCATTTGGCAAACAATATGCTCTCTCCTTTCTGATGAGATCATTGCCACTATTTAAGGTATGCTTTTTGCCGTTTCCAGCCCAATACTGGAAAACAGATAATGGTTGCTGATCTACCTCAGCATGATAAAAAAGGAACTAATCTTCTATATTTTAAAGGTCAGCAACACACCCGCTGCATGCAAAATGCAAAGAACTACAAAACCCTTTCTTCTTTGCATTTGTTGATTCACCAAGAAATCTGAGGAGCTCAGCAGAGTGGGACTCTGCAAGATTCTTGGGAAGGTCATTTTCCACACAAATTCCTTGCTCGCTCTTGTTCATAGTGTGTGCAGTTTGATGAATCCACATCAAATCTCTTTCCAATTAAAAAGGGAGGGTTGGAAACAGACGCATACTGGCTAGCCACACACCGACATGCCACAGGTCACACCACATGCCAAAGTTGTAGAAACCTCACAAGCCAAGAGCAAAACAATGCCAGCTCTTCAGGCCTGCATGGAAACATTTTTCCTTGAACAGTTAACTTCAGTTCCCAAGGGGGGGGGGACTTCAAGCAGGAAACTGGTGCATGAGGAAAGGGTTAAACTCCTTCCCATCATAACAGCCCAAACTCCATTCAGAGCCCAGTGAAATGAGCAAATACTGAAGATCTGATCCTGCCACCTCATCCAGTTTGAGCCTAAGACTTTTTCTCCTCTGATCTATGTTTTTAGTACTCCGCTATATGACAGTCAAGGGTGACAGTATCCCCTTTTTGTTGTCAAAAGAAGAAACCTCATAATTTGCATTGCAATCTTGGTGTTTTCTCTTACCAGACAGAAACATTGGTGCAGATGGACTTGCCTGGATCAACCCAGCACACATCTCAACACTTTCTGAAACACCTTTTTACCCAGAGGGTAATTAAGCTATGGAACTCCTTGCCACAGGAGTGGTGATGGCATCTGGCCTAGATGCCTTTAAAAGGGGATTGGACAGATTTCTGGAGGAAAAGTCCATCGTGGGCTACAGGCCATGATGGGTGGTGCAACCTCCTTACATTAATAGTAGGCTACTTCAAAATGCCAGGTGCAAAGGAGTGGCAACAGGATGCAGGCATCTTGTTGTCTTGTGTGCTCCCTGAGGCATCTGGTGAGCAACTGTGAGATACAGGAAGGTGGACTAGATGGGCCTTTGGCCTGATCCAGCAGGGCTCTTCTTATGTTCTTATTATATGATCTCAACGCTTCTCAGAATTGGTGGCGTTGGCTTGGGAAAAACTTAAGTGACCTTATTACCAATTTTAGTCAGGATTCAAAGAATCAGTTCAAGTATCTGGTCAAGCCCCTATCTGACCACACTATCAAAACCTGTTTGTGTGGCAAGGTATGTATGTGGCGAAAAAAAAAGGCCCATTGTGAATAAAGAGAGGGAAGTTAGAGAAACGTCATCGGAAACTGGGCTATGTTTCCACAGATTTGTTACATGACACTCCCTGTCTTCATTTCACATCAACTCAAAAATGTGAAGGCAACAGTGAGAGATGCTTCCAGCTCCCGTTACAAGCGTAGGTTAAGGCTGCAATCCTACCCACACTTACCTGGTAGTAAGACCCATTAACTATAACGGGACTCCCTTCTAAGTAGATATGCATAGGCGTGGGCTCTAATGAATGCAAACCAAACCACAGCGATGCGACCTGCTCCAGAAATAAAATGAGGCGGCACTCAGACTTCTGCTCCCGGGCTGCGGGCTGTACTTTTGTCTTTGCGATTCAACAGGTGAAACTCAACCAACGACGCGCCCCCCAAGAAAGCCCGCATCGCCGGGCAAGGCTTCTCCTGTTGAACTTCTGCACGCCACGCCACCGTTAAAGGCGAGGAGGCACCCAACGGCTGCTAGTCCTGAGCTGCGCAAGAGCGCGCAGGCCGCTCCCGGGGCTGAGAGGACGGAGAAGCAAAACTTCCCGCTACAGCCACAGCGGACTTGGCTCGCCGAGGGAGCTGCTGTAGCTGCCGCCGCCGCCGCCGCCCGGATCGCTCGCTCAGCCCCCTTCCCTCGGAGGAGGGCCCCGCTTTTCGCGACCAACGCGGCAGGAGGCGGAGAGGAGGGGCCGGCGCGGGCCCGTGCCCGAAGCGTGGCTGGCCCCAAGCGAGCCCTGCTCTGCGTTGCCGCGGGAGCGTCCAGGACCCGAGAAGCCCGACGTGCTCACCTGGGCTCGGCTCCGTCCTGCCCGAGCTGGGGGCGCCGCGCTGGGGCTGTCTCCCGCCCCCCGCGGGGCCGCTCCACATCTTCGGCGGCGGTAGCGGCCACTGCTGCTGCGCTCCGGCCGCCGCAGCCCCTTCCACGCCCCCAGGCTGGGACTCGCATCCGCTACAGCAGACGGGAGGGACCCAGAGTGGCAGCCGGGGCCGATCAGCCCGCCTCTGCCTGGCCTGGAAGCGCCAGCATTCAACAGGAGCAGCGTTCCCCTTTCTCTGCTGGAGACGACCCCTCTGGTTGGATTTTCGCCTGAGCTGCTCAAAGTGCAGGCGTCGTCCCCGCACATCCCAAGTGTCTCAGCCCTGTTCTTCTGACCTTCCGCTTTTTGCACCAGGGACTCGGGAAGATTCAAAGGCCCGCCTAAAAACAGAAGTGAAAGCAAGACTGAATGTGAGCCTGAGTTCAGCCACAGACCCTGTTTTCAAGACCAGGTCTCAACCTTTACATTTGTGTTGTATATGAAATTTTGCCTCTGAACATACATTTGTATTTTATACCTCCCCCCGTTCCTTCCCATGCATAGGGAGGTATATATGGGTATACAAACATTTTATATTCTTAACAGTCTTGTGAGGTAGGTCTGGATGAATAGTAAAGAGTTAAGTGCCCTTGCTGTAATATTGTCAGTGTGTGCCAGAAGGTGTTGGCCACTCCCAAACAGTTTATGGCATCAGGTCACATTGATGTTCCCTAATGACACTGGCACATTAATGGAAGGGGCTGATTAACACAGAGCCCTGGCTGAAACACCATGGTAACATCACCCTGTTCCTCTAGCACAAGTGGCCTGTTAGGAACAATCCAGAGCACCCCAAAGATGTAAATAAGAAGAGCCCACCAACTTCAACTCCCTGTACCGCACAGTGGCCCACCAAATGCTTCAAGGAGCACTCAAGACAATATGATACCTGTAACATGTTGCCATTCCCTTTCCGCTGGCTTTCAGAGACTGGCTACCTCTAAAACTTGGAGGTTACACACAGAGGGCAACAAGTGGCTTCGACAGGAATTCAAATTCCCTGCCAACCCAACCACAACCATCAGCAGTCTGCAAACAGTCATTTTGTTGAGGGACAGTCAGGACTGTGCAAGGAGGGCCATTTTTCTTTAAAACAAGCAAATGACATATAACACTAAAAGCAACTTTCCAGCAATAGCTGTGCCAAGGGGGCATGTGCTGCATTCTGCAGTTGGGGAGCAGTCACAGAGGCCTCATCAAGGAAAGGAAAGGAAAGCCTTTACTCTTATTTTGAAGCTCCACTGTCCTTACCCCAGTGCAGGAAAGTTGGTTAGGGTTACTCCCTCACTCTTAACCCAAAGATGTGAAAATGTCTCCTGGCTGATGTTAGCAAATAACTATTTCATGACTATTCATCAGTTTTGAATATGACTATATTGGTGGACTTCTGGACTATATTCAAAACTCAGCAAGGAGGGGCCACCCCGAGGATGACCAGCCAGTGCTCCTCCACCACCAGCTGACAGTAATCGTTCTCCAGGTGGGGAGAGGCAGTGGAACTGGGTGGAAGGAGAGGACAACTGGATCCAGGAGGGGGACGGGGATGGTGGCAGCCTCTGCACCGTATCCTATCCTCTCACCGGGGCCAGGCAGCTCAACGTGGGCCTCCTCAATTGACATTTGAAAATTGACATTACTGGGGCTTGCTCCCTTTTTCCGAGGAGACCACTGGCAGTGTCTCAGCGGCCTTAGGGTCCAGCGGTCACCATTTTGGCTCTGCTAGAGCCATGGGTCACTGGGAAGTTTAGGACTGGGCTACTCATCATTTCCTGAGGTAACATTTCAGTTGCCCCAAGGAAGTATTTTCAGCAAAACATGATGCGCCTTAAAAATTGTACTTTTTTGCACAGCTTTGAGGTCTCTCCTTTTCTGTACTCTAAATTGGTGCCACAGCCATTTTATGGTAGCAAATTTGGAAGTATCAGTGCAATAGGACATACGAGGTACGGGTTTCCTGTGAGATGTATATGTGGCCCCCATAAAGAAAATCACACTTGCCTTCCCAGTAATAAATGCAGCCCTTGTAAAGTAACTGAGGCGCAATCCTCTGCAGCCCTTGGACTGATGCATGTTGAACCTGACAGTTGAGATTGTGTCACAAAGAACACCTGTGTTATCAAGATGTTTTGGCCTTTATGAGGTTAAAGTGCCCAGTATTCCCTGCACTACTATGCAACTCCAAGCCAAGCTCTGCACAGCACAGAACTTGGCAACCCAGAAGTTCACCAATGGCACGTGACATCATCACCAAGCATCTGGAGATGACATCACAACCAAGGCATCATGCTGCAAAGCCAGTGGCATTTCTATGGGGGATGCAAAGTGCTAAGTGCTGCAGGAGCCTGACTTCCTGTGTAACGTGGCCCATCCCCCTTGCCTCCAGAGCAATTTGCCTCTCCAAACCACAAACGGCTGGACGTGAAGGGAAGGGACAGTTACACAGGAGCTCAGGCTCCTGCAACAGAGTGTTTTGCCTTCCCTGTAGGAATGCCACTGTGTACAGCCAAATAAGGGGTCTGTGCACTGTCACACAGTATATAGAAAGCACCTGGGCTGCCAATTAGGAATTTGCTTCAACTTGTTATTTCAGGTTGGGAAGGAGGGTGAGAGAATTGCATTAGACTTATCTCAACTTTCCAGCAACTTCCAAGACCCTTCCATGATTCTTGGAACCTGATTACAGTGTGAACCTTAGAGAAGGTGCCTTAAAGGTATAAGACATCACCTTGAGGGTGTCTAATTTGCCTCCCATTTCATCAGACTGAGTATGACAGCTGGATATACTGAGGGATGGTGACAAAGCACCTGAGGTGAGAACAGTGAAATGTAGCCAGGAGATAATTTTGTTTTTGGTCTGCCTGTTGAGTTCTCAAGCTTTCTGTTTGAACTCTTGTTCTTTGTACTAAACTTATAAAATCTACCTCACTGCGGTGTGCTTGTTGGGTGGGGGGAAATCTTGGTCCAGTCTAACTCTTGTTCCTGACCATGGAAGTCACATTAATGTAATTTTGCCACTACTAGAGAAGAAGAGTTAGCAGTTTGCAAGCCCCTCTCCTTTCCTGGGGACTGGGATGCCTGTAATTCCTCTGCTCCCCCTGCATACGGAATTGGCAGGAGCGGGTGGTAGTAGCTCTATCTTCTTGTTCTTAGTCAGGAGTGTGATCACAGTTTTGACCAGTTCAGGCCTGGTTCAGTTCAGGCCAGTTCAGAGGGGTGCTGTGGAGCCCAGGTGGAAGCGTGTGGCATTCCCCTGACCAAACCATTCTAAGCAGCAACTCCCTAGCCACATAAACAGAAAAACATGATGGGCTTTGCACAGTTTCCCAGGCACTCAACCCATCCTTCCTCCTCTACCTCCCCACAGTAGAAAAGTAATCATATTTTTCTTTTAACAGGGGGTAAAAAACGTTTCTTTTGGGCCCTTCCCATCTCCATTGGATTGTAATTTCTACAAATTACAGGTTGAGCCTAATTATCCACTGATTTTAGTCTGTGGATTTGGCTCAATCTCAAGCCTCCAAAGGCAACCAGAATGCAGTGACCGGATAATAAGAGGCAACTAGATAAAAAGGCCCCACCTGTATATATGAAACTATATAGCAGCAGCTCCTCAAACTGTTTTAGCATCAGGACCCACTTTTTAGAATGGCAGTCTGTCCAGGACCCACTAGAAGCAATGTAATGGCCAGAAGTCTCATCACTATAACACCATCTGCTGATAATTCACCATCTTCCTAATAATTCAGCAATATGTTGGGTTATTTCTCATTTTCTAATAGCAAAGTGAATCAGAAAGAAAAAAGCCTGTTTACAACCTTGACACAAGCAAAACAACCACACATCCCTCCCTCTTTCCAGTGTCCCATATTCCCATATTTTCAATATGCTTTGCACCCGCTTGAAATTGGCTTGTGACCAGTGATGTCATGCAGGGGGTACGCGGGGGTACGCGAGTACCGGTTTCTAGGATTACAGCTGGCCCCGCCCATTCACCCACCCACCCATCAACTCTGCCCCCTGCAACGTTTGAATTTCCTGCACGTTTGAGTTGCCTGCATGTTCTCAGAGCCAGGAAGGCAGCGAGCGGAGCCTTGCCTTGCCACTGAAAAATGAGCTGCTCTGGGGTTTTGGAACTGTTGGGTCACTTTAACATGATGCCAGTCCTCCTTAACATGTTCTGGGGGTGCTGTGGAATATTGTTGCAACTGTTGGGTCAGTTTAAAATTGTCTGAGGCCTCAAAAAGGGCTTTTTTCATGTCACTTCCTGCCACGACCTCACTTCCGGCTTATGATGTCACTTCCGGTGGGCGGGTCCCGACACGTGCCAATCAAAAGTGAGTACCTGCTGTTAAATGATTTAGATGACACAACTGCTTGTGACCCATTGGTGGGTTCCGACTCAGTTTGGGAACCACTGCTATATAGGTTTATACAAAATGTGAATGCTAGTCTTCACACAATATATGCTAACATTTTCTGAGATCCCAGGAAATTTCCGGCTCTTCTCCTTTGGCTCCTGGTCCCCTTTGATCCTGGGCCGCGTACCATTTAACCCCTGCACCCGCCTTGCATTGGCCCTGGTTCTTGATGCAGTTCTTTCCTAAAGTCATCTGAACTCTATGTCTCAGCAACTGAAAATAACCAAGCCTAAAGAGAAATACAGAAGTTGTTTGCAAGTTTCATCTTCCCCTTTGTATGCAGTCTGGTAAAGCTGCAGTGGCTACCACACAGTGACATCACACAGCCAACCGAAGCAGTTGTCTTAGGCAGCAGATTGCTGGGGCACCCATCTCGGTCTGCCTACCTGCCTTCACTACTCTTCCTTCTCCTTCCAATTCCTGGAGTGGAAAAGGAAGAGGGGAGAATGCTGAGCTAGTACATTGTCACTTCACTCCAGAGAGGCCCCGTCCTTATTGGTTGTCTCTCTGCTGTTAATAAATAGAGGTGATAGTGTAACGCTCCTACTGGAAAGATAATGTTGGGTTACTTAACTCTTAAGCAATATATGTATTTATTATATTTATTATAGCGAAACAATTTTATTAGTGACATGCATTCTGGGATGCACACAAAGTTCAGGCGAGCTGAAGCAGGACCTCTAGAGCAGAGGATACCATCCACCACAAGATGTCAGTGTTGAACTTCATCTTGTAGAGTGGGCACATGTTTATCCAAAAGCTGCTCTCTATATTCCACTTTCAAAACACAGGCGCTAGAGAAAATTGTACCCATTTGTTTTATCACATGAATACACATCAGAGAGAGAGAGAACTGAAATTCCAGGAACAGCTTTAAACCCATCACTTCTTGTATAACCCTTACCAAAGTTCTGTCTGTAAACACTAGAGCAATTTCCAAATATGGTTCCATTAGAAACAAAGCAGTTCTAAATTGGCAGTAGCTGTAGTACAAAGAATGTGCTACACTGTAATAAGCAGGTGGTAATACAGGAGTAGTAGTTATAATAGAGACTCCTAGTGATAGTACACACTTGTGCATATGAGCTGTTTACCTATTTGCATACATTCACTGGTAGACAGCTCCATCACAGCTTTGGATTCCAAAGGAAGCCCAATATACAGAATGTTAGAATGACAGATGGTAAGTAGCGTGCAAGGCAACCCTTGCTGAACATCTGTTTTAACAATACCTTGGTTTTGGCCCAATACCAAGCATATGACTACTATACATATAAAAACTTGTTAAGAAATGGGCACACTGCCATCAATTGTTTTCTGGTTAAATGTCACTTTTCTAAATATCCTCAGAAGTCATACAAATAGAATTAACATTTTGCTATTCTAGGAGTATTTCCTTAGAGGTAAGGCCCAAATCAGATGAGATCTGAAATCAACCTCCCATCTCCTTATATTGAAAAAGGACCATGGCATTGGAAAAAGGGAAGCCTGTTTTTCTGATATTTATATACGTTCCCTCCTCAGCTACTCTTTCTAAGGCATGGATTCTGATACTTCCAGTAAGTTTATAAAATCTATAAAAGCAGATGTCATACTGAACGCCAGACAATCATCTATATATATAAAGAAGAGCGTGCATATGTGTGTATGTTATACATAGGCTCCGCAACGCTTGGAGCGATCGGCACGAAACTCAGCACGCATACACCTTGCGGCCTGGCGACAAACACTGCGGGGGTTGCCCCCCCCCAGCGCCCCTGGGGGTGGGGGTACGCGGGGGTCCCCGCGTGAAAGCGGCCAAAATCGGCATCAAATCCACAGTTTCTGGGGTCGCCGAGATGAGCGGTGATGCTCCTGACACCGTTGGAGTCTGGGTTCAGCCCCCCCTCGACATGGGGGGCAGGAAGAGGTGTGAAACAAAACATCCGCTATGCCCTGCTGGAACGCCTGGACCGATTGGCACCAAACTCGGCATGCGGAAGCCTAGCAGGCTGGCCACAAACACTGCGGGGGT
>JAJKFI010000018.1:10475295-10497127 GCA_029204185.1 Lerista edwardsae | reverse complement strand
GGGGTGCAAGAAGGGGTGCGAAACAAAACGTCCGCCATGCCCCGCTGGAACGCCTGGACCGATCGACACGAAACTTGGCACGCATACACCTTGCGGCCTGACGACAAACACTGCAGGGGTCAGACCCCCCTAGCGCCCCTGGGGTGGGGTACATGGGGGTCCCCACGGGAAAATGGTCGAAAACAGTCAAAATCGGCATCGAATCCACAGTTTCCGGGGTTGCCGGGATGAGCGGCAATGCTCCCCACACCGTCGGAGTCCGGTTTGCCCCCCCTTGGCGTGGGGTGCGAGAAGGGGTGCGAGACACAATGTCTGCCATGCCCTGCTGGAACGCCTGGAGCGACACGCACCAAACCCGGCATGCGTGCGCCTTGCGGCCTGGCGACAGACACTCCGGGGGTCAGGCCACCCTAGCACCCCTGGGGGTGGGTGTGCGTAGGGGCCTAAAATGAAGACGGCCGAAAATGGGTGAAATAGGCATCAAGTCCATAGTTTCCGGGGTCGCCGAGGCGACCGGTGACACTCCCGACATGGCTGGAGTCCAGGTTCAGCCCCCGTCGGTGTGGGGGGGGGGGCGAGAAGGGGTGCAAAACTCATAAACTATGGAAGATCATTTTGTTACCCGGGCAACGCCGGGTAACAAAAAGCTAGTTGTGAAATAAAATGCAAATTGAGCAAGTTTCTAAACCGAAAACAGACAACTTCCTCAATCTTCTCCTATCCTATCAATCCTTTCTTTCCATACACAAACCCCACAGAAGAAGCAGTTCCTTTAATTCAATTAGTGTTAACAGTTGGAGGAGACACATCCCTTTTGCCCAAAAGGTGGCCATCCTGCAAAAGAAACATATATTGGAAGCACTCCTTTGCCATTTGGTGGAACAGGGAGTTAATGAAGCAGTGGTTGTCAGTGAGAGTCATAAAGGCTTAGTGGTCATTATAGTCTATTAAAATTAATGTAGCATAAAGAAAGCTTGGGCTCTGGTTTGAGTATTGCTGCTTTGGAGGCAAGATTTAAAGAACCATGGTTGAAAACAACAACCCCCAAACTCTGCCTGCCCTGCCACTCCATCCAACTGTCCCATCTTCTTCTTGCATGCTCAAGAGGAGGACGGGGACACTATATCCTGCACTGCTCCATTGCTAGTTTTTGTAAAGCCAGTGACAAAGAAATTGCTGGCAGTGGAGAGGTTTGGCTTCCAGTATTCTCCCAACACAGCAATGGAGCTACAGCAGGACAACAAAGATGGAGAGATGTGTATTCACATGCTGACTGGGATAGGAGGTGGAATTTGGGAGTGCGTTTGGGAAACAAGTGGATCTGGACTGTCCCAATTGTCATGGCAAACCATTCATTTGTCTGAAGACTTGAACCATGTGAATAAAGAGCATTACCCATGGGGCAGAAAAAGTGAACGGCAAATGACTAGCATTGATTAGAAATATGTAGCTTTTATCAATTTACTATAGCATTAATTAGAAGTATGCAGCTTTTTATCAATTTACTGTACAAAACGAATGAAACACAAATAGTTCGTATTAACAATGGAAAAAACTAGGATCATTACTATGGTCAAAGAATTGCTTTCATATCATAAAAGAGAACATGCCGTGCTAACAGGACAAATATGCACAGAAGCACATGGTAGTGGGAGGGGGAAACCTCACTTTCACGTGTAGTGGAAATAATGACTGCTCCCTGGATGACTTTAAAACAATAGGTTGAATCCAGAGGTGCAAGCAGGGTTCCAGTAGCTGTCCTGCCCTCTCTTCCCTGCTGCTGCAGCCCCTGTGGGTCCTTCTAAAATTCACGCTTAAGAATCAAGGAACCCTCCAGAACAAAAGCAATGTAGCATAGCGGCTGCAGGGGGAAAACAGAGTTTCACTGCATGGGCAGAAGCACTTTTCTACTCAAAGTATCTTTCTATCTGACCCAAAATATTTTATGTATAAATGTTACCTTCCAATTTTTCTACTAGCACAATGTAGATAATGAACAAGAACAAGAATAATTCTTAATTTGGAATAAGTGATTCACTGAACTATTCTACACAGAGTATCATTATAGTCTTCTCAAGAACACAAATGATGCATAGGCCTGGCTACACGCATACTGGCAAGTTCAGTTTCATATTGTCTTACAAGCATTTTGCCTTCTAATAATTCTTAAATCTCTCAAATGGGTTAAATCAAGTCCCCTCTTGAAGAAAGATCCTCTAAATCTCACTTCGTCCTATCTGCCCAAATCTCACTTGGGCTAACCTGCATATTTTACAGGTTATTAAATTCCCACAGACAATTCTATGGTCACTTTTATGTGACTCGCATTGAGTTGAGGACGCTATGTGTGTAAAGTGCTGCATACACACGCTGGGGAAAGCTTACCAAAAGAAATTCTAAGCATATAAATATGCAGAAGCTTATTTTGCTTGTCAGATCATCACATGTTATGAACTATTATAAGTTTGCCAGACTTTTCGCTTGGCGTCATTTTCAGATCCTTGAATATTAAGCAAGTCACAGAAAGTCAGCATTGAGGGAGGACATTCAAACAGGTATACGAAAGCCCATAAACAACATAATAAAGCATCAGTTTAGTTTGTTAGCCTCTCCATGTACATTTCCCTTCAACCAAATACTTCTTTTTAATCCCTTGAAACCCAACATGGATCCAAACACAGATACAAAGCAGAAATCTCAAAGAAACAGAGCTAAGAAAGATAAGTAAAAATAAAAATATATGGAGAGCATAATGAGCAGCATGTGACTTCACTGGCTTTGCATGCCAAGGCTGAAATGGGTCCATAATACTAAAATAAAGGCATATAATGGGTCCTTGGCATCTGCAGGGGATCCGTTCCATGACCCCCTGCGGATATCAAATTCCATGGATATGAAATCTGCAGCTGGAGGTCCTCAGAGAACCTCCCAAATACCAACAGAAGGCACTTCCGGTCGCATCTGGGAGGTCGTCCGAAGCCCTTCAGCCACAGACTCAGCATCCACAAGTACTGAAATCTGCATATGTCAAGCCCACAAATAAGAACTCTCACTGTAAGAAGCTCACTGTACATAACAGAACTCTTGCTAAACTATGGCTTTGCTACTCCACCGTGCAAGCAGAGTTCCAATAGTTTTGGGATATACACCACCCTGCTTCCTCAACTGATCCTAAAACATGAGTGAGGGCACAATCCTAACCTGGAGTTAGGCCAACACAGTTAAGCCTGCAAAGTTTGGATGGAACAAGGGATACTGTAAAGGGCGTTTGGACCACTCTCAGAGTCGGGAAGGATGGCGCATGTCTGAGTGCTGGCCGCTCTGACTCCGAGAATGCTAAAAAAATACTTTACAGTGTCCCTTGTGCCGGTCAAACTTTGCTGGCCTAACTGTGCAAGCCTAACTTCAGGTTAGGATTGCACTCTAAATTTAAAAGAAACTTGCTTCTAAGACTTCTAGATGTAAGTAAATCCAAAATATGGAACTGCTTTAATCCAGTTCTACAGTCTCTCTCCCCCTCCGGGTTAAGAAGCCTTGATTATTTTAGGAAAGCCCATCTTCTTGGTCAATGATTTCCGCTTTGGTGGAGAACACATCAGCTAGCATATGCTTTGGTATCTCAGACCCCCTCACTTTTAATGTGTAGCAGGCATTCTCTACTTTAGCAAGACTTTGCTTCAAGGTGTAGAGTTTTTTAGAAACTTCGTAAGGTCCGGTGTTGCCAATGTAGGAAAAGCCATCATAAATCTGACGCAGGAACTGGCTCAGCTCAAAGGGAGTATCTATATCGCCATTGCCAACGCTGTTGATGCACATCCGCATTAGCTCTCCAGTTAGATCAGCCACTCCCAGGAGGTAGTCGACTGGAGTCACCTTCAGGCTCCAAGTACGGTGTTGCTTATTGTGACAATCAGAGGGCACCTAGCAACAAAATAGAGTACAAATCATTACTTTAGAACAGGGAGGAATAGAATTGGTTAAAGACAGTTCAGGCAGACCAATTTAAAAATAATAATAATAATGCAACACTCTGGCTTTTGAACCAAATTGTGCATTGCTATGTTTAAAGTGTAAGATGTTCTCCAATATGTTTATGTAATTAGGTGGATGTTATCCAATGCATTGTACTTCTTGTTCGCTAAGAAGGTTGTCAATTTTATTGTGTTGTGAACTACCTTGGAAAAACATTTAGAAAGACAACAGAACATTTGCATAACTAAAAAAGACAGCCTGCTCACTTGCATAACTAAAACATAACTTGCATAACTAAAAAAGACAATAACCTGCTCACTTACTGCCAATCAGGCCATTGTTAGAGGCACAAACGCCCCAGCAGAGGAACAAAATATTTGATAACCCTACCTTATTATACTATTAAGAATATTTATATACAGCTTTTCAACAACAGTTCATAATTACACTTTCAGATGCCTTTGCTCAGATACTCAGGTTGATACAGGGTGCAATCCTAACCAACTTTCCAGCACTGGGGTAAGGGTAGGGTTACCAGATACAAACTGATACAGAATGCCTACACCTTTAACCATTTTATAGAAGAGGGAATTTGGGCAGTTGTAGCTTTTGAAACCCTTCCATGTCACCATTGTGCTGCACCTGCCCAAATTCCCTCTTTTATACAATGGTTAAAGGTTTAGGCATTCTGTCCCAGTTTGTTTCTGGTAAGGGCAATACAACTCTGAGGTAAGGAAATAAACATTTCCTTAACTTGAGGAGGCTTCCGTGACTACTACTCCACTGCAGGTTACTGCACCTGCCCCACTGACACAGCTATGTCAGTGCTGCCAAGTTGGTTAGGACTGTACCCTCAGTCTCCTAACCCTGGAGGGAATTCCTTTAAAAAATACTATATTTAACATATTTATGTTGCATAAATATACTATATAGACAAATATGTCCCTATCTTCAGGAAACCAGACAACTCAGTTCTGTAGGAACAAGGATATGAAGACACTCCCAATAAGGCCGTATGAGTGGTTGTGGAAGTGTTAGCAGCGGCGGCAGCAGCAGCAATTACATCACCATGGCAAGCAAGATGTTGCCCTGGCAGCACCATCCATGCCAATGCTGAGAAACTGTTGTGAGGTCGGAGATCCATCTTGCACCTGCATAGCTTGCTGCATGATGTTTATAAAGGAGAGAACAGCCAATGAGGAGATGACAAAGACTACATGGCAAAATATCTGGTAGAATCAAGGACTCCATAAGAGTTCCCCAAGAGTTACAAACAATTTCTTCATCAAAGAGAGTAGACTTATGGAAGAATAGTCTAATAGGACAGATTCCAGAGCACATCCTTGCCTTTATAATCTGTATAGCTGCGTATTGGTTATCTTGGGCTGCAAACCTATACACATTTATCGGGGAATTCAATGGGATTTTTGTCAGAATAACTACACATGCAATTGCATTGTAAGCATGTGAGGAACAGTGTGAGCATATCTGTTGAGTCCATCCATCTGATAACTCCTTAACTCTCACTATATTCCTAACACAGTAAATTTCTTGTTTGTATTCTGTTGTTTGCTTTAAGGGTTTCAGGACTCTATTTTACACAGATCCCCACGGATGCATTTGACAGTGTGGAAGAAACTGAAGCGTAATCACAATAGTGAAAGTACTTGAACTTACACAGGCCAGTCTGTATTCCAGATGCCCAAGTACTTATGTCACTTTAAACATCGTAATAAAGAAAAATGCGATCGCGACCCACTTCCAGGTTGCCATCGTGTTTTGTCTTTATTATGATGTTTGGGAAGCCCTGCTGAGGCTTCCGAAAGGCTTCCCACACACACAAGCCCAGTAGATCACAGCCCTGGTTGCTCCTGGCAGCGATGCAATCCTGGGGATCGTGTTGCTGCTTTCCTCCTGCCATGCTCTGGCCTGCTCCTTAAGGGTATAAGGTCAGAAGTTCCCAAGCTGAGGTGTCACGATGCCCCAGTTTGAAAACTCCTGCTCTAAGGCAAAGGCATCATTCAGGTGCCAGGAAACACAGCATCATGGTGAGTATCTGAAAAGTATCTGAAATTTGTATTTAGCATGGCCAACAGTGTCTCCAATATTAAAAGCCATTACAATGTTATGGAAACTCTTCACAATTCTGGAGTGTGCGTGCGTGGCTGGCCTGAAAGATAACTAGTAGCTTTGAGAGTGCGGCATGATTGTCTAAAGTTTGAGGAACACTGTGTCAAATACATTATTGATCTACACATCAACTAAAAAAACAAATACTTTATTCCCAGTGCAGGGCATGGTCTACAGATTCCCATTTAAATCTGTTTCTGAATCTTATATATAAAAAATCCTTCAGCTATTTAACTGCTTGTGAAGTCATACATCCTCAGACTTCAATAATCTGAGTTGTAAATATCTGGAATGTTTTTCTTCAGTAAATATCTGTGCTTACAAAAATAAAGTGTCTTCTGCCCGAGTACTCTCCATGAGTCATCTGTAACAGCAGAACTGGGTATGTTGCTTTTTTCTAGTAGGAGTCACGTATTTTCCCTTGTCAACAGCTCCAACTGGACAAACATTATGATTAATGGACAGAGTTAAGCGTGACTATTTTGAAAACATCAAAAAGTTAAAACATCAGGGTCTGAGATGACTCAATGTGCTTATCTTACACCTATGACTCAATTCCAGCTTTTCAAAGACATTATGCAGCTGCTTACTCTGGTTTCAGACTCTAAAGATATTTCTCACAAAGCAAGTCTTCATGAATCAATCAACTTTAATCCACTTATCTGAAACTCAGGTAAAATATATGAAGGACATATAGGATCCACTGGAATTTTCTTTCTGACTATGCTACTTGAGAGACTGTTCATGTTTAACTCTTTCAAGTTATTTCCAAGAGATCAAAATCAGTGAAAGCATTGATAACATATAGAGTCCTTCTCATGACCGCCCTACTATATCAGACCAAAGGTTGTCCAGCATTGTTTCCATTATGACCAACAAATTGTTTCTGGGAAGCAGAGAATAGCCTGCCCCACCCACAGTGCAGCTCCCAGCAATTGGTATTCAACAGACTGAATCAGAACACTAAGCTTCTTAGCCATTGATGCACCTATCCTCCAGACAAATCCCCCTTTTAGCCATTTAAGCCTGTGGCCATCATCACATTGTGTGGCTATGAATTCCATATGTTAATTATACTTTGTGTGAAGAAGCACTTATTTTGTCTGTCCTGAATTCTACTATTGTCTGTCCACATATGAAGGGTATGTGTAAATTCTCCAATTAAACTTGAAGTTTGTGGCCTATACACATTTGCTAAAAGGAAAAAGACCTATATAGCACATTGAAATGTATCCTCCCACCAGTCCCCTGAAAATCCTGTTCAGGCCTCACCCCACATTTCACCATGCACTGTCCATACGTTTTCAAGCTGATCTTTACAGCTTTAGCTGGGCATTTTAACTTGTATTTTAATTTGTAATTTTTAATCTATAATTTTAATGATTGTATTATCCATTGTGGTCTGTCGTTTTTTAATTATCTGCTATTGTTTTTAAATTTTATTCTGTATTTTTATTGTAAGCCGCCTTGGGTGCCCTAACAAGGAGCAAAAAAGCAGGGTATAAATTCATTTTTATCATCATCATCATCATCATCATTATTATTATCATCATTATCATTATCATTATTATCATTATTATTATTATATAGGGCTGCTATTTTTTAAAAAGACTAAAGTTGTGATTCTCTGGATATTAAATTAAATACCTCAAACTGATGTCTAGGCTGGTGTAGATCAGTCAATGAATCCTAGAACAGACACAGAGTGGCTTATCTGGTATAATTAGCAGAAGGTATTGCAAATCTAGTTGCACCGGTGGTTGACTTACAAGTGGGCAAACAGGCACCTTTTTGGTGATGCGGATCTCGTATTTGGCAGGGAGGAGGGAGGAGATAGCAACTATTCTTATCTCAGCACAGCTCCTTGTTTAGCAGTTGTTTACTGTGCCTTCCTTGTTTTTGTCAGCTCCTTTGAGACAAGAAACCATCTTTTATTTTATTTTTGTTGAAAAGCTATATGTAAATCCACATGATAACATTGGAGCTCTGATTTTAGTCTTCTGGTTTAGGTACCTATTTTATCTTCCTGCCACTACAAACCAGCTTGGTCACTTTTGGGGAGGAAGTGATATTTGATGGCTCAGTTCTGAAGGTTACATCTTCTTTTGAACTAAACTTTTGAATTGCTCCGATTACTTTGCTTTTCAAATCACTGTCAAAGATAGTGCTGATAAAAAGAGTATAGTTATGCAAACAATGCCGTAAGTGGAACACACAACCTGCACTTTATGTCAATCAGACCCTTTGTACATAAAAAGTGTTCATACTTTATAAACATCCTAAAGACCCACCATACGCAGAACTCTGGCCTCGCATAAAAAGAAATCTCATGAGACAGAAGGTAACAGAAAATCAAAAGCATCACATATTCAACCTCCGGCCAAAGCAAAGTATGTGGGTATGTGGCATAAGAAATGCTTCCACCAATCCTTCTATAAAGCACCAGTTAATAGGAGATGAGAGCTCAAAACTGGGCCAATTTTGAGCTCTCAATTGAGATGGCTAGCAGCTATCTGGGATAGGTAGGGCCTATGTCTAGTGGTGGTGAACTTACAATATGCATCACAACATTTTGGGTGACATGCCAGCATTCGCCAACACCCAACAATAACCGTGTTTGTTTTTGTGATGAATTGATTTTTTGTAATGATTTGTAACGGTTTGATTTTTTTATATAATGCATAGCCCTACGCATGATAGGAATGTATTTTTTTAAATAAATGAATATTGTATAATATATTTATTTGGGATGGGGAGTGACATACCAGCAGAGTCAAGTTAGGCCTTTTTTTACCTGGCAAACCAAAAAGGTTTGCCATCACTGGTCTAGGGAGTACTTTATATTCCTTATCTTATCCACCATTCTTTAAGGCAAGTCTCTTATCATTCCCATTTTATGAAGAGTGAAGGAAAGCTGAGAGACTGGTATTGCTCATGGAGCATTCAGTGATATTATGACTCAGATAAGAGCAGAACCCAAGTCTCCCTTGACAAAGTGCAACACTGCATTCATGTAATGCTTCATTTATTACAAAGCCAAAAGTGATGGTTCTGAAGCCTGACATTGCCTTTAAGTGTCAGAACCTTTACCAAACAAAGTTTCATTTTTCATTACTAAGTGTCAGAAATATTGAGGCACTATCAAAGGTCTATTTAACACAAAGCTTTTAACTTTGTTCAGGGCTTTACAACTTCTACAGTGTCCCAACCATTTCTTTTACTGTAAGACAAAGACTGTGAATCAAAGGCAGAACCACATGTTAAATTTCAGTAATTAAGATGGAAACATCAAATACAGGCATGCCCCAGTATCCACTGATTTGATATCCACAGTTTTAGATTCTATAGATATCATGGATATTGGGACACCTATTAAAAAGAACAGTAAACAGATTTTTTAACCTTGTTGCAGCAAAACCACTGATGTTCCCCTATCTAAAAGGCGTCCCCAGTATCCACAGTTTCAGGTATCCACGATGGGGTCCAGAATGGAACCCCAGCAGATACTGGGGCATGCCTGTAATGGATACAATTGAATAAGAAAAAAAAGTAATTAAAATATAGCTAATTGACACATCAACAAATGTTCTTACCACATCAGTTTCTTCCTCTTTCTCTTCTGCTACAAATATTAGCTGTTTATTTATCTCCTCTATGCTAATTAAAGACCGGGTTTTGATAAAGTACTGGAATGAGACAGCTTCCACATATTCCTGAAGACCTGGTTGAAATGGAAAGGAGTAAAACAAATGACATTTCATTGCATGCATTCACAATAAATCTGAAATGATTTTACTGATATTTGAAGTAACTGCAAGGAGAAAATGAAGCCTATAGCCAAGGATAAACATACAAATGATTGCTTCATTAATCAAACAGCACACACAAGAGCTACATGTTCTCCATTATGTTATCATGCTAACACTTTCCCCAATAAATAGTTCTAACAAAAGTTAAAAAGGTGGTGCAGCTTGACAAATAATCTGTACAGCCACCTATGCCCACCACCCTATGTCAACAATTTTCACCATGTAAACTGGGATTGGCAATGCAGAGACTACATTTGGTCTCAGCTGCTCTGGGAAATAGGACTAGGACAAATAAGGGAGGTTTTGATTAAACATTAGGAAAAACTTCCTGATGGTAAAAAATGTTCAGCAGTGGAACAGTCTGCATTAGAAGATAGTGGTCATTATGAAGACGGATTTGGTTTTCTTTCTTGCTTTGCAGATTTCTATACCGTCTTTCCCTAGGTAACAAAACCTGGTGCCCAAAGCAGCTTTCCTTCTGATATTTTTATGACTGCATTGTACATGTCACAGTTGATATTTTACAACTGTTTTACTGCTGCAATTTATATACAGTGGGGCCTCAGTATCTTCAGGGAATCCATTCCAGGACCTCTTGCAGATACCAAATACCATGGATAATTAAATCCCCAATTGCCCTCAGGGGACCTCTCAGACATGACCAGAAATGCCTTCTAGTTGCATCTGGGAGGTCCTATAAGGATCTCCAGCCACAGGCTTGGCATCTGCCTACTGTAGTATTTTAGCTTTGGGTTCTTCCTGCAACATGTTGATACAACAAGAATGTTTTAGAGCAGCGGTTCCCAAAGTCCTACTCGGACTTTGGGACTAAGTGCTGGCAGGGGCGGGACAGAGGAGGGTACCCTGATGGCATCACAGCAATCACGATGCCATAGGCACCAGGGGCATTTTCACATATCGGGGGGGGGGGGGTGATGGGGGCCTGGGGGAGGATCTGAGAGGCTCGCAGCCCCCTCTACAGATCCCCTTGATGTTTAAAATTGCTCTGCTTTGTGCACTTTTGTGGGAAAACTGGAAGTGCACTCCAATTGTGAAACTGAGCCCCCGGGTGCCCACGGTAAGTAGTTGACAGAAGTAGCTTTTCCTCTCAGCAGATGGTTATCTGAGTGCTCTTTTCCTTCCTTCCGGCATTTGTCTGAAGACAGGCTCTGTGTCTTCAAAGGATGAATATTATATTGACTAGATAAATGTGTCAGTGTCATTTTATTAGGCCAAGTCTATCTAGCTCAGCACTGTTTACTCCAACTGGCAATGGCTTTCTAGAACAAGCTGATCTCAATGTGTGACTTCTTCAGTTGAAAAGAATCTGGGATAGAACAGCTGGTCCTTGAACACTTTAAGATAAAGGCAAGACACTGACTAAATAAATAAAAACAAGTTTCCGTGCTCCAAACTCGGCTATTTAAGACTCATGCTAATGACCAGTTACTGTTTTCCTCATTAGACTCAAATGTGCTTGACATGAAATACGTGCATTATAGAAGTCGTCCTCCTCAGAAAGCAGCTTGAAAATGACATTTAAAATGACCTCAACCTTGACTTAAGGTGTTTTTAATGAGCAGGTAAAAGGATGTTTAAATATGCTGAACTGTAACTTAATAGAAGGACATCCGTTACTTTTGGCAAATAATCCCAAAGGTGAAAAAAAATTCCATCCCATTTCACTATTCCATCCAACAATACCTTCTTCCTTCTGCTCTCAGTTTTGGGCACTTTCCAAGAAGCCACTAAGTGAGTAATTTATAAAGCTGCTTTTGTGTAGTTTGTTTTCCCTAAATAAACGCCGAGAAGTCCAATTAAAAATCTGTTATTGTATCTGCCAACGCTTCCTCACCATTTTTAGACAGGCTAGAAGAACAATAAAGAGATGCTGACATTCTTGTCTGAGAAGAGCTAAGGGAACCCTCAAGACCAAGCCAGTCAAGGAGTAAAGCGGATGTTATTCTATATAGTCTCCAACTACCCTTTTTCTCTCATATGATCTTTTTCCATGACTTTTGCAGTGATATACTGTACATAAAACAAAAAAAATAAAAAATGCAGAGTTCTTAATTATTAAAATAAACTAAGACTTTGAACCCCTGCTAACTGGACAAGAGGCACTTTTTCCAGTGGTGTTCCTCTTATATTTAGCAGGGGGAGTAACTGTCCCTCCTCACCCCTGCGCTGTCTTTCTAGTGACTGTTGCTGGCGGTCTGCCTTTTTTTAGATTGTGAGCCCTTTTGGGACAGGGAGCCATTTAACTTTATTATTACTATTTGCCTGTAAACTGCTTTGTGAACTTCGTGTTGAAAAGCGGTATATAAGTACCTGTTGATTGATCGATTGATTGAAAACAGACTCATTAAACCCATGTACTTTTAGAGAACAAGTCTCTCGGGATCGGAAGGGTACAGATGATTAGAAGAAACTGTATGATTAAGCAAACACATCTGGGACCTACATAAAGGTGACAGAATTTTAACAGAAATTTGTAACAAAACAGTCTTGACAACAGGTAAGAAGGCCTAGTATAGAACAGAGGAGCAGCCTGTCGTATCACACACAAGCTGCACCTTCTAAAATTTTCTTCTCTATAGAAAAGGTACAAATTTTATGGTATAAAAGCAATGCTGGCTGCATGATAAAAGATTTTAGATTACTCTCCCGAGTAGGGGCTCTATTTAATTGCAAGCAAAGGTTATAGCAACTAGTTACTATGCATGCAAGCTTGCACACGTTCTTAGTACACAGAACTGATGGTAACCCAAAAGGAAATTACTCTCCATATTTTAACAAGAGCAAGGGAAGAATGACCCATAAACCCAGGTAATTCAATAGAAGCAAGATGCAACCTATCAGAGATAGGGTTCGTCCACTTCTAGCATACTGTGCAATGTAAAACTATCCTGGAACAAGAGTAACTGATCTCAAGTAAATTATTTAAAATATCAGTGCAGAAGCCCAAAATAGAGCAGCAAAATTAGTTTCTTCAGTTGTCTTACCAGGAAAACGGTGTTTCCACTTTTGGAACCTTATCTCTACTCTCAAAAACAAAAAAAGAGATGATCTTGTTTAATTTTTCAGCTACATCCTGTTCCTGTGTTATTCAGCTTTCTTAGGATGCAATCCTATACACTATCCTGAGCCCTACGGAACACGGTGGAACTTACTTCTGAGTAAAACATTCACTGTGCTGTGCGCTTTGCTCCACAAACCAATGGTCTTTTTCATTCAATGCTTCCCCTTTATGAATTTGAGAACATTTCCTGGGTCAGTCTTCTGCACACTACCAGTTTATTTCTGAACTAGTGTCACCTTGTATGCATACTACTATAAAAAACCTATACTCTTGGGGTTTTTTAGTATATAACACATATGTTTATATACCATATATAATCATGTATAAGTCGATGTCATGTATAGGTAGAGGGTAAATTTTAAGCCTAAAATCATGGAATTTGCCATGCCCCGTGGATAAGTCGAGGGTAATACTTAGGGGTGCCAACAATTCATTGAATTAGATAGCTTTGTCTAATTTTGCCCAACACCAGATTCTGACAAATGAACTAACAATAACTTATCTAAGAACTGTATAATCTACCTATTTATTAAAGTACAGGGAAAACAAAATAAAACAGCAACACAGCAAGCAACTATCAAACCAGTTGTTCCCAAACCTTTTAGCACTGGGACCCACTTTTGAAAATGACAGGGTATGGGGACCCATAAGAAGGGATGTCAAACAGAAGGGTTGTCTGAATGGGCAAGGCATGGACTTCCTTCTTGAATATTTTTTGCGGCCTATGTTCATCAGATTGGGACCATTCTGGCAGTGTTGCATTCCTCTCGGCCTGCTCTTTCTGACGCACCATGGTACGGCGCCTACTCAAAAGTAAATGCACGGTCTGCCTCAGTTTCACTTTCCATAAGACTCCATTTTTCTGAGCTGCTTCTGGGCATGCTCAGAAGGTTCTGCAGTTTAGTGGCTTCCAAGGAGCCATGTGACAGGCAGGAGCACTCAAAAACAGCGTAGGCCTTGCTCTACCCATCTTGTGAGTGAAGGCATTTACCATATTCTCCTGAATATAAGTTCCCCCGAATATAAGTCGACGTCAGGTTTTTCAAGGCAGTTTCTAGGGATAAATTTCTCGACCTATACACAGTTATATACGGTAGTTTCTATCAAATCAACATACAGTTGGCCCTCCTTATTCGGAGGTGCGGTGCTATCCCTGCATCGGGAGGCCTCGAGGACCTCCTGGATATGCCTTCGAGTTGCGCCCGAGAGGTGTTCTCAGGTGTGGGGAAGTTGTGTGCAGCCTCTGTGGGTCTCAGAAAGCCTCCCAGACACATCCAGAAGGCCAAAACCAAGGGCTTGAGGAGGCTGTATGTGGCCTCCCCATGCCTCCGAAAACCGAGAGGTCACCTCCAGGGTCATGTCTGAACTGGAAGTGTCTGGAAGTGTCCAGGAAGTCCTGTGAGGCCCTCCAGCAGATTTCATTATCCACAGAAATTGGTATCTACAGGGGTCCTGGAATGGATCCCCCATGGATACGGAGGGCCCACTGTAGACTGAAAGCCTGTAATGAAAGATTTGCCTGTTGTTTCTAATTGGCATGAAGTTAACACTTCCTTGCCCCTTTAACTCTTATCTATTCTCTTTTCTAGTTTCCTTCAGGCTGTTGCCTTCACTCTCCAGGAGCACTCCTTCTAAGCTTGCTTTTCTAGTCCCCTTTCTTTCTTAGGAACTTTAACTGCCCTATTCCCTGCTAACTGGGCAAGAGGCACTTTTCGCATGGTGCTCCTCTTCTATTTAGCAGAGGGAGAGTAATTGTCCCTCTTCACCCCAGCACAGTGTCTTTTCTAGTGGTTGTTGCTGGTGGTGTTTTGCATATTTTTAGATTGTGAGCCTTTCAGACAGGGAGCCATTTAATTTTATTATCACTGTTTGCCTGTAAACCGCTTTGTGAACTTTGTGTTGAAAAGCGGTATATAAATACTATTTGATTTGATTTGATTGATTGATATTCCTATTTAAGATCAAAGCAGTTTAATCAATCATTGCATTTCTTCTGGCTGCTCAACTTCCCTACAAGCATCATGCAGCTTAGTTCATTTAAGTTTAGTCAAACATCTAAGCCTAGACTCATTTGCTTTGCATAATTTACCTCAGAAACCTGATAAAAACGAGACCAAGACTGCAATGGTGTGCCCACTTGCTTGATCAAGCAGGATCAAGGCTGCAATGCTGTGCACAGTTGCTAGTAAGTAAGCTCTACTGAAGTTAATATGACTTTGTGGAAAACATACATGCACTGGACCACTGAAAGAGCAAGCACTCTCAACTCCTTGGAAAGCCAGGATGGTGTAGTGTTCTGGTGCTGGGACTCAAACCTGGAAGATCTAGGTTCAAACCGCTACTAAGCATAAGGTTCCTGGGGGACCTTAAGCCAGTCACTATCTCAGTCTAACCTACCTCACTGGGTTGGTGTGAGGGAAGAAACCGAGGGAAGGATCCATGTTCATCACCCTGAGTTCCTTGGAGGAAATGAAAATAAATAAAAAGCTCACAGGATGGTCACTTTGTCTTTAACCACTATCTACTCATATCCCATATCCTTTTGGGCAAGCAGCACATAGTTAATATTTTGGGTACAATCAGATCAGTTTCAACGAATGTGATTAAACATTCTCATACCCCTTTCATTCTGCAAGTCTCTGGATTTCATTAATCTTTAATTTGCTAAACAATTTGCATACCAGAATAATTAGAAACATTAGACAGATCACACTACAATATCATTAAAATAAGGAAGACATATATTGCTACGTCATGCTTGTGATCCGAAGTATTTTCTCTGCTTTCCTCGTATCTTTCCGGTTTTAAAGCCACACTGGTCACATCTTTATAAAAACAGATTTCCTATTTTAAGAAAAACGTTATCTTGCACTTGAGTAACCAGAATTGCCACCCATGGTTTCAGATGGGTGGAGATGCTAGTTAAACAAGTGTGCTGTTACCAATACCAGTTAAGCAAACCCCCAGCCCCCTTCACTGACCTGACAGGGCTCCCTCTGTGGTGCTGCTCTGTCCTCCTTCCTTCTTAATGAGGGGCCACTAGGAATAGAGACATTCCACTTCCTTCCTCGTGAGGCCTTTTTCAGGAAGGAAGTGGAACGTTTCTATTCATAGGCAGCCCTTGTGATGAAGGAAAGAGGGCAGAGTTGCACCACAGAGGGAAGCTCACTAAGAGGGCATTTGCAAGAGATGCATTTGCTGGCATATCTGGGTAACCAGCAACCCCTCTTCCCCATGGGTGCACAACAACATGACTTTTACAAACTATAAATTAGGGGGACAGGTTTTCTACTACAAATTTAAAAGTCATCACAAAAGGTTTATAACAATGTGAAAGAGCAGCTCTGTATTTTTTTTAAAAAAAGAAAATAGTTATTTCAATATCTCTTTGTTTGTTTAATTGTCCCTTGGGACAATCTGTACTGTTAAGAAACATGTAGAAAACAGGCATCCTTTCTGTTGTTGTTCAATTATTAGTACTATATTCAGTGTTTGAGATCATACAAGTATCCTTTGGGGAAATGTTCTGCGTGCCATTAGCACTATTCTTAATGAGGGAAAGCATGAAACTCCTTTAGTGCTCTGCCAGAATTGTTTTATCGTTAAGTCAAAAGAACAACGGCTTGGAGTAACCCCAAAAAAAAGCATTTCACAATTGCAAATGGCAAACAATATTCCCAAGCATCATAGTTGTAGCATTTCTATTTATAGATTTACAGTGATTAAACCAAACACATATACATCTCAACCATTTTCCCCCTTCTTCAAATAGAGCAACTAACTACTGTAACTCCTTAATAAAAGTTAAACTATTTTCCACAACAAGGGTGATTTGGGCTCTCTCTTGAACTATTTTAGAGGAGAAGTAAGGGAGAAAGGGAGGATATTTCGATGTCTGGGTTTGAGCCAGCAGATAGCATTTTTAGGAAGTATAAGGTTAATTAGGCAAGCTGCTTTTGAGATACGAACTTTGGGTTTGTATTTTACTGTCTCAAACACATTAGCCCAATTTGAGAATTTGCTTTTTTTACATAGTGATAGTTGTACTGATTAAGAAATGGAATACAGTTCTTAACAGGAAAAAAATATACTTTTAATATTATGAAAAGATCAATGTTTGAACTCTGAAACCTGAAATAGGCTCTTTGGATATTATTTCCTGGTAAAAATAATGTAGAACTGGAACAGGAAAGGTTAAGGGACCTCAGTTTGATTAGCCTGGAAAAGAGTAGGCTGGGGCACAGACAAATGATAGTGCTCTTCAAATACTTGAAGACCTGTCATATGGAAGAGGGCAACAATTTGTTCTTTGCTGCCCCCAGAGAGAAGAACTAGAGTTACCGGGCTAAAGCTGTAGGAGACAGATTTCAGCTGAATATCAGGAAGACTTTCTTAACAATAAAAGAAGTTCAACAATGGAGCTAATTACTGAGGGCAGCGGTGGGTTCTCCCTTACTGGAGGTCCTCAAGCAGAGGCTTGACAGGCATCGTTTGGAGATGCTTGAGAGGATTCTCCTGTTTCTAGCAGGGTGTTAGACAGGATGGCCTTGAAGGCCCCTTCCCAACCTTAGGATCCTACAAGTCAGGGGTCTCCAAATTTTTCGGCAGGATGACCACATCATATATCTGGCACGATGTCAAGGGCAATTACTATCGTTGAATAATTATATTATTCAAATTTATATTGAACTAGCTTTTGTTACCCAGCGTTGCCCGGGTAACAAAATGATCTTCCAGAGTTTATGAGTTTTGCAACCCTTCTCACCACCCACGCCAACGGGGTGCCGAACCCGGACTCCAACTGCATCAGGAGTGTAGTGTTGCCGCTCGCCTTGGCGACCCCGGAAACTATGGATTCGACGCCGCTTTTGGCCGCTTTTGACTGTTTTCAAGTGGGGCTTCCTGCGCACCCCCAACCCCGGGGGCGCTGGGGGGGCCTGACCCCCGCAGTGTTTGTCGCCAGGCTGCAAGGCACGCGCGTGCCGGGTTTGGTGCCAATTGCTCCAGGTGTTCCAGCATGGCATGGCGGATGTTTCATTTCATACCCCTTCTCGCCCCCCATGCCAAGGGGAGGGCCGAATTCGACTCCAACCGTGTCGGGAGCGTCGCCGCTCATCTCGGAGACCCTGGAAACTATGGATCCGACGCCGATTTTGTCCGTTTTCAACTGTTCTCACGTGGGCCACCCCGCACAACCCTACCCCCGGGGGCGCTAGGGCGGCCTGACCCCGCAGTGTTTGTCGCCAGGCTGCAAGGCACACACGTGCCAAATCTGGCGCCAATCGCTCCACGTGTCGCAATGGGGCATGGCGGATGTCTTGTTTTGCACCCCTTTACGCCCCCCACGCCGTGGGCCGAACCCGAACTCCCACAGCATTGGGACACCACTCATCTCGGCGACCACGAGAACTACGGACCCGACACCGATATCGGCCATTATTGATCATTTTTACGTGGAGCCCTTTTGTGCCCCCTCCCCTGGGGACGCTAAGGGGGTCATACCCATGCAGTGTTTGTCACCAGGCTGCAAGGCATATGTGTACCAAGCTTGGTGCAAATTGCTCCAGGCATTCCAGAATTATCCTGGAACATACATACACATACGCTGTCAGTCATTTTGGGCATTTTATTTTTTACCCCTTCTCAACCCGTCACCTCCATGCCAGGTCCAGGGGTGCAGGGGGGCTAAGGGGGACCGAGAGCAGGGCACAGCAAGAATTACATGCGAGGCGGTGGAGGGTCGACATGACCGGTTTATTTGGGTCAACGATTTGACGTTCATGGGGGCACGTTACTTCACAGGGACCCCCGATAGTCCATACAAATGGTGGCGCCCGCCGGGGCACAGGGTTCAGTCCAAGGGGTGCTTTCCTTCCAAAAGGCCCCTTCTCAGCAGGATCGGTGGCGGGTTGAGCCAGGTTGGAGTCCACGGCTTGTGGGGTCCCAGTCAGTTATAAGTCCCTCGGGTGGCTGGAGTGGGGCTGGCCCAGCTGTCCGCAGGGTAAGAGGGTTGGCGCTCTCCACGGGCAGGCCCCTCAAGCTGCCTCTCGGGGGACGCCAGATTCGCTGTGGCAAGGCTGGCTGCCTGCCTGGAACTCCAGGACCTCCAGGGCCGGGGGACCCCCCCCCCCATGGAGCAGGGCTTGAGCTGCCACATCAAGGCTGGGGTAAGGTGAGGACCAAAGTGGGGCAACCTCCCACTCAGACATGGTCTGCCCCTTTACCTCCCTTCTCCAGCCCTCGGAGGTGTGACCTCTCCTTCTGCTGTCTGAGCTCCTTATGAGGTCCAGACCAGCCTCCCCAGGCTCCTCCCCTTCCTGTCTCATTGCCAGGCCCAGTCCTTGTGAGACTGGGCTGGTCCTTTGCAGGATCTCGCTTCTACTCAGAGAGTCACCCCAGGTTGCTTGTAAGTTCCCTGAGCTTGGCCAGGCTTCCTCATGCCAGGTGTGCTGCCTTCGATTCCCCTGGGACTCGACACCAGGCTTTGTAATCACCCACCTGCGGCCAGGTAAGCCCCCCGTCTCTGGTCCGAGGCAGTGGGGCGGTCGCAGGGGTGACACCCCCCATGCCGATAGGGCCAAACCCGGACTCCAACAGCTTTGGGAGTGTCACCCCTCATCTCGGCAACCCCAGGAACAATGGGTTCGACACCAATATTGGCCATTTTTGGTCATTTTTACGCCTGCTCCTTTTGCACCCCCACCCCCGGGGGGGGCTGGGGGGGTCAGAACCCCCCAGTGTTTGTCACCAGGCCGCAAGGCGTGCGTGTGCCGAGTCTTGTGCCAATTGCTCCAGGCGTTCTAGCTGGGCATGGTGGACGTTTTGTTTCGCACCCCTTCTCGCCCCCCATGCCGAGGGGGGAGCTCAACCCGGACTCCAACGGCGTCGGGAGCCTCACCGCTCACCTCAGCAACCCCGGAAACTACGGATTTGATGCCAATTTTGGCCGTTGTCAACCATTTTCATGCAAGTACCCCTGCATACCCCCACCCCCGGGGGCGCTAGGAGGGTCTGACCCCCGCAGTGTTTGTCACCAGGCCATAAGGTGTATGCATGCCAAGTTTCATGTCGATAGGTCCAGGCGTGCCAGCAGGGCATGGCGGACATTGTGTTTCACACACCTTCTTGCCCCCCACGCCTGGGGGGGGTGAACCCGGCCTCCAACAGCATCGGGAGCATTGCCGCCCGTCTTGGCGACCCCGGAAACTACGGATTTGACGCCAATTTCGGCCGTTTTCGACCGTTTTCAAGTGGGGCCCCTGCGCACCCCCACCTCTGGGGGTGCTAGGGGGGCCTGACCCCCGCAGTGTTTGTCACCACGCCGCAAGGCATGCGCGTGCCAAGTCTGGTGCCAATCGCGCCAGGCGTTCCAACGGGGCATGGCGGATGTTTTGTTTCGCACCCTTTCTTGCCCACCACACCGAGGGGAGGCCAAACCCAGACTCCACCGGCATCGGGAGTGTCGCCTCGTCTCGGCGACCCCAGAAACTACGGACTCGTCGCCGATTTCGGCCGTCTTCATGTGGGGGCCCCTGCACACCCCTGCCCCTGAGGGTTCTAGGGCCCCCCGACCCCCGTAGTGTTTGTGGCCGCATGCTGAATTTGGTGCCAATTGGTCTAGCCGTTCCAGCAGGGCATGGTGGACGTTTTGTTTTGCACCCCTTCTTGCCCCCCACATCGAGGGGGGGCTGAACCCGGACTCCAACAGCATTGGGAGTGTCGCCGCTCATCTCAGCAACCCCGGAAACTGTGGATTTGACACCAATTTTGGCCATTTTTGACCGTTTTCACGTGGGGACCCCCACGTACCCCCACCCCCAGGGGTGCTAGGGGGGCCCGACCCCCGCAGTGTTTGTCGCCAGGCCGCAAGGTGTATGCGTGCCAAGTTTCGTGCCGATCGCTCCAGGCGTTGCGGAGCCTATGCGAAACATACATACATACACACCCACGCTCTTCTTTATATATATATATATATATATAGAAAAATCTATATTCAAATTTATATTACATTTAAATAAATTTAAATACCCATGAATTAGGAAAAAATATCTGAAAGGCATGAAGCACCACAGACCTTGAAAAGATTCTCCCCAACTCCCAAACAGTAGTAATTCTAATTCAGCAGGCCCTCTGAATAGAAGGCCTTTTAAGGCCTTAAAACCCCATGGACACCTCCGGAGATGTTCTGAGGGCCCAGCCTCCCCAGCCTCAGAATGCCTTCTAAGGACTCTGGGAGGCCTTAGAACAGTGATGGCAAACCTATGACACGCGTGTCAAAGGTGACACGCCATAACATTTGAGGTGACACACCAACATTCACAAAAACTGAGTTTTTTCTACTCATTTTTCATTTTGTAATTATTTGATGCAGAAGATTTAGTCGAGAGGGTTAATGCCTCCGTTTGCCTGAAGATAAGAGCTGAAGATCTGAAGGTCGCCAGTTCGGGACAGCCGGAAGTCTCTGGGAGCGGCAGACCTCGTTAATTGCGGCTGATTAACAGCTGAGCTTCGGCTGCCTTGTGTGAGGGGGAGTTGTGCCAAAGTTCAGCTGCTTCTCTGGTGGGAGCAGGGAAGCCATTTATCAGACAGCAAGAAGACAAACGGGTGGCCAGAAAGAAGGACTAAATCCAGAAAGATCCATCTGTATGTGCGTAGTTCTTGAAAGATAGAACATTTCTGTATAAATTGTAAAAACCTTCGGGTTTCTGAATAAAGTCTGCCCATGTAAACCGCCTTGAGTTATAGTCACCAGAGAAATCTGGTGACCTAAGAAAGGCGGTATATAAATCAAGTATTATTATTATTATTATTATTATTATTATTATTATTATTATTATTA
>JAJKFI010000018.1:10427804-10475285 GCA_029204185.1 Lerista edwardsae | reverse complement strand
ATTATTATTATTATTATTATTATTATTATTATTATTATTATTATTATATAATAGATAGTAGCACAAATGATTGGCCTGTATTTTTTGTTAACATAAATGAATATAGTTTCTCTTTTGTTTGGCTATGTGTGTGACACACCAATAGAGTCAAGTAAAGCATTTTCTGAAGTTTTGACACACCAAGCCCAAAAGGTTTGCCTTAGGTCACTTCCAGTTTTTCAGAAAACCAGAGGTGGCCTTCTAAGGCCCCCCAGAGGCCTTAGAAAGTGTTCTGAGGGCAGCCTCCCTGGCCTTCAGAACACCCCCCCCTCGCCAGGTCCATCGTCTTGCACAGCTCCCCTCACCTCCAGAGGGTTACAGGGCTTGCCACAGGCCAGATGGAAAGGCTCACTGCAGGCCAGGCTTGCAGTGGGCCAGATCTGGCTTGTGAGCTGGGGTTTGGAGACCCCCGCTATAAGTGTACCATTCAACTCTTGACTTTCTTAGTTGATAAAAACCTGTCAAGAGAAATCAGTGGTGGTTTGTTGTTGTTGTTTTGTTTTTGTAAGGCATTACAATGCTTCCTGAGAATAGAAAAAAACACTACAAATCTCTTACAGGAGTGGGCATCAGATCACTTAAAAAATATTACTTGATTATCTAATCATTAGATTGTAATGCATCACACTAATCCTCCCTTTTTTGGAGTAGACTGAACATGTGGTGGTACTGCTATTCCATGAATTCCTGTTACAGTTCAACTTTTGAAGAGCTCGGAAAACAGATCAATTTAATGGTCCTCAAGCCATTCTTTTACAGTTCAAAAGGGAAATACTAATGTTGATATTACTGGATTTCTCAGCTGTTTTGACAGCAAGACCATCAAACTCTTTAGGAACCCTAATGATTACGGAGCTGGGGCACCTCTCTTATGAAGAAAGACTGCAGCGTTTGGGTCTTTTCAGTCTGGAAAAAAGGCGCCTGAGGGGGGACATGACTGAGACATATAAAATTATGCACGAAAGGGATAGGGTCAATACAGGGATGTTCTTTTCCCTCTCTCACAATACCAGAACCAGGGGGCATCCACTGAAATTGAGTGTTGGGAGAGTTAAAAGGAAATACTTTTTTACTTAGCGGGTAATTAAGCTATAGAACTCCTTGCCACAGGAGGTGGTGATGGCATCTGGCCTAGATGCCTTTAAAAGGGGACTGGATGGATTTCTGGAGGAAAAGTCCATCGTGGGCTATAGGCCATGATGGGTCAGGCAACCTCCTTACGTTAATAGTAGGCTACTTCAGAATGCCAGGTGTAAGGGAGTGGCAACAGGATGCAAGCATCTTGTTGTCTATTGAATTCCCTTAGGCACCTGGTGAGCCACTGTGAGATACAGGAAGCTGGACTAGATGGGCCCTTGGCCTGGTTCAGCAGGACTCTTCTTATGTTAACCCCTCAAGTACTTTGTTGGGATTCTAGATGTTGCATCACAATAGTAGTACTCTTATTTATCAAATAACTAGCTTGTCCTTACCCGGCGTTGCCCGGGTATTTATTTATCCCAAGCTTCTATTAGACAGGAAAAGGAATGAATTCTATCTATAGTGTAAAATCGAAGTAATTTCATGTACAGGTAATTAAAAGTATAAGTACAGTATAAAAATTACAAAGTGAAATCTTTTACAAATTCACTATAATATTAATTTAACTCAAAACTGGATTATAAACAACATTTTTAGTTTCACCTCCAGGAGCAAGAATACATAAATTCTTGGGTGAACCCACCCTTGAGCAAGCAACAGAAAGTTGTCCGTGGGAGAAACATGGCGATCTCAAATCCACTCCACAGTACTTAATAGACTGCCCCTATGACTTGTTGATCGTGATCGAGAACGCAAGTCTCACTGGAAGTTGCAATCTCTTAAAGTTAAAAGGGAGATCCATTGGAATGAGTGGTATCTGTGGGATAAAAACTGTTTCACCCTCTCCCTTTCTTGTTAAGATAGTTGCTTCAATTACATTACCCAGCATCTTCTTGACACACAGAACTTGTGCCGTTGCAAAGGTTTGGCGGGTCGAGGTCCCATAGTAAAATAATTGGCGATCCCACTGTAAGTAAAAGACAATGTGGTGGCAATCCAGCCGGATCAAGTGAGTTTAGGAAGTCTGATGGGAAACTGACGACCTCATAGGCATCTACTATGGTATTGATAGCCTTGTATTCAGTGACCACGCCTGATCACATGGCAAGTATTTGATTGGAGTCCAAGACCGGGGCATAATGATTTCTGAAAATTTCCAGAAGGTTCTATAGGTTCTATTAGTTCTATTCGACTAAACCTGGGCTTAAATGTCATCGGGACTGTCACCAATCAGCTTAGTGACCCCGAAAACAATAGATTTGACACTAATGTCGGTCAGTTTGGACATTTTACTTTTCACCCCTTCTCACCACCCATGCCGATGGGGGCTGAACGTGGACTTAAACGGCATCGGGAGCATCACCGTTCATCTCAGCAACCCCAAAAACTATGGATTCGACACTAATGTCAGTAGTTTTCAATTAGTTTTACATGGCACCCCCTTCCCACCCCCACCCCTAGGGGCGCTAGGGGTGTCGTAACCCTACAGTATTTCTAGAAGTGGGATGAGTTGTGAAATCTGAAAGCAAATGGGGTCCTCTATACCATCATCAGCATGCTGCAGATCTTCTATTTCCAAGCACTGTGTCTTGCACTCCTTCTCACCCCCCATACCGACGGGGGCTGAACTCGGACTTCAACGGCATCGGGAGCATCACTGTTCATCTCTGCCACCCCAAAAACTATAGATTCGACACCAATATCGGCCATTTTTGAGTATTTTTACATGACACCCCCTTCGCACCCCCACCCCTAGGGGTGCTAGGGGAGTCTTACCCCCGCAGTATTTCTTTCCAGATCGCAAGGCATACGCATACCAAGTTTGGTGTCAATCGCTCCAGGCGTTCCAGAGCTTATGTGGAACATACACACAAACATACATCCTTTTTTATATATAGACTAGCTTTTTGTTACTCGGCATTGCCCGGGTAACAAATGTCATCGGGACTGTCACCAATCAGCCTAGCGACCCCAAAAACTGTGGATTTGACACTAATGTCGGTCATTTCGGACATTTTATTTTGCACCCCTTCTCACCCCCCCATGCCGATGGGAGCCGAATGTGGACTCAAACGGCATCGGGAGCGTCACCGTCTTGGCGAGCCCGAAAACTATGGATTCCACACCAATATCGGGCGTTTTCGATCATTTTTACATGGCACCCCCTTCCCACCCCTAGGGGTGTCGTACCTCCACAGTGTTTCTTTCCAGATCGTCTAAGGCATACGTGTACGAAGTTTGGTGCACGTCGCTCCAGGTGTTCCAGCAGGCCATGGTGGACATTTTGTTTTGCACCCCTTCTCGCCCCCCACGCCAACGGGGGCCGAACCCCGACTCAAACGGCATCGGGAGTGTCGCCGCTTGTCTCGGTGACCCAAGAAACTATGGATTTCACACTGATATTGGCCGTTTTCAATCGCTTTTACATGGCACCCCGTGTACCCCCACCCCAAGGGCGCTAGGGGGGTCTGACCCCCACAGTGTTTGTCGCCAGGCCGTAAGGCGTACACTTGCCGAGTCTGGTGCCAATTGCTCCAGGCGTTCCAGCAGGGCATGGCGGACATTTTGTTTTGCACCCCTTCTCGCCCCCACGCTGGGGGGGGGGGCGAACCCGGACTCATACGGCGTCGGGAGCTTTGCCGCTTGTCTCTGCAACCCCGGAAACTACGAATTTGACGCCAATCTCGGCCGTTTTCAACCGTTTTCACGTGCGGCCCCCTGCGCATCCCCACCCCGGGGGTGCTAGGGGGGCCTGACCCCCCGCAGTGTTTGTTGCCAGGCCACGAGGCATGCGCGTGCCTAGTCTGGTGCTAATCATTCCAGGCGTCCCAGCAGGGCACGGTGGATGTTTTGTTTCACACCTCTTCTCGCCCCCCACGCCAAGGGTGGCCGAACCTGAACTCCGACGGCATCAGGAGCGTGGCCGCTCATTTCGACAACCCCGGAAACTACGGATTCAACGCCGATCTCGGCCGTTTTCGACCGTTTTCACGTGGGGCCCCCCTGCACACCCACACCCCCGGGGGCGCTAGGGGGGCCTGTCCCCCACAGTGTTTGTCACCAGGTCGCAAGGCATGCTCGCGCCGAGTTTGGTGCGTGTCGCTCCAGGCGTTGTGGAGCCTATGCGCAACATACACATACGAATTTATATATATAGACTAGCGTTTTGGTACCCGGTGTTGCCTGGGTAGTTATTTATCCCAAGATTCTATTACACACGAAATTACCAATCAGCTCAGCCAATCGTTCCAGGTGTTCCAGTGGGGCATGGCGGACGTTTTGTTTTGCACCCTTTCTCGCCCCCCACGTTGAGGGGGGCCTGAACCTAGACTCCAATGGCGTGGGGACCGTCACCGCTCTGTGGTGGTGCTGTGGTTTTATTTCAGGATGGTGTGATGCACCCTTAGGAAAGCTAGGTGTATACTTAGATACACCCTAGGACAGCTAACTCCTCCTGGCCAGCAAGCATTGTGTTGTCATCCATTGTTTTGTCATACCATGTCATACCTTAGCTGACACTCCCCACTCCGGTGACCACTTTCACGTGGGGGCCCCCCCATATCCCCACCCGCGGGGGCGCAAGGGGGGCCTGACCCCCGCAGCGTTTGTCGCCAGGCCGCAAGGTATCTGCATGCCAAGTTTGGTGTCAATTGGTCCAGGTGTTGCGGAGCCTATGCGGAACACACACACACACACCCTTTTTTGTATCTATAGATTCATAAGAGGGATATTGCTCTTCTACACTAGTAGTGGGAGGGTGTCCTAAAGTTCCTTTCTTTGTTATTAGAAGGGCCATAGCTGGATGTGGGGAGTGTGACAGAAAGGTGGGGGGGGTGGGTGTTAAAACAGTTATGAGTCGGGGAAAGCAGACAGAGGGTGATACAGAAGGAGGGAATGGCCTAGGAGGAGGGTGGAACAGGCAGACACCTCCTCCACCAGATCCTATCCCCTGTGCCGGGCTTAAGAGGGCTTTTCTCAGTTTAAGGGGACAAATGTTCCCTTCCCCTGAGGACACCTCCAGCAGCTTCCCTGTGCCAATAGGATACAGCAGCGGTCATTTCAGTGCTGAAGTTCTTTTGGGCTCTGGGAAGCATAGGATTGGGCTGTAAAATACTATCTGTATCCACAGGCTTACACGATAACAGAATGACGAGGTTAAGGCTAGCTTAAACAATACCCAGAAAGACAAAGATATTCGGCTGTTCACAAACACCTTCCTTCAATTACATTTAATTAAGCTGGCTTCAAAATTATTCTGGAATAAAAGATCTGACAAGAATATATCTCACATTCTTTTGTAGCAGATAGCGACAAAAGATAAAAAGACACACACACACACACACACACACACACACACACACACACACACACACTGCTCCTGTAGGCTAGAAATAATCTTCAGCAGCTCTGCATAGCTTGCTGTCTAATGTACCTCCTCACTCTCCCACATACCAGCAGCAAGAGAAGAATCATACTCAAATAATCATATCATGAGAGCCTATGCAGAATTCCAAGTCCATTTTACCAAGTTATTCAAAATGTCTGCCTATTAAGAAATACAAGGCCAACCCACCCACCCCCAAAAAAAACTTAGTATAAACTCCATATGGCAGTGGTTCTTCAACATTTTAGCATTAGGACCCACTTTTTAGAATGACAGTATCTGTCAGGATCCATCAGAAGCAATATCATTAACCTGAAAGTAATGTCACATCCAGAAGGGAAATCATCAAGTAGGAAAATTTTTAACAAACCCGTATGACAAAATCAAATCTAAGTATGTAAATGTTTACAATAAGTAAATAAAGGAGACCCCTCTTAATCCTTCCAAGCAGAAGCTAATCTGTTAAAAAAAAAAATTCCCAGCATCCCAAAGGCTGCAAGCCTATCCACACTTCTTATTTATGTATCGCTCCCAAATAAGTCCCATATCCCCTGTACATATACTCTTGTGAGTGTTTTTGTTGAAAAGCGATACATTATTAATAACATTATTATTATTATTAATAATAATAATCTGTTAAAAATATGTATCTATAACATTTCCTCAAATACAGTCACACACCATTGTTGCATAGTCTAATACACATTGAAATGAATGGGAACCCACCTGAAATTGGCTCATGAACCACCAAATGGGTCCCAACCCATAGTTTGAGAAACACTGCCATACTGAATATGCAAAATTGTGCGCACACACCAAGGGTTTTTGCATTCACTTGCAGTTAAGAGGGGTCTCCTAGCTACTGCTTAGCTACTTAGGATGTTTACACAAATCTCCACTGTGTATGTAAGTTCCTTTTTCAGCTCAAGTTGATGTCACAGCAACCACCAACACCTCAAAAGAAATACTATGAATCGAACCAAAGATCATTAATATAAATCACACAAAAAATATTGCAGCTGACTTCCCTATGGCATAACATTTATCCTTAGTCCTATACAATAAATTTAAAAATCCAAATTCTCTAACAGATCAAAGACCACAGTAATAAATTAGATTGACTTTCACATGTCAAATGATGAGATAAAATCAGACCTAACAGTTCAAGCCCAGGTCTGTCTCATCAGAAGTAAGCTTCATCAAATTCAACAGAACCCTTAGGATACAAACTTAGCGAACTTTCCAGCACTGGGGTAATGCAGTTCTGAGATAAGAGAACAAACATTCCCTTACCTTGAGGAGGCCTCTATGACAGACCTCCCTCCCCCGCAACTGCAGGATGTATCACATGCCCCACTGGCACAGCTATGTCAGTGCTGGAAACTTGGTTAGGATAGTGCCCAAACTGTTGTAAGAATTAAACCTAGGGCTGCACTCCTATGCACACTTATCTGGGAGTAAGTCTATTGAAATCAATAGACTAGACATGCCTCAGATTGCATGTTAAGTTCCTCCAGTTGTATCTGCTCTAAATCTGAAATGAGGCATACGTACCTGGAGAAATGGCTCTATGGAACTGGTACATATCCTCTCCCACCAGTTCTTGTGCTACTTGCTTTATCTTCTGTCTTACGACATCTAATTTGGCCTCAGATTCCATTAGGATCTCCTCTCCATTGGGAGCACTGTGACCACAGAATACAAATCAAATTAAAAAGTGGTAACTGTAGAAAAGGCATAAATATACACATCACTTACAGTGTTTAATTAGGGTGCTTTAAAAATGCATGCTGTAAAGAGCAAGATTCAAAATTCAAATGTCTAAACCACTTATATAAACACGTAAACTTCAAAAAGTATACATACATACACACACATGCAGACAACTTGGGGCACATGCTCAAGATCAATATATATTAACTACACATTTTATCTACTCTTTTACACTCACTATTGCAGTGCCTCAAACAGTAGAAAGTAACTCATTAACTTGTTGAAGTACTAGTCCTGAAGCATTAACAAATATATTATGGCATAAGCTCTGGCAGGCTAGAACCCACTTCTGCAACAGGCCAAATTCTGTTGAATCCATTCTATGAAAACATATGCCAGATGAAATATGTTAGCCACAGGATTCATCAGGTCTGGATTCAGGCCTTAAGAATTATAGGTTACTGTTTTAAAAAAAACAAGTTATTATAAAATGAATAAGCATGGACATGGAGAAAAATGCACTTTGTGCATTGGGCTCCCACTTTCCTTTTGTTATATCCAACTCCACTTTTTTGTATTTACACAGATCCTTAAAAGTAAAAATTAAATCAAAACTCCTGCAAGAAAAGCAAAAGAGGAGTAAGGCACAGAGGAAGAATTTTTCCTTTCTTCTATCCCCCAACACACATTTCTAACCCCAACCCCAACCTAGCTAAGGAGAGCCATACACAATGTAGGCTTTTGATCAGGGATTTACTAGATCAGGGATTTACATCAGAGTTGCATCCAAATGCACACTGAGTGCAGATGTTCTACCCACACTGCACTGCTTTCAAAAGAAGTTACTATTAAAATACTACAATAAGACTCCCTAGTTATGCACAGCATTTAAATACTACTCATAAATTTTCTAAAATACCGAACATTTCATTTATACTATGCATTTTTACTACTGGAGGAAATGATAGCACTGCCTTTTAAAATGTGTACTGAATAAGACAACGGTATTAAGAACAGTGAGGCCTGGTGACAACAGTTGTACTATACAAAGAAAAAGTTCTGTTGTGGTGGAACTATGGTAAGGGAACTGTGTACGAACAGTAAGTTGAGATGTAAATCTTGATAAGACAGTTACTATTACTAGATAAAACTATTAAATGCAATCATTCTGCCTGAATCAACTTTATCCAATTAAGTATTATTAATTACCAAAGCATCAGTACTCCTTGCATGTTTTTAGGAACATAATGAAATTTACAGCACAATGGCTCAGAAAAATTGCTAATGATGCAGATTATAGCACAAAAAATTATGATTCAATAGCCTTTTAGTTTGTTTTGCAGTAATTGCTAAAAAGAACAAAAACATAGAATCTCTAATATTAATGATGCAAGAGAAAAATGGAAACAATATGGCAATATACTCAGAGATTTTCACACAAGCTTTTATTTGTCTAGCCTTCTCAACACTATCATTTGTCCACTAACATCACCAGCTGCAATTGCTAGAGTATCAATCTGGCCAAAGAACTGATGCACTTCCATGATAATTATCACATTGTCTAGTAAAGCTCATAGGCAAGTCATGTAAAAACTGCCAACAGCTTACCATTATTCATAGCTTTAGTGCTACAAGGAGCTAGGCTAGAATTACAGTGGAAAAATAAGAAGAAAACGTCTCTAGGAAAAGCCTAGTATTTGCAACAGTATACAATTTAGACAATTCCTTTTTCTATGCCAATAAAGATTATTGAATTGAAAATTGACAATTCCTTTATGCAGATTTGAACACCCACTTTTTTACTATACATTTCTTTTTTTGAAAGATCACAAGCTTTCAAAGGGGGCACAGTACAATACTCAACTTTTTACTCATCTCAGCATGGATTAAGTTATGAACCAAACATCCGCAGATGCTTCTGTACAGAATATATACCACTGCAGCACAGCTGATCACAGCAATTGAGGCCCACTCTATTTTGATTAGCCATTTACTTTTCCTGGTATTTATATATCTTAAGCTTAGGTTCCTTCCCTTTTCTCTTGGTCTAATAGCTCCCAAATTTGTGACAACAGCGAGTACTGCCATTCAATGTTATTTTTCTGTTTGTCAGAGTGAGCCTCTCTGAAGTTAGACGTCATGTTTTTTAGCAAAATGAAACTAGTATATGGAAAGATGATTATAGCCATTTCCCTCTCAGTCTTTCCTAATCCTGAACTTAAATGAGTCCTACTTTGTTAAAAAAAATACTGCACTGAAATGAGATGTTCCACTTGTACAGTAAAAACAGGAAATAATGCAAGGCTAGGGTAACCAGATACAAAAGGAAACAGATTATGAACCTTAATAGCTATGTAGAAATGGAAAGTTCAGGAAATGCTTCTTTTCTCACTCTGTATGACAAGACACACCCACCCAAACTCTTCCTTTTATGCAACTATTAAAAAGAGCATGAACCTTTTCATTCTATGCATCAGGTCACCCATACTTTACCATGGGGTGGGGAGGAAAGAGGGGCTGGAGAAGAGAGAAATGAACAGTATAACAGAAAATTTTAAAAAGTTACTTACCTAGTAATCCTATGGAGTAAGAATATGGTCCTTTTACTTTCTATAGTGATATCACGACTAAGTTTCACAAGCCTCTCATATTTATCATGTCTTGTATCAAGCTCCAACTGAAATGCTGATAAGAACAGAATACAGAGAAGCACAGATCATTCAAGTATACGATGAAAGTATCACAAAGGAACTTCCACAAAGTTAGATCTCAAAACAGTGGCATCCCTACAGGGGTGGGGCAGAGCTTTAAGTTTTGCAAAGGAGCCTTACCTTGGTGTGGAAATTGCTCCTTTCTGGCACCACTTTAGCCAATCCTCAGGGGGAAAAGCAACGTCTTGGTGTTGCTTACGGCTACAGCGGCAAGGGAGAGGAGCAATTTACATGGGAGGAAAAAGGCTCCTTGCAAAACTTAGAGCTCTGCCCCGTTGTTGTTGTTGTTGTTGTTGTTGTTCAGTCACGTCCGACTCTTCGCAACCCCATGGACCACAGCACGCCAGGCCTCCCTGTCCTCCACTAGCTTCCGGAGTTTGCCCAATTTCATGCTCATCGCTTCGGTGACACTGTCTAACCATCTCATCCTCTGCTGCCCCCGTCTCCTTTTGCCTTCAATCTTTCCCAGCATGAGGGTCTTTTCTAAAGAGTCCTCTCTTCTCATGCCGAAGTATTTGAGCTTCAGCTTCAGGATTTGTCCTTCCAGGGAGCAATCAGGCTTGACTTCCTGGAGGATTGACCAATTGGATCTCCTTGCAGTCCAGGGAGTCTTCTCCAACACCATAATTCAAAATCTGCCCCGTAGGGGGCCTCAAAAATCAATTAAAGCAGTATTTTGTAATAGAGCAATTAATACCCCAAATACTGTATGTAAATTTTCAAGTCACACAAAAGTATTCTTACATGTGTTCCAAAGCAAAATGTCTTCTAACCTAACATAACTACTAAGATCTCATTCTTGTCCACAAAACAAACTACAGATTGAGAATCCCTTATCTGGACTGCTTGGGACAGGAAGGTGTCTGAATTTTGGATTTGTCTGGTTTCTGAATAATTGCATAAATATAATGAGAAATGCTTCCTCTTGCTCTTTTCACTATTACCCATTAGGTGCCTTCTGGCCTCTTTGACATTTTTCAACAATGAATGTACAGGTACACACTACAGAGCAGAGAACAGAACTTAGAGCTTGTACCTGCACTGTACATGGGAATAAGCACAAGAACTTCTAGTGTTTACAGAAAGTTGGGAGTGGGGAAGCCTTGGACAAAAATGTCTGAATTTTGGAATAGTCCAGATTTTAGATGCCAGATAAAGGGTAATTACTTTATCACCTTTGATTCATCTGATTCATAAACTTATGGTTTATAGGGGTAGTGTGCTCATGCGTATGCACACCCACATACCTTTTCTTCACATTCTCTTATACATGGTTGTTTCCCCTCCAGGCAGCAACAGCTGGTGAAGTAGGGAATAGTTAAATTTGTTTTTAAGGAGTTACTTACACTTAAAGGACAACATCACAGCTGAAGAAGAGTTAACATCTTTTTCTTCTCTTCGATGGCCATGTGGGAAATTGTCATGCTTTCTTTTTCTAAAACCACCTGTTATAAAGGAAAAAAGGACAATACAGAATTTTCATTGGTTAGCAACTCAAAACGTTTCTCAAAGATCAAGTATCCATAAATTTTGGACCGCTTTCAGTAAATAGGCTAGCATTGTGCTTGCCATCAGCTTTGACAGCATTCCCCCCCCCATCCATAATGGACAGTCTTGATTATGACATTACATTGAACTTCAGCAGTATTCCAACCCTCTTCAAAATTAGCACAACTTCAGGTATAAGCTCCTACTTTCTACTGTGCAAGTCCCTACTTGCACACGCCTGCTTTGAGCTACCCCAGTAGCTTAGACAACCTTAGAGTGAGGGCTAAGGGATTCCCCATCCCTCACTTGTAACAAAACAGAACATGCACTAGCTAGCAGGGACAACATCTGTGCACTTCTATTACGGATAATAGTCTTTATTTTAAAAGGGATACTGTTACACCTATAGCTGATAGGCAAAAAATTATCAGTTTGCATACTATAGATGCACCACATCTAACAAATGCACATAGCTGCAAAATCATGTAGAAAGGCTAGATGTCAATGAATTATTGTACATCACATATCATGTATGTTTCAAAGTAAGGGTGCCTATTAGCATTAAAATGTCACAGATCATTCTATTTGAACATTATGGCTCCATTTTCTCCTATACCATCTGTGAGTGCATGCATGCACAGTAAACTGATAATTTTCTGCCTATTGTAAAAAAGTTGACATACACTCCAGTCTAAGAAACCTGTTGCTACATGAAGCATGTTTAAAACGGGGTGGGGGTATTCATAAAGCTCAGGTGAAAAATGCTGAATTAACCAATAAGGGAAGAAAAGAAAACAGTGCTTGATTAGATATCCCATCTTTGAAAGAGGAGTTTACTATGTAGCCAGTCACGGAGGTACAAGGAAGGAGATAGCAGATGTAGGAGCATTGCCAGGAATCCTGCCAGAAAAAAAATGGAACTTAACAATAAGTCCACCACTACCCCCTTCACTGCACTTCCTCGGCTAAGAAGTGGTTCACTTGTTGCATTCCTCCTTGTCACACAGCTGCCAAAAGAACAGGAGTTCTGCTTCAAGAACAATGACAACGACACAGTTTTGCTACCCTGCCCTCGTGATATGCCTATCATATTTGAGGCTGAAGCACGGGGGCGGGGGGGGAGAGAAATCTAAAGGTAAACGGCAGTGAAGGCGGGAAATGAAAGGGGACTGTGAGCAAGTGAGGGGAAGACGGACGTTACGAACTATTTGAGCAGGGCAGGTGGTAGCGGAATAGAAGGCGCAGGCGTGGGAAGCGCGTCGCTTGACCGGTTCCCCCCCCCCACCCCCGACACCTTCTTTGCCGCTCATGTTGCCTGTGCTGGAGCCGCGACCGGGTAGGCAACAACAGCAACCGCTCCTGCGGGCAGCACGCGCAGCAGACGCCGAGCACCGCAAGCTCCCGCAGGGCTGAACCTTGGGCTGAACAGTGCTGCAGCGCGCGCGGTCTCAGGCCCTCGTTCAGTCACCAGTCTCTTCAGGACCCCTCTAATTTAAGGTTTCTATCCCAAGTGCCTGACAGTGGCTTTTGAGAGACCAGTCTCTTGCTTTGTAAGCTACTCTGATCATCGTAGAAAACAGGCTCGTTCTCTTTATTAATCAGCACACGTTTCGCTCTTTTTGCGAGCAGGGGGAGGTGTTACACATACGAAGCAGGCATTAGTCTGAGAGCCACATCCGCTGTACTCTTCAAGCCCTTCGACAGACCAAGGCTTTATGGGAATTATAGTTTTCCTCTAGGAATCCTGAGCCACCGCTGTTGCGTGGTTAAAAAAAAGGTTAATGTTTCCCCGCGACCTAATGGTCTAGTCGTGTCCGACTGTAGGGCGGTGCGTTTGTCCCAGGACAAGTTTCCGTGGTCATGTGGCCGGCATGACTATACGCCAAGACGCAGGAAACACCATTTAACTTCCCAAGAAAGTGATGCCTATTTATCTACTTGCAGTTTTACGTGCTTTCAAACTGCTAGGTTGGCAGGAGGAGCTGGGACAAGCGACAGGAGTTCACTTCGTCGTGTGGTCTCGAAAGTAAAATGCCTTCAATTTGGGAATGTGTTCTAGTCTCTCTCAATACGGTCTGACTCATCACAACATTAGCAGGCACATGGCCATGTAAGTGTGTGACAAAAAATTATCTTGTATTACCTGAAAGACTAACAAGTTTATTTTGGGATACTAGAGCTCAGTTCATCAGATACTTATCCTCTCTTGGTAAATTCTGGTATGCCTATGCAAAGCTTGTATACATTTATATACCGTATCTTTCAGTTCATGGCCTATTGCTGCCTTCTCTTTACAATTTATTCTTCCATACATACAGGGCCAGGCCATCCACGAGGCCACTGAAACAGTAGCCTCAGGCAGCAGACTGGTGGCTCCCATCTCTGTCTACCTCCATAACACCACCTTCTACTCTGGATTGGAAAAGAAAAAAGAGGGCAGAAAGGAAAGGAAACATGGAGGAAAGAGAGTACTGAGCTTGAATGTTGGAGAGCATGAGGAACAGAGGCTGGCACATCATCAGCTAGGGTGGGGGCAGCATTTGGCATGCCACCTCGGGCATCAAGAGATCTTGGACTAGTCCTGTATACATGTGTACCATTTGCCATAGATAAATACTTCATGTATTTGATGAAGAAAGTCTCTAGTCAACAAAAGTTTATGCCACAATCTTTAAAGTGCTAGAAAACTCTTTATGTTAACAATAAAACGTGAGGGAACCTACCCCAGACAAGGGTTTGCCATGGGTCCAGCTCCAGGAGCCTCAGAAAGTTTCCTTTCCTGAGGAATGGTGGCTGACCTTAAGGCCCAATTCTCTCTTGAAGATATGCTGGTGTGTCTGCACATATACCAGCACAACAGCAACCCTGTTGATATAGAAGTCTGCCTACCAACAGATTCACCACTGTGCAACACTGGAAAAATGTGGGGTGGATGAGGTGTGATAGGTTTAGTAAGGTGTGGTATCTTTGTCCAGTAGAAAGAGAGGTGGGGAAAAGGGATCAAAAAAGGGTCCCTCCTTAGGGAACCCCATATATAGGTGTTATTATGCAAATGCCCGAAGTCTCCGAGCAAAGATGGGGGAACTGGAATGTTTGGTGACTAGGGAAAAGATTGATGTAGTAGGCATAACGGAAACCTGGTGGAATGCAGAGAACCAGTGGGATACTACAATCCCAGGCTATAAACTCTATAGGAGGGACAGGGAAGGGCGTGTTGGCGGTGGGGTGGCCATCTATATCAAAGAAGGGATAGAATCCAGCAGAGTAGAAACTGAAGGTGGGCCGGACGCCACCATAGAGTCACTGTGGGTTAAACTACCAGGCCATAAGAGCGATGTAGTAGTGGGGGTGTGCTATCGTCCTCCGGATCAAAAAATTGAAGGTGACCTTGAAATGAGGAAACAAATCAGGGCAGTGACCAAGAGAGACAGGATTGTAATCATGAGGAACTTCAATTATCCTCATATCGACTGGGTCAACTGGTGCTCTGGTCAAGGAAGAGAGACCAGATTCCTTGACGTGCTGAATGACTGTGCCTTAGAGCAGCTAGTCATGGAGCCCACCAGAGGACAGGTGACTCTGGATTTAATATTGTGTGGTACTCGGGACCTAGTTAGGGATGTAAGTGCCACTGAGCCATTGGGGAACAGTGACCATGCTGCGATTGGTTTTGCCATGCATGTCAGGAAAGAGTGCAGAACAAATCTGACACAAGAACCCTTGACTGTCGAAGGGCAGATTTCCCTCAGATGAGGAGGCTAGTTAGAAAGAAGTTGAAAGGGAAGGTAAAAAGAGTCCAGTCTTTCCAGGCTGCGTGGAGGCTGTTTAAAATAACAGTAGTAGAGGCCCAGCGGAAGTGTATACCGCAAAGAAAGAAGGGCTCGACAAGGTCCAGGGGAGTGCCAGCATGGCTGACGAACAAAGTTAGAGAAGCTGTAAAGAGCAAAGAAGCTTCCTTCCGTAAATGGAAGTCTTGCCCCAGTGAGGAGAATTAAAAACAACATAAACGCTGGCAAAAGACAAGTAAGAAGGTGATACGGGAGGCCAAGAAAGTGTTTGAGGAACGAATGGCTAGCAACATAAAGGGGAATAATAAAAGCTTCTTCAAGTATGTTAGAAGCAGGAAACCTACCAGAGAGGCGGTCGGCCGCTGGATGGTGAGGGAAGGAAAGAGGAGATAAAAGGTGACTTGGAGATAACAGAGAAGTTAAATGAATTATTTGCGTCCGTCTTCACAGCAGAAGAACTTGGCCAGATACCGCAGCCCGAACAGCCCCTTCTAACTAAGGAATTAAATCAGATAATGGTTAATAAAGAAGATTTTTTAGATCAAATTGATAAACTTGATCTTGCCTCACAAACCTTTTGGAATTCTTTGAAAAGGTCAACAGGCACATGGATGTGGGTGAACCTGTGGATATCATATACCTGGATTTTCAGAAGGCGTTTGACACGGTCCCCGACCAAAGGCTGCTGAAGAAACTTCACAATCAGGGAATAAGAGGGCAGGTCCTCTTATGGATCCAGAATTGGTTGAGGGCCAGGAAACAGAGAGTGGGGGTAAATGGGCAATTTTCAGAATGGAGAGAGGTGAAAAGTGGAGTGCCCCAGGGATCTGTCTTGGGGCCCGTGCTTTTCAACTTATTCATAAATGACTTAGAGACAGGGATAAGCAGCGAGGTGGCCAAGTTTGCAGATGACACAAAACTTTTCCAGGTGGTGAAAACCAGAGAGGATTGTGAAGAGCTCCAGAAGGATCTCTCCAAGTTGGGGGAATGGGCAGCCAAATGGCAGATGCGTTTCAACGTAAACAAATGTAAAGTGATGCACATTGGGGCCAAAAACCAAAACTTTACCTATAGGCTAATGGGTTCTGAGCTGTCTGTGACAGCTCAGGAGAGAGATCTTGGGGTGCTGGTGGACAGTTCCATGAAGGTATCGACCCAGTGTGCGGCAGCAATTAAGAAAGCCAATTCCATGCTCGGGGTAATTAAAAAAGGGGTTGAGAATAAAACAGCCAATATTATCATGCCATTGTACAAAGCAATGGTAAGGCCGCACCTGGAATATTGTGTCCAGTTCTGGTCGCCACATCTCAAAAAGGACATAGTGGAGTTGGAAAAGGTGCAGAAGAGAGCGACAAAAATGATTACGGGGCTGGGGCACCTCCCTTATGAAGAAAGACTGCAGCGTTTGGGGCTCTTCAGTCTAGAAAAAAGGCGCCTGAGGGGGGACATGATTGAGACATACAAAATTATGCATGGAAGGGATAGAGTTGATAGAGGGATGTTCTTTTCCCTCTCTCACAACACCAGAACCAGGGGGCATCCGCTAAAACTGAGGGTTGGGAGAGTTAAAACAGATAAAAGGAAGTACTTTTTTACCCAGCGGGTAGTTAATCTGTGGAACTCCTTGCCACAGGAGGTGGTGATGGCATCTGGTCTTGATGTCTTTAAGAGAGGATTAGACCGATTTCTGGAGGAAAGATCCATTGTGGGCTATAGGCAATGATGGATTGTGCAACCTCCTTACAAAGGTGGTGGGCTACAGGTACCGGGTGTAAGGGAGTGGCAACAGGATGCAAGCATCTTGTTGTCTCCTGCCTCCCTGGGGCACCTGGGGTGGGCCGCTGTGAGATTCAGGAAGCTGGACTAGATGGGCCCTTGGCCTGATCCAGCATGGCTCTTCTTATGTTCTTATGTACATATAAGTCACCAGGCCCAGATGGTATAAACCCAAGTTTATGAGTTATTAACCCAAGAGTTATTAAGGAACTAAAGAACGAAGTTGCTGACCTCTTAACTAGAGTATGCAATTTGTCCCTTCAAACGGCCACGGTGCCAGAGGATTGGAGGATAGCCAATGTCACGCCAACCTTTACAAAAGGGAGAAGGGGGGACCCTGGAAACTACAGGCTGGTCAGCGTAACGTCTGTTCCGGGTAAGATGGTGGAAAGCCTCATCAAAGATAAAATCCTAAAACACATAGAGGAACAAGTACTGCTGAAGGAAAGTCAGCATGGCTTCTGTAAGGGTAAGTCTTGCCTCACGAACCTTTCGGAATTCTTTGAAAAGGTCAACAGGCAAGTGGATGTGGGTGAACCTGTGGATATCATATACCTGGATTTTTAGAAGGTGTTTGACACAGTCCCCCACCAAAGGCTGCTGAAGAAACTTCACAGTCAGGGAATAAGAGGGCAGGTCCTCTTATGGATCCAGAATTGGTTGAGGGCCAGGAAACAAAGAGTGGGGATTAATGAGCAATTTTCACAGTGGAGAGAGGTGAAAAGCGGAGTGCCCAAGGGATCTGTCTTGGGTCCAGTGCTTTTCAACTTGTTCATAAATGACCTGGAGACAGGGACAAGCAGCGAGGTGGCCAAGTTTGCGGATGACACAAAACTTTTCCGGGTGATGAAGACCAGAAGGGATTGTGAAGAGCTCCAGAAGGATCTCTCCATGTTGGGGGAATGGGTGGCAAAATGGCAGATGCGTTTCAATGTAGACAAGTGTGAAGTGATGCACATTGGAGCCAAAAATCAAAACTTCACCTATAGGCTTATGGGTTCTGAGCTGTCTGTGACAGCTCAGGAGAGAGATCTTGGGGTGCTGGTGGACAATTCAATGAAGGTGTCGACCCAGTGTGCGGCAGCAATTAAGAAGGCCAATTCCATGCTTGGGGTCATTAAAAAAGGGGTTGAGAATAAAACAGCCAATATTATCATGCCATTGTACAAATTGATGGTAAGGCCGCACCTGGAATATTGTGTCCAGTTCTGGTCGCCGCACCTCAAAAAGGACATAGTGGAGCTGGAAAAGGTGCAGAAGAGAGCAACAAAAATGATTACGGGGCTGGGGCACCTCCCTTATGAAGAAAGACTGCAGCGTTTGGGGCTCTTCAGTCTAGAAAAAAGGCGCCTGAGGGGGGACATGATTGAAACATACAAAATTATGCATGGAAGGGACAGAGTCGATAAAGAGGTGTTCTTTTCCCTCTCTCAAAACACCAGAACCAGGGGGCATCCGCTAAAACTGAGGGTTGGGAGAGTTAAAACAGATAAAAGGAAGTACTTTTTTACCCAGTGGGTGGTTAGTCTGTGGAACTCTTTGCCACAGGAGGTGGTGATGGCATCTGGTCTAGATGCCTTTAAGAGGGGTTTGGACGGATTTCTGGAAGAAAAGTCCATCGTGGGCTATAGGCCATGATGGATTGTGCAACCTCCTTACATTAGAGGTAGGCTACTTCAGAGTACCGGGTGCAAGGGAGTGGCAACAAGATGCAAGCGTCTTGTGTCTCGTGCCTCCCTGGGGCACCTGGTGGGCCGCTATGAGATACAGGAAGCTGGACTAGATGGGCCTTTGGCCTGATCCAGCAGGGCTCTTCTTATGTTCTCATGTTTAGCAGAGGTGACTGTAGCTATGCTTATTCCCAGTAGCTGGCAGGGGGTCACACACACTCCCGCATTAGGCACTCATTGGTTTTGCACCTACCTCCATTCCCTGTTCTGTTTGCCCTGATGGTGCTTCTCTGACCACCAGCATTAGGGATGGGTGGGTGGGTGCAGGAAGTGGCTCTATTATATCTTTATTTCTTAATACATTGTTCAGTGAACTTGATTGAGCAGAGAACTGTTAAGGCTGTTGTATCACTCATGCACTATGTCCAGTGTCCATCACTTCTTTGAGGCTTTGTTCGTCTGGTCACATAGGTCAGCCAGACAGCCTGATCTAATTATAGATCATTAGCTGCTGTAGCAGAAATAGCTTATTTGCACCTCTATGGATAAAGCTGCAGCTAACGGGGCGAGCAGAGCAGAGCTGGCTAGTTCTGCACTCACATAGGCCAATCCTAAATGTTTACTTGGATATTATATCATGCCTAGCCATCTTACTTCAAATCCTTTCACTTGGCGGGAATTGAATTCAAAATCTTAAGCATACAGCAAAGCTCTACGACTCAGCTATGGCTTAAAATATGTACAGGACTCATTGATGTGTCCAATGTCTGAAACAATCCTCCTCCTAATTATTAACAAAGTAGTTCATAACTTTGTGGCTTTCTGACGCTTAGTCTGCTTCCCTAATAGTTGTTGGAACAAGGTTGGGGAGTGGAGGAGAACATCTTGTTTTTCTTCATCTACCCTTCTTGTTGGCCTATATTTTGCTGGCCTATATTTTGCCACATAGAATGTCTATAGTAAGAACAAGTCAATACAGGAGGAGGGGGCAGACACTTTAGCTCTTCTTCTCCCATTCTGTAGCCACTGGGAGCCTTTCCTCCCATGATTACACACAGTAGTGAAGGAGCACCTGCACTCACAGGGTGTATATCTTCTCATGGGCGTTTCATCTGCATCCACAGAGAGAGGGGGAGACAGGACTATAGAGCATGGCAGGGCTTGCTGGTGGGTGAGTCAACAGAGGGATGTTCTTTTCCCTCTCTCAAAACACCAGAACCAGAGCGCATCTGCTAAAACTGAGGGCTGGGAGAGTTAAAACAGATAAAAGGAAGTACAGTGGGTAGTTAATCTGTGGAACTCTTTGCCACAGGAGGTGGTGATGGCATCTGGTCTGGATGCCTTTAAGAGGGGATTGGACGGATTTCTGGAGGAAAGGTCCATCATGGGCTATAGGCAATGATGGATTGTGCAACCTCCTTACAAAGATGGTGGGCTACTTCAGAGTACCGGGTGCAAGGGAATGGCAATGGGATGCAAGCATCTTGTTGTCTCATGCCTCCCTGGGGCACCTGGTGGACCGCTGTGAGATACAGGAAGCTGGACTAGATGGGCCTTTGGCCTGATCCAGCGGGGCTCTTCTTATATTCTTATGCACACGGCTTCTCACCATGCATTCACTCTCTAGAGAATGGAAACAAATGAGGAGGGCTAAGGGCTAGTTAAAAAAGAGGTGAGCCAAAGAAAGAAGAGTTCCTGCTTGCTCATCTCTCTAGGCAGCAGGGAATTTAAAGGTACAGGAATTATCTTCCAGTTGCAGTTTGGCAACCCTACAACTTGAAGAAAGTTACCAATGTAGTATCTTGTCATTGAGCTTACTTGTCTAAAATGTCTGGAACAGATAAATAAATCTGTCATTTCCACTCATCTCCTCTACCTGGCTTGTTAGGTTACATCTGTAGTACCTGAGTCAACAGCTTTGCAGTTCCCCAGAAATGTCCCAAGTTTCCCAATCTAGGAAGATAGGAATCATTCAATAGCAGCAGTACACACAGGCATTGTGTATAATCCTCACAGCATACTCCTATGCATATCTGCTCAAATATCTACCCATATCTACTCATATCTACCCATTGTGTCTAATGGGGCTTACTCCCAAGAAAGTGACACTAGATTGTAACCTCAGAAAGACACCAGCCACCAGGAGATGATGCAAATGCCACTGAGGAAGCAGAGGGAACATACAACATGTAGCCCTATTCACTTCCTTGTTTATTTCTCAACTGGGCCACATAAGCCTCAGAGATATCAGCACTTATTCTTCTGACATGACTTTTGTAAGTTTAACAGCTGCATGATAGACAAAGTTAACCATGAAGTTTTCCCCACACCTGCATCTCCATGCTATGAAAGACTGCAGCTGCTACATCTGCTACTAATATTCATCTCCTCTGTATATTAGTAAGATAGCAACCCTAATGACTTCACATTACTATCATATTACAGGTATGCCCTGGCATCCACTGATTCAGTTATCCATGAATACTGGGACTCCTATTAAAAAGATAGGGGGACATTAAACAAATCTCTTTTTTACCTTCTTGCACAAAAACCACTGATGTTCCTCTATCTTTAAAAAGGTGTCCCAAGTGTCCATGGTTTCAGGTATCCACAGTGGGATCCAGAATGGAAACCTAGTGGATATGGGGGCATGCCAGTACTACAATGAATTTTTAGGACAAGTCTCTCTTTTCCTAGGGTCTCATTAGAGCACACACAACATTTGTCAGATCATATAAGAGCTGCTATGAGTACATCAAGTTTTCTTCGTATTTCTTTCCAGTTTCAGGAGGAAAAAGAAAACGGAGAAGGAGGATAGTGTTTCTATCCTTGCTTTGCAGTAACTTATAAAAGAATTTCAAGGGAAAGAAGAAACGCTGCAAGAACAGTATTCATAAGAAGTGGAGGATAGAAACTAGATTAATGATTACACAAATTTATGCAAAACAATCAGAGCATGGGTTGACATTCTATGGGTATTTTCAAAGGGCAAGCCATCAACATGTCCTTTTACTGAGTCATGATGACGCAACTGTATTAAGTAAACAAAATACAAAGTGAAGAGGTCACATCATGATCACTATGGGCCACTTTGGAAAACAGTTTACTGCTGAAAGGAGATCTTTTAAGCTTTTGGAAATTGTAAGCATTCTGGGACATATAGTCACCTGGTTGGAATCAGATCTGAGAAAGCACACATAGTATTATGGTATTTAAAAAAGAATATAGGAGAGAGAGAGAAAAGGGTTTATAGCTACAGTCACATTCAATAATTCACTCCGTAGCCAACACATTGTACTTCTTTGGCCTGAATGGATAAATGCTGTTGTCAAATCACTGTATCTGAGTAAATTTTTAGGTATGAGCTATACAGATACCTTCCTTTCAGAGTTGCTAGTAGTTTTTAAAATGTATTGTATCCCACTTTTCTTTCCATGTAAATCAAAGCAGCTAACAACAACATATTGTTAAGGAATCTGTAAAATCTTCCAGTTGAGACTCCATTTTAGCACACTTAAGAATACATCTTGGAAGGTACGTTTGTGCCTTTCTGTACCAAGAGGATGGTAACTAATTGGAAATGTTCTCATGAGCATCAAGACACCTGTGTTATCAAGACTGCTGGGCTTGCAAGATCATGTTCTGGTTCCATTAATTAGGAATTGGCATCAGCTGAGTGTTACAGGAAGGGAGGGGGCAAGTTACTCATAAACAGGGCTTTTGGCATAAGAGTAGGACGCTATGATTGCCCAGAACCTTCAAGAAGGTTTTGCATCATCATTCTAGTTGAACATCCTGTACCTGTGATAGATGAGAACAGGGGTCGCCAACCTTTCAACTTCAGGGCTCCTGGACCTTTAACAATTGTGCAGAGGAGGAAATTTCAGCAGGTGCAGCTAGACATCTTTGAGCTGACAGGCTTCACCTACTGAAACACCCTCTTCTACACAATTGTTAAAAGTCTGGGAGCCCTAAAGTGGAAAGGTTGGCTGCCTCTGGATTGGAACCTTCCCAAAAGTAGCATCCCAGTTATAAAAGTCATTTATAGAGGAGGGTGGTTATTTGATCCAATACTACAGGTGAGCTCTGCTGGATCTGCTTTTTGCACATGCTCAAGAGCTATGGTCCCTGAAGTGTTTAATGTGTGTTGGTGTGAGAGCTTATCTTTGCTGTTTTCTGTTATGCCTTCTATATAATTCCCATGACAGTATTTATATACTCCTATGGTTGTTCTATGCTTTTGTTTTTTAATGCATTCTTAAATTTTCTAGCAGTGTGTGATTATTGGGCAGGAAAAGCATGATTTAGCTAAATCCTGTACTGGCCACAAAGTCACACTACCAAATGTTTAGACAGTACTCAAGAGGAGGGGAACTCTGGGCTTGAGGAGTTTAGACTCCTTTGGGTAGCTAGAATGCCTCCAAATTTCTACTCTCCCTGGGTTTAAGACCTGGCAATTAGGGGCAGTTTACTGCTCTAAGGCTGGTTTTAACCTGGTTTGTGGTCTATTCAAGACAAACCACAATTGACCCCTCAGCTGGCCTTGGCAAGATTTTTAATTTGTCCCTGAAGAGTGGCTGGAGGGGATTGTGACACATACAAAAACTATTCAAAGCAAAACAAAATGACAGCCAAGGTCACAGAAAACACTTTCAGAGCAAATGAATGAGAGCAGCAATAAAATAAGGACACTAGGAAACAGGATCAGCAGTGCCTAAATGCCTTCCTAAAACAGCTATGCTTTAGCTTGGTACCCAGGGCCAGTTCCATGTTTGATGGGCCCTTGGCAAAGTGGTCTCCTGTGGGCCCCCTCCTAAGCTTGGGGAGGGACTCTCTTGGCAGTGCTAGTAGTTGGACTTGTCAGCAGTCACCAGCTGCTACCATGAGATTTTTTTTTCTGATTTGGCATTGTTCCAGGACACTTTAAGAAAGCATCCTAACTGCCAGCAGCTGAGCCCAGTCCTCTTCTAGGGATCAAGGGCAGGAATACATAGACCTGAATGATAGGTAGGATTACCAGGCTTGCCCTGCAGCCTTCAAGAATTGGCATCAATCTTCAGGAGACAATTGAAAGTAATCCGGAAGACCCTTAACAGGGCCTCCCTAGCTAAATGATGTAACATGGGGCGGGGGCGGCAATCTATAGAACTAGCTTGGGGGCCCAATCCTATCCAACTTTCCAGTGCCAATGCAGCTGCAATGTAGCCCTGAGGTCCCCTTACCTTGAGGAGGCCTCAGCGAGTGACCCCCTCCCCCGATGCAGCGCACACCCATTGGCACAACTGCATCAGCGCTAGAAAATTGGATAGGATTGGGCCCTTAGTCAGATTTGGCAATCCTAACAGTAGGCTCAACCAGAATGCTAAGGCCCACAACTGCTGACATTAGGCTTCTTAGGGAAGCATTCTTTGCTGGTGTACAACCGAGAAGACATTATCCTAATGGATGCCTACCATTCCTGCCCATTCTGCTACAAATGTTCTCATGTAATGTAGATCTTTAAAAAGCCTCCCCTTTCTCCCCACCAAAAAACCTGCTATTCCTTTTTCTTCCAGCTAGATGGGTCCTACATTTCCTAATTCTCCCTTCCTCCCTCTCAGAGGTTTTTGTAAATAAGGGGCAGTTTTTCCTTTCTTTAGGAGCACATGTACTGAAGACAGAATCTCATTTCAAGTCTTCCACAAACCTTAGTGAGTAAACCAATTATACTAACAGTTTGAATGGTCGCCATGGAATGATGGCTGATACATGAGAAACACTTCAAGATAAGTTGCTGTTCTACCATATGCAAGATTGCAAGCTCTTGACATTTTTAACTGGCATTTTCTCCTGCCCCATTACACTTTAGGCATTTTCAAGGGCTTGTGACTTGCTTGAGCCAGAGGGTAATAACTGGTAGGATTTTGTTTATCCCCAAACAAGAGCTCAATGAGAGAAATTGCCACAAATGTGGTATGTGCCTTTGAACTTTCACAGTGCAAAGTTTAAAATGAGAACAAAGGCAATACAGGAATGCCTTGAGATTTTGCAAAATTCGCAGCTGTAACATTGTTTCACACTTGCAGATACAACCCACCAGCCTGTTAGAGCAGCTACAAAATTAATGTCAACAACAGTATTGATACATGACATAGATTTTCTTCTTTAAAAAATAACCCTGAACACACAGTACGTTCATTGTAACAATATTCATCTAATCATCATCATTTCTATAAAATTCAGTTCTCAACATTGGACTACACTCTGTGGGGACTGGGAAATATATTTCTGGACAGAGCAATGCAAATAGACTCAATTCTTAACATAAGTCAACATAGCCGGGACAGGTTTAGCTTCTTCCAGCCAAATTGTGTCTCAGGATGAATCCCTTTACTTTCTCCCATATAAACAAATGGATGCTTTTCATTCCTAGGGAGAAAAAACAAATGCTGCTCACTTCTGGAAAGTGTAGTTATAGTGAGTGCCAAACCACCCCTAACAGTGATGGCTATTAGTGTGCAAAGAAAGCTAAGAGAGCATAGATATGCTTTGTACTATCTTCCTTTGGCAGGACCTGCCCTGCATACACCTTACCCAAAATAATGATAGGTGTTAGAAATGCAGATGTCAGCTAACCATTTCTTGTTGTGCACAAGCATTTGCTTCCAGCTGAAACTGCACTATGCTGGATTCCCAACTCAGGAGAGCCCTGTGGGGATCTTTCCAGTTGAAGCAGCACAGCACTATGATTTAGGCAAGCCTTGGGTAGTGGCTAAAATATCAAAGCCAAATTCAAATCCTCATGTACATACCTTAAATCACATGCTGGTCTTGAGCAAGTCACTCTCTCAGCCCATGGTGGTTGTGAGCCCAAAACACTTCTCCAGTTTCCTTGGAAGGGCTTGTTAATCAAGTACTATATAGTTGCTGGGAAATGAGCACTGGAAAACTCAATTTGGGGCTCAGTGTCTAAAGTGGAAGCCCCTGTACTGTTGCATTTTTTTTTTTCTGGAGGTGTGGCTTTCAAAACTGAATTTTTCAAAATAATAGCTGCTTAAAAACCATGAACTCAAAAAAGGGAAAGGACTTTCCAGAATGGTTAATTTGAAATTCTTGTTTGAGGGGAAAAAAGGAAAAAAATTTTAATTAAGTAGGTATGGTCCTCTATCCTTCCCTCAAATGCACATTCACCACTACCACCAGTGCACACCTTAGCATTTAAATCCTCCTTTTTGCTGCCACTGCTTTGTGTAAAGTAGCTCAGCTGAGAGAATTCAGGGAGTGGAATCTCTCCAAACCCAGTATTCTCTCCACTGGGTACTTTATGAGACACAGTGGTGGACATTGAGCAGGAAGAAGCAAGCCTTCCCCACTCTCCGTGCATGTGTGGATAACCCTAGCCAGGCACATGGTGTTGTGGGCAAAGTGGCAGTTAGTCGCTTGCCAACTTGCTACTTCCTCCAGCCTATTACCTGAGGTGCACAGTTCAACCAATCTGCCTTTCAGCAGCTTTGTAGCCCTTTTCTTAGTGCTGAAATTAAAAATCCTTATTTTGGAGATAGCTGTTTTAAACCTAATGGCAGGCCTATATTATACATTAGGCTGACTAGGCTGAAGCCTAGGGGCCCAGGGACTAAGAACCAGAAGTTGAAAAACAAGGTCTCATAGTCTCAAACTACTAGCTAAAGCTCTTCAAGGGCCCAATCCTTTCCAACTTTCCAGTGCCAATGCAGCGAACAAACATTCCCGTTCTTTGAAGAAGCCTCCATTACTGCCCTCTCATCACAGGATGCAACACATGCCCCATTAGCATGGCTGCATCAGCGCTGGACATTTGGATTGGATTGGGCGCTAAGTTTTGAGCAAGAGGATTCTATTAAAGCTCATCTCAATCCCCATTCTCCAAGATTAGTGCAGGGGAATACTAGTCAGCCTGAAGGATTTGGGTTTTCCTTTTCACGTACAGGTAAATCACATGGTACAGAATTCCTGGGAGTCTGGGGCCATAGTATTTTAAATTTAGTCTACAAGTAGAGGATTGCATGCTTGAATGTTTCCCTACCAGGTGCATGAAGGATCACACCATTCCAAGTGATAAACTCTCACTAGTATATCATGATTATGCTGCTCTGCTTGTCATCCAACCAGAGCAATTTCAGATAAACCTATTAAGTATTTTTAAATTGAAAGAATTGTATTATGTGTTAATATTGAGAGCAAGAGTGAGCAAACATGCAATCCAGACAACGCTAAAGCACTTTTAAGATTTATGTTGGTATGAGAGCTAAGCGTGTGCAATGCTGGGGTGGCCAACCTTTCAACTTTAGGGCTCCTGAACCTTTAAACATTGTGTAGAAGAGGGAATTTCAGTAGTGTCGCTTTTAATATTTCTAGTAGAGTGTAGTGTTAGGTTGCCAAATCTGACTAAAGCTATTACTATAGATTCCCCCCCCCAGCAAAAAAACCCACCATCATTTAGGTAGGGAGGCCCTGTTAAGGGTCTCCAGGATTGCTTTCAGTAGCCTTCTGAAGATTGATGTCAGTTCTTGGAGGCTGTAGTTCAATCCTGGTATTCCTAGGTAAGTGTGGATAGAAGTGCACCAAAAGGAATACAGTAGCACTACCTAAAGTAAGGATGTCAGAGAGTGGTAGGGGATTAGAGAAGTCCCTCTCACATAGGGACTACTCACATATGGTGTACAGCATGGTTTTCAAATTTTTTAGCACTGGGACCCACGTTTTAGAATGACAATCTATTCAGGATCTGCCAGAAGTACCATCATTGTGATGTCAGAGAATGCAGCAGTAATTTGGGCTATTTCTCAACCCTTTTCCAGTAGCAAAGTGAATCAGAAAGGAAGAAAACCCATTTACAACCTTGACACAAATAAAATAACCACACACCCCTTCCCCCTTTTCAGCATCCCAGATTCCCATATTTTCAATATGGCTGTCCTACGTGCTTCATGACCCACCTGAAATTGGCTTGTGACCCACTGGTGGGTCCCAACCCACAGTTTGGGAACCACAGGTGTACAGTCTTTCAGACAGCCTAGTGAAGGTTTTTTATGTGAGGTCATGAAAATAACCCCCCCCCACTAAATTGGTATGTTTACTATCCCCTTCATGACACTTTTTTTTCCTGTTTTGTATGGTTATTTGTTCTGTTTAAACGCCAATAAAGGTTTCTGACTGACTGACTGGCCTAGTGAAGGCCAGTATTTCCGTTGGTGGATTAAAAGTGTCAATCAAAAACAGAAAAATGTAGTCACATCTGGTTTGTAGGAAAAATTAGGAAGGGGGCCCCATTCAGGTATCTCGCCTTGGGCCCAATGCCAGCTCTCAATGATCCTGCTGGGAATTGTGAATTCAAGGGACCTTAATGCCAAATAAGCATGTCAATCTATGCTACTCAGAAGTAAGACCCGTTATAATCACTCTCTCAGGTAAGTATGAATAGGAGGATTGCAGCCTCAGTAAAATAGCCTGACAAACTGCTGCGCTGTCTTATAAAAACGCAGCATGGCTTTTAAGAGTGATCGATCAACCGGCTTGAAAACAATGAGCTCGACAGAGCTTCCTAACTACGCGCGCCATACTCTGTGCCCCTTGTCTTTGCGGATAAGGGAGACGATCCATTATGCCCTGTGCGCGATGCTGCTGGTGTATATGGGGAGAGAAGTCCTCAAGACACGAAACAGCTGCATTATATCCGAATTCACACAGCAACGTTCCTACCACGTTCCTACAGCCCTTAAATTTTTTTTTTAAAAGGATCACGTGACCGCCTTCACCCAGCTCTCGCTGCTCGCAAAGGCGGGGCAAAAGGGCCCTCCTCACCGCGTGCAGCGACACTTCCAGCCCCACCCCAGCCCTGCCGAGGTGGCCGCTGCTCCCCCTCATTTCTGTGTTCCGCTGCTGCCCCGCCCACCTCACGGCTCCAGCGCGCGCGCAGACCCCTCCCCTGTCGGGGTGACTGGCTGACTGGAAGTGGCGTACGTGCAAAGCGGAGCCGGAGAGTGGCGGCGCAAACTCCTCCCCCTCGCCTTCGGCTCGGGCAGCAGCGAGAGGGGAGAGAGATTCGCGCCGGGAAGCGGCCGCCGATAGAGGCTTCCCCTCTTTTCCCTCAGGCTGGGTGGGGAAGAGTAAAGTCTCGGCGGGAGAAGGGGCGATGAGGCGCTGCTGGCAGCAGTGAGCCCCTGAGGCGGCGGCGGCGGACAAGAGGGGGGCGGCGGCTGCGGCTGCGGCTGCGTGAGGGCTTGGTGGCCGTCCTCCGCCCACCGAAAGGCGCGAGAGCGGGACGCGGGCGAGGCAGCCGCTGGGGCCGCAGCGCAGCCTTGACGGGATCGGCCATGATGCTGTGAACCTCCCGCCTCTCCGAGGCCGCGGAGGAGCCACCAGGGCGCCTGAAGAGGGGAGCGAAGCAACATGGCCAATGACAGCGGTGGGAGTGGTGGTGGCGGCGGCGGCGGCAGCAGCAGCAGTGGAGGGGCAGGCCAAGGCGGCGGCGGCGGCAGCAACAGCAGCAGCACCGGAGGCGGCAGCGGCAGCAGCAGCAGCAGCAGCGCCAGCAGTGAGCGGGACCGGCAGTACTGCGAGCTGTGCGGAAAGATGGAGAACCTGCTGCGTTGCGGGCGATGCCGCAGCTCCTTCTACTGCAGCAAGGAGCATCAGCGGCAGGATTGGAAGAAGCACAAGCTCATCTGCCGGGGAAGCGGCAGTGCCGCCGCGGAGGCAGGAGGGGGCGCTGCAGAGCATCGAAGCAGCGGCGGCGGGGGCGGCCACCGAGGCCGCCACCACCACCACGCCGCAGAAGGAGGGGACAGTAAGGAAGGGGCGGCTGCAGCTGCCCCCGCAAGCAAGAAGGTCACGACGCTGCCGGCCAAACCACGACCAGACGCCGACACGGAAGAGAACTCCGCGGTGGTCACGAATAACCACGTTGCCAAAGCTGCGCCAGAAAACCAAGGGCAGAAAGAGGAGGACAAGGAAGCAGCAGTGGCTGCGGCGGCTCCAGCCGGGGAGGCGGGGCTCCTCTACCGGGACAAATCCAACTTGACTGGGGAGGCGTCCCTGCGCCCCAACGGGCAGATGAAGTCGCTGGTGCCTCAGCGACTAGCGCTGGAGTACATCGTGCCCTGCATGAACAAGCATGGCATCTGCGTGGTTGATGAGTTCCTGGGCAAGGAGCTGGGCGGGCAGATCGCGCAAGAAGTGCGCGCTTTGCACCACACCGGCCGCTTTACCGACGGGCAGCTGGTCAGCCAAAAGAGCGATTCCTCTAGGGACATCCGTGGAGACAAAATCACTTGGGTGGAAGGCAAGGAGCCCGGCTGCAAGACCATCGGGAAGCTCATGAACAGTATGGACGATCTCATTCGCCACTGCAATGGGAAGCTGGGCGACTACAAAATCAATGGCAGGACGAAAGTGAGTGATACCCTCCTCTCTCTCTCTCTCTGTCTTTTCCCCCTCTGTCTCCTAATGGCACCTCTGTGTGTGTACACGCACACGCCAGGGTGGTAGACTTAGGGCGTGTATTGGCCCGTTTTACTCAGCCCTCACTTTTTTGAATTAAGGTAAATGGGAATACAGGCACGCTGTCTATAATAAGTGTTGTGACTACTCGGTTGATTCCTCCGAGTTCAGCAAATTGATACATCAGTTTGTGTTACATGTGTGTTGAATTAATTGCAAAGGAGGCCTTTTAAAGTTGACAATGCCTAGTAGTTAAATCCAGAAAGTCATAATGGGTGTGGTCAAGAGGAAGTAATGTACTGTACTGTCATTTCATTCATGATGAGTTGCTGTTCTTCTGTCAAGCTGTTGGCACAACTTGCAGTCATGTTAGAAGATCTTGCCATGAAGTTCTAACAGATTTAGTACTTAACAGTAGCAGTACTAATGCTTTTTAGTAATCTGCCAAAGCAGAGAAGTGTGTGCTTTTTGTAAAATGCTAAAACTTTGGAGGCCTGGACCTTGGGTGATTAAAAAGATACTCCTAATCAGTTGATGAATTAGTAGTATGTGAGGTATTGTTGGATTTGCAACTCTGTATCATAATTTTAGTCATCTCTGAATGAGAAAAGGTGCTTCTGGTTTGAAAGGTTTTGCCGCTGACAATTGTAGGTGCTTCTGATACAAATAAAGAAAGAATAATAATTTTACTGGTACTAGGCTCAAAACTGAGTGTATTCAGCTGCTCACTTCAGAGTCCTTGATACCCCACTTTATTAACTTCAGTGCTGAAGTATTGGATTTGTGACAGACTACTGCATATCATTTCAAAGATATTCCTGAAGGATGGCTTGGTGCCCCAGGCTCTGTCTATTTGATATAGGTGTTCGTGTCATGCTGTGTGTTGGACCAAAGCTCTTGGTTCCAGAATCATGGTAGCATTGCATTTCTTATGCATTAAGAATTGGATTAATCTAACACTAACCTGCTAACACTTGAATCATCAGAACTTTAGGTGCTTAACCCCCTTCCTGCATTGCTGTATTTCTGCATTATATCAATAAGTTGGCATTCAGAATAGGTCATGTTGGGTTTTATTCTTGAAAGGCCTGATGACAAACACCTATTGCACAACTGCATCTAGTCACTGACACTTGATGAATACTTGGTAATGTAATAATGCCAGTTAAAATTGCCTCATTTTCAACTGAGTATCATGGCAGGCATGAAATTAAAACTTAACCTTATTTTTAGAATTATTACTTATTGGTTCACAGAATATTGGTGTTCAGTCTATTAGTTCTGTTGACTTTACAGATTATAATTATTTAAACTGCGTTGTGTTTGAACATAATTACATGTCAGATTCTAGGCTGCCATTTTACACCTCTATGCATGGCAATCTGCTGGCCATATGTTTACACATGAACAACATCTATTCCTCAAACATGAATATTTTATAATATAAATCTATTTGAAGGTGCAAGAACTGCTTGTAGAACCTGGCACTACTTTACAGTTATCTCATTTCTGCAGTACCCATGATGATAGATGTAGGCAAACAAATTAGGAGAAACAGGGATGAAGGTTTGTATTGGACATTCTGCTGCTTAATATTTTGTGTTCTCAGCAACCTCTGCAAGGATTTCTCTATGCAAAGTAACTTCTCAGAAAACACTCTTGTCTGTTTTTGTCCTTATGTAAGCAACATTCAATATATAAGCGGTAGGAAGATTTTTGAATTATAGAAACTATTATAAGGTTTCTATTATAAGGATAATTGTCTTGTTTTGAGACAACTAAACCTCCAAATAACGTTTGAGAATAATATACTTTTCTGTGAAATTGAATCACTTGTCCATTAGCAAAATTGCCAAATGTTTGTCCAATTAAGAGATGTAATTGTGCAGCAGTGTTATGAAAGCTAACATGACCCATTTCAAATGCCAGCTTTGTACGGCAGAAACATAGCCGGAGAGGCGCCTGAAACACCTCAAGTCACCAGAATTTTAGTGTTTGTTAAATGGGTATTAATAAACATGCTCACTGTAACAAGTGTCCTTATCTGCATCTTTCTACTGAACTTGGAACTGAGAAGAGGGCAGGGGATCATCTCTGACTTCACACTTTGTGCTTTGGAGGTGTTAAGTTTCTTTGCAACTCAGCATGATGTCACAAGACCATGCCTCCCTCCTGCTCCCAACTCAAAGCATGCAGCTTCAAATTAATGATAATGTCCAGTCAATTTGTGGACTTCCGTAAGTGGGCATTGTTAGATTATGAATACTGGACTGTGCTGTAGTGTTTCTTGCATCATATACCTTGGTTTGATAGTCAGCATGATCCAGTTTTGCTTAACTGTGCAATCCTATGCAAGTCTGCTCCCAAGGAAGTTCTATTGAGTTTAGTGGGACTTACTCCCAAATAAGTGTATATGGGACTGCAGCACAAGACAGGTAAATAGAAAAGGCAAAGAAAATGTTGGAGCATGATATTTTTGCAACTGTGATTTGATTCAGGACTGATGAACCTAATGTACTGTATGCTACCAATTCCAATGCTACTATATGTTGGACCTAAACTGAGCATCTGTGTCCTTGGTTTCAGTCATGGTATCATATTGACCTACCTACTGCAATCCTGCATATACAAGCCATACCTTCCACAATCTACATATGCTGTCAGAGTACAAGATAATGTACTCCAGCAAACCTACTTCATCTTATTATGTTTATGTAGGAAGACATTAGTAGTCAGAATGGCTGGAGGTTAGTGAAAGTCTGTCATCCAGACACTTGACTGTTTGTAGGGCCTTTCTCTACATCCCTTTCTCTACAAGAGACAAGGCGCTACATAACGCAGCGTTGACTCAGCATTGACAGATTTATTCTGAACTATTTACTCATTCAGTCCCTTCATAATATTTCAGAAGTATGTTTTGTGTGTTGAAAGGTCACTGTACATGTTTGTGTATGAGAGTTTGGCAGTCTAGGGCAGATGGCGATGATTACTCCCTGGTATGTTATGTGTTATACTTTTCTCTGATTCTTGCTACTGCTTTTATACACTCATTTGCTTTTCTCTAGATATTGTCTGAACAGTACTGTTTCATTTCCATAAACATTTCTCCAGCCTAATCAATAATGGTCTCCTATTTTAATTGCTCAGATGCCTGCCCTTCTTTACTGTTTTCTTCCTTTTCATCACTTTCAATTATCTTGCTATTTTAACTCTTCTAGTAATTTAACTCTGCTGAAATGTCTCTGGTAAAGATGTTTACTTCGTTAATTAAGTGAAGAGCCCCCTTTCAGCTATCATTCTTGACTGTGATTGCTTTTGTTGCTTTCAGTCATATTCTTGGACGTTTCTCTCCACCTTGAGCTTTCAAGATGCTAGCCCCTTCTGATGGTGGTTATCTCTCTGACAGTACTCTTCACTGACCTCTGTTATGGTGATTCTTACCATAACAACAAGGGAACTTGCAGGTCTGGATCTACTTTTGCCTTCTCACTTTCCCTGCTTAATCTCATTTGTTTCCATTGCTTCTGCTGTTCCTCCTTGTCCTTTCATCCAGTCTGCATCTCTTTTCCCCTGGGAAAACCCATCATTGCAAATGAATTTAGGAATAAAAGGGCCATGTATGTCCCCTTTTATCCCACCTCACCTCTTAATTCTCTGTACACTGTCATTTCTCTGGTCCCTGAGGCTTGCAATCTTGGAGTTGTCTTTGTTATTCAAGTATCATTTTCTCTCCCTAGCTAAGTGGTTGCCACATTCTGTTGCCTCTTCCTTTTCTAGCATCGCCCAGTCTTAACCTATTTGGTTTTCTGTTTCCTTTTAATGTTTCTAATCTCATTTCTTATTTTAAGTCCATGCCTTAGATAACCATAGTCAAGACCATTTAATTGGGCCTTGTCCAGAAGGTTTACAACTTTTACTGCACCTGTGCTTATACATGGTCTATTTCACCATTGTCACTAAATACTTATATTGTGGCGATGTTTAACATTCTCTGCTTAGTGAATACATTAGTGGATAATAAATGTATTAAGTCTTCAATTACAAGATTTGACCCATATACATATAAAAGTTGAACAAGTATGAGTTTTTGAAGTAGCTCAGGAAGTGTTAGATAATGTGCTGAGTGTATCTGAGGTACAGTACATATCTGCTAATTTGAAATAATGGTTTATTTGGCAGTTTTCAACCTATTTTCTTAAAGATGTGTCAAGCACCTAAATTTAATGTTAGTTTATTGGACAAGGAGAATAATAATAATTTTTTTTTTAAAGAATTCAGGTTGATTAGTTCATAGCTTGCAAGAACGTATTTAGTAATGGGAAGTCCGTGCTGACAGCGTATCCTATACTTGTTTATAAATCATTTATATAAATCATTATGAATCATTATGATACTCAGGATCATAAATGGGGAGCCCAATCCTATGCATGTCTACCCAGAAGTAAGCTCCATTATAGTCAATAGATCTTACTCCCAGGTAAGTGTGGGTAGGATTGCAACTGTGGATAACTTGTTGCACCAGCATTATGTGCCAATATGAGTATTTTAAAGGATTTGATTGTAGGTTAGTACAGTGTTGCAAATGAAATCCCAGAACTATTGATCTTGCCTGACCACACAGAATGGTTAGTTTATGGCCTAGAATAGGGAGAAGGTGGTGGAGGAGAGAGAGGGGGAACAAAACCAGCTTGAATAAAGCTTCCCAGTCAGAATCCTTGCAGATAGATTTCTATTCATAAGAACCACTTGGGTTAAAAATATTAATGGTTATTAAAATAATGTTATCTTAAATATTGGTCAGAAATCTTTTTCTACCTTTTCTTTACAAAACAATGATGCTTTAGGAACATTCATATGTTATATTGTTGCACAATTCTCACTTTTTAAATCTTGATTCTTAGCACCCCTTGTAGATACAACATTATAAGACCTTATTTAGTCACAAGGAGCAGATTACCTGATGCATGCCTAGCAATTAAAATAACTGAGCGCACAATCCTGAGTGCGCTCAGGCATGTTTGCACTGATTTGGGAGTCTGTCTCCCTGCGCCGTTTCCTCCAGCGCCAGCTACGTTTGCACTGGCTGAGGAGGCTGGCACAGAGGTTTGGGGAGGAAAGGGAGGGGACGAAGGCAAATAGTGGCAGGCAATGGGCGGACCGGCCCAGGGAGGTGTTGGGACAGCCTCCAGCACTTAGGCTGGAGCTTAACCCCCAATTGTAGCCTGGTCAGCCTTGCATGGGGGCCCTTGGATCTGCGCCTGTGATTTTGCTGGTGCAGATCCAAGTATGCCTATTGGGGAGTCTGCCATGCAACACAGGGTAATAAATTCTTCTTGGTTGTTCCCCTGAGTTGTGCTGCAGCCAGCCCCAACCCCATGCTGGATACTTGTTCCACTGGATACCTATACCTATTCCAGCATGGATTAGGATTAGGCTGCTTGGTTGCCCTTTCACATTCTTTCACATTCTTAAAGAAAATATAAACTAAAAATTGCAACTTTGCAAACCACTCCTGGGGGGGCTGTGTCAACCATCCACTGCTCCTTCAATGTGCTGTTGCTGCATTCATTTCCATTAGATGCACCAAGGAGTTCACAAATTTTGTCTGGCTTTTGTTACCTTCTCAAAACTAGTACAGTAGTAACCAGAACCCTCCCCAACAGGAAGGTGGAAACAGCACCTTGTCCCTTACTTCGCCATTTGTTTTCTTACTTGGATTTTCAAGTTAGTGGAACTTGCCTTTAAATTCAGTCATACATGGTGTAAGAGTCAACTTATTCCAGTTCTGTATTAGTAGTTAGGGTAAATATGACAAGCTCAGGTGACAGATCTTCACCTTTTGTTAATAGGGTTTTGATGTATCTTTATGCAAGTTGCGCTGTGACTTACTTGAGTATCTGCAGTAAGTGGAGTTGCTGGCGATTACAGAAAGTTATGTTAGGTTTTTCTGAATTGGATTTCTTCATGGCTGTTGAAAAATAGGTGTGGGTGATTTGACTCCTTTCTCTTTCACATACGCAAAGCAAGGAAAGGACAAGAAGTGCTGAATCTTGGAAGGAAAATTGGCAGTGGGTATGTGTCTACTCAGTGTTCTGGAATTAAATGTGTCCAGACACTGTGCAATGTTGAACATGAATTACAAAATATTTTAAAGTTTCAGTAAGTCTGTTTTTGTTAGTGTCAGTACCTTCAGGTGCTGAAAGAGGGCAAGAAAATGATTCTCTTTGCCTGGAAGTTGAATTACATTCAGGAGAGTGTCCCTTTTTAACCCTTGCCTGGTTTTTTGGTTGTGGCTGGTCCATACAGTGAGGAAGTCAATCACTAGTATAGGAGTGATAGGAGTGTGATATTGAATCGTGGACAGAAAAAGATACGACAACAGGAGCTTGGCATAAGATAAAGGGAGTGCTCAGAAATGTTCCTTCCTATTGTTAGCCTGACTTGCCCTAGTTGGTTAAGAAATCATTACATCTATTTCTACTGCTGCTGTTAAATTCCAGGGTTGTGCACAATAAAATCTCAGTTATCCATTATAAGGAAGAGGGTGCTGGCCTGCCTTGAATTACCAAGAGCATGGTGAGTGGTGGGCAGGCGGTTCCTTCCATAATAAATCATAGCGCATCCATTATATTGAGAGTAGTTTGTTAGGTGGTAAGAAGCAAAAAAATTAATAGGTGGATCCAGTTTGTCTGGAAGAATAGCTTCCTATTGGATGAGTAGAATGAGTGCCCAGTGAATAAAATAGGCTTTCTGCATGATGCTACTTCCTCCTGTTGCAAGCAATCATGGCCTGGGTTACTTTTTGCCGCTTGAGTTGTTTGGGAAGAATAGAAGACACTGTAGCATTTTAGAAGGCATTTAAACTGATTGTGACTGCATTCATGGGTTGCAAAACAGGGGTCTCTTTCCCTGTCTTTTATAGGAAAAAAAATCTTATGGTGCACTGAAAGGAATGGAATTGTACAGCATCCTAATCATAAGGTTGTTGGACAGTACAGTTATCTTTCTTTTTGTGTATAGAGGGGCTTCAATGGTGCTTCAGTAGCAGATGGATCAAGACCAAATGGTTCTGTCACACAAGTAGAGAATGTGAACAGCAGCAGTGACAGGAATGAAACAGTTCCAGAATGGCTACTAGTTTGCACTCTTATTTTGGTAGTGAAAGAAAGCGTAGTCAAAGAAAGCATTTGAGGAACGCATGGCTAGCGACATAAAGGGGAATAATAAAAGCTTCTTCAAATATGTTAGAAGCAGGAAACCTGCCAGAGAGGCGGTTGGCCCGCTGGATGGTGAGGGAGGGAAAGAGGAGATAAAAGGGGACTTGGAGATTGCAGAGAAACTAAATGAATTCTTTGCCTCCGTCTTCACAGCCGAAGAACTTGGGCAGATACCACAGCCCTTCCTAACTAAGGAATTAAAGCAGATAATGGTTAATAAAGAAGATGTTTTAGATCAAATTGATAAACTACATATAAATAAGTCACCAGGGCCAGATGGTATACACCCAAGAGTTATTAAGGAACTAAAGAACGAAGTTGCTGACCTCGTAACTAGAGTATGCAACTTGTCCCTTCAAACGGCCACGGTGCCAGAGGATTGGAGGATAGCCAATGTCACGCCAATCTTTAAAAAAGGGAGAAGGGGGGACCCTGGAAACTACAGGCCGGTCAGCCTAACGTCTGCTCCGGGTAAGATGGTGGAAAGCCTCATCAAAGATAAAATCCTAAAACACGTAGAGGAACAAGTACTGCTAAAAGAAAGTCAGCATGGCTTTTGTAAGGGTAGGTCTTGCCTCACAAACCTTTTGGAATTCTTTGAAAAGGTCAACAGGCAAGTGGATGTGGGTGAACCTGTGGATATCATATACCTGGATTTTCAGAAGGCGTTTGACACAGTCCCCCACCAAAGGCTGCTGAAGAAACTTCACAGTCAGGGAATAAGAGGGCAGGTCCTCTTATGGATCCAGAATTGGTTGAGGGCCAGGAAACAGAGAATGGGGGTCAATGGGCAATTTTCAGAATGGAGAGAGGTGAAAAGCGGAGTGCCCCAGGGATCTGTCTTGGGGCCCGTGCTTTTCAACTTATTCATAAATGACCTGGAGACAGGGATAAGCAGTGAGGTGGCCAAATTTGCAGATGACACGAAACTTTTCCGGGTGGTGAAAACCAGAAAGGATTGTGAAGAGCTCCAGAAGGATCTCTCCCAGTTGGGCGAATGGGCAGCCAAATGGCAGATGCGTTTCAACATAGACAAATGTAAAGTGATGCACGTTGGGGCAAAAAACCAAAACTTCACCTATAGGCTAATGGGTTCTGAGCTGTCTGTGACAGCTCAAGAGAGAGATCTTGGGGTGCTGGTGGACAGTTCAATGAAGGTGTCGACCCAGTGTGCGGCAGCAATTAAGAAGGCCAATTCCATGCTTGGGGTCATTAAAAAAGGGGTTGAGAATAAAACAGCCAATATTATCATGCCATTGTACAAATGGATGGTAAGGCCACACCTGGAATATTGTGTCCAGTTCTGGTCGCCGCCTCTCAAAAAGGACATAGTGGAGCTGGAAAAGGTGCAGAAGAGAGCAAAAAAAAATGATTACGGGGCTGGGGCACCTCCCTTATGAAGAAAGACTGCAGCGTTTGGGGCTCTTCAGTCTAGAAAAAAGGCGCCTGAGGGGGGACATGATTGAGACATACAAAATTATGCATGGAAAGGATAAAGTCGATAGAGGGATGTTCTTTTCCCTCTCTCAAAACACCAGAACCAGGGGGCATCTGCTAAAACTGAGGGTTGGGAGAGTTAGAACAGATAAAAGGAAGTATTTTTTTTACCCAGCGTGTAGTTAATCTGTGGAACTCTTTGCCACAGGAGGTGGTGATGGCATCTGGTCTTGATGCCTTTAAGAGGGGTTTGGACGGATTTCTGGAGGAAAGGTCCATCGTGGGCTATAGGCAATGATGGATTGTGCAACCTCCTTACAAAGGTGGAAGGCTACTGTTACCGGGTGCAAGGGAGTGGCAACAGGATGCAAGCATCTTGTTGTCTCATGCCTCCCTGGGCCACCTGGTGGGCCACTGTGAGATACAGGAAGCTGGACTAGATGGGCCTTTGGCCTGATCCAGCAGGGCTCGTCGTATGTTCTTATGTTAGTGTTTCTTTGAAAAGCATTTCACATTCTAATGTTAGGAAATAAAATTATTCATAGATCATGGCCATTAAGGCCAAACAGTTCTTACTGCAACATTTCCACACGTTTTCATACTTGGAAATCCCCAAGTATTTTCTGTACTGAAAGCATGCAACAAGCAGTACAGGACAAGTCTTGGAGAGAGGCCATAGCTCAGACCCCATGTTTCATTCCCTGGTATTTCTAGACAGAGTTGAAAAGATTCCTGTCTGAAACTCTGGAAAGCTGCTGCCATGCAGAGTAGGAATTGCTGAGGTGAGATGGACCAATGGTCTGGGCCTCCGCTGGTGAATGTTCATAAAATTAATCCTTCAACAATCAGTGTTGGGCTTATGGGGTCTTTTGCCAACATTTGGTTGGCAACATTTGCCAACAGAGCCTCTGTGCAGTAAAATACTAGAAAATGTTTATAGAAATTCTATAGAAAATATAAGATTCTATAGAAAATTTCTTTAAGATTTTCTATAGGATTCTATAGAAAATATAAGAAACATAAAATTAGACCATATCCTAGATTTGACTGGGGAAGAAGTATCTTTATGGAATTCAGTATTGTCAAAATTTATAATATTGCAATTGTTCTAATGTGAAATATTGGCACTTAAATACAGGAAAAGTATGCTCATTCTTCAACACAAATGTAGGACATTTGTTTATGCAAAAATGAAAAGTTTACTTTAGTTTGTATATTGGTGGGTCCTGACCTACAGTTTGGGAATCATTGATCATATGGCAAACTGTAACTTAAACTGAGAGCACAATCCTTTTCTAGCGTCGCAGCAGTGCAGTGTCATATTGTCACATTGTGACAGGCTAGCACTTAAGAGCTCATCTCCTTTCTGGAGATACTATATGAAGCAAATGTTGATTTCGTTTGCTTATTCATTCATTTGAATATGGGCAAAGAACAATATGTTGCAGGAGATATAGTTCATTTCATTGCAAGTGGGGGTAATAGCAAAACAAGAACCTGTTAAATTTTTCTTGACTGTAGTGGAAGGTATGCATAATGACAGTGGCCGACCTTTACCATTTATTTAAAAATGCTCAGTCAGTATCATTGCCACCTTGTCTTCAGTCTCTCTTCCCTGTTGGTTCTGTGTTACACTAGTTAGGGTTGAATGGAATCTGATGGAACACCCCTGCCTTGCCTAACATGAGTAAGCTAACATGAGCAAGCTGGACCACTTAGCATCTGCCAAAATCAATCTATTTTACTCCATCTTTTATTTTTATTTTCTTCATTCTTCTCATATGCAATAACATACTTAACACTTTCAGAGGTGAATGATTAATTGGGGTTTAAGAGAATTAATCTCCATAGTAATCGATGATCTTTAAATCAGCAAACACTTTATTAACTAAGGAATTCTGCCTGAGTATATAATATATCCTTTATGTACCAGATGGCCATTTTGGCTTCTGTTCCATCTTATTCACACTCTTGTTCTTCTTCCCTAGAGTTTTATCTGCAGTCCTGCAAGAATATAACAGAATCCTGCCAGGTCCAGCTTGAAGGGTCAGTCATTTTTTGACTTGAATTGACTACAACCTGGGCTAAAAGCCCCAAACAGTAGACTACCACCACTCCATAACTGCTAGTCCTTAAACCCAGGGAAGGTAAAAGGCCTGTAGGTGTAGGCCAGCTGCTCAGAGGAGACGGAAACTCTGACATGCTCCAGAACGTCCCTCCTGCTGACTACAGCAATACCTTGTCAGGTGAGACACTGGAGCATGGATGAAAATAAAGAGTGGATGAATGTCAAAGCATAGCCTTATGTAGCTTGCAAATTTATTTTGGCCAGCAAAAAGTGTAAATAACTATATAAAATGTACAAATACGTGTGAAATCTAAATAAACAGAAAAAACCATAAAAATGTTGACAAATGTCATGGAAGATTTAATTGGATTAAATCAGACAAAAGAGGAAAGCACATGGACAAAATTTGAAATGTGGTTATAATTGAAAATTGCTGAAAGCACAGCGATGAAAGTCAATTCAGTAATGTAACTTTGTGGTTGATACTGGATTTAGTTGAACCAGGCTTTCCCCACACAAGGATTGCATACGGCTGTAAGAATTTATTAAAGAATTGAGATGTAAAACTGGGGTGTACACACGTTTCATACAGCAGACCAAATATTCATGGTGCCTTATGAGAGCCAGACATGACATCATTAAGCAGATGATGGCCAGAAATAAGTACTTTTTCTCACTTAGGAACTCATTAGCTAGAAATGAATAAATAGTACCGCTTCTACCAAAGTGTCCCTTTTCAGAGCATCTCTCTGCTGCTGAGCTATAAAATGATACCTTGGTAGAAATGGCACTGCTGAGAAGGAGGCCTGCATGATGATTGCACTCTCCCATGTCTTGAAAATATTATCAGTATTTGCATATTTTTCTCTTCCATCATTTGCAGCTTTCCCAGCACCTCAGTAATGTTGCCGTATTGATCTGCCCATCTCCCATGGCGTTCCTTGCCTTTTGAGTACTCCTTTCATCGATCCTTCCCAGACTTTGGCAGAAGCAGTGGTTCTAGGGCCGTGTTAGGAGAGCCCAATTATCATGTGGGCCAGATAAAGAGCTTCTGTGGTGTGACATCTCTAGTCTGCCCAGCCCCCCCCAAGAGGAAAGGGGAGCAGTGTATGGATCAACTGAGGACATGGGAGCAATAAGCCCTGGATACAGACCATGCAGAGCAAAGTATTGCGGTACAGAGCTGTTTATTGGTCAGGTCCAGAAGATAGCACACTCAGTTGCTTCACTGGTGGATTCACACCCCAGCAGGAATGAAAAAGGGGCCTGACTTGACCAAAAGTCCAACAAAAATGAGAAGTGAGCTCTGCTAGTAGTCCCTGACAACTGAATTGGGTGATACAAACTCACAATCTCCCGTCCTTCTTCCTTGGAGTCCTGTCCTTCCTCCTTTTCATAGTCCCTCTGCTTTAGCAGGAGAGCAGTGAGCTCTGTCGTGGAAGTCAGGCATCCCTCCATCCCCAGGCTCTTCCTGGCCCAACTGCAGGTCCTTTGCCACCCCAGTAATCCTACTGCTCCAGGTTCCAGCCACCCTCATTCTCTAGGGATAATCTACTCTGCCCTTTGCTTCCATTTCCAGCAGCTGAGCAGCCCTTTATCAGCACCAGGACAAGCTGCAGCTGGACCCAACCTGTCATGCTTCTTCTGCTGGCTGCATTCCAGACCTGCTGGGCTGGGCTGGGCTGGGCTGTCTGTCTGTCTGTCTGTCCAACATGTGGGATGTATCCAACATGTGGGCCTATTTTATATACTCTTGACATAAAACAGCCATAAGACTGTTATAATCTGTTATGGTAATTATTCAGAATGCAGAACAGATTACAGCCAAGCTGAGTTTGTAACCTAACACGTTAACCTCATCTGTGAAGCTACGTCCTGAGCATGTGCAAACAAGAGAACCTGTGTCTGAGAGCATGGTTGGCTTCTATGGTGATGCCACTAGTCACACCCTAGGAAGGATTTTTATACCTGAGAGGCTACCTTCAGGAAGTTTTTAACCAATCAGAGGCTCAGAACCCCCTGAAAAGCTAGAAAGATGATGCTAGGGGATGACACCAGGTACCTATATGAAGGTTCCAGCTAATCACAGGCCTCAACCACTGAACATTCCAAGTAGTCCACAAGCAACCTGTCCCTTCCTTTCCTGAAGCATCCAGCTGATAACAATTTCTAGTTAGCAGGCCCAGCACAAAAATTTGGCAATTTCTGATAATGCAGGTGTCTTCTCATGGGAACTGTTCCAGCTATTCTCCTAAGACAGAGAGGCTCAGATTTTCATTCCATGATGGATTCCTGAGTGCTTTAAGATGGAGTCTCAACTGTAGAATTTTTTCAAGTTTCTTTCACTGGGTTTCTAGATGTTCTCTCTGAATGCTAGCCCGGATTCTCTTGTTCCATTAAGACTGGCTTCCATTTGGGTGATCCAAATTTTTGTAATTTAGTTCTTAACTACTTAATCTTCATATTGTTGTTTGTTGGTGTTTTTAAAACAGCAGAAAAGTCTTCTATTCCTAATAATTGGAAGACATATTTCTTGAAGGAGTAGATCAGGGGAGAGGATGGAAGAGTGTGAGTATCTTGATTTTCCAGAGTTGGGCAGACTCCAGAACATTGTGTTCTCAGTCTTCCACTACCTCACATTTTGTAGGAGAGCTTAATTAATGCTTGCTCTATTTTTAAACCTTTCAAAATACTTGGTCTCCCTCGAATGAGAGATGATGTCCTGCATGTTAATAACTAGAATCTTTAAGGGTACCATATGTTAAAACCCAGCTGGAGGGCTCAAATTGATATTTGTCATTTGGTTTTTGTCCTTTATCTCATCTTCTAGTTATTAGCATTGCATGTTCCAGATTAATCATAGTGGAACACAGTGGTTTGAGCAGTATGTATTAACATGCTATTAGGTTACTATTATGAAACTATTAGAACTGTGTTGCTATTAGGAGCATATCTTTAAAAAAAAAAAATCATGATGACTGGGAAAATGGAATCTACATATGTTCAGAAGTAGCGTGCCACTGAAGCCAGTTTCTGGGGGGTGAGGCAACAGAGAATAATTGGAGAGGACTATTATATGGAAGTCCTGCTTGTGAGCTTTCTGAAGCCATTGATTGGTGTGCTGTGGGTAATAGCTTGCTGGCCTAGATAGACAATGTTCCAGTTCAGTATGACTGCCCTTATGTTCATAGGGATAGTAAAAACTTTGGAAGAAACTAAAAAAAAGCCTGTAACCAATATGATAGTGGATGTTTAACGTGTACCGTATATACTTGTGTACGAATCCACATATGTATGACTTAAAATTGCCTCAGAAAACCTTAATTTGACTTCTACACAGGTTAATACGGTAAATGCATTGAGTCATATGGTAGGCAGAGCAAGGCGCTCGACCTCTGGAGGAGCAAGGCAGACTGCAGGCCTGTAGCCCCCCAGAAGTTGCTTTTTGGGTGCTGCTTTACCCTACACTGCCAGGGAAAGTGTACAAGTCTCCCGGTGGAGGCAGAAATGGGGGCTGCTGAATGCATTCAAAAGCATTGCCAGGGCTGGTAAGGGCTCCTCAACTTCAAACAGTATCTGCTTGGATGGAGTGGGAAATTGGGCTGAGAAGTTGTTGGAGGGAAAGCAGGATGCTGCCAGCAAGGGTGGGAGACTGGCATTGTTTATTTGCTAGTGAGAAGCCTTGCTTAGTGCAGGCAACAGGCAACAGAGACAGAAAGTACTCACAACCCAATACCTCATATTCTTCTGTCCATTCCTGGAAGCACTTTGAAAAATCTTTCTAGCAGGCAAAGTGGGAGAGCTAGTCTATCAACTCATCATCTTCTGCCCACCATTTATTTGGAGACACTGGTAAAGAATCAGACTCAAAGGATTTCCAGAAGGCATTTAGAGTCACTTTGAACATCTCTTAGGTTATAGCAATAAGGAAGAATGCACTTTGATTCTAGCTTACAGGCTTGTTTTAGTATTCTGTGTCAACATGAAAATGCACCTTTATAGTTTTATTAGCTTTTTGTTACCCGGTGTTGCCCGGGTAACAAAATGATCTTGCAGAGTTTGAGTTTTGCACCCCTTCTCGCCCCCCCCCATGCTGACGGGGGCTGAACCCAGGCTCCAACCGCGTCAGGAGCGTTGCCGCTCACCTTGGTGACCCCGGAAGCTACGGTTCTGATGCCAATTTTGGCTGTGTTTGACCATTTTCACGTGGGGCCCCCTGTGCACTCCACCCCCGGGGGCACTGGGGGGGCCTGACCCCCACAGTGTTTGTCTCCAGGCCGCAAGGCACATGCGTGCAGAGTCTGGCGCCAATCACTCCAGGCGTTCCAGCATGGCAGACATCTTGTTTTGCACCCTTCCCACCCCCCCATGTTGAGGGGGGGCCCGAACCCAAACTCCCACAGCGTCGAGAGTGTCGCCACTCGCCTTGGCGACCCCAGAAACTATGGATCTGATGCCAATTTTCTGTTTTCGACCGTTCTCACAGGAGGTCCCTCACACACTCCCATCCCCGGGGGCGCTAGGGGGACCTGACCCCCGCAGTGTTTGTCGCCAGGCTGCAAGGCACGTGTGTGCCGAGTCTGGCACCAATCGCTCCAGGCGTCACAGCGGGGCATGGCAGACATCTTGTTTCGCACCCCTTCCCACCCCCCAAGTTGAGGGGGGCCCGAATCCGAACTCCCACGCATTGGGAGCATCGCCGCTCTCCTTGGCGACACCGTAAACTACGGATCCAACACCGATTTCGTCCGTTTTCAACCGTTCTCACGCGGGGCCTCCCGCACACCCCCACGGGCACTAGGAGGGCCTGACCCCCGCACTGTTTGTCGCCAGGCCGCAAGGCATGCGCGTGCCAAGTCTGGTTCCAATCGCTCCAGGCATCGCAGTGGGGCATGGCGGATGTCTTGTTTTGCACCCCTTCTCGCCCCCTATGCCGAGGGGGTGCCGAACCTGGACTCCAACCATGTCGGGAGCGTTGCCACTTGTCTCGGCAAACTATGGACTCGACACCGATTTCGGCCGTTTTCGGCCATCTTCATATGGGGCCCCCTGCACACCCCCGCCCCCAGGGGTACTGGGGGGACTTGACCCCTGCAGTGTTTGTCGCCAGGCCGCAAGGCACGCGCGTGCCGATTCTGGCACCAATCGGTCCAGGCGTTCCAGCAGGGCATGACGGACTCCTTGTTTTGCACCCCTTCCCACCCCCCATGTTGAGGGGGGGGCGAACCCAAATTCCCATAGCGTTGGGAGCATCGCCGTTCACCTCAGCGACACCATGAACTACGGATCCAACGCCGATTTCGTCCATTTTCGACCGTTCTCATGTGGGGGCCTCCCGTGCACCCCCACCCTGGGGGCGCTAGGGGACCTGACCCCCGCAGTGTTTGCCGCCAGGCCACAAGGCACGCGTGTGCCGGGTTTGGTGTGCATCACTCCAGGCGTTCCAGCAGGGCATGGTGGGCGTTTTGTCTCACACCCCTTCTAGCCCCCCCACGCCAAGGGGCCCCCGAATTCGGACTCCAACAGCGTCAGGAGTATCGCTGCTCATGCCGGCAACCCCGGAAATGGATTCGATGCCGTTTTTGGCCGTTTTTGGCTGTTTTCACATGGGGCCCCCTGCACACCCTCACCCCCGGGGGCGCTGGGGGGGGGGTCTGACCCCCGTAATGTTCGTTGCGAGGCCGCAAGGCACGTGCATGCCGGGTTTGGTGCGCATCGCTTCAGGCGCTCCAGCACGGCATGGCGGACCTTTTGTTTTGTACCCCTTCTCACCCCCCATGCCGAGGGGGCCCCGAACCCAGACTCCAGCTGTTTCGGGAGCGTTACCACTCATCTCAGTGACACTGAAAACTACGGAATCAACGCCGATTTTTGGCCATTTTCTGCCGTCTTCATGTGGGATCCCCTGCATGCCCCTACCCCTGGGGGTGCTGGGGGGGGGCTTGACCCCCGCAGTGTTTGTCGCCAGGCCGCAAGGCACGCACATGCCGGGTTTGGTGCACGTTGCTCCAGGCGTTCCAGAACGGCATGTCGGATGTTTTGTTTTGCTCCCCTTCTGGCCCCCCGTGCCGAGGGGGGCCCGAACCCGGACTCCACCGGCGTCGGGAGTGTCGCCGCTCGTCTCGGCGACCCCGAGAACTACGGACTCGATGCCGATTTTGGCCGTTTTCAGCCATCTTCACATGGGGCCCCCTGCGCACCCCTGCCCCCGGGGGAGCTAGGGGGCCCCGACCCCCGCAGTGTTTGTGGCCAAGCCGCTAGGCTTCTGCATGCCGAGTTTTGTGCCAATCGGTCCAAGTGTTCCAGCAGGGCATGGCGGACATTTTGTTTCGCACCCCTTCTTGCCCCCCATGTTGAGGGGGGGGCTGAACCCGGACTCCAACAGTGTCAGGAGCGTTGCCGCTCATCTCGGCGACCCCGGAAATTGTGGATTTGATGCCGATTTTGGCCGTTTTTGACCGTTTTCACATGGAGACCCCCGCGTACCCCCACCCCCGGGGATGCTAGGGGGGCTCGACCTCCACAGTGTTTGTCGCCAGGCTGCAAGCTGTATGCGTGCCAGGTTTCGTGCCGATCGCTCCAGGCGTTGAGGAGCCTATGCGAAACACACACACACACACACACACACACACACACACACACACACACACACA